>CM031863.1:23624731-23670146 GCA_018697195.1 Certhia americana
TACCTTCTGCTCCACACCCCTCTCTGCAGGAGACACAAAGTTCGTGGTTCTGATTGATGTTTGATTTCTTCAGCAGCCTGGGAGTAGTTTGCCAGCACCATGGCCTGAACAAGCTGATCCATGACACTTCAGCTACTCAGAATCATTGAAGTAGTGCAGACAAGCCAGTTGATGAATGAATATACAGTTAAACCAGTCTCCTAAAATACTTACACCAAGGACAGAAAGCATAAAACTGCACGCGTTACTTTAGTTTTGATCTTCTTTAAATGCTCGTAGAACAAAAATCAGTGACAAAAATTTGGCATGTCAAAAGTTCCAAACTATGCTAAATGAACAGGAATTCTGTCAAAGTCCTCTTCGTAACAGTTATGCATATTTACTGCAGAAAAAAAAAAAAAGGAAAGCCTTTATGAGATAATGCACTTTTAAAGCAATCAAAAATGCATCGGATGTTTTAAATTAAAGAAAGTCTCTAACTCTTGACTATTCAACAGAGGCAGATGCTTAATAAGCTTTTACTGCTTAATAAACATTTTTTATATCTGGAAAATGTGATTGATCGGACTTTTCCAACTGGCTTTCTAAATTAAATACAAAGTAATTTTACATTACGTGTCATAATATCAGATAGTAAATATTCATGTCTAATACCAATTAAGACATGGCTTCATCTTATAATACATCGTGAAAAATTAACTGTCCACTTACTGTCATTATCATGATGGAATGTAACTTTGTACATAATCTGGTTCTTTAGTTTACATAGTCCTAAGTTGAAAGGCACATATTTTAGATTTTTCTTTTATCCCCTTTACAAACGAGGATAAATAAGTTAAATACTTTATGAAATTAAATATTAACCAACACCAAACAAGATACCTGTTGGGATGCGCTGTAAATGCTAGACATGGACTTGATGAGTGTGAGAGGTTTTGAGATAATGAAGCAGGCTAAGAACTCACTTAGAAGCATTCCCGAGAAGATGAAAAAGGTGTGGTTGTCCAAGTTACCCAGGGGAAAGAAAAAACAATAGGTTTACACAGTTCCACAAACACAAACAGAAGTTGGCAGAAAAAGAATGAAAAGAAAAAAACTGAGCAGAGGGAAAAAGTTCTCAAAAGGCTTATCAGTACAAGTTTGATGTGGTAATTCCAAGCAGAAGGAAGGGTTTCACAAAGTTATTATGTATAGCTCCGGCAATGGACTTTCCGAGCTGATCAAAACAAACAGTTAGAGCAGAAACAGACAAAACAACAATCTAGTCACTGAGCAAGGGGTTATTCACTGTGTGAGCACAGAGAAACCTAGACTAGAATGAACATTTAGTCTTGCACAAATGGGCCTGCTTAGCTTAGGCAGAGTCCTTTCCTGAGTGGGTTGACCAAATGCCTGCACAAGTGAAGCAGGGAATGAAGTGACTGTGAGTCACGAAGTCCGGAGGGAGCAATCATACACCCGAGGGAAGCAAAGGGCCCAGCAATAGGCACACGCCCATTTTAAGCTGTAGCAGCTTTTTTTGGTTCTTTTTCCTGGACACTATCAACGCGCTGCAGTTCAGAACTCCACCCAAAATTCAGTTCTCCTGCTGCTCTTGACCCAAGTCCACACACTGAGCAGGGGAGAACACCAAAATAGATATAGCATTGCTTAATCGATGAAACACAGGTATTTCACAGCACAGTTCTTATACATGACAGCCCAGCATACAAAAGAGAAGCAGCCTGTGACAGACCACAAATTCATAAAAAACACCAGCTGCAAAAAAAAAAAAAAAAAAAAAAAAAAAAAACCAAACCCATTTATTAAAGGCAAATCTCAACTTGAAAAAAATTACAGCAAATAATAAAAACTCGGATAGGTAGGTGGTAAAATGATCAGAAGCCTCAAGGGACTATATAAAGCATTTGTCACACTCTTTAGAGGAAAATAGTTTTATTACCGGAAACACTTGACAGTTACACCAAAATTACTTGAGACCGACACATGCCTAACCTATGTGATTATATTTATATTTTATTATAACTTTACTGTTTATAATAGGCATGGATTTTATGTATACGTATGCTGGATCAGATTTAAAGACTGGCCACACCCCACCCATCTGAAAGACCCGAGTCAAATGAATACACACAGAAAGAAACAAAGTTGGGACAAGGAGTCCCTCCCGTCTGGTGCAGCATATTTTAATCTGATAAACTGAAAATAAAAGCAAAGGCACACCCACGAACTTAATGTCACCATAACTATTGGGAGGAAATATAAATGTTCAGCAGATATTGTTTTTCACAATAGGTTGACAGATATTGTGGCTTCTGTAATAAAAGTCATATATAAACTAAATTCTCAGGTAGGACTATATGGGAGTTAGATTTGTATGTTGATTCCCTAGTTTTTTTACAAAAAAAACATATTTCACAACGAAATTATCAGGTAGCGAAAACTAAGGAGCAAGCCACAAACAGAACATCCTTTCGACAAGGAGCCTTAGGTACTTCTGGTGTTAGTTTGACATGACCAGAAGCAGCAGCAGTCAGAAATGATGATTGGTTCCATCTACATAAAGGAGAGCCAAGGAGCGAGTCGAAAGACTTTTTAACATAAGTCAACAGGCAAGTGCACAGAGGGGCAAATGTGAGAAATCACTCGACTCTAGGCATTGCAGTATAGCCCCGAAGATCTTCCAAAAACCGAAAATATTGACAAGACTTCTGCAATGTATATTTATAACGTGCTTTAGGCCCTGCTCATAAAAACAACGTATAACGCTTGTATACACAGACAGTTACAAATCTGGCTATTAAGTAGTATTCTCGGTATTAAACACTTCCTAGACATACATGAACTTTAAAAAGAGCCCTCCGCACTCCCAAAAACAGCCGCTGCCCGCCCAGGTCACTGGAGACTCCGGGGCGGGCTCTTCGTCAGGGGCGGACTGGCCGAGAGCCTGAGGAGAGCTTGCTGCCGCTCCGCACGCCGGCCACCGCCCGCTCACACCCGCTGCGCCCACCGCGCACAGCACGCCCGCCCCACCGCCGGCACCGCCCCGCCCCACCGCCGGCACCCGCCGCCCCGCCCCACCGCCGCAACGCCCGCCCGACCACCGCCGGCACCGCCCGCCCGCCCCACCGCCGGCACCGCCCGCCCGCCCACCGCCGGCACCGCCGCCCGCCCCACCGCCGGCACGCCCGACGCCCCACCGCCGGAACCCCGCCCGCCCGACACGCGGCACCGCCAGCCGCCCCACCGCCGGCACCGCCGCCCCCCACCGCCGGCACGCCGCCCCACGACGGCAACGCCCACCCCACCGCGGCACAGCACACGCGGCAGGCAAAAGGCGGGCCCGGATGAGGAGGGGCGGGCCCGGTGAGGAGGGGCGGACGGGGGCGGGGCCGCGCGCCCGGCAGGGAGCGGACGGGAGGAGCAGATCCCACGCGAGGCGGGGAGCGGCGGACCGTCAGCCCGCAGCGGCCCCGCCCCGCCTCCGGCCCAGAGCCGGATCCCGGCTCCCGCCGCCCTTCCGCCGGCGCCGGGGGAAAAGCGCTGCCGTCCCAGCCTGCCCCGCGCCCGGCCCGCCCGCACCGCCCGCTCCCGCAGCCCCTCAGCGCCGCTCCCGGCCCCGCACCGCGGGGAGGGCAGAGCGCGGCGGCCGCTCCGCCCCGGTGCCTCCCGGTGCCCTCGGCCGCAGCCCCGAGGGGCTCCTACCTGCGCTCTCCCGGAGCGGGGCTCGGCTGCTCGCTTTGTCTGCCTTGGCGGGCAGCCCCCGGGCCGGGGCGGCGGCCGGCTCGGAGCCAGCCAGCCCTGCCCGCGGAATGACCCCCGGCGCTGCTGAAGGTAAGGGTGAGCCCTCCTGCACCCGCCTCTTTAATGCGATACAGGTGTGTGGCGTTTGGTGTCAGTCAGTGAAGCAGAGCGTGATTGCCTCAATTAGGGTAACAGTTAAGAGATGGTCTACCACTTGTGCTCTTCAGAAAGAAGGTAATTAGCTACCTACAAACTTAAATGTTCGTGCGCAAGCTGGTGGTGGAGTGTGTTACTTACCTGCGTTTATTGAGTAGGCAGTATTTAATTGGATTTTTTCCTCTGTTGTCCTACAGGGTATCTCTTTAGCAAGACTCGTGACATGAAGTAGAACAACAGGCATTTCGAAGAGCTCTGCCATGATACAGCTGTTTCTCTGAATATTGGCACATTTACTGGAGACTCTTCTCAAAGTCTGTTTGAATCAAAACCTGTGAAATTTCTGAAAGCTTCATAATGGAGTTTTTAGCGTGCAAAGGAGATTATATTAGATATTTCAAAAGGCCTTTATTGCTACTTTTAGTATGTGTAATAGTTCTTGTGTGCACTGATCAGGACTACTATAGTTTACTCGGAGTCTCCAAAGAAGCAAGTAGTAGAGAAATACGACAAGCATTCAAAAAGCTGGCATTAAAGTTGCACCCTGATAAAAATCAGGTAAGTTATCTTTTCCAAAGTTGTTGACTTAATGTGTTTTAGTGTTTTAAACATAAAGCAGTTTTAATTTATCGAAAATTTGTCTGTTATTGTGAAGCAAGGACCTGATAATACAGTTCAACTCAGATTTTCTGCAGGGAAAACTTACAAAAAGCAATAGAATGGTCACATGTGGTTTTGTTGAATTTGGGCTGAATTAAATTGCTGTAGTAAAAAGCATCAAGATGCTTTAATTCTCACTTATATTTTTGTGAGGAATGAGAGGAAAACTTAGTTGTGTACCACGTTACCCTGTTGGTAAGCTGTTGAGGTTTCCTCTTCCCATTTAGTTTAGGGGGACTTGCTGTTTCCTTACCCTGAAGTCTCCTCTAAACATCGAATAAGAACAGCCTGTTCTGAGACACCAGTCTCCAAGTATCAAATAGAACAAAACAGACATCTTGGGATTGCCAAGGTATAACAGTGGAGGTTACAGAGAGCTCTGGACTAACTGGAGAGACAAGATTGGAACAGCTTGGTCTGTGCTGCTATATTTCTGAAATAGAAGGAAATCACTTTTAAACATCATCAGTTTTTCCTTGAAATGACTTGAAATTCACAGGAAATAAAAGGCTTTAGATCTCTGTATGTACAACTGCCTGGAGTCCCAAAAGACAGCAGTATTTCACAGGAGCTCAGGGCATGCCTTCACTGACTGCACTGGAGCCTCGGACAGAGCTCAGAGAGAAAGCCAAATGTTAGGAATGCCAACTTGTAGCTGATAAATGAAAGTTTTATTTTCTCTGCTGGTACTTTCAAAATAATGGCATTGGGGGTCAGATTCTGTTGTTTCCAAGCATGCAGATACTCATAAAAATTTTTCGACAGTTTATTTTCAACCTTAGCAATGATATATAGAAGATGAACCCATTAGACAAATTTCATAATGGTAATTAATTTCCTGTGTATCAAGATAAAAATAGTAAAAAATCATAAGAAAAAGTGTCTTGTGAATGAAATGTGTAAGCAGAAGTTAAAGGAGCAGGACTCTGTGGCACATTTTGCATGCCACTGTTACAATGCATCTATGCAGGTCCCAAACTTGGGTTCAAAATATTTCTGCAGATTTTTCACCATTCTAATTCCCAAGCTACCTTGAAGAAAAATGCTTGTTAAATAAAAGGAGAAGGCATCTATCTACACTGCCAAGAAGGGATGACTGTCTTTATAGTGGGGATTTTGAACTGGTCAAGTAGGGATTCTAGGGGAATGGAAAAGATTATGGAGGAAAAGGTATGTCTTCATCCCTGAGTATTTTATTTTATTCCACTGAATTGAGAGTTGAAAGAAGAGGGTTCACTGGAGAATGCTACAGCCTCCTGCCATCTCAGTTTGTATTTCAGAAGGTTCTTTAGTGAGGATGGAAGAAATAAGAGATCACACTGGTTTTGAGAAAGGAAAACTTTCCTGTAGTTTGCTTTGAGATCACAGTGCAATGTCTGCTTCCATCACAACTGGCATGCTTAGCAGGGATATAAAAATATTTCCAAAGATCATTTTCTCAGCATATATTCACAATATGGTTTATTAATAAATTACTAACTATAGTTTTCCTTACATAGAATGATCCAAATGCCCATGAAAATTTTTTGAAAATCAATAGAGCATATGAAGTACTTAAAGATGAAGATCTACGGAAGAAGTATGATAAATATGGAGAGAAGGGTCTCGAAGATCAGCAGCAAGGAGGTCGTTATGAAAGCTGGCACTTTTATCGCTATGACTTTGGTAAGTTATGATGTATGTTTGTGATTTGCTTAAAAAAGTCACAAAGAAATGCAATATTCAGATCTATGTCAGGGATTTTCACGTGTTTCTTATGTATCCACTCCAGATTTCTCTCTTCTCTGTAGCTGTCACTTTCTCTCTGCTGGCCCAATATTTTATTTACCCTGTTAATGGCTACCCAAAGATGCAATCTATTTACTTAGCCTTTTGTTCCTGCTGCTTGTCTTTTTATAGGTCATCTAACTTCTTGTTTATTTTTTTTAAAGTGCAAAGCATGTTTTTAACTTAAATGTCAGTGGTAAGTGTCTTTTTAATGCAGGAATGCCTTCTTTGTTTAGTATTCTTCAGGGGGATTTTGAGAGGAAATTTCTGCACTGCCAAGCCTATTTGATATGCAGTTATGCAATTAGACATCAGTGAAGAGGTAGTAGAAACTGAAAAAAAGATAGCAAAATCATACCTAATATGAGACAAGTTATTTAATGTTTGTCTCAACAAATTTTAGGTAGTTATAGGGAAATGCTGCAATAAATGATTCTCAGAGCTTCTGTAACAGGAGTAAACTAAAACAGGGAACTGAGGAACATAGTTTGATTGGGATGAAGGAAAGAGCTGAAAAGAGCCTCCACCTCGGTAACAATTTTTTTCTGGTGTTATTTGCTTTAATATGTCCCAATCTTTAAGAAATTAATGTCTCTGCAGATTGAAATTGAATATACCAGTGGTACAACTATCACAGGAAAAAAGGGAAATGAGCCTAAAGCTTCTTCAGATAAACAGATTTAAGAAATTTTATCTGCCTGAAGTTTCACTTCTTGAAATCACCGCTTGATTGAGAAACAGTATCCTTAAATGTCTATTAATCAGTGATTTAGGGAGCATCTATTTTTATATTTTGTATGTGTGTGCGTGGATATAAAAGTACAGCTTTATATGTATTTATATGTATGGGTGAGCGTATGTACTATATTACGTGAGATATAAGTGGAAAGTAATACAAAAAGCACCTTGGCACCTGAAGAAATTAATTTCTCTCATTATTTATTTGCATTTGATCCTTGTGTACTTCAGGTGAAATGACATCTCACCGTGCTAGGTACTGTAAAAATCTACAACCACAGTAACAGACTGTAATGCTCTCTTTGATAGTATTTTTGGTACTCTGCACTGCCTTTCTTGTGTAGTTGAAGTAGTGGAGTGTTTTGTAGCCATGCCCTAGGTAGGACTGGTTAGCTTTGTCTCCCTTATCTTTATCCTACCCACATTCATACACACCTTTTGTTAGAGGAAAACCTTGTGGCTGGAAACACTTTTGTCACCTAAATGTTTAGGCAACCAGAGGCTGAGAAAGTGTGGAAGTTTCTGGACATTAAATAAAGCTCTCAGGGAGAGCTGAGGCTTCTTGAATTTTAATCTGACAGCTGGATGATGTTATTTCTAATGCTCTTGCCATTACAGCAGTAGTTCTAATTCTCTGCTCGCTCCATGGTTGGTTACTAAATTAGCCAAAGAATGTTCTGATAGTGGCTTTTGTAGCATGAGACTGAGTGAGCTAGCAAGAGATTAAACTCAGGGTCCATAGTATACTAAACAAGGATAGCATTTTTGTAAAACCACTTTGCCCGCTTAGTATTTCAGCTAAAATCTGCTGTCTTCTCTTGTGCATAAGATGATAGTTTGATTCTTTGTTTTAAAGGTGGAAAAATAAAAATCAATTGTTGGGTTTTTTTACGTAGGTATTTATGATGATGATCCTGAAATTATAACGTTGGATAGAGGAGAATTTGGTAAGTTTTTCAAATAAATGGCTGTTTGACTACATGACAACCCAAACTACAATCTTTACGTATTGATCTGTGTCTTAGCTTTTCTTACCTATCTTTACAAACATGTGTTGGAAAATCATCTTCTCATGAGAAAACAAACAAAAAATAAACCCCTTAATGCTTCCTGTTAAACACTAGTTAGCAAATGGATCAATTTCAATAAAGTTATTTTGTGAGATATGTAAATGGAAATTATTTGAATTAAAATTTTGTTACTCCTAATTTACTGTTGCTTTTTCTCTTGTATAAAAATGCACTTGATAGAACTTTTCTAATATATTTTTTCTCTGTGAAATCCAGTCGGTTGTGTGTAGTTCAAAACTAGCAGGTGATACCAGATACTAAAAATACAGCTAAGGAGAACAAGGTGTGGAAAGATAACAGTTTCAATGAGAATATTGTCCAGTTTTTTTTTTTTTTTTTTTCTTTTAAAATTACAGCTAAGTTGTTTATAACTAAGAGATGCTAGAGATAAAAATACTGGATTTTGTGTGATTTTTTTCATTTGCATATCGGGTATGGTTTCCTGTGTGTAATATTGGACCTACATGCTAAATTAGTCTTGTAAAAAGCAGACCCTCATGATGCTCTCCCTGAGACCACAGTCTTGCTTTGATTTATCTGTTTTCAGGGTCTACACTTTCCTTAGTTGTCTTTTCTGTGAGGATATTTTAATATAGGTACATAAATGATTCAAAACACACAAGAAAGTTGAACAGGCTGAAAGCCAAGTAATTCAAGCTAATAACTGCTCTTTGTGTATATTTTTTTGCTGCTGCTTTCTTTCATAAGCAAAATGATTTATGTTTCCCATGACTTTTCTAATAATTAACTTGGATTTTTAAATTACATTAGACATGATTTCTTCATAAAAAGATTGCCAGGTGGAACTCAGAAAATACATAAAGTAATAGAAGGAAATGGAAAATTTTAGTGGGTAAAAATCTTTTAGAACTTGTATTTTGTAACCAGACTTACACTATCACACATTTCAGCTAGAATAATCTGAAGACAGTACTTTTTTTCTTAATTAATAGAACAGATAGTGAAAGTCAGGGTGCTGATAGCTTCTGAAATATGTTTTTTGTGCACCTGCCTGCAACAGTGACTATGGGCAAGTGAGATACAATCTTTATCTCATCTGAGTTTCTATTGCTGTGTCTGACATTAAAAACTTAATACAGCTTTTGGGGAATACAGTACAGCAAAAATGTACATTTTAAATGTAGCTACATTGCAGATGTGCATGATTTACTTATCATTTTCTCCTTTCCATCTAGATGCTGCTGTTAACTCAGGAGAACTGTGGTTTGTGAATTTTTATTCCCCTCGATGCTCCCACTGCCATGATTTAGCACCTACGGTACGTAAACCAAGTAAATTAACTCTGAAAATTCATTGGTTTTAATAGCATAAAACTTAATGAAGTGGATTTTTATACTGAAGCTGAAACCAAAGACAACAATTCAAAATGCTAGCAATAAAGCATGTGCTCCATTTTTCATTATACCTTTATAGGAAAATAGCCTCTTTTTTACCTTTTTCTTTTTTAGTGGAGAGAATTTGCTAAGGAGCTGGATGGAGTAATCCGAATTGGAGCTGTGAACTGTGGAGATAACAGAATGCTTTGTCGAATTAAAGGGATTAACAGCTACCCCAGTCTGTACATTTTCAAAACTGGAATGGTGAGTGAGAAGACTTCAAGTGTTTTTAGAATGAAATCTGGAGAAGAATTTCTTTAGTACTTTTTGGGACTTAGGGACTTTTTATAAAGATCTTCCTTTTTAATATGTTACTTCCTTTAATAATTACATCTTTTTCTTTACCTTGGTCAAATTAATTTACAAAGTTAATGTCAAAAATATATGTATTTGTTACTATATATAATTTATATATATATATAAAAGATGGGAGGGAGAGAAAGTTAGGCTGCTACTGGGGGTTGGTCCTGCAATTGCATAAGTACTTTTAGAAGAACATAGTAGGTTTTTGGATGGGGGATTATTTGCCTTTTTTTTTTTTCTTAATTTTATATATTTTACTCTTTCTCTTCTATAGCAACCAGTGAAATATTATGGAGACAGGTCAAAAGAGAGCTTGAAGAACTTTGCCATACAGTATGTTACAAGCACAGTTACTGAGTTATGGGCAGGTAATGTGCATGTGTTTTGCTTGGGGGCCTGTTGTTGAAACTGTTTTTACTGTATAAAATATGGCAGAAACTATGCATATGACTGAATCTGTCAACTGTTGCTAAGTCTCCTTTTTGAGAATAAAAATAGTTCATGTAATTTGCTAATGCAAATATAAAACCTTGTTTTATCATCACGTTTTACTAGTCACAAACTGATGCAAATTGTTTCACTCTTAGGAAATTTTGTAAATGCTATTGAAACTTCATTTGCTTCTGGTGTTGGTTGGCTGATCACCTTCTGTGCTGAACGTGGAGGTAGGTATATTAAGTACTTCTCAAATAATTTGCCAAAAAGAAAGGACTTCTCTTGATAGCAACCTAATCCATTTTGCCACTAAAAGCATCTTAGGTGACAACAGTATTTGGCCTGTGGGCCATTTAAGCTCTGTGTTAAAAGCAGTTTGACAAAAGGGACATTAATTAAAAATTACATTATTTGGCTTCTGTAAGGTCTTGTGAGTCATTAAAGCAGCACTGGAGTGTAACCCATCAGGAGGGAATGTGGCAGGAAAGGTTTCTCCCTTCAGTTCCCAGCTCCAGTGACAGATACTGCTGAGGTACATGCCAGCTTCTCGTGATAGCTGAGCAGAAAAAAAAGGCTGTATCTCCCCCTTAAACTACCAATATTAAAATTTAGCTGAATAATTTCTCTTAAGTTAGGTTTGCACACAGGAATTGGCTCTTAACACTGGTTTCATGTCAGAGTAGTTTTTTATAGCTGTTTGTCCCTGGCTTTCTTGAGATCAATACTGGATACAACATATGAAAAGTTACCTTGGTTAGTTGGTCTAGCTGAGTAAATGCACTACACCTTTGACAAATAAAGACTTCTCAGCCTTATGAGAAGACCTTTGTTCTGAGAACTAAATATCCAGAGCTTCAGTCTTGGATTTACATTTGTAAATAGCTTGATTTCAAGTTGCAGCCCTTTTATTATTAAGTTTTCAACTTTGTTTCAGTTAAGGAGAGGTTGATGCATCTTAATTATTTTTTAAATCTGCATCCAAATGCAACTATTCAATGTCTGGATGGATAATTAAAGCATATGATGTATTTATAGTAGTGAATTATTATTTGTATCACAGAAAATGGGTATTTTCATTGAAATCCCATTCCAAGACTCTGTAGATACTTGGGTTAATTCTTTTAAACACTGATTAACAAATTTTAAAGGTCAGTCTTTACAGTAAATAAAATAGTAAATTTTTTTAAATGGGACTTCTGTGTTGATGATGCAAGAGGATGTTATTTGTGAGGGTTTTTAACTTAGAGTAGACAGCCATTAAGTGCTGATTATTAGATGTGACAACTCCAGGAATACTGGATGAACAGCCAGGAGCCACACCATTAGACATGGTTGTGTTTTTTGGGAGGAAAGGGACAATTCTAAGCAAGAGTAGATTTAGTGCATTAATAAGGTGAAGTTTTAAACAAATAAAGTTTGTAAACAAATAATTTTTGTATTGCAGATTGTTTGAGTTACCAAACCCGCCTTAAGCTAGCTGGCATGTTGGTAAGCAGTGTTTCACTTTGAAAGCATTACCTGTTATATTTAAAACAAAATAATAGAAGTGAAAGCATCAAATTATAACTAAAACTCACTGAGTTTAGTAGAACCATGATATCCCTTTTAGAAGAATGAAATACTTTTCCTGAGTAGCATTTGAAATCACATTAACTCTTTTTTAAGGATTTTATAAAATAAGAATTAATATTCTGTAATAAATTAGTACTGTTTCTTTTAGTTTTCTAATTATTTTATATAATTGCCTGAGTTGGAATTTTCAAAAGCATTTTTGCACCTGAAATTAAGAAGTACTTTTCTTTGGATTTGTTTTGTGTTGTTTTTTTCCTAATTACAGGAAGGTCTTGTTAATGTGGGCTGGATGGACTGTGGCACCCAGGGTGAGCTTTGTGATAATTTAGATGTCTCATCTAGTACTACTGCATACTTTCCACCTGGAGCCACCATAAATAACAAAGAGAAAGGAGGTGTTTTGGTATGACTTGTTTTTCATTATCTATTTCGATAAATAAAGTGATAATCATCCTAAAGGAATGTATAAATCATTTCCAGACTGATGATACACAATGAAAAGATGCCTTTTTCTTCTAAGCTGGTATGCTCTGCTGTGATTTATATCCCTGTGTCTGCTCAGACAGTGATCCTGGAGGTGATCCCAGTTTGCTGGGAGAGTGAAGGGCAGCCTATAACTCTGCCTCCCCAGGAGCCTTCCTGAGCAGCTCAGGAGCTCAGGGCTGGAAGTGTTCTGTGACTGGCCAAAGAGCTGCTTCTAATGCTGCTGCCCAGCTGTCCTGGGCAATCCTGGGAGTCTCTTCTCCCAAGTAAAAACTTAGCAGGACAAGAGGAAATGGTCTCAAGCAAGGGAGTTTTAGATTGAATATTAGCAAAACTTTCTTCAGCAAAAGGGTTGTGAGGCACTGGATCTGCCCAGAGGGACGTGGTTGAGTTGGTGTCCCCTGGGGTACTTAGAAGATGTGTGTAGACATTGCACTTGGGAACGTGCTTTAAAGTAGTGAACTTGGCAGCTGGTTATGGCTTGGACTCAATGATCTCAAAGCTGTTTTCCCCCCTAAATGATTCTATGATCTTTGATGTGCCCCTTAATTTTTTTATCCCAGAAATAATATGTCCCAGGTATCACAAGTTCAAGAAATGCCACCCTGACGTGTGTGATAAAAGCACTCCTACAGTGACTGTCAGTACAAATTTTACTGCTCAGTTCTATTCTAAAATTGCAACCTACATTTGTATGGTAGTGTTAACTTCCCTAATTGATGGGAGACATCTCTGAAACATGACTTCTTCCTTTATTGTCACTACTGTTATCTATATTTTTAAAAGGAGGAAAATAAATTGCGACCTACCTACTAACTTACCAACTCAGTTACTGATTCATACTACTTCCAAAATTAAGGAAACCTAAATATCTTTACAGTGCAGTTAAGGAAGGCTGTAGAACTAGATTGGAAGTCTTGTAAACTTCATTATTTGTTTGGTGTGAAATTTGAATTTCACACTTTTTGGTCCCCATCTTGATAAAATATGATTTCTTGAGTTTAATGTTGTAGGCAAGTGAGTAAAAAGCAATATTCTGAGAGTGATGTTTGTGAAATTACATGTACGAAAGAGAAGTTGATCAAATAAAGTATTATTAACTGCATTCTCCATTTGATTGAAGGGAACAAATCAGAATAAATTCCCTGACACTTTGAGTACTAATCAGGTTGATGTTTGTAATTCCTTGTAATAAAGACAGTTAACTTTCCATCCTAGTTTCTTAACTCCTTGGATGCCAGAGAAATATATCAGGAAGTAATGCAGCATCTACCAGACTTTGAAATCATCTCTGCAGCATCATTAGAGGTAATTTTGTAAAAATATGCTAAGATTTCTTCAAATAGTATATTTTTATATTTTTGTTGTTATTTTCTACATCTTTCAAATCTTATTGACACAACAACTTAGTATTTAATTGAATATTACTTGTTTTTATCTGTACCCAATATTATCTAACACTGTCTACATTTACTTCTGTTGTTCAGCAAAATAATGAAAGCAAGGGGAGGAGATTTCATGGGAATATAGGAAATCACAGAAATTGCCATTGCAATGCACTCTGCAACTGCAGTTTTCTAGTTACTTTTTGAATCAACAACGTTGTAGAGAATTTTGGTTTAAGTGTGCTTTGTTTGGTAATTTAGAAAAGAAAAAGAAAATGCTTGTTAATCCCTGATAATTTATGTATGAACTGAAATTAAAAGTCTTAAAGGTATCATGTCTTGGAGGAAAAAAAAAAAAATCTTTCCACACTTGTAGTTGCACATAGCAGTGTCATTTACAACAGAAAATCCAATATTAGAGTGCAGCTTGTAGCCAGCTTTTCTCTCAGATTTTTTCCACTTCCTTTATTATGCTGCAGTAAAAGGAAGTATAGTGGAAGGACTACATGAAAGAATTTGTTTAGTGGAGGTCTTTTGGAGATGAATAACTGGACATTTGCTTTTATAAAACAATAGAATTTTACATGTTGGGATTAACTTTTTGTGGTTTTGTTGGTTTATTTTTTCCTGTGGTTTAAAGGACCGCCTGGCTCATCACCGGTGGCTGCTTTTCTTCCAGTTTGGGGAGAGTGATAAATCAAATGTGCAGGAATTTAAGAAACTTAAATTTTTACTTAAAGATGAGCATATTCAGGTAAGAGTGCTCCCTCATCTAATGGTAAATGCCTTTTACATTCCAAGAACAAGTCATGGTTTTCATTGTTATTACTGTTACCACCACATGCCACATCTGGTACTGAAAGAGATCTACTATCATATGATAGATCTGCAGTAAAGTTTTTTTATTTAAAGCAATCACTTAAGCTTCCTGTAGGTTTTGAATAATATAAAAGTAGAGAGAGATGATCTTTTAAATCTGCTCTCTTGTCTGAAATGTTGCTGCAGATCCCATTCAGTAATAATTACAAATAAACATTCCAACATCAAATTCATGTATGTGGAACTATATTTTAATTATTCAGGAACCCTGGGGTTTATGTTGAATATTTTCTTACTAAAAAAAGAAACTAAGTTCAAACTTTGTATTAAAGGCCTACAGATTGTATTATTCTATGAAGTATGTATTTTTTAAAAATTGTTGCTTTGACTAGAAGAATTTTAATGTCACATTTATTTTAGATGTCTTCTTGCTTCCTTGCTGTTATATTTGGAGGGCCAGAAAAGAGAATTCTTTAAGTTTTTATTCCCCATTTTGACCTTTAAATTAAAAATTAGCAAGCAACCTAATATAGCTAGTAGTTTTCTTTGAACATCACTTTATCATAAGATCTCTGTTGTGTATGAAAAAGGCTATCAGTTTTCCATATTTTTACCTTTATTTTTTAACTCTTACTGCCTTTCAAAATACGTTAATTGATATAAATTCAGCTGCTCTAATTAAAATGGCATTATCTGTTAAATACAGGTTGGGAAGTTCGACTGTCTTTCCTCACCAACCATTTGCAACAAACTATACGTTTATCAGCCTTGTTTAGCAGTCTTCAAAGGAAAAGGAACTGGAGATTATGAAATTCATCATGGTAAGGGAAGCTTTGGCAAGTTTAAATCATGACCTAATTAATGCCTTTGAGATGACAATATCTTTGGCAAACTGCATTTCTTTTCCCAAAGAACAGTTTTGTAGCTTTAATACTTGCTATCTTTCTTCTGGCCATAATGTAGCCTTACACAAACTATTTATAATTTCCTGTGTGTTTCTTCTTTCTATTTTTCCTGGGTAAGCAGTCATCAGATGCTGAGGGATATATTTTGTCTTTGCAGTCTGTTTCAACATGATTTACATAATTACATGCAAATGAAATCTCAGAAGCTGATCAGGACAGCTTCTGCTTTGGGTAGGATGACCAAAGAATGTTTTAAGACACACCCTTCAGTAAGGCTTAACATGCTGGTTACACAGTGCAGCCAGTTTGTCAAATTTGGGTTTGGTTTCATATATCACTGTACTAAAACTAATTCCATGCTTTGTTTGCTTGTTCCATGCATTCTATCCAAGATATTGAGACTTTGACCACTTATTTTCATTTCCAACATCGCAGTTTCCTTTCAGGAAAGGCTGGAACTATGTTACTATTTACTGCTGAAAGGATTCAAAAATGCTGGTTGAAGAAGAAGGGAGCCTGAGGCCAAACTGTAGCTTGCAGGAACAGGTGTAGCTTCATCCAGAATGTGGCACAAGGCAGTTATGCAAGATGAAGTTTTCATTTTTCAGCCTCTGAGGTATTAGAAACAGCCTGCTAGGATTAAGTCAGAACCTCAATACTGTTACAAACAGGAAAAGTGAAAATTTTTTCATTGTTTAGAAAAGATTAGGCTTATCAAGGGGGAGAGATGATCCCATACATCTAATTATTTGTATATAAGAAAAAGCCTTATACACTTCCTGGAATTTATATTGCTGCATAGAAGGCAAGAAGAGGACACATCCATGCAGTATTTTTATAATGGTGTGGATTACACTGGACTCCAGTGAAGTACGTTGGACTTCAGTGCATACAGGGGTTTTTTTCTGAATGGTTTAGTTTACTATTTAGAAAATAGATGGCTATTGGTAAATGTTTACATGCCATCTCACTCCAGTCTTTATAAGAAAATAATCCTCAAAAGAATCAGACTTTTTTATATGCTATGTTGAAGGGCTTCAACAGATTAAAATCTAAGAACAGTAATAAATCTTGTTAAGTCATTGTGCAGTGACTTCAGATTTGATTAACCTGAAGTTCTCATTCTCAGACAGACTCGAATTCCTGCTGACAAATATGTATACAAAGGCTATGAAGAGACTGGATCTTTGCCCATTGGAGCTGTGTGACCAGAAATTTCAGTTATACCTAAATAGCTGTGATTTATCAGTACAATTTATTTTGCTTGAAGTTTTTACCTTGTCAATCCCTCTGCCAAGTCAAGTGTATCTAGAATTGAACTTTTTAATTCCAACAAGTAAGATGGTAAAATGACCAATAATCCTGTCACAAATAGTTTTGTTTGACAAAAACATGTTTTGTCTTGGATAGAGCATTTATTTGGCTAATATTGGGTAACTGACCAGTTTAATATTCAGCCACATATCAACTATCAACTACAGTATGTCCTGCCTGTGTAGGTTTGCACAGTTTAACGTTGTCCTCCTATGCAAAAGCAAGTCAGTCCCTGCTAAATTTATTTCAGCAGGCTGTGTTTAAAGATTAGACAAGAGATCTGAAAGACTCCTATTGCTTTCAAAGAGTTTTTTAATTACACCTCTCATAGGTAAAAATTGAATTTCCTTTCTGCATTGTTCTTTGAAGGAAAGAAGATCTTATATGACGTTGTTGCATTTGCCAAAGAAAGTGTGAACTCCCATGTCATCACATTGGGACCTCAAAATTTTCCTGACAAAGATAAGGAACCATGGCTTGTGGATTTCTTTGCACCGGTAAATATTTAATATCTACCTTTCTAAAATCTGTTCTATGTAACAAGGCACTAAGGAGTAACATATATACATATATATGTAGCATAGTTACATCTGGAACTATGTAACAAGGTACTAAGGCACTTGGAAGTGCCCTTCAACATCATGAGGGGGTGTTCTAATTCCTCATTCCCTGGCAGCTCTAGTTCCTAACTGGGTTTTGTATTTAGTGGACTCTGTTGTCAAAGCAGCAGATTATTAATCTCAAACATTCTCCTGTGAGCTACTTATGGGAAAAGCAATTGCACTTACTTGTATTTTGTCTTCTAGTGGTGTCCTCCTTGTCGAGCTCTGTTACCAGAGCTGAGAAAAGCATCTAAACATCTTTATGGTCAGCTTAAATTTGGAACATTAGACTGCACTGTCCATGAAGGCCTTTGCAACATGGTAAGCTGCAGGAACTAAAAATAAAGAAATACAAATATAATCCTTACCAACAGTATTATTTTCTTTGAATTGGGAGTAGGAGGATATGGGCAGACAATGCTTGTCCTTTAATGTTACTTTCCTAAAGCGCAGTAAATTGAACAGCCACTTGTATCATAATTTTTTTTCAAAAAAGCAAACTATATAACCACTACGGCTAATGTATTAATGTGGAATACAGGTCAGATTTTATTCTAATTTCATAGTGTTACTTGAAGACTTCAGAAGTCTCAGAATTTAATAATTCTGGGGGCTGGGGTTAATGTCTGAAAACACATAGAATATGAGCAAAAGAAGGACAAATTTTTTCAAGTTTTATTTAGATGTGTTTACCCACTGAGGAATTCAAATGATGGAAACTGACTGTGTTCAATGGTAAACAATAGTTTTTCACACAGTACAAACATTCCATCTGAGGACTGAGAATAGTTTTGAAGCTAAAGCGTAGGAGGCCCATGGATTAATTCCTGTATTTGTGGAGCCTGGCAAAAGAAGTACTGGCTGGTTTTTAAATTGAGAACACACTATGCCATCTCTGAATACAACTGGCATCTTCTCTGTACTGATTTGTTATAGTCAGATTCTCACTTGCATGTAAGTCTGGGCACTTGTACTGTACAAACTGAACAGATGAGTAGCTGCAGCCAATAATACCAGTGACAGAGGCAAGTCCAAGAACCTTAATCATTATATGCAATTTGTTATTGTCTGTTTTATCAGCATAACATTCGAGCTTACCCAACAACAGTTGTGTTCAATCAGTCTGATATTCATGAGTATGAAGGACATCACTCTGCTGAGCAGATCTTGGAGTTTATAGAGGTATGTAAATGATAGAGTTTGTTGCAGTCTTGTTCTATGCATTTCATACACAAATATGGTCCTTAGTTGGAAGATTCTAAGTTTGTTTTTTTTTTTTTTAATTAGATAAAGAAAATGAAAGGTGAAAAAACTTTTCAGTAAGAAAAGTGATCCAGCCATTGTCAGTCAGAGACTTGGCAACTAATGGATAATAATTTCCTTACTCTGTCATGTAGTTTCTTGGAAATCATTAGCAAATGAAGATTCCTTCCAATCTGCAAAATAATAGTAATGATTTCTGTCTTATGGAGAGGATAAAGGAATTAGTATTACATCACTTCCTACTTTTAAGGTGGAAATGCTTCACATATACACTTTCATATAGGAGGGGGTTCACATTTTTGACAATTAGATTGCTGCTGTCCACATTTCTCAGCTGTTCTTGAACTTTCTTAAGTCACAGAACTGCAAATTACTGATATTGGTCACCGTTGATGCTAGGTGTTCTGGCACCCAACTTGGCTCCAGCATTCAGGTTCACTGCTATATCCACAGGCTGTTTTTCACTTTTTGAAGAGATGGTTCTCTCCAGGTAGCTCAGAAAAAGCAACTTCAAGAACAGACATGCAGAAGCAGGTGAAGATTAGTCTTTTGGTTGGCATTTTGAGGCCCATAGTGCACTATGTATTCTTCTGCATGCCAGCTTAAATAGCATGGCTGAGTTTCATAAGAGCTGTTTCTGCCAGGTAAGCTGGATTTCTTGTTTTTCAACATCTTTTATTGAGAAAAGGCAGAAAACCTCCCTTTTGGATCCTGGGTGTACTTTTTTGATAGTTTTTCCTCAAAAATTAGGCGTAAGATCTTGGGGTTGAAGGAATGTCCTTTGGTGCTTCCATGCCTTTCAGTGGAGTCTTCCCTATAAGAGCAGCAAATTTCACAGAATATTCTCAGAATTTGGCACAGTCTGTTTGTAGATGATGGCCCTAGGTAGGGGATACACTGTACAACAATAAGTTATGTGCACAAGCTGCCTTTCTTTAGGATCTTAGGAATCCATCGGTGGTCTCCCTAACACCAGAGACATTTGCTGAATTAGTTCGGAGAAGAAAACGAGAGGAGATCTGGATGGTGGACTTCTATGCTCCATGGTGTGGACCTTGTCAGGCTTTAATGCCAGAGTGGAAGAAAATGGCCAGGGTAAATGACTTTCAAACACTTCTCTGGTTTTGTTCCTTTTCTGGGAAATTGCTGAGATGGCACAATGGCTTTCTTAAGAGAATTGTCAGCTGAGAATATTGAGTCTAAAACTGCCACCAAAACAGGCAATTCCTACCTGACAGTTTTGTATTGTTTCAAACACAAAGTTTTTTACTTAGCTTTTTAAAACCTTCAGTACACTGATACTGTAGTCCAGGTTTTCATGTTGGTTACAAGCATGTAACATCATTACAGTGTTCTCTCATTTGCAAAAGTAATATTACTGTAGTGACAACCATTCCTGGAGGAGCTTCCAGGAATTTGAACTAGAAAATTGGGGAGGTGGAGAGGAAGGACTTTGGAAACAAGCCCATGACCTTGAGACATTTAGAATTCCACTAGGAGTTGTAGCCAGGATTCACTATTCTGTTGGAATGCCTGTGAAGTGTTAGTGTGTGTCTCTGTAGGACACATTCAGGAGTCATCAGCTTTCCTGCCCATGCTGGGTAGTTTGGGCCTTTGCAACAGATAAATTGTGTTCAGGACACAGCCCACTGTGACAGTGCCAGCACATCTGCACTGCACCAGAATCTGGCATAGTTACTGAGCTATGATGGGACACACAATTATCCCACTCATGAGTGCCCTTGAGGTGAGGTAGGTGCCTTATGAGCCATGTGCATGCAGCTTATACTAAATGTGTGCATGATGGGATTGCATCTGGGTGACTGGCTCTGTTACCAGTGATGCATTTACAGGGAAGGGGAAAGCCTTGAGATAATCTTACCTGTTTTGTTGAGATATTTTTCCCCCCAACTAAGTTAAGACTTAAATTCTGAAGTATTACTGAAATTGTAGTAGTATTGGTTAACATATTTGATGGTAGGTTTTCTTCTTTCTTTTTCAGATGTTAAATGGATTAATCAGTGTAGGCAGTGTGGATTGTCAAAAATATTATTCTTTCTGTCACCAAGAAAGTGTTCGGGGCTATCCCGAAATCAGACTCTTTCCTCAAAAATCAAACACAGCTCATCAATATTAGTAAGTACATTGCTTCAGTTTGGGAGACATTCCATGATGTAAAACAAGACAAATACACCTCTTCTGTTGTGTAGAAGAGGTTTATCATAGCTGTTAAAACAGGCTGTTAGGATATTACTGTACTGGATACCACTGGCTTTGGTCCTTCAAACTAGTGATTTTATTTTCCCATTTCATTTCAGTAATTT
Source organism: Certhia americana (assembly GCA_018697195.1). NCBI lineage: Eukaryota > Metazoa > Chordata > Aves > Passeriformes > Certhiidae > Certhia > Certhia americana. The sequence continues at coordinate 23,645,669 of CM031863.1, forward strand.
GAAATGACACAGGAATCTTAATTTTTATTTCTTATCTTTCTTGTCTTGGTCTTCTTGTCCTTAATTTTGTATGTTTTAATTGTATTTGTGAGACTTTTCATTTATAAAGATTTGAAAGCAGGGAAGAAATATATCCTAAAACATATGCATTTACATTCTTTATTTGATTATCACCACTCTTCAGAGTGGGTGGTCTTATTTTGAGAAAAAACCTTACATTCAAACTGCTTTTTGTTTTCTCTTTAATGTTTTTATAGTAGCTACAATGGATGGCACAGAGATGCCTATTCCCTCAGAGGCTGGGCACTGGGGTAAGTTACTGCATTAAACTTTGTTTATGAGCTGCTGATGTAATTTCTTGCTAGCATAAATAAATACTTAAATACTATATAAATCAAGATCTGGAAGCACTTGGGTATATGTACAGCTTAATTTAAGATGTTCTAGTTTCTGTTTCTTTTAACTTACTGCTTTTAAAATTTGGAGAAATAGCATACTCCTTGCTGTCCACCTAGCTCCTGAAGCTATTTGTTTACCACATTTAAGAACTTACTCTCCTATAGTACAAAGTGTGAAACAGGGATTTCCAGACTACTCATATTCTTACTTTCAGAAGCTTTTCTTAAATGGAATTTGGATATTGTTTAAAGTTTTGAATGTATTATGACTGTTACTCTTCCTTTACACAGATATTTACCACAGGTGTCTGTAGACCTCACCCCTCAGAGTTTCACAGAGAAAGTTCTGAATGGGAAAGATCATTGGGTCATTGATTTTTATGCTCCTTGGTGTGGACCTTGCCAGAATTTTGCTCCTGAATTTGAGATGCTTGCAAGGGTATGTTTTTAAATGTAATGGCAGCTTGTTATAATTGTAATGGTTAAAAATCTTACTTATTCATCAGCACTTTATTTCTTAGCAGTCATCCAAAAAACACAATACTTCCATGAGCCTCCTACTCATGGAATGATGCATGCTTTTAGGTCCCACTAGACAGTGGGTGTGTCTCTTCCACAGGCAGGCACACAGAGACCCTCTTTTGAGACAGATGTCAGGTTTTGATGGAGCTGTGGTGTGCTTTTGTGCTTTGCCCTGAATTCAAGTTACATGTGCTCTCTGGACACACAGAGAAACACCCAACACAAGGTTGGCAGTCTGGCAAGCAAGCAAGCAACTACTCTGAAATATTTCAAAGATCTGAGCAACACTTTTTTTTTTATTTTTAGCTACACTGCTGGCTTATTCCACTTATTTGCTTATACTCACCCATGAGAACGTGTAGTTTGTTTCTAAAAAACATTTCTTTTCAGGCTGTTAAAGGAAAAGTAAAAGCTGGAAAAGTAGACTGTCAGGCATATGGTCAGACCTGTCAAACTGCAGACATCAGAGCCTATCCTACTGTTAAGTTTTACCCCTACCAAGGAACAAAGGTAAAGTGTTACTGGGGAGCAGGTACTGTTAGTGAACGTATTTCATTTCACCATAAACCCAAACAGAATACTTCTATAACATATTAAGAGTGAATTATTTATATATTACTGTATTTCCAACTAATGACTTTCAGTAATATTTCAAATAGTAGGACAATGGTACAATAATGATAAATTGAAAAATGATAAAACTAAATAGTAACTAAATAGAAATAGAATTCTAATATTAATTAAAATGTGGGCTTAACCAGAACTACAGTTTAATTTGCAAGGGTGGGTGACAAAATGTTTTTCAACCCTTACCAATTCCATCACCAACTGCTTTTGTGTAGGACAACTTCCTTTTGGCTAATGAGAAATATAATGAAATGTTATTATATTGAAAGAGCAATTTTGACTTATATAATGTATTTTAAGATAGATAATTAATGAAAAAACATGGTTGTCTCAAAAACAAACCTTACCAAACTATTTCAATTATCAGTGAGGCTCTTTCAGATCAAGATCTTTTGCTACTAACAGAGTAATATTATAGATTAAAAATACAAAGAGTATCCAGATAGTTCTAGGAAATTGTCTTTATTCTTGTAACACCATTAAGTTTCAGGAATATTATAGTCACCTTTTTAAATCTATTAATACTGAAGAGAAAGTATTCAGTGGTTTCTGATAGAGAATTGGCTTAAGTTAATTTCCTTTTTTTAACTCAATTTAGTTCTTAGTACAATGCAAATTAGCATTGTTTAAACAGAGACAAAAATATCTCCATGAAGTGTAAGTTACCAGGGCCATTGTATTCTGCCCTACTTTCCTCTTGACTTTTGTCTGAAAATTGTGTAACATGTTACCCCATGCTCTGGTTTTTTTCTTATTTTCTTTTTAAGAAAAGTGTTCTTGGGGAATATATAGACAGCAGAGATGCAAAAGGTATAGCTGATATTTTGAATGAAAAGTTAGAAGCAATGGAAAACAAAGGAAAACCAAAAAAATCTAGAAATAAGGTAAGAGCACTTACTGTGGAGCCTTTGCAAAAGACTTGCTGTAAATAATGTTTAAATGATGCTAGTATTTTTTATCTGTAGTATTAAATGCAAATTACAGAGGTGAGATTGGGTAAACCTAAGATATTAAAACACAGCTACTGAATACCCTGAATGCTACTTAAGTAACATTTGTCCAGTAGAAAAATTAGTGCTACTAAAAACCTGAAAATCATATGAAAAAATGTTTTTGTTTGTACTTTCAGAGAAACTCCCATTGTTTATTTTCTTGTCACTAGGATGAACTCTAACTGGTACTGAAGGTAGATATTATTCCAAATATTCTGAAGCTGTGAAGATAGAAGACACCACAAGGAAAATATAAGGATAGTTACACTGATGACAGGACAAGACACAGGAAAACAAGTTTGAGTTCACAGGCATACACAACTGTATGAGTTATGTTCAAATGTGGGGAGATGAAAACCTTTTTGTTTTGGTGGAGGCAATGTTTTTGCATGTCCCTCTTCTGATATACCAGCTACCTTCTTCCTGGCCAAACAGTGGAGTTGACCAGAAATGTGGACTCTATCACTTTTGCCTACCCATTTACTAGTTCCTTATATTTTTTTCTGTCTCTTCTCAAATGCTTTTTGAATGTGGCACTCAGCCTGTGGCTGAATATGCACTCAAACCACTCTGCAATGCAGAACATAATGACAGATTGTCTATTTGAAAGACAAACAGTTGCACCTGATGATTATTCTGCTTTGGGGTTGCATTATTGTCTAGTCAATGGTTAAGAAATAAAATCAAGAACTGGTAGGAGGATGTTTATTGAATTAAATTGCTCTTGCCCTCGAGTAGATTACTGTGGCAGTGGTGAAGCTGCCTGGATAAACAGAACTTTGAAGAGCTTCTTTAGTTGCTTGGTTTGGTTTTGGGATTGTGTTTTTTCTTTTTTTTTTCAGTAAGAAGGAAAAAATAAAGTAATTCAAATGTGGTGTTGACTTTCAAAGTTTAAATTATGCAATAGAAGCATCTGCTTAAGTCATTAGATCATCACTTTTTATCATTGTCTTTTTAAATATGAATGTATTCTGTATATATATTTAATCTCCTTTGGCATTACCACTTTCCCTTTCCCTGCAAATGATTTTAGGTAGGGTTTTTTTTGTTTATTTTTATATAATCTTCAGGCAAGCAGGAGAGCAAGTGCCTTCTTTGATTTAATAATGAACAGTGTACATTGCAATGTCTCCTCATACTTCTTACTAGAATTCCTGCTCTAAAGAGAGTAGTATTTTTCACAGCTTCTGCAAAGAAAAATTACAGAAGACAACAAAATTATTTCAATCAAATGCTCCCTAGCATGTGACAAATGCAATTTCCTCCCTGCTCTCTATGTATGTGGACCTAGCATGACTGGTCAGTGTATTTAGGAGTATTACAAATTTGGAAATACATTGTTACTGACAAGTAAGTTATTTCATAAAGAAGGCAGCAAGAAGGGAAGAGATAACAAGTAACTGAGACGTTCAACTGCTTTTTTCCCTTACTTTCAGGGTTGCCTCTATTGATTTGCCATTTTTGCAGCATATCCTAAGAATGAAGAGATTATTGCATCTATTTTTTTAAATAAAGTAGACCTTCCTACGTCCAAATTTAACATGAAAGTCAATCCCAGTCAAGAATTGAAATTTTAAACTGTTTTGGTCAGTTTTTGTACAGCACTGTAACTGCAGTTCCCATCTTCCTCATGCTTCATGGAGAATGAGGTCTAGGAAAGGTTTTGAAATTCATTTAGGATGTGGGGAAGAAGATTTAGATTAAACATCAATAAAGTTCACTTTGAAGATATAATTCTGTATCAAGATATCCTCTTTGCATCCAGCTTTCTAAATTGCTGAGAGCATAATGGATGTGGGTGGGGGAAAATAATCTTCCAAACAAAAAGAAAACTAGATAATGGAGGTTTCTAAGACTTTCCATGTTTTCATGGATATTTTTTCATTCTATGAGAGTTTTCAGTAAGCTGTCTGCGGGGGGAAATGGAGTGGGTAATAAAATCTTGCCTTTATTTCTAGCCATACACATAAATAAATACAACCTTTTATAACTAGTTCTATCTCCAGCCTTCCCTAAGGACAAATTCACAGTTACATGATCTAATTTTTACTAATGAAGGGTTTAAATTGGTTATTCAAGACCAGTGTTCTATTCTAGAACAAAAACATCTAGAAATAACCAAGTCCCTCAGCTTTCTCCTGTAGGATCATGGAAGTGTCAGCAGTGCCATTACAATTCCATATGTACATGTATTTTGTGTTTTATTGTGTGTTGGCCTTCCTTTATGCATGTGTAGTTACACAAGAAGGAAAAGTTAAGACGAGCCTCATGCCCTGCTGTTTGTCATTGGAACTCTAATGGCTTTTAAATTTATCTCTGGAATCCTATCTTGTTTTAATTGAAACAAGGACTTCTGTGGCTGTTTAGTGTCACTGAGCTGATAAGCTTATCATGCCTTATCCTAAAACAACCAATTTCTCAGAAGACATTTGCCACATTTAGCTTCTACTGCTGCTAAAAGGCATAGAAATAGAATAGAAAGCAACATCCTGGGATTATATGGTTGGAAAAATGATGTTTTGACCAAACCTGGCAGGTGTGATCTTTTTCCATTCATGGGAATACATCACATTTAATTAGTTGTGGATGTTCAATATATTTTATCAGTTTACAAAAAGACTTTAAATGTTCTATTAGTTTTAAGTTTTCAGCAGGAATGCTCAAGATGTTACTCTATTTACTTGGCATCTGAAAATAGTGACGTTCCAATCCTGAATATTTTCAACCTTGGCCTTCTCTATATGCTAGAATTCAATACAAATTTTATATTCCCATATATGTAAAGTCACCACAATTTTGATAATAAATAGCTAAAGGTAAACCATCAACATGATATTAAGTCCTTATCCCCATCACTGAACAGACTCCTCCTTGTACTGCCAACTTTCTAGGATCTAATAGACTTCTCCAGCTGCAAACAGGTATGAATTACAGTTAGTTGAGCAAAAAAGAAGACTAATTCCCAAATTAATGTATATGACTGCTGTATCCTGCAGACTGTTTCTTGACTAAGACCACAAGAGCCTTATTGGTTAAAATTTGGTGTGTATTCTTCAGAAGCCAATGCTTCCTGTAAGAAAATAACTACTTTACTTAAATGACAGAGTTTCAAGAAAATTCGAGAGCTGAATTAAAGGGTTGGGTTGTTGTAAAAATATGTTAGTTCTGGTGAATTCTTACTGTACAACTGAGCTGGCATGGAAAATATAGCCTGAAGATATTCTACTTTTTAGGGCTTAATAGACAAAAAGCATAATACTGTTTTTCCATAAAGACGTTCAAATTAACATGAAGAAGGTGTATTTCTGCATGTTACAGGCTGCTATGGAGTCACATAGTTATCTTACTCCTTTTCTACCCTAACAGACACATTAACAAGAATACACTTCAGTCAGAATTTATTAGAGATCAACTAGAAACTCATATAGCTGACTTGACATGTTTCCAGAAGTTTTATCCTTATAGTATAGATTTTAAATAATACTCACAATCCTACTAGAAAAACATTTTCTTTCTCCTGTTATGTGCATATGTGTACGTTAAGCAATCCCAGCTGTGCTGTCCTAGATATGTAACTCTTTCACCACGTAGGTAGTTTATTTTAATTATGACACAAGGATCTCAGCTAGTCCCTGTACCCAGGATACTTCATTTTTTCATAGCCAGGGTGTCTCATGTTTGCCGAAGAAAAATATCCTTTGTAAACAATGAAGAAAAGTTACTATATTCCCATCCTATCTCTTCCAACTGTAATTCGGTGTTCTTTTTGGTAGTGTTCACTTTATTATCCTACCTTTGGACACCAGATCATTATTTCTTGAACTAATGCTGCATTTGTGCTTCTCAAGTTCACGCCAGAAGCCCCTCAAGTCCACCACTCATCTTTACACCAGCAGAAGGCAGCACTGTCCTGAACTGAGTATCCCATCTTACCCCCATGAGGAGACAGCGTCTGATGCAGTTTCATACTGCAGCAGATGAAAGAACTCAAACTCACCTGGCAAAAAATGGTGATGGCACATAAAACAGGTAAAATCCTCAAGTTTTAGATAGGGCTTTATATTCTAGGAATGAACATATCCCCTTCCCAGAACTAATCACAAATTATTTTGAGCCTTAGCAAGGAGGTTACTATATACTACGTTAACACGAAACAATCCCGAGAAGACATTTATTTTCAGACCTTCTTGGATTTTTTGCTTTATCTACTCCATTTAAGATTATGAAATACCTGGAATACCTGGAATGTTTTCTACATCTGCCCATCAGCAAAACTGGGCAAAGGCACACCAGCACCTGCTGGACAAAACTGGATCCCTGTCTCACACAGCACTGGTGAAAAGCAGCAGAGAAAATGGAACTGTGTTAGAGATTTGCACATTCTACTGCCACTACCCTGAGGAGCTGCCCAGAGGAGACAAGCTGTGAGATACAGAGACAGGACAGGCTGACACTGCACACAAAGCTGGCACCCTACAGCAAAGCAATCCCTGCACTGTCAGCAGTGGCCTTACCTCTGATCAAGAAAATGGAATGCAATAAGACCTCACTGCTCCACACATGGAACAGACTCAGGTATATTTTAGTCACTTTATTTGTATCTATATACATTACATTTTGATTCTCCAAGTAGTCAAGGCAATTCTTCTCAAATAGTTTAGTACATCAATTTTATAAAATACAGCTGAACCAAGTTAGAATAGAAATGCATACATTATTGTACATTAAGTGCTTTGAATGACTACTCAGTCTGGCCACCAGCTAGTGAGCAATTCATTTTGTTTTGGTCATTCTCACAGAGGAGACTCTACAGATAACTCCCCTGAGCCCACCAGAACTGCTCTACCAGCAGGAGTCCCTCATGTGCTTTTTGGGGACAGAATGCATCTCTGGGCCACTACAAGGCATTCTGCTGTCCATGTGATGACTCAAAAGTCATTGCTTCTGACTTGGACAAGATTTAGACAGATTTGTCTCAAGGCCTCAGATCAAAACAACAGAAGAGCCAGTGTTGCTCTGAAGAAATTCAGTCTTCATGTTTGCAATGTTTACTAACACATATATTAAACCTGTGTTACAAGGAAAGAAATAAGCTCTGACCAACAGGGTCATCCTTAGGAATTCTACAGGGACACAGACCAAACACAGCCTCCCAAGCAACTCTCAAATATTTGTTCTGCATGAAGTACTGCTCTCCTGAGAAATTAAGCTTGGTAGTAATTGAAATGTCAGGACAACTATTACACTGAAAATGGAACGTTTGAGGAGACCTATTCAGCTGCTGGGATTTGAACTAGAAATGCTTACAGCTTTATATCACAGGACACCCAAGATGACCCAATTCCATCTGATACTGCAGCCACTGTGATGCTCAAGACCAGTTTACTCTTTACTCCAGTCTAATCAGGACTAGTCTCTCAGCCACATCTTGGCCAAAAGTTAACTGTTGATGCCAGCTCAAGATAATTCCTGCAAATCTTTCCAACTGCTGTAACTTCAGCCCAAGAAGGTCACAATTCACATGTCTCTGGCTCTGTTCATAGGCTGCAAAACAATGGAATATTGTCTCACTTCTGCAGTGCTGAGGGCATCATGCTGTCATGTTCAGAGGAGCATTAGCAACTTCAGATGATCAAGGTGCTTAGAGCCATCTGCTCGGGACGCTGGCAGAGAAGCAGCAGAGAGCAGCCACACATCCCAGGATAAGGGTCACCGGTGACAGATCAGGCTAGCACACCACATTAGCCTAATACAGGTGCCATGACACACAATGCCCACACTTGTGCTGTATCCACCAATCCACATGGTGGAAGATTGACAATTAGCTCCTGTTGGGTCACCTTAGCTGGCCAGGACAGTCCAGTTTTCCCCTGTAAACTTTAAAGAAGGGAAGGAAGAGAACACATGTAAACTTCAGCTGAGACTGGAACATAGGCTGCATGGCAGGTTCCTTCATACTGGTGAACCAAGACAGCAGGTAGTGGCCTTAGGAGTGGGAGCAGCACTGAGCTGATGGACTGGTTGACCTCCTTAGATAAGACCACACACAGCCAGGCATCTTGGGAGAACGTTTCAACAGAAGAAGCAAGATGTATCCCAGAGGTGATCAGCCATACCTGATGCACTGTGTTAGACTGAAGGGACTGTGGGTAGAGGAAGCAAGGAGTACTGTGTCATCCTTCCACAGCACACATGACTGCAGCCTTCAACACTGCCCCCCCAGAAACAATTAGCACACTGGACTAAGGAAATCAGTATGCTGTCTTTGCTGCTGCTTCACGGCCAGTATCTTGGCTCATTCTCTAGTACAGTGTTGCAATAGGGTGGGGAAGGCTCCTTCCAACACAAATGACTGTCTCCTGGTGGCAGCTCAGACAAGAGCTGCTCTGGCTGGTTTTGGAGCAAACAGCTCAATTCTCACTGCTGGCCTTTTCCTTTCTCAGTGCTACCCATTGTTAGTCACTCCTAAACAGCCACCACCATCTGCTGCAGAAAAAAAAATACTGAACACGGGAGAAGATTTCAATCCATAGTTACAGTGATGAGGGCATTATCAGGCAACTAGCTAGAATGAGCAAGTAATCACTAAGAGCTATCCTGTCCCAGATTCCACATTCATTTGATGTTCTTCCATCACAGACTGGAAGCCAAAGGACAGTATTCTTGCCTTTCAAACTCATTAAAACTCCTCTTATCTACTGGCCTGTATTATAATGAAACTAAAAAGTAAACTCATCACCTACAAAAATGAGTAAAAATTTTTTTTTAAAAATGGAAATAAGTGCTTATTTTAATAATATACTCACAGATCTCTGCACATCTTATCCATCATACAAAATACCTATTAGTTCAGGGTTTCCTTTTTACAGAAAACAACTACATTCATCTCCATGACAAAAAAAAATCATGTCATGAATGCAAGAAAAACATTCTCCTGGCAAAATTTCACCATGAGGTAATTGCATTGCTTGAAAGTAAAGGGGAACTGAAATGGATTTGAAGTGATCTGCCAGGAATGATGGTTGCATTAGGGAGAAAGCTGTCACTAAAGCAGTATGCTTCACTTTGTCTAGCAACTTACTGCCTTTACTAAGGAAAGGGTTAATCTGCTTCAATAACTATAATCAACCAAGTCTTGTTAAATTAAAGGGTAGTTACCTGTTTCCAGGAATTTCAGCAACATTCAGATCAAAGTACTCTTTAGGAGTAAAGGGATATGTTTTGAATTTTGCAGTATACTGATGACTGACAACCCATTTTTATGGGATTCAGCTAAAATGCAATTATGACAGATAAACCAGCGCTGTACTGCAGTAACATAACTTAAAAGATGGAGTCATAGAGCATTATAGATGTGGAGCTGCCTTAAAAAAATACTGTTTGCAGAACTGAGTAAGAATTAAAACTATGGAGCATAAACAGCACAAGTTATTAATGGATCCTAAATGGGTCAATTACAGACCACTGCAACAATAGCAGAAGTCATGAATTAACTTCATTCTTCTCTCCCCCATCCACATTTCAGGGGTTTATTTCACATTTTCAGTACCAAGTATCCACTACAGAAACATGAGCTGTGCATATTTAACACCATTTCGGCAGTGCAAGACTTCCAGAGATCGTGTACTTCTTCACCATCAGGATCTGGACAGACTCTCAGTTCAGTACTTACAAGGAGATAGCATCACCTTCCCTACTGACAGAAGGGATGTCACTTATCAATGCTGTTCAGTGGTACCTTACAGTTTAGGTCCTTATTGAGGCAGGTTTATTATCCTCCAAGAGGGGATTAAAGTGCAAGCAGATTTCACACTCTGCAACACAATGCACATGGTCAGTGTAGACACAGAACTGCAATCCTCTTGCTTGCTGCTGGACAGATCGCTGGCAAAGAGTGGCCTATAGTGTCATTATCCTCTTCTGCTTTCCCAATATGGGCTTTAGCTCAGCAATTCAGGCCCAGTCCTGTCCAATGGTCTGGCACCATCAGGAAATACTTGTCCATAGCTTCACAAAACCTGGTCCGGTACAGTTCTGGAGAGACCACAGTGGGCATCTTACCTAATGTGTAAGAGTCAAGAGCAGTTAGAAATGGGCTAAAGGTACTGCAGTACACACACATATCACTTGAGAACACACCAGCAGACAGCATAAACTTGAAGGCAACAAGAGAGAACCTTATAAAGCTCACAAACAACAAGCATAGGTTTTTGCACCTGGGAAAACATAATGCAGGAGCAGAGCACAGGCCGGGATCTCCCTGGGGAGCAGCTCTGTGAAAGGGACCTGAGGATCCTGGTGGACAAGCAGCTCAGTGGGAGTGAACAGTGCTGCTGCTGCTGTGACAAAGAAAGCCAGCAGGAAGGACAACACAGGGCTGCATCAACAAGGACATCACCAGCAGAGAGACAGAAGCCATTATCCCACTCAGTATCCCTGCTTTATCTTTAACCTGGAAGGTGCTACTTCCAGGACATACCTGGAATACTGAACTCAGTTTTAGTCCCTGCAATATTAAAAAAGAAAAAAAGGAAAAGAAAAAAAGGAAAAGAAAAAAAAGAAAAAAAAAAAGCTGTGGATAGGTTGAAGAGGGTCCAGAGGACCACAGAGATGATCCAAGGACTGGGAAGCCTGCCATATGGGGAAATGCTGAGAGAACTGGGTTTGTTCAGCCTTGGAAAGAAGGCTGCTTGGAGGAGACCTTATCACTATGTTCCAGGATTTAAAGGGTGGCTAAAAAAGAAGATGGGGGCTCATTTTACAAGGAGCCACATGGAAAAGATGAGGGGTAAGGGATACAAGTTATTCCTGGGCAGATTCCTGACAGACACGTGTAACAATTGTTACAATGAGAACATTCAGCCATTGGAATAATCTCGCCAGTGAAGTGATGGATTCTCCAACACTGCACAGTTTTAAGATTCAGCTGCACAGGGTGCTGAGCCATCTTGTCTAGACTGCTTTTGCCAAGAAAGGTTAGATCAGATAATCCTTGAGGTCCCTTCCAACCTGGTATTCTACGATTCTTTCCTCTGTTCCAGACAACTTAATCTGTCACAAATTTCCATGGTGGGGAAGTTGTGACTTTATTAGCAGTGTTATAGAAAGTGCCCATATAACAAGGGAACATGATCAAATTCTTTTTATTTTGGACTTACCTTGTCCTCCCAAGATGCCAGTTGACTTCACCACCATTTCAAGCTTTTTATCCCAGGTAAAAGTACGAATATAGTCTGTCACAATAAAAAAAAATACACACACAAACATATTTTATTTGTTTTAATCCACGTAACACTGTTTTGAAATGTATCTATTTCCCCCCAAAGATGGCAGGAAAGCAGTAGTCCTTTATAGTCAGAGCTTCAGTGTTTTCCCTACCAGCTGCCTCACTTTCTGTAGTGCTGATTATGTTTGGGTAAGGTGAATATAGTCTCTCAAAAGCCCAGCAAAATCACAATCAATTCTTCCTGTCTCTACAAAAACAGGCTGGCTGAGCACATCTGTCTATCCACGTTAGAGTGTCAAGGGCTCATTTACAAGGGTCACTTGGCTCACCCTCATCCCAGAAGCCCCCCCAGAAGCACTGAGGCTTGGACAGATCTCCATTTAAACCAGTATTTCTCATCACTGCAGCCACCTACTGGTTTGATAACAGAAGTGATTGCCACTTCATGACAAGAAGGACTGGAAACAGTGACCCTGACTGGAATAGGGGGCAGCAAGAAAACAACTTCTCAATTGTTTCCAACCCTTCCAGAGAAAGCATGCTCAGTCAATACAAGCACCTGAACATTTTGGCCTGCAAAGCTAAAGCTGCAGTAAGATCAGTTTTCAAAGACCTAACTTACTTGTTTCCTGTATCACATAAGGATCTAGAATAGGTAGAGATACTGACCTCAGATTCAAACATAGTCCAAGCTAAGATTTTTTAGTTCCAGTCCAACACAAATTTAGCTTGAGTACTTTGTATGTTCTCAGGGCATCATCTAGAGAACATTCTGATAGACTGCCACAGCAGACATGTTCTCTCTTCTTGGTAATATTTGCATTCACCAATTTCCTTCAGGTATTTGTGTCAAACACTGAAGGAACTGGTAGCTTTAAATATCATATAAAATATATCATTTGAGACTTGACAAAGGACAACAAAAAGCCACACATACAGGAGAAGCACATGGTCAGTGTAGACCCATCCTGTGTACTCCAAAATTCAAGAGTCTACAAATCTAGAAAGTAGTAACAACTTGCAACAAACAAGAGCTTTCTTGGTAGCTGGGACTTTAACTCTCAACTAGAAATGTTATTGAAATGGCTTTCAAGCTTTATCAGAATAAGTGTAATCCAGACCTCTTGTCCTGAGATCTCACCTGGAAGCATTTCTGAGCTGGGTTTCAAGCCCATTTCATTTCCATGAATCAATTCCACATCCTACAAAACTGCCTCATCTTTAAGTCTTTTATACTACAGAAGTTTGCCTGTCTAAAGATGAGGCTGTACTTTCCAGTCACATGTCAGAGGTTGCAGCAAAGTATTTACTGCATTGCCACCCATATAATCTAGGTCAGACTGTATAATCATGAGAGATCCCATGATGTTTAACTTCTTTCTTCCAACCCTATCAATACTATCTCTCCTTGGAGCCCCTCCACACAAGACTTATAAGACTATGTAAACATAACTAAACTAAAGTTACAGATTAAACACATAAAAGCATACTTCCCCTACTTCAGGTGGAGTCAAAGAGTAGCTTAAACTACCTGTGAGGCCTCCTGCATATACTCATAGCAAAGCAAATGCCAATCTGAGGCTATACAAGACCTGGAGAGAAGACTTCCTGACTCCACTTTGAATATCTGTAAGAGGTGAGGGTGATATACCACCAAGGAGAAGACAAGATTTCCTGACACACATCTCTCTGGTGGTGACACAGTTCTAAGAGTACTATGAACACCTAAACCAGAAGAAAACCATTTCATCATCTGAGAGCAAGAAAATACAAAAGACAACCTACCAATGATGCCAACAACCAGCTCATTGTTGGTATCATCACGACCCACCAGCAGGGAATAGTCGATGATGAGATGGCTGGAGAGGAACTGGGAATCACTGTGTATGGAGGCTTTCAGCACAGCTTTGCAATGGGAACGGATGTACAAAGGATTGTCCCGAACCATCTTCAGAAGGTTTTCATCCAGCAGGACTACATCACAAGTTTCCTTGCCTGTGTCTGTTTTGACATTTCTATTCCGGAGGGAGCCCTTCAGGTCAAACACCTGCAAAGAAAGAACAGTGGGTTAAAAAAGTAATAAATTCCCCCCATTACAGAGTAACTCTGAGTAAGGCTCTCATTCTGTTGGAACCCTGAATGCTGAAAGCACCAGGCTTTCTGCTTTGACAGGTAGTGTTCCTCAGATGGATACTGCCTTTGACCTGAGGCCGTGAGAACGGCTTCCGAAACTGAGGGATAGCACTGAGAGTGTGTGTGTAGCTGCACAGAAGTGTGTAATGTCACAGGGTGAAATATTTAAAGTTTGGTGTTTTAGGATATAGAATCATATAAGAGACAATATGGAGGGATTTAGGCATTGTCTGAGTCCTTCTTCAGTTTCTTCTGCCTTCTTCTTGGGTTTAGGTGAGCTTTTCTAATCGGGTAGTAAAAGTCACATTGTGGACATTGAGTGATCTTTAATTGGGTTATAAATAAAAATAACTTAGGTGTCGGGTTTTAATTGGTTTTGCTTATTGTTTAAAAGTCCTTGAAACAAAGTATAAGCAGACATTTTTTTTGCCTTGTAAAGCAGAGCTCACATCGTGTGAGACTGTACTATAGATAAGATATAATAAAACAACTGAGTCTGAATGAGATACCTTTGTGTCCAGAGTCTTCCGTCCAGACCTGACTAAACCTAACAAAGTAACATCATTCTAAACAAATTAGTCTGTAATTCCAGTCAGTTCCTCTGAAAGTTTTGTAAAAATATTTTACATTTTCCTAGCCAGGTTAGTAATGCTTTCTGTCAAACACCAGAGATACAGGGACAAAGAAGACTTCTAAACACTGAACCCTGCACAACAGTTATCTCACTATGCAATACAGGCATCAAGGTCCTGAGGATCACATAACAAGGAAGAGGCACAAACTGTCACCTTTGAGCTTTACTAGATGTTGACAGCACACACAAGTTATCTAGATGGCTACAAGTAACTCTGTTCTTTCTCCCAGTCACAACTGCACTGCAAGGGAACAGAACACTTCTTTCTTACCTGAGCCATTTTCCTGCCATAGAAAAGGTTCTCCATGACAAGCAGATCCAGCTTCTTTTCAGTGTTGTTTTGAGAGTTCTTGTAACCAATTCGATATACCCCAAGGATTTTAGCCAGTGCTGTGGGCTTCTAATGAAGATGAGACATGGGTTAAGATCTGTGTAGAGACAATCAGCAATACTAGAAGCACCACTGTTCTGTCCGACTGTTTTTTGAAACTATTGCAACTTAGGAGTCCATGTGTAATTTCCATTCTACATCTTAAAAACACATTATCAGTGTAACTCACGCCCTCAACATTTTGTTTAAATGAAAAAGGTTAATAGAAACTTCTACTAGCCTTTAATATAAAGAACACTGCCTAAAATAAAAGGCTTTTTTTTTTTAAATACCTTATGCTGAACTGCATTAGTGATGTAAGTGAAGTAGTGTGGAGCAAAGTCAAGAAATGACTGGACTTCCAGACGAGGCATTTGCTTCAAGATGAATCTATCATCTGTTTTAACATCAGACAGAGGCAACAGAGGGTTACATACCGTAAGTGAGGTACCACTTGCAATTATTTTAGGACTGTCACATATCTGAATCAGTTTGAAAAATTAAAGCACTACAATTCTCTTAAATCCTTACCTTCAGAAGCTCATTTCTAGATTGTTTTTACTTCACATATTCTGAATTTCAGCCTCCCTGGATCTCTACCCTCTAGTAAATCATGGACAAGAGTCTGCCCACACTAGATCTATGTCAGCTATATGGGGCTTCCTATACAGACAACAGAAACAGTCTACAGACCATTTGTTCAATATCTGTTTTATGCAGAAGCCTAGAAACGGCCACAGTTTTTAACCACAGTTTTTTTAAAAAATTAGATGAATAAAAACACATGACATTGTAAGAAACACTGTGTCTTTAACAACAGGTTTTCCTTGAATTATAGTCAAGTTTTTGTTTTTTGAAACCTGTCAGAGTACAACCCTCCTGTTCAACTGGCCTTCCTAGCTGCTACTGCTGAAAAACAGGACTATATTTTGTTCTCCTGCATGAACAAAGAGACAATTTGACATTGAACATCCCAGAACAATCCACTTCATTTTCCCTTCTGAGTGGCCACTTCACGATCAGCAACCCTCTGGACAGAGGTTATCAGGGATTAAACGACACACTAACCACCACCATACAGAAATAATACCTCTAATTACAAGCGAGGGAAGAAGCTGCATTTACCCTCAGTCACATAGAAGGCAGCTCCAGATTTGCCACCTCGTGCCTGCCAGGGCATCGAGTGAGAGAGGGATCGGATGAAATCCTCTTCACTGCTCCCCAGGATCACTTCCCGCATCCTGTGAAACTCCCCAGCATAATAAATCCGGCAGTAGAACTTGGCATTGGCATCTGAGAACTCTGCAAAAAAGGGTTCTCCTCAATAACAGCATGCAACAAGCACTGACTACCTGAGACTACACTGGGATTTTACTCATGTCTAAAGCAGTATTATTGTGCTAAACATCTCTCTCATGCTTCTTGTAATTCAGAAGTTTCAACCAATGGGATTTAAATGGAAAATCGACAGGAAAGTCAACTCCCTCTAGATTAGCTGACAGTATGTGTCATGGGAAAGTGTTTGGACAAAAGAACAATTAAAAAAAGTTTACGGACTATTTTTGCAAAAGCAACTGATTGCAGGGAGTAAAAACTGCATTGCTTTTTTCTTGATTTGCTTTTCCTTGGCGACAAATACCACGAAAACCCAACTATTAACTTCAAGACTTCCACTACATACACATGAAGAAATGAGTTTGTCAGCTAAGACTAAGATGTTATTTATAACTACTCACGGAGTTCCACATGGGGATTCACGACCTGTTTCTTCTGTCCATCTCCTCCATCTCCATCATCTGAAGGCATAAAGGGCTTTTGGTAAGGGCTGTTCACTATTATTACCAAGAAAGCCACATTAGGTACTACTTTTAAACTCACATTACAAGAAAAATACTTCTTTTTCCCCCAAGAATACAGAGGGAACTACACACAGGAAATTAGAAATACGGCTATAATTGTATAATATAACACATATGCTAGAAGGGCACTGCTGTTTATGGACACAAATCCAGTCTTTCTCTTCATTCATTTTCCATGAGCTAAAACAATGGGAACTAAAGAGCAAGTGAGAAAAAGAGACAGGGCTGCTTAACTAGAGTCAATCCAAAGGCATTCAAGACCAGACTATTCCACGTCCCTATAGTTGGGGTTCAAAAGATCCTGTTTCCTTTCTCATAAAGAAAACCAATGTATTTATGAAAAAAACCCAAATGTATTTGTTGTTCAAATGATTCATTTTCAATATATGCTGAGTAATCTTGGAGTGTTGAAAAAGTACAAGCAGGAGTGCATTTGGGGCCTTGCATGGATGAATGAGGTTTGGGAGAAGTAACAACCCAAGAAAGAAGATGAACTCTGTAGTCTTGTACCTTGAGCCTCTGCTCCTTGGTTTTCTGCTCCCTCTTTCCCCATCTGTCCAACCTGGTAGTAAGCACTGTCAGCACCACGTAAGGTCTCTTTCTTCTGGGAAGACAGGTCTGGACTCTTCCCTCCCGTGCCACGGAAGAAAGACAAAACACCAGATGGTTTCTTTGCTGCAATGAAAAGGAATAGAAAAGATGGTGTTGGCATTTCCACAGGCAGTTTAGTAACAGCATGACTCCTATGAATATTCCCCATTCATTGTTCTATCTGGAGGAATGATGCCATTCAACTATAACTCATTTGCTATTCTTCAGGCAACTAAGGTCCATGAGGGGGGATGATCTAGTGTTCTGAGTAGCATCCTAGAATGCAGAAACCTTTGAAAACACAGACTGTCTTTAATAGAGTAAGAAGTCCATTACTCCATTTCAAAATATTTTAACTGCATATCTTTAAAGAAGCAATGCCAAAAGAAGGGCATCATAACCCACTGAACAGGCTAGATTCAAGAACAACCCTAGGTCCACTACATTATAGCATTAAATCAGGAAATGACAGTTTGATCTCATAAGAATCAGAGAAAGCCACAGACTTCAAAAGCCAAAAAAACCCCACACACTCCCACCCCTCTCATGTGTTACATTAAGTCAATACAAAGACTAGTCACAATTTCAACTCAAACTGCTGCTTTTTTCAGCAGTTCATTCAAACCCCACAAGAACTAGAATCCAGGTTAAGTGGACTCAAGTCTGAGCTGAGATTAGCACCATGGATGAGTTTGGTGAAATGGTCTTACGCTGTTCTGGCTCTGCATTGCGAAGTGGACACATGTTAGCCTCAGGCAGGCGGACAGGGCTGCTGCTCTTGGGTTTGCTATCTGACATGCTGAAAGGTGAAAGAACAAAGAAATCATGAACCAACAAGTACTGCCACCCAAGACACTAATGTTTTATGCCTGGATATTTATTTCTTCCCCCTGCCTAAACACTAAGGGAAAAAGACACCATTTAAAGGTGTAACAGTGTGTGACTCTCCAAAGTTGTCCCCCTCCATCCTACTAAAAAATAACTGTCAGGGTCCATAGCAACAGGTTCATCCGTGACCACAGCAAAGGTAAGCAGGTCCAGTATTCCTACCATGCATGCAGCCAAGAGATTAGATGATGGAGCCTGCATGGTCCATAATGTGAAACAAAAACTCACATACTGAAGTATGTGTTGGTTATATGGAATGAGTCAGATTCAGAAAGCAGAGATCCTAACAGGGGCATATCTTGAGGGTTCTTGCCCATCCTAGTTTTGGCTTATTAACCACCATCACTATGTCTTCACTCTGTGTACTATAGTTCCTGCATGTAACCTGTTTGGTTGTAGTCCTTCTTCAGAACTGTTCTTCAGAGAAGCTTTAGACAACTCATCCAGGGCATTTCTGTACTCCTTGCAACTGAAACAGGAAAGGGAAAAACCCAAAATAATTAAATGTTCTGTTGGAAATTCTGCAATACCAGCCCAAAGATTCAGATCAGAGACAACCACAGGAAACAAAACACGATAGCAGAAAAAAAACCTGCTTTATTTTTTTTTTATTAGAACTTTGTTTTCTTAGAACAGAAGCTGCTTTAGACAACACTGCAGGAAAAATATCCTCTTATTTTTCCCCCTCCCACAATTTAAGGATGCACTTCTTCAAAAACCTTCTGCCTTGTGACATGCAAACCCAAATGTTTACTGAAGCAGCTGATGAGAAGAGCAGAGCAGTAGCAAGAGCTGCTATGCCAGACTGCAATATCAATACTAACAGCTGTTCCCCAACTCAGCTGCACTTCCTCCAGCTGAAGAGACTGAGCAAACCTTAGCTGCACTTCTTTCTCTAGTAATATCTCATTAAAAGAAACACCACACAACTAAGTAATTTTTGCATACTGGAGTTCCACTAAAAAAGTCCAAAAATCCAGTAGCACTTTCATTACCTCAGCAGTAAAAGGAAAGAACCCCATCTCTGGCAGAAACTCCAACACAGCCTAATGTAGATATTCTGTCATTCTTGTTCTCTATCATCAAAATATAAACATTCCTCAAACACAAATTCCCCAAACACAGAAACTGCAGAAGTACAAAGTATGTCAGATGAAAAGCCAAATCACACCAGTACCTGAGAGCAAAGGCTATGATGGAGCTTGGTTCTTTCTCACAGACTGCAATAGGTACACGTTCATGCTCATACATTAAGTAGTGCTTATCTGGATCACTAAATGAAAACAACACACTGTTAGTAATCTTAAAAATCTGTGGAAAGAAAAGAAGTTTTGGTCAAAACCCAGATCTCATCACTGCACTCCCAGGCACAAGCTGCAAGTCTCAGCATGGAACCAAAGCTCCCCAGATCAGCTTCTCCCAACAGACATTCATAACTATGTGGTTAATTCTAAATGGTAGAGTGTTAGGGCAATCAGCATTTCAAGCAAGCTGCTTGGATCAGAAGACCAGCTTTAAGTTAGAATAATAGTATTTCTGTTTAGCAGCCGTTGTTTCTAATGGTACCAAAACCTGCCTGAGTTTAGTTTGACTACCCAGCAGCATAGCCTATGGAGTGAACTTAGAGGACAAACCTGGGCTCTTTTCTAAACAGGCAGTTTATCACAGAAAATTCCCCAAAGCCTCCTGGATTCTTGTATGATTTTCTTTCACTTATCTGTAGTGTCCAGTCATTTAGCTTTTACCTCACCAGCCCAAGGCCTCCTACACTGGGGGTGGGATTCACAAGTTAAACTCAGGCTGCCAAACGTTAGGCTCATGTCAAACAAGAAACACTACAAAGCACGCAGACCAAGTAGCTGAAAGACTTTTTTCCAGCCTGCCCATCTTCACATGAGAGGGAAACTTGAGGGCACATGCAGTAGCCATTGAACCTGACCTACACCCAGACAATGCCAATTTGAGTCCAACCCTTGGAAGAGGTCTGGAAGCAAAAACAAGATGCAGGCATGTAGCTTTAGTTAAGTCTTTGCTAAGGAAAGGCCTTTCCACTCCCTCCCTGCAGCAATGAAGTTACAAGCTGCCTTTCTCCCCTCTTCCCCCACCCCTTCATTTCCCACAAGAGCTCTGAGGAGGCATGCCTGCTATGAGGAGAAATTGCTTTACACAAGGGCAGATCATTCACAGGAAAGGTGAGTAACCTACAATCACCTAAAATGGACACAGAAACTCCCTACCTTGACAAAGTTCTCTGTCTTACTCAGAAGCAAACTCAAGTAATGACTTAAATTATACACTGAGCAAAGGAAGCATGCATGGCTCTGCCTGCAATCTGACAAGGTTGTTAACTTGGTACATTATATATATTATGTTTACAAGCATTATATATATATATAATGCTTACAAGCATAAGATATATATATATATATATACACACATATATACACACATAAGTACTTACAAGGGAAAAGGAATGGGGTTATAATTGTTTCCAGGCAAAAAGTTAGCCAAAATAGCTTTCATAGTAGATTTCTCCTTCACTTGGCTGTCTGTCGATCCCAGTAAGTGTCCATCAAACACATCTGAAACAGACACGTTAGGTCTTCATCACAGTATCAAAGTTTAAACTGTAAATTCAGAAGGATGACTACAGACCACAGTTACCAGTTATTTATCATTTCCTAAAAGGATCTTGTCTACTTGGCAAAGAAAAGCAAGAGACAGAATACAAGATCACAACTGAACTATACCTTCTGAGCTGCTTGTCGTGTCCTGTTCAGAGAGTGTGCTGGCACCGGTCATATGCTCCGATGCCACCTCTGGAGAGGTGGGCAGCTGCAGATGGGTGGAGCCTGTGGAGCTCTGACTTGATAAAGTGGTCAGGAATCGATCCTCTGAGAGTACAAGGACAGAAGAAATAATTTTACATGGCTGTCAGAAGTGATACTGTTTGGTCCCAGCCCAAGCTATAACCAGAACCTGCTTTCAGAAATTTTTTTACTCAGAAAGCAGGTAAGGCCATACAGACCAAAGGACTGGGCAGGCTCATCAATGTAGCACACAACCTCCAGAAAATGCATACTCTTACAGCTACTACCTTCAGCTCCCACAAACTCTCAGTATGCCTAACAGGTAAGAGATCTCAGCACCCATAATTGGGTCACAGAACAGGCAAAAGGCATTTCCCAAATTCCATGTAGTTATTCAGTTATTTAGAAGGCTTCTGAAAGTTTTTAAATTAAAGTTCAAAGGAAAACCCTTGTAGGCCAATTTACTAATCACTAGTAATTCAGCTTCATATTAGAAGCAGGTGGCCAACTTCTATCTTACCATTAGCAAAAATATATGTGACATGACAGGGATTTGGTGTTTCTCTGATTTATCAAATGTGACAAAAGCATCCCATGTGTCAGGAAAAGGGCTATTGGCATCTTACAAAAAATAAGTAACAGACCTTTCTCTCCATTTTGCAGTGCTGGGGAAGCATTTCGTGGGGAAGCATCCATGCTACTGATCTAGGCAGAATAACAAAACACCAATGTTGATGCTAGGCTCTTAACAGCTGCATTCCCTCCTGTGTGGATCACTTACAAAAGCAGAAGTACTACAAGGGAGCACTCTCACCCACTTCTCTGCCTCTGCATGTTACTGTATCTTTTACCACAGGAAAAAAGACAAGGCAACAAACAGCAACTCATGTTCACAAGATACTTATGATGGCTGTTATCTGTGTATGCTGCAAGATAAGGTTTGCTTTAGCACCTAACAAATATGTGTTAAGTGCAGGGGGCATGTGTACATGCAGCAGAGCAAATACAGGGTCTCTAGGAGCTTTTAGTGCTCCTTGCTGGGGTAGAACTATTGGAGTCCAGCCTCTCAGTATGATGCTTATATTGTACTGCCTTGCAGCCCAGACATTTCCTCAGAGTTCCAGCTCTCCAAAGGGTAGAAGTTCAGCATGCTGTCATATGAATTCTTGAACAGACCTCTTGAGGCAGCTCCAGATAAAATCATTTATCCATCCCTTCAATCAGTTCCCATAGGATACATCAAAAAATATCACATCCCAAAAAGCCATTATCAGTCCTTCCTGTTTCATTTGCACTACCTCTCAATATTATTTGTCTTTTCTTTTCCAGAAGGGATGCACCCGATGGGCAACAACCTCGAGTTGAAGGAGATGGCCCAGTTCCTATCTAGGCACACACTTGAAAATGACTGCAGCTCTCTGCTGGCAGTGTTCACTTCAATACTACACAAATATCACAGAAAACCATCAACTCCTATTCATACTTACTCTTTCTCTCTACAATACGCATCTTGGTTCAGATCTTTTAGGAAAAGATACATATACTCCCACACAGTTTAAGGTTTTACAGTTGAAAACTACAGGATGCAATAAAACTAGTTTACTAATTATTAAAGAGAACTCAAGCCAATCTTGAGACTATTGTGCTGCCCCAGGAAAAAAAAAAAATTGTTTAACAGGTTTATAGCCTGTTAGCCATACCTTGCTTTCTTCACCTTGCCTCAGTCTCCCAGGGCTGGGTGGTACTGATGGACGTTTCCTGCCTTTCTCTTGTTGGAAGAGATCCTGCAATCTTAAACAAAAAATAATAGTAAAACAAACAAAACAACCCAACAAAACCACCACCACAAAAGAAAAGGTAGGCTACTGGTGTTAGCTCTGACTGACACAAGTTATGATGTTTTTCCATACCAAACTCAGATTGCTGCTAACACATGCCAAAGATATATCAAATGGCCATTATATATATATAACATCAAATAGCACATTTTCTTCACCCCTGAAATTATTTCACCCAGTCAACACGTCCCATGCTCCCCTCTTCCCATCTCTTCCACTTTCATTCAAATGAAAATTTATCTTCCAGATGCCAGTTGTACTCTACAAGACAATGCTTTCATCATATGATAAAAGGCCTCAAATGATTTTCTGTTCCAGTCAAACAGCTGTGTGTTCCTAACCAGTAGAGCACATTCAGCAACTGCTCTATAGTGAAAGAAACTACAGCTGAACCTCTTCCCTCCCAGAACCAACACAGTATCAGTGTTGCTCATGATTCCACCATGAGCCCACTTACCTATTATTCCAGGCTTGTAGCATTTCACAAAGTCCTTGCTTTTTAGCTATCAGAGACTCAAAAACAGATTGCAGCTGTTGAGGTGTGTCCAGTGATGATGAAAGCAGCCTTGCTTGAATTTTCTCAGTCCAGTTTCGAAATTCTCCTTCTTCCATCTGCCAAAAGGAAAACTGTCAATGCTATCTCACCAAGACAACACAAGATCTGAGTAGCTCCTCCACACACTTAGCCTATGGACCAGTGATGTAAAAATCTATTACCTCCTTTTGGGCAAAGAGGTCTTCCATCTTCTCTTCCCTTGTTTTGCTGAAAGTATCTGTTTTCAGAGAAGCAAGGCGATCATCCACAGCAAGATACACTTGTGACACCCTGTCAACAGCAACGCAAAGAGTTAAGCTGTGACTACTTGGAGCTTCCTCAATATTCTTTAATAAAAGTTTGAATGTGTTTAAGGTTAGCATTCAAAAATACATAAGAGAATATATGACAGCCTTCCTGCACAGTAAGCTATCCAACTGTATTCACAGAGAAAGTTGGGAAAACCTCATTAGTAATAGGAGAAACCTAGAAGTTACATACACTGACATTTGTCTTTACAACTTATTCTTAGCAGTGGAAGTTGTCAGAGAGCAATACAAATGTCTCAAACACATTACTAACACAGGGGAACTGTTGTCATCTTGATTAGGAAGAATCTGGGTCTGCAAGCTACACCTCCACCTGCAGGGCTCAGAAAAAATGAGTATCTCTATTTCAGCTCTAAACAAAGCTCCACAGGTTTTGAAGTCAGATGATCACAGAGACATCCAGCAATTCAGGAATGCTGTGACCAGGCAGAACAGCAGTCTGGCTAGATTTAACAGTTTTCATCAGGCCTGTCTTCCACCTTTTTGTTCCTACATTTAGAAAGTGCCTAGGCTCATGGTAATTCACCTTAGACTACAAGGTGTCTGCCTGCTGTTACCATATTCAATAGCTAACAAAGGCAAAGACTTTTATACACCAGAGAGTTCCATTGCCACATGATCAATATAATGACAACAGTTCTGTTCAGACAAGATTTGAGAAAGGTCTTTGCAGTTTTTTGGGGCTGAAGAATTGAAACTCAGTCAGATGGTCTGTAAAGCTACATT
>CM031863.1:23670156-23717837 GCA_018697195.1 Certhia americana
TCAGTCAGATGGTCTGTAAAGCTACATTAGGGTAAGAGAACAAAGTATAACCTTCGGTTTTCAGGGTCAGCCTTCTAGTACCATCTTTTCCATTTCCTTTTTAGCATTAAAGGGAGGAATTAAAATACTTTAATTGTGCATTTCATAAGGTAACATTTCAGACACCTACTGATTGTCAACCTTTCAGTAGCTTGGCAGCATTACTCAGAAACATGCTGTATGACCCAGACATCAGTGCAACATCCAGGGATAGACAAAAAAAGAATCTTAGTTACTACTGGCAATGTTTAACCTGACTTACCACCAGACACAGAGTTGAAATATCACTACAGACAGAGCAAGCAAAGGTGAAAAAGACTTCAATACCACTGTCCCTTGGAAGTATATATGCATACGTGTTTCAAACTATTACTTTTCTATCAAATAATGAATATTTAGCCAAATGTCATCGCACTAGCAAAAATAGTTATGTGTTCTGCTAATAAAAGTACGAACACAAACAAGATTAGGAAGACATTAAAAACAAAGCTTACTTTTGTGAGAAATCCTTGAGATCCTGCAAAATAGTAACTTTTAATGGAGCCTGTCGTTTGATGTAGATCTTGGGGAGTGGGACACACACTTCCAGCAACCGGATTGGAGAGTAGCTGAGAAGGCAATACAACAGGTTGTAACAAGACCCACAGCACACAGTACTAGCTCTACACCATACTGAGGTTTGAGGCCTTTATATGAAAAAGGGCACTGCCGACATGTCCAGGGCTTTAGTTACTTTTAGCAGCAATAACACAGTTCATGTATCTCCCAGGCAAGAAGCAAAACCACAAATCATACTGCAAAACCACAATTTTGAAATTTGGAATTAGATAAGGAAAAGCATTTCCCTCTGTATCATGAATAGGAACCATACAGTGTGTACAGTGTGGAACACCACAGCTAGGACAGTGATGCCACTCACAAAGCCCTCTGCAAGCCAGCACACAATCCTGCACTTGTGGTTATGGTACAGTTATGCTATCCCATGCTGTACTCACAATGAAGGACAGAACTGATGAATCCTTACCAGACCCATATGCTTCATACAGTACCACAGAGAGAAGGAAGTTTTTAGCAGTGGAACTCACCTGAAAGATGCCACCATCTGATTATAGGAAAAATACTGGTGATAGTCATGGTGAATGGAGTGCCCACAAGGCTCTGCATTGGCCCTTCGAGTGTACTGGTACCCATAGAACCTCAGCTCAAGGTATTTTGCAAAAGACATAGACCAAGAGTCATTGGAAAGGGGAACAACTGGTGTCACCTGAAAAATTGAAAGGTAAGTGTCTAAATTTCATTCTTCAAACAAGATTAAGGACAGGATAATCCAGGCAGCAATCTAGTATTTCTAGTACCAGAAGCACCCATGACCCTGAAACATACTTAACAACAAAGATAGTATTTATGCATAGCTAAGGCAAACACAGAGTTAAAACAAATCTGATTAACAACAACTGCTAGCTGATGATGAAAGGTGCTAAGCTGGGGGAGTCCAAACATACCCTTTATGGAAGCTTATTTTGGGGATACTATTTCCCTGCATAGAGTCAACTTCCAGTCAATTTTTCAAACCCAGCCAGCAGCAGGGGCCATATCACATATTTTCTCCCTGGTGATTCTCCAGCTACAAATGCACTGGTACTGCTTTGCAGTGTATTTCAGCTTCAGAAGTGCTTGCAAGCTTAGCGCAGACACCGCTTTACACACACTTAACAGCCTCAAACACGTAAGTATTTCCATGAGCACACAAAAATAAAAGGTTACAGAGCAGCTGTATACACAGCAGCACAGGGCTTGCTGTCAGCAACTGCGTCAACCTCCTCCAGGCATCTGTAAATCCTACACCCATGTTTAAGGCAGCGTAAGTAGGTGACCTGAGTCATCCATATGGGCAATTCAGATGCTTTGCATTTCAGGTACTGCATGAATCTTTTTTATTAAGTTTTACCCTTGTCTCTTTGAAGGCTCTTCATGTTTAGCTAAACATGAGTATCCAGTTAGCAATGTTTTCTTAGCTAAATTACAGAACAAGTTCCAGATAATACACAATCTTACTATCTTGTGGGCTTTTTACAGCAATTTAATATCTCTCTAATGAAGATGCTACTTTCTAATGACTACTAAAGGAACTCCAGACATCACACTGACGCAATGTAGGCTGTTCAGTCCACAGCAGATCAAAGAACAGCAAGTGGCTTTAGCCAATTACTATGCAAGTAGGTCTTGGTGTCTGCCCTTTCCCATATGCTCAAAGATTCACTGCAAGAAAGGGACCATACTCTTCACCTCTAAGTGGGCAACTCCATTTTTTCGGCTTAGATCTATCCTCTCAGAGTCAGTTTTGACACTTTCTATGAAGACTACCTCAGACACGATGTTTCACCATCAATGGCCTCAGTTCTAAAAGAGGAATTTGTAGGTAACATGAGAACATATGTATCAGTAACAGGTTCTCTGCCAGTGTAGCCATAGCTCCAGGCATGAGCACTTTCTCCAAAATGCTCTCTTTCAATAAAAAGCCAGTCACAGCAAGAATACTAAATTGGAATAGCAATGATTCTGCAGTCCACATCCTTACCTGTTTGCACAGCCTGCACCAAGAGTAAGTAAGGATGGTGTGCTGGTACCCAGGGACAGGGGAGTCCAGCTCCTTTAAGACAATCTGCACACAGCCTTGCCCATGAACAAAGCGACGAATGTGGTGCACCATTGGCGTTTCACAGAACATGCTGGGACATTGGTAGGAAGGCCTTCCAGAGAGAAATAGTAACATTTAGGAATGATCACATACCAGGCATGGCTGAAGAACTGATCCAACAGATCTAATATGCCTTTTAATATTATGGCACTATTTATTTTCACTGTAAAAGAGTTTTCTAAGCCTGTAGTGAAGGCTGTTTCTGCAGAGCAATTTAGAAGTAGCACAGAGTCAAGTTCCATTGACAGCAATGGCTGTATAGGTCCCAAAAGCACTGACTGGACACTGGTTGCTATCCTCTTTTTAAAATTAATCACTTTCTACCAAACTATTTTGTATAAGGATCAAAACACCTGTGGAAGTGCTTAGCACCAAATTAAAAGACTTCTTCAGCAGTGTACCAAAGCAAATGCTACCAAGGACAAAGATATGACAAAGAGCCTTCAAAACAGCAATCTTTTCAGCTCCTGAAGGAACAGGAATGCAACACAGTGCCATAAAATATTTGAACAGTAAAACCCATGACCTTTCTTTGGATGAATTTTTTAAGTCACAGAAGAAAAAACAATCCCAAAAAATAAAGTCAGATAATATATTCTTCCAAACCAAAAAGAGTCTGAAAAAGCTCAGATTCTCCTTACTCATGTGACAAAATAAAGAACTTTGATTAATGAAACTACAGAGATTGAGAAGCAGTCACTTTAGTACACACTACCTAATGATCAGAGAGAAGCAAGAATTTAAAAGTGGGCAGCTAAGTTCCTTCTCACTTGCTCCTCCAGAAGGCTGAACACCAAGAGCCTTCTGCTGCTGCAAGTGGCCAATGGAGAGAACAGGGTAAGCTTGTCTTTTGAGCAGTTACTTATCAAGCTTCACAGCCTGCTGAGACTCTGCATGGGGTTGTGACAGCACTACTTATAACAAAACCACAACAACTTACACCTCTGTGATGAAATAAATGACACTGTACTTTGCCAGGGCTAAAAGTTCTGAACCATTTACATTGGCTACCTTGCATATATGACAAAGCCTTATTCTAAGGCACTAAATGAGTAGTGTTACCCAACACTTGTATGAGCTTTCAAAGAGGAACCTCAGAAAACTGTGACCAATACAGTTGCTTGTCTTGAAAAACAGACAGCTGGAATATATGTTAAGACTTTTAACTTGGCCCTTAAACCCTAATTGCCACAAAAAGTGCTAAGTGAACACATTAGTCTTTATGAATTTATAAACCTTGTTTCATAATCTGTTTTGCTTCCTCATGAAGGGAAGTAAGAAGGACAGGGCCAAAACAGGAAAGCAATGGATGTATTTGCTTGTAACAAGTGAGTGTGAGTGAATTAGAATAAATTACTCCTTACCTGAAACAGTAGCGCTCCAGAAAAATCCCTAGAGTTAGGTCATTTTTCCCATAGAACTCCATGGTCACAATCCTAAAGCAGAGAAAGAAAAGCTTTAGAGACTGGACATCATTAGCTGTGCAAGGGCCTTTAGGTGCACAGATCTACACCCACTGCTGGCTTCTTTAGAACTTCAAAGGGTTTTTTTCCACTTGACTATCCTTCCTAGATCTCTGCTGTCAGGTTTGCTAATAATGAGATCAAAGTCCTACTAGAACAACTTTAAACCTGACATTTAAAAGTCCAATAAAATTCAATTGCACTTCTGAAGATTATTTTCAAAAACACCTAGGCACAGAAGTCTGAACAGCTTCAAGTACTAATGTACTTCAACTACAAAAAGGATTCATCCAGAACATGAAAAAAGCTCCAAGAAATCCTTATTTTTCTAGAACATTTAATAGCAGCTTTAGCTTCCCCAGAACCCGAGGTGACCAAGCCATTTAAATTGTGTATCAGTTTGTGTCATAATTCAGATATCCCTGACATCACTAATTTACATCCTCTCATTCATTGCTGCTTAGTGAGCATATCACCATCTTCTTTGGT
This sequence comes from Certhia americana, assembly GCA_018697195.1. Classification (NCBI taxonomy): domain Eukaryota; kingdom Metazoa; phylum Chordata; class Aves; order Passeriformes; family Certhiidae; genus Certhia; species Certhia americana. Next base: position 23,674,846 of record CM031863.1, read on the forward strand.
TCACTTCTAAGCTTTACAGGAGCTTTTTTTTTTTAACTTTTCCCTCTTAGGGGGTCATTTCTTTATTTCCACCTAAGTAAAAGTATTAAAATCACCTAAGCCAATGATTAAACACCAAGACGTGTCCTGTTTAGTAGAGATAAAAGTGTGCCATAAGTTGCTCACAATTAGCAAATTACAGCCCCCTAAGCTGAAAATAAAGCTGTTAATACTGATGACTATAGTATGAGAAAGATAGCAATATATTCCAGTGCCACTGCTGGATAATACAATCTACAAGTATTCCAAGATCCTCACAAGGCTCATATTTGGGCTTGGACATTGTCCTATGTTATTTACACTACATCCTCTCCACAAGACTGCATGCAGTGCTCCCCACACAGAGACATTACTCTGCAGTGAAACACCAACTAAAGCATTTGGTTTCAGGCTGGGCTTTCTCCTTCATGCCTTGGGTATTACAGAGGTTGTGCAATACTGCTATAGATTCACCTGACCAGCAAGACTGAAGTCTCTTGGCAAAAGTTCCTATTACAAGACAGGCACAACCTACCAAGGAGTCCTCAAAGAAATACTGCTATGAGGCAGGCACTGACTCTGACTTTGGGAAGGAAAGAATAGCAACTATTCAAGCTGTAGAGTAGTTTTTATACCAGGGGCTAACACAGGCACTTGGAGCATTGCTGGACTGAGCAGAAGAGCTGCTGAAGAGAACACAGAGCCTCTGATGGTTTACTGGACTCAGGCAATCCACCTAGTAGAGAGAAAACAACTCATTAACTGATTACAGACACCTCCATTCACACATAACTTCTGTTGACAAGATTCTATTCTAGTAATTTTATTCAAAGACAAATCTCTGCTTTCTCCTTTTGTACAGATTAACTTGGCATTGTCTCTCAGCCTCAGATAAACTTGTACTATGTATAATGGTATCTGTCATTTTTAGAAAAATATATCTCGCATGTATAACAAAACAAATGAACACACGTGTTTGCACACATGTGGAAATGAAGACAAGAGGAACAGAAAATAACAAATACCCCATGACAAAGATCCAGAGTCTCTAAATTACTTTATGATGTAGGACATCTTGGATTCAAAACTCTGCCAATATATTATACCTCAGTTAATTATTCAGGCTATAGAAAGATTTCCATCTTTCTATTCTCTGAGAAGAGATATACCATGCTGCTCTTGGAATGGAGCTGTTTGCCCTTCTACACCCTACAAAACTATCAAGTTACCAAATACTTTTCTTTGATCATTGAATAAATTTAAAACAGCATCAACCAGTTTGATCCAGAGCAAGAGCTACTCTTAGTTTGTAAGATTATGGCCTGTGAAGCTACAGAGATCTACATTTAAGTACCAATTAAAAAGTAACTTCTGCTCATGAACACAAGGGCTGATTGGCTCAGGGACCAAAATATTTGACTGTTTCAACAGATCAATTCTGCTACTTTTATTCACAGACGTTTTTCCTAAACAGTTCACAATTCAGAAAAAATCCTTTTTCTCAGATATAAGTTAGTTACTTTCATGGCAGCTTATGAAAACTTTAAATATTTTTATTACAAATACATATTCCCCTGCTTTGAAACTTCAGAGAAGATTACTTACCCTTCATTATGTATTCTTCAGACCACCCAAACTTTTACAATCAAGTACTTCAATGTAATTACAACCTACTGCTGTTTTCATGACACTAAGCCCTCTGAAAACGAAAGTACATTTCTACAAATAACCAAATACAAGAGGCAAGAAAGCTCAGTTTAAGGAACTTCTAAAGGTTTGCTCCCTCTTCGTGGATACATTTTCAGAAATCAGTTAGGTACAGCCCAGTCAAACAGGCAAACTATTCTGGGCTGACTTTGTGCATTTTTCTGAGAAATTTTGCAATCTCTTGTTCTGAATGATTGCAGAGCACTGTAATCTAAAATGGAGTTATGACCCAGTCAAAAAAACAAAACAAAACCAAAAAAACTATAATCAAACAGAAAGAAACAGACAAAAAGGCATCCCCTCTGGTTTAACACAAGACCGTACATGTTCTGTATACCATGAGAAACTGACGTAACTTGAGTTTTGAGCAGCACAACTCAATCTTACCTTATGAGACCATGAGGATTCACTCTGAGCCAGTCCCTTCTCCTCCTCTTCAGTTCTGCTCCCAGTTTTTCCAGTAGGGACACTAGACACATCCTTATTTTGGGCAAAAGGATCTGTGCTTTTCTGTAGTATTCTCCCTCCTCTGGCCCGATAGTCAGCCAGCATTCTGGCTAAGCTCTGGCTATCACGTACGTGTTCTGCTATTCTAGTATTTACCAGCTCATGAGAAGGTAAGATTTGGACAGCCTTGGCTTGGATACTCCCATTCCTCCCTTGCAGTCCTGAGAAATCCCGCAACAATTGCTTCTTCCTTCTGCTCTCCAACTCTTTGTATTCCTTATTGAGGAGAGGAGACCAATAAACTTGCTCAGGAAAGTATTCCCGGGCAGGGCACCTCATGCCTTTGTCAGTCAAAAGAAATGGTTCACGGAACATCAGTACTGGAGAAATGCAGAGAATGACATCTTTCAACTCCTGCTTAAATGCTGCAGAGTAAGTTTTGAGACGATCCTCAGATGAAGTTATCTCCTCCGTGACATATAAACCAGTATCATCCTGGAGAGGGTCTCTGAAGACTCTCATCTGACTCTTGGATTCCTGTAAATCATCTGCCTGTTGAAGAGGCTCTAGTGCCTGGTTATCCAGAGTAGCCAAATGCTGGTCCATGCCATGGAGGGGCAGTGGGGATGTTTCAGGTATTGCATGAGGTACAGAGCTGAACGCTGCAAAGGGCGACTCCACTTTGTGGTGCTCTTGCTGCTTGGAGGACACCATTTCCAACTGACTGTTCTCTTGGTCACCTCTGTCAAATACACCTCTTGGTTCAGGCAAACTGACCTCATCAGAGGACACAGATTCAGAGATTACAGGCAGCTTTTCAGAGGATAGTTCAATGTCTTTGACTACTGTGCTGAAGTCCTCACCATTGAAGAGGTTCTGATGTTCGTTTTCATCTCCTGGCTCCTCAATAAGGGAGTGAAAGGAAGTGTTTTTGGTGAGAGTAGGGGGCATGGCAAACTCATCCATAAGAAATGAGATTTCCAGCTGGGAATGATAAGCCACACAGACCATGAATATCAGGATCTCCTTCACACGAGCCAGCTCGTACTCTGCAGCACCACACAACTTGATAGTGCAACCTAGGTGCTGGGGACACCCTTCAAAGAACATCAGGGGTTTTGTCTGATCTAGAAGTAAAACATGGGAGTTAGGATGCTAACTACAGTTAATTTGTTTTAGATACCTCACACACCCAAGAGACTGTAAAGGAGACTAAGTAACATTGGTACCTGCAGAAATTCACATTACTGTACTGAAATAACTTATTTTAGCAAGAATAAAAAGCACTGGCTATAAATCTCCTCCTGTTTCATAAAACAAGCCACCATAAAGTGAAAGTGAAGGCCACATGGAACACCCTGACCTAAACAGAGTATCCTAAGATCACTGTAGACTCTGCACCAGTGGGCAAAAGAATCACTTGCCTCACAGGCACATTTGTTCATCCTTACAAGTCAAAAGCCTATGACATTCTGAGGGCTGCAAAGGGCAATGAGGAAGTAGAAAGGGAAGTGTTCAAGGACAGATTTGATGGAACTTGGAGAAACTTGGTCTAGTAGGAAGGTCTAGTTCCTGCCATAGCAGAGAAGTTAAAACTAAATGATTTTTAAGGCCCCTTCCAACTCTAGCCTTTCTATGATTCTGTGAAGAGATGCAAAGACTGCATCTCCACAAAGATCTGCATCCACAGCATTTATGTGTGCCAGCACCACTGGTAACCTGTCAAGCAGCATTTCTTCCTTCCTTTGTAGACTCCCACTGCCTAGGGGAGTTACAGAGAAAAAAGGAACCTTTCCTAAAGCTGCACAATAACTGGACATGGGATAGCATGCACAACTTACAACAAGGCAAATTTTGATTGGATTTGTTAAGGTAGGACCAGATAATCTTTTAAAGCAACTTCCAACACAGGCTGGTCTATGATTCTTTTATTTCAACACAGAAAAATTCTTTCCACGGTGCCCAGACAGGCTACAAAATCTCCACTTTGCAATATTTTCAACAGTTGGCTGACAAAACCCTAAAAAATCTGATGCTGCATTGAAATTAATTCTTCCTGTTTTGAATAGAAAGTTGGACTAAACAAGCTACAATATGTGGGAACACAAAAAACGGTTTGGAAGAAAGAAATCAGTCTAATTAAAATCTATAGACTTTCTTTTCTTAGTAAGATCATGCTTTTCTCTACACAAGCAGTTCACTGTAGTAGCAAGAAGTAACAGAAATAAAATGAGTAGGATGATACACTATCACACAAGGAAGCCAACAGTTCAGATCTATTTAAAAAAGAAGCAAAGCATTCATCCTTTCACACACATAAGCTAAGGCACATCAAGCTTTACTCACCATTGGGCAACTGAAAAACTTGCATATAAAATTTATGACAGGTCCCCAGCTGTGGTTTGGTCAACAGTTGATCCATTGACATCACTAAGTCTCCCTGGGTCATTCGACTTACCCGGTCTAACACTTGCTGTAAAAATGGAAAGAACAGTAAGACTCTACAAAGCAACAAGGACACTGGCATCCTTATCTTGCTCTTAACAAATCAAAAAACACTAATGTCATCTACAAAACCTCTCACTGAAATGCAAACTCTCAGTTATACCCAGTCCCACAAACCCACATCCACAATATACAAGAATCTTAGAAACACAGTTGGGTAAATATTTCTGTACCCTGCTTCACAGGGACAGAGGCTCTCTCGCAATAGCTGAGGACCCACACAGGATTTGCTACAAATGGATATCAAAGTCAACAAGAACTAAACCAGGGTACAAAGACCTGCCAAACAAGGACACAGCACAGTAGCTGTGAAGAGATGGGGAAAAAGTAACTCTCCAGATTTGCCTGTTTTACCTTCCTGGAAGAGAACACTTAGTTAAGGAAGAAAGTAAGACAACTCTTGGCTTTTTCCAGGGTGTTTACTACAAGGAGTCATTAGAAATCTACCACAAGACCAAGTCTAACTCTGATCAGAAATGCTCACCGGCTTGACATTGATGACCAGAGTGATACCATGCTCTAACAGCATGTCCTGGGCAATTCTGGACACAGTCTTCTCAACAAGGACCAAATTGGGCTGGACATCAACTATCCGCTGCACATAGTTCTTCAAGAATTCCCTTTCCTGCAGACAGGAACAAAGTACAGCAGTGAACTACTGCAAACTTATCTGGAAAATAAACCCACTTTAATGCTTAATAGTACTTTTCACTTCATTTACATGTCCTTTCCTATAAAACAGCAAAAAGAGCTATTCAGAAAACACCATCAGTAGTCCATTGTGAACGTTTTCCCACCCCCATAGCACAACACTAGTTTATCAGTAATATTTTATAAGCCTTTCATAAAGAAAAGATCTATGTACTTCAGTGTTTTCATATTTAAGGCACATCCCTGCTCTCAGGGGCAGGGCACCTGTTCCAAAGTGACATTTTCTAGTTCATCACTCCATTACATTGGTGGTTGTTCCAATTCTTCAAGCATGACAAAAAAAAAACCACAAGGGTGTGACCTAACCCTCACCTACACTAGATTTTCAAATATTTTTTCCCTCACCTATACCTTATCTAGCTCTAATACTGTAAAAGGAACATATGGTTCAGGAGGTCTCAATAAAAACAAGTTTGCTAAAATGCTGCATTGTGAGAATCAAATGCTCATGTGCTCTCAGGACATGTACCTTGAGGATAAAAACCTTTGGTGCAAAGCTATAAGTTTGTATTATATTTATTGCAGCATCTCTCTTAGCTAGCTTACTAGAAGAAGAAAGTTCTCTCTTTTCTATGAATCTCACTCACTCAACTTCACCTTACACACTGAAAAAAAAAATGCACTGATCATGATTTTGCTGAGGTTATTTTAACCAAGAACAAAAGCATAGGCTCACCTGAAGTACTATAGGCTCTATGCAGGTAAACTTTGTTTCTTCTCGATAGAGGTATTCAATTGAGCATTTTAGCAGAAGAATCCTGGGATTTTTTAAGCAAGAGTTCATCTAAAAAAAGTCATAAAAATAGTTAAAACAAAAATAAAAATACCTGGAGAGGAAGGAGTATGCAAGAAAAAGAGACAGACTTCCCATGATTGGTCCCTGCTACCCTCGTCTCCCTTTAAAGTGTCTCAGCTATCTCCCCCCTGCAGATCCAACTACACATTCTTCCTTCTCCTGATGTTGTTACACCTAGTTGTTGGAATTTCACAGATATTGTCCATAAGCAGGAAATGCTAAAGAGGATTTCCAGTCACTGCTAAGAGCCCCAAAGCCTTGATACACTTGATTCATGCAGTTCATTTCTATAACTTGCCCTCCTGCCTTAAAGACCCATTTTACTATACTATTCTAAGTCAGAACCACAAATGATACAAGTTCTCCCCCAAAATCTCTGGGCTAGAAAACGAAACAGTTTGAAAATAAATGCCTTAAAAGCCATTCTTGTTTGGGGGCTCAAAGCAGAGAAAGCTCACAAAACTCCTAGGTGGTGAGAGAAGCTTCCTGACACAAAAAGCAAGTCAGAACACCCTTGTTTCCAGAGCAAGCATTACAGTAAGATTAATCAAGCTGCATTACCTTTTTGTGTGCAACATTCTTAGTGCAAACAAATCCATTCACCACCATGGAGTCAAATTTCTTTCCACCAGGGATCTAACAAAGTAAAGAACATTTTTAGCACTGTCATACACTCCCACACCTTGTAGTGCAGTAAAGCTAATACATAGAAACACCTATTGTAGGTGATGTACAAACTTCAGCTACACCCTCAATTATCAGAAAAAAGATCAGAACAGTCATGCTGGACACGTAGGTCTGTCCCTTTAAGGCTGGAAAACTTATGACAACGTGAAAACAAGTACTGAGTTCTAGGATTTCTACACCCCTCCCAAGAGATGCTTATACCAGTGTACTCCAGCATATGATAAGGGAACCTAATTTTGACAGGCCATGAGGAACATGCACCTTTGCACATGCCATTTCTATTAACAACAAACTGTATTAACAGCAAACTGTAAGGAAAGGGAGGAAAAAATATAAAATAAAGAAAGAAAACCAAAAAACCCTCTACCTACCAATTGAACACATCAAACAATTGACTGGCGTGCCTGCAGACACAGGCAATCCCAGGCATAATAAATAGCATGAAACAGGTTTCTGAGAAACGTGTTTCAGAGGACATTCACATTACCAGCATGTAAAAATAGCAGACAGTTATGAAAAGTTTTCACCTCTGAACAACTGCTCTTTGGAGTTTCAGAAGAAGCAGAAACTAGTGGTGCTGCCTGAAGAGATGCCACAGAACTATCACCAGAAACATAAGGTTCTCTTCAAATCTTATATTGCTTTCAAGCAAGAGGACTGCTGAGGTGGATTTGGCCAAAGAAAACTAAGGCCAAATCTTCAGTCTTCAGTCACACTAACTCCTTGAATGTTATTTTCACATCAGACTCTCAGAAGGAAGTTTGCATGCCAGACTTACAGTTCAACAGTGTCAACACTGGGCCATCTGGCAGAACTGGATACACCATCCCACAACAATTAAGCTTTCTTCTTGAAGAAAGTCATCATATGTGGCATGGGAGGAGTTGAATCCTCCATAATGGAGAGGTACAAGGCAACAGATTGCTGCCCCATGTCCTGCAAGCTACTTATCCAGCATTTGGTACATCTCCAATTCAAGCACCAAACTAGCAGAAACCAAAAAATGAACCAAGTCATCACAGAGGTGTTACTCTTTGCTACCTTCTACAGCCTACAGCCTGAAAGAAGAGGTCACCCCCAGCATATTAAAGCACTTTTCACATCATTCCAAGCTCCCTCTGTGCAACTTTTTCTAGAACCTCACTTACCTGAAGCCAAGTCAGCCAATTAGAGTACTGAATAGGCTGGGGCAGTGGAAAGGGGACTACTCTCTTCAAACAAGGGGTACTGCCAACAGTTGCACCCTTTTGTTTCCCTACATCCACAGCTTGAAACTTACTTTTTTGATGTGGACAAACTGGCGGATATCCATGTCATCATCTCTCTTCTTGACATCTGGCCGAACTGTTTGAACTACCTGACAGACCACAGGTACAATAATATCCCTCCAGGACAGGGACAGGGACTCATTGTATAGAAGTTGCTGAAGCAGTGCCATCATGTGGTTGTGATTAGCAGACCTACAAAAAATACAAAATAAATAGATTTCCCATTAAAAAAATATTAAAATATAGTGTGGTAATTGGCTGAAGTCAATTTGATTTTGTTCAAAACCAAATTTCTTAACATTTACAATGCAGAAATCCTCTAAAGGAACAGTTGCCTAGAATGTTCTACAGTCCGCTCTGGTCCTGCACTCAATATATAAACATCACAGGATTAAAAAAACAATCAAAATATACTGTAAAAATGCCATGTTCTTAAAGCAAATTAGTTCCTTGGACTGCCTACTGTAGCTCAAGTCCCACTAAAAGTTGGTGGAATAGAGAGGGGCTTCAGAAATTGTTACTCAAGATATGCAAATTCCTTTTTCTATATGTTTCTTACAGCAGCCTTTCCATGGCTTGTTTCTCCCCATTCTCTTCTCTCAGCAGATCCAGACTGCTGTGGTGCCAGCCTAGGGGTGTGAATAAGAGTTCTTTGGACTTCTCCTCCACCCTCCTGTTGAATAACGACTCTGCAGAAGACAAACAAACCTTGTTAATGTAAGGTCACAGTTGAATGCTTGTGTCTTTCTGAAAGGCTGCTTTGAAAAGGAAAGAATTTACTAAGACATAAGTCTAGCCCTCCTGAAATACTGAGTTTAAGATAGATGTCATGGTCCTCAGTTTGAGGGGGACTGACACTTTCTATCACTGTATTGTGTAGTAACTCCTTAGAACTGTTCTTTGTTTTGCAGTACCAAAATTAGAGGTTATTTCAGCACAGTCTGTGCTTTGAAAGAGTTACTGGGTTATTTCCTGCACAGTTATTATGATATTATAGAGGCAAATTATAAACTTCCACATTAACATAATGGCTGACTATATTGTAAGTCATTTATACTAGCAGTGTATAAATGTTCACCAAGCAAGTACGCAAGCGCCTTCAGAGTTCAAGCTTAAAACAAAGTGTTAAGCAAAATCTTTAGACAATAGTAATCCAAGGAGGAATATTGAAGAAAAAGACTCTTTAAAAACAACTATTAACTTCCAGAAACTCCACACACAAAATCAGCTGTGTAGAAGATTAATAGAAGTTACATTGATCTCCCCCTTCCTCCTGCAAAAGCTCAATTAAAAACTAAACATGAGTTTAATCCAAGACTTTATTTTTCAGGCTAGACAGACATTGGGGTTTCTCCCTTATTTCCTCCTCTTATGAGTGCACCAAAATCAATAGCATTAACTGGGAAGGAAAAAAGCCCACAAGGGCATCTGGCCATGATACTGGAAAGCACATGGGTTTGAAAATTCACAAGTGCATGTAATGACCTTTCATTTCAGAAGTAGTGATGATGGTGGTGATGACAAGAAACCCAGAAAGATTTAAGAGAAGAAGCTTTAAGCTACTCTGTAGAAGCAGTGCAGTCAATTGTATCACATGTTCATTTGCTTGCACAGGAAGTTTAAAATCAATTACATAAATTTGTTGGTGGAGAAACTGTGAACAGACTTGCCACTTACACTTGTTTTTTTTAAAAAGTAAAAGCTTTTCTTTGAGTCATTTTGAATGTAGGAATCTGAGAAGTGAAAAAAATTTAAGCTTGAAAGTGCATTTTAAAAAATCCAAGTATAGTTTATACATCAGTTTTACCATAAATAACTTCAGATTTACTGTCAAGTAAACATTTTGAAAGGGTCAGTGCTCCATTAAAGTAGTATTAAGGAATTTCCATCATTATATTGAAAAACACACAGCCACAGCAGTTAAAGTTTTTCCTTACCTTTAATAAAAGCGTCACTTATAGAGAACATCTGCTGCCCTCCGTTTTCAGGATTCAAGTACTCTGAAAGAAGAGAGAAGAGGAATATAGGTGGAGATAAAAAAAGAAAAAAAAAAGACAGGTTACACTGGTGTGCCTATATAATTACAATGTACACGCCCACACCAGAAGCAGCAGCATTACTCATCTGTTTAGTCACCAATTTAGCAACAGCTTGGTGAGTGGTTAAGACAAGAATATCCTCTCATTCTTGTTCTATCAAAAAATTCTACAATGACAAGAAAACAGTGCTTATTAATGGGAAGAAACAAAACAAACAAAGTAGACATGAGCAAAGACTGAACTAAGAGTGCACTTTTCCAACTGACACAGACCCCCCCCTTTTCTACACCTATATATTTGAATATAAATGTGTTAAGATCTGATCAGACACCACGGGAATGACCTCCTCACTCAGGTCTAAAAACGCAGCTTCAGAAACCATTTTGGTCACACTCCATTGAACCATCTCACACTGAGGGAGAGACCAGTCCTAAGGTTTATCTTACACAGTGCAAGAAAAAGAAGACAGCCTGCCTTCCAAGAGCTGAAAGTCTCAAATCTAGAAAAGTTCAAAGTGTTTTGAGGAATCCATGCTGACAGAGATGAACTCCCAGAAACAAAGCAGAGTAGGAGACACATTACTTTACAGGTGGGAAATATAGTTAGAGCCTGGTGCTAATAATTCCAAGGTTATGGATTCAAACCCTGCATGGGCCATTCACTTAAAGAGCTGGATTTGATGGGTCCCTTCCAACTCAGAACATTCTGTGATAACTGTAAAATAGGATGAAGCTCAACCTACCCCCCTCATTTAGCTTGCTAGATCTTGATCTTTCATGCTGACTGGGTACAAAAAGCTTGTTTTCTCCAGAAGCCATTAGCTTTTAGTTGGCTATATATATAGCTATATTTATACAAAAATGGATTCTACAATGAGAAAACAAGAGCAGTATCCCAACTGCTTATACAGCACAACTACCTGAAGCCCAAAGCCAACTTCTTATCATCTTTGCTGACAATGCTGCAGACCCATCACAAACAGAACACAAAGCCAGGCTGCTTTCAGACACCAACAGAAAGCAACAGAAAGCTGACAGGACATAAACAACCACAAGGCTCTGAGCAGCAGCATTCAGGAGACCCCTTTCATGCCATCGTTTTAAATATCTGAGCTTGTTTGTAAATAGATACTCAATAGAGGATAAGTCTCCCAAAAAAGAAGTTACAAGCCTCCTCTGTAGATTCCTGGTTATTTGAGATTGCTCTCATCTCTTGCTCAGTTTAAGAATTCAGCATTACAATAAACTACTGCTTGAGAAAAGCTGGCTCACCCTCAGCACTCATTCGCTGACTACTTAGAGAAAGTCATGTCATGCTCTACATACACAAGAGCATGTATACTAGCACCTCCATCCCTCTCCATCTTTCAACAGCCTCAGGGCATCAGCTCTTACTGTAAACACACTTAAATTAGGTCTGGCACAGACCCCTGATGGGCACAGCCAAAGTACAAATTATCCCCATCTGAAACTTATGACCAGCACCTCCAAGGCACTTCCAGATTTGTAATGATCTAAGTTCTTTCATCTAGATGATCTTTAAGGTCCCTTACAACCCAAACCACTCTATTATTCTCTTCAATATAACTTCAGCTCCCATAACTTCACTTCTGACTGGCTCCCAGGAGAAACTCCTGACAATGTAAGATACCCTACCTCCTCCTACCCAGACAGATAAACTCACAACTGTGGGTCTGAGGTGGTTTAGAGTGGCCAGCATGCACATTTCTTACCTCACATCATCCCTACAAGCATCGTGCTCCACAAAATGAGGAATGGGGATGGGAAATGCTCCTGTAGCTTATTTTATAACCTGAAAATTCAGGCACCTTCTCAAAAGAACCGAAAGGGCTCCTGGCAACAGCACACTAAGCCTTGGAAAGCAATACTTAAACAGAACTGCATATGGTTGCTCAAATCATCGGCTCTTTCCCTTTTCTAACTACTTGCAGGCATCAAAAACTACCCAAAATACCTGGTACCATGATCAAGGATATATGTCTGGAAAGACGTTTATAAAACAGAATTTTGCATACTGTTAACCGTATCTCTTCAAAAACAGCAACTAAACCCCACACATAAAATTTACCATGTAATCTCTTCCCCCAATTTAAATGCAGAAAATAACCTTTGTTTCCCCTTCTGATACATACTATGTCTTTAGGCAGATGATACTATAAATGAGTCACTATTCTCAGCTAACTCAGTCACCCAAATTTCATGGAAACACACCAGACGTTAGTCAGCCTATAACACCACAAGGAGTTCTGCCATTAGAGTATATACAAACCACTGTGTGCTAAAACACAGTTGGTGGATACATCACCAGCCCTTGCTTCAAAAGCAGCTGACCTCTGTGACTCTGGGAAATGGCATATCCCTTAATCATTCCAGAAGCCCACAAAGTGCTTAGATCAAAGCTGACCTGAACTTCTAGCATTTGATGTTTTCTAAGGTCAGTCCTCCCCCACAATGAAATTACTGGAATTTACACAGTCCTAAGGAAGCTAAATTACAAGCTTCAAAAGGAAGGTGGGATCTTCAGTTTCACTTCATTATTTCAAAGAAAGTCACATCACTGTCACCCAGTCTTAAGGACAAGAGACAACTCCAACACAATCAAGCTAAGTAAGTGTGTCTGTAACAGTCATAGGGAAATTACTGATACTGTCAGTGGCAAACAGCTCACGTCACTGATTAACTACAGAATTCTGTTCTTAAAATAACCACCCATTTTACACAAATGCTTAACTATCCAGATTTGGATGTCTAATCATTGTGATATTCTAGCATCTTAGACTGCGTCTTTTCTTGAATAGAGCCAGGAAAATCAGAAAAACAAGGTGAAAATCTTAATATTAACGTTATTATATGAAGCCTCTGACTTTAATATTTACAGAAGAAAGTTTTAGAAGTCATGTATTTCACTACCCTAGGCACTGTAGCATTCACTGTAGGGTTTTGTCCCTCCTTGCTACCCACAAAACTTAAGTCTCTCTATTGCCAAGAAGTGTTTCTTGCTGTTCAAGGTATTGCCACTCATTTTAACTTGTTGCTGTCTGGTAGGTCCTTGCTCTAGAGATTCTTATGCAAGGAATTATATACACAAACAAAATAATAAGGTACACTAACTTCTCTGTATTTGCAGATACAGATTTTTCCAAAAGCTGCAGGACACCTACCTATCCACGGTGCACTTCCATGACACAGTTCCACCCTATCCCAGTTCTGGGCCTATTAATGGTACTATCCCCTCAAGGGAAAATCATTCTCTTGGAAGAAATTGTTAGAAGTTTTCTGCTACAAATTACTCCTACCTGGTTAAGTGAATACATGTTTCAGAACATATACCAAACAGCAGCAGAGATTCACCAAAGAGATCAGAGTGCTGCCAGCATACATAATTCAAAGGCAAAAGTCTCTCTTTTCAGTCCCCTCACCACTTGTCTTTTCTGCTGATCTTCTCTGAGCTCTCCACCATGAAAAATTTTCTCACAAGAGCTTTCTTACAAGAACTCTGGCTCTGAGAAGCCTTGATTTGGTCAACATTTTCCAAGAGAGAGAAGCTCTCCTACATTTCCCTTCATAACATACTTCTTCTTTTGTAAGGAGGTAAAGAGTGAAATGTGTCTGCAACCAAATACCCTACAAGCCCTTTAACACTTGGCACAGCCAAAGGGAATACTGCCTGCTTTACTACCATCACACACTGGTAAAGATAAACCTGCTCCAGCTGTAAACTCATCGGATGCTGCAGTACACCTGGCCTATTTCAAGCTCACTTAATCCAGCACCCCTCCTTCCTAAAAGGAATTCATTGGTACAACTCCATCTCCTCAGCTTTCCTTCCCTGTAGATGTATTAGCTTTTCATTTCATCAGGGCATCAGCTTTCAATCAACAAATTGAAAGGAACTAATAATGAGCTGGTGTCATTAGTGCTGACAACCCATTCCCAATTTTGGATCATCTGGTATCAACTCAAACTTTTGAAACTGTTCTGCTTCTCTTTTTTGGGGAAAATAAGCAATTAGATTTCCTTCCTTCTAGGCATATTTTTAGCAATTAACAAAAGGTGACTACAGTAGGCATCAACAAATGTCCCCTCTAATTTGTCTCACTCTGCCCCACATGTCTAGCACACTTGGAAATTAGGAGTACAAATTATTTAACACTGGATCATCTTTTAGTCAGAAATATTGAAAGGGTGGAGTGAAACAATAATTAAGAAACTGCTTAGAAGCCGCCAAAGATACAAGTCTACAAAGCTGATGTAACCTTATGAAAGGATGCAGAGCAAAGACATCAACTACTACCCACATGTAAATATTGCTACATGTAAAGCAACTAAAATATACTAGACCCAAGCCACTGGCAAGCCCCAGTTTCAGACAGCCCTTGAATCATTTAGAGAATGCAGTTGTCAACAGGCAGGCACATTATTTCTTCCATAAGGATGATGCTTATAGAGTCTTTCAATTTAGTACTTCTTTAGGGGGAAATCCTTTCAAAAGCAGTCTTCAACACCAAGTATTTGATTTCTTCCTATTTAAGTGGATGATCTCTTTTGAAGAAATGCTATGTATATGGACTAAGTTAGGCCTTATTATTTATCAGGAAGATTTTTCTGTAAAATGTAAGCTTATTAACGTACAATTTTAAGTCAGCACTGAACTCTTCCAAGTTAGTCTTGTTCTTTTGTTCTCTTGGGTTTTATTTCTTGCTTGCTTTTTTAAGTTCCATCTCCAACTGTAGAGTCACGTATCAAACTGGTTTATGTGTGGACTATTCTTCCACCCCAGTAATCCAGAACATATATGTGGAGCTGTCTATTATGCATGGGCAAGAGACTGCTCCAATGGCAAAGAGAAAGTCACAGGGGAAGTTACACACTCTGCAGAGAAGGCATTTCAACAGGTCTCTTGAGCCTCCTCAGAGGTGAGCACATCAAAACTGCAAGCAAGTGCCAGTTAAATATGATATTTTCCCCTCTGTAAGACAGCTATGTAAGCAGTGTCCAAATAAGTCAGTAATATTAGGGCCAGCTCTCCATCATGTGCAACTCCAGCTGGTGACTACCTCGTACCTTTTTGGTCGGCAGGGTGAGGGGGCACATGTGGGTACTTGGAGTGCTTCTTGATATGGAAGTTCACGTTGTCCAGCTCCACGTTCAGGCTGATGGAGGCGGCCGAATCACTGTCCATTGTGGACTGGAAGCTGCTGACTGAAGTGCGCTTGCTAGGGCTGGCGGAGTCTTTTAGTGTTGGGTGAGGGGGAAGATACAGGGAGGAGAAGGGTTCAAATGGATATTATGAGGGTACCAGAGAGGAGAAAAATTGTCTTTAATACATAAAGGCCAGTGTGCAATAATACAGGAATACAGTATTTTTATAGTTCTAATCTTGTCTTCATGTGGGCATGCTGACGTATTGGACATTCTTTAGGGCATTACCACAGGGCCCAAATCAAGCAGAAGTCTGCTTGAGAAACAGAAGGCAGCAATTTACATGCTTCTCCTTCATTAGAAGTATGAAGCTTTACCAGTTTCACTAAATTCAAAATACTGTGTCCATTGTGACAAAGCAGAAGATTAGACAGGCTACAGCTCTTCTAAATCCTCACAGCCCCAAGCACGTACACACAGAAACACACACAAATAAAGCAAGACACAGTTAAATTACTAAGTCCTGAAGGACTGGGGACAGCAGGGGAGAAGGCAGAGTGAGAACAAGACTCAGGTGAAACTTACTGGCTGAGTTGTCTTCCCCTTCATCAGCAATCTGCTCTGTGTCACTGTCATCAAACTTGATGTCCTTGAACCAGGATGGCTCGGAGTGGCCCTCGACAGAGTTCACAGAGTCACTGTCTGGAGATGGGGTTTCGGAGAACTCTGTGCTCTAGAAGATAAGGAAGGGAAAAAAGTTATTCAAGTGCAGCTCTGCTGAATTATAAATCAGCCTATCACAAATGCAGGTCAGGCATTTTAAAAATCAGAGGATACTCTCAGTGCCCTGAGCCAAGTTGGTCATAGAGTTACCCCCCTTTGGAATGAAGAAAAAACTCTCTGGGACAAGAAACAAGTACTTTACAATTCCCAGATGCTTAGTCTCTGCCTACACTCTGCTTCTAAACAAATTGTGACTAAGTGGCACTAAAGGAGAAGTTTATTATACTGCACATTTTCTGGCATCACATCCAGTTAAGCAGCTTTGAAAGTTTGCTGTCTCCAGCCAAGGTGGGTGACAGCCTTATCCTCTGCCCAGAAACCAACACACACAGCTTTTGGTGGAGCCTAATTCTAAGTTACTGGAGCAATTCTTTAACTGACCAATGTCGCCTCAAGAGTTTCAATCCAAGATGAGCTCTAGCTGGGCCTACTGTGTCAAAGCAATGACTGGCCAGATTGCCAGAGAACCTGGAGACTACCTGAGCAATTTCCTTCAGCCTTCCTGATGCCTCTAGGCACCTCAAAACCAAAGTTAGTCAATCATGCCTTTGGCAGCAGTGAGTACAGCAAGCAACTGAATCAATAACACCATTTCTCCAGATTCCTGTCCAGAAGAATTGAGATCAGACAGTGCTTCCAGCCAACGAGAACAAAAATTGATTTTAAACATATGACATAAGCACCTTACAAAGAACGATGCATAAGGACTTGCTAGCTAAGGGCAAGCTTTTACCAGGACACAGAGACAGCTGACTAGCTGAGATATCAGATGAACACCAGAGTAATCTCAAGGGAAGCCATATGACTGTGTCCATAGCACTGAAATGTACGAGGAAGACAAATTCTATCGGCTGCTAGCTTTCTGTCTGAAACCCATGGGACAGCTAAGCCATTCTTCACTGTAAGAAGCTGAAGAACATGAAAGGCTCTTAATTGAATGCTTTCAGTTAGAAGAGGCTACAGAGATAACTTGTTCAAGCTAAACAACCCAATACAATCTCTCAGGCCAGTAACTGCTCTTACTCCTCAGCATGTTTGATTCCAGTGAAGGACAGTAGGACAGAATCTCTGTCACTAGTTCCTGCCTCCCCTCAGGTAACTAGTCCTGTTTGGAGGCATGGAAAAGACCCCATTGCAAACTTGGATCATGTGGCTCAGGTACTGCATTCCTTATTACTGCATGACTGCAGATCAGAAGGTTACCAGTACAATGAATCTAAAATATCCATTTGGAATTTTTTTAAGGAATTTTGAAACAGAAGCTCACCATTGTGTCTCCATCACCAGTAAGTGCACACAGATTCTAAATTCTGCACATGACAACATAGCTGCCACAAGCACAGACTGCACCATCTTGAGGCCTCTGCAGAAGAGAGGCCTGGCTCTGAAGACCCTTCCTTCACTTTAGGCAGCATCACATGTAACAACTCATTCCCCACAGAGGACAGCCCCAAAGCTTTCTGGGCACATGAAAGTTCTTCAGGCTTCAACCCACTAGGAAAAAGGCCTGACGTCCTATTTTCTGTACAGGAGATCTGACTTAGAAAACATACTACAGCTGCTGAGAACAGGAAGGGAAAATATTCTAACCAACAGCAAAATCCAAGAACAGTTATCTTTCAGCTTTCCCACTCCTTTTACCTGCAATGGTCTGTAGAGAGCATATTCATCTCTGAAGAGCTGATCATGATGACTGACACATTCCAGCCAACGTCCATCAACCAGTGCCTGTCCTATTGCAATGGCCTGGACCCTGGAAGCATAATAGAGAAATTTTTTATGTCTTCCTCTAAACACATATGGTTTATGATACAAGCACACTATAAAAGGGAAGAGTCTTTTGCTATGCATTATTTGACCTGTCAGTATTCCATTCCCATGTTTACACAGACACTATTTACAATACTGTGGTGAGGCAGCACAGTGTTCTAATTCATGCATGCAGCTAGAGAGACTGCCATGACTCTGAACTCAGCTGAGGTGTCTAACAGACATGTTGTTTGTGCTCCTCCAATATTGTTAACTTGAATTATGTATACTCATCATCTCTGTTGCTCTACATTTAAGAACCATCTCTGTTTTATCGAACTTTCACATCATTAAATACACAAGACTGTTTATATGTATCTACATGGTTAAGAGTCTGCCAGCTCCACTGAAAATTCAGCTAACACTATTAGTGATCTCTGACCTCAGAGGAAAACTTGCTCTTTGGAGTACCAGTGAACACTTCTGGACAATTTTTGTAATACATGTACTGTTCTCCACGGGACTGATATTTGTCCCGTAAGGTACCTCCCACACTGGTTTGCAAACCAGAGAGCCTCCAGTGCCCTGTTGTTTTGGGGCACATGGAGTCAGAATGCAACCTGCTCCACTAGGCAGTGAAAGGAAGATTTGAATTTTTCTCTCTCATCTCCCTGCAAAGGGGCCCATCTCTGCAGCCTACGGTACCCTATATCAGCTCAAACTCCCAACCTCCTGTCATACAGACAGAGGACACCTAGAGAATCATGGTTACCTTGTGGTTATGTGCCCATTTCTCATGAGCCAGTTGACCAGCTCTTTTCCCACAATGCAGTTGGGATGTGTCCGCAGCCAGTAGCGATGGTCTTGAAATTCCATACCACTGTTATGATGGCAGATTTTCTTCCACAGCTCTTTCAGCTGGACTGAGTCCTGGAAAGGGAGATGTGCAAGTTATTTACCAGTCTAAATCTCAGCACTGGTTCCAAGGGCATCAATCCAGGCCTTCAGATCAGCTTCTAGATCAAAACCCCTCCATAAATAGGCACAGAATCTAAGCCATTCTGCATAACCTATGCAAAGGTACAAACAGAAATAGCAAACAGATATAAAATCAGCTCCTTACTTCCTTCCATTTATATCCAGTTGAAAACAATAAAAAAAACCGAAGTGGGTATCCTTAGAGATAAGGGGATTTTGATGAGGCAACATTTCACATTGCCTGAAAAATACTTATGTCCTCACTACTGCCCTCTTGCATCCCATTCTTAAACTCAGAAGGAGTAAACAAACACAGAGGACATCATCCTTGGTAAGAAGGCTTTTCTATATTATCTCTGTTCAACCCAAGACCAGATGTAAGGCAAGTACTTAACACAGCAATGTCCACTGCTAAGATACTATCTCTTATTGAGGATCTGGTTTGTATTGTCCACTACGAAGCATTTTTAGGCACTGTTAGCTTTGGCCACCAAGAAAAAAATCAAAAAACTTGTGCATTCTTCCCATCTTAATTAACCATTTTTGGTTCTGTGCATGTCTTCCCCTCACCACTTAGAACACTTCAGTCTATACACCAAGAACTTATTTTGGAGCCTGTTAAACATGTGCCAACTCTTCTGTAGGCTGTGCTCCATCCAAACTGAGCTGCCTCTCTGCACCTAGCTGATTCTGCTTTCCCAATATGCACCCTCACTTAGCACAGCACAAGCCATTATCACAGGTAGAAACCGGAATCCGCATTTATTTTAACCAAGCAGCACACCACCCCAAGGTGTGGAGAAGAGATGCTACAGCTCACTTTTTCAAATGCCTCATTTGTCCTACTTTTGTGTAACAGAACTTTAATTAAATTTTAACTGTTTTTTGCTTTCCAGTAAACTGTCAGACCCACGTTATTGCACTCTCCAAAGGGTGCCCTGAGGCCTGGGAGTTATGCTCCACTTTATTACTGGACTGGCTTTCAGTTCCAGCAGTGGCTGCCCTGGGTATTAGCCTAAAACAAATCTCAGCAGCTCCCCTTCCATACCAGGTACAGAGCCAAATGGATCAGTACCAGAACATGATACAAACACACAATTTGATGCAACTGGAGCCTCCACAACTCAGCTGTCTTGAACTGGTGAATACAGTAAACTGAAGAAATTGTCAGAATACGTAAACAAATACTTTCAACTCAAGGATTTTGACCTCTAGTTCACAGAAGCACGTGCTTATCCCCCCATACATGTGTATGTACAAACTCCCTTACCTTTAGTTCATGAACAAAGTTCACTAGTCTTCTCAATGGACTAGGTTAAGCATTAAATTAACTCCTGACATAGGGTCAGCTCCACACAGTAAGGGTATTAAACCAACAGTAGGAATGCATAGAAAATCCTTCATTAATTGACACTGTCTTCTGCTCTTACATGAACAAAATAGTACCAGTTCTCTTCTTGCTCAAGAAAGAAAATGGATAGAAAATTAATCAATGTGAAGCCAAAGAGCACTGAGACTTGAACATCTTGCTTCAAGTTGCATTCAGAGAGGTTTGAATTTCCTTTTTCCTGCATTAACATACATGCATGAAGCAGGGTGGTATAAAGACATGCCTTAAACATAACTATCCCTCAGGTGGTTATCCATTTACAGAGCAACTCAGAAGGGAGTTTTGCAACTAAACAGGAGTTAGTGTTTCTACAGCCTCAGGCACACTTGAATGCATACTGCTGACAGCAGGCAGAACCTGGTAACACAGAATGAGCCTGATTTTAAAGTGGCAATG
Source organism: Certhia americana (assembly GCA_018697195.1). Lineage (NCBI taxonomy): Eukaryota > Metazoa > Chordata > Aves > Passeriformes > Certhiidae > Certhia > Certhia americana. The sequence continues at coordinate 23,695,482 of CM031863.1, forward strand.
GGGTGCAGTCTCAAATCTTTTAATGTGTGAAAAATACTGCCTTCCCTTCTCTGTAACTTCTTTGCCCTATTTGTTGGAAACACTTCCCTTTCCTTCCCTCAAAGAAAAGAAACACTTTTTTAATGTTTAGAAATGTATACAGTAACTTCAACCTACAACATTGCCTCTGAAGGGAAAGGATAATAGGATTACACAGAACACTGTTGCACATTGACTTTCCTTTTAAAAGGTATATCATTATAACCTACAAAATCTTTTACTTACTCTGCAAAGGGAGGGGCCAAGTTATGTTCTGGCCCAGTAAGCTATAAGGGCTTTAATTTATTTATCATGGTGTAACTATTTCAAAGCAGCCATTTAAAGCTCCTGATTACATGGCCCATGAAAGAGAAAATCTCAACTTGAAGAAATACAAAAACAGGTCACTGCATTACAACTGCAACCACAACAGGTTTAACTCAAAGTGCCACCATACACCAACTCCACACTTAGCAAGACTAAAACAGTAAATATTTGTATGCAGAAATCCCATGAAAGTACTGTTTATTTCAGGAAGACAGTAATGTCCAAAACAGCATCAGTATTCTCCGTCTGCTCCCCCTAGAGGAGAGATCCAGGTAAGAGTGCTTAGAGAAGAACCTTAAAAGGCATCAAAATACTCCTGCTGCATGACACAAGGAAGGCAAACCTCACTGTCTTCACAGAGCAAGGCAAAGAGAAGCATGAAAGGTACCAGAAGGATTTTGCGCTCATCCTCGCTGGGCTCTGCCTTCATGTGAGTGCGAGTGGCCTGGGGGCTGACTGATGTCTCGTAGGCAGGCACCATGGGTGACCCTGAGCGATCCAGAGACAGGTTAGTGATGCTGGCTGACCTGCAGGGGAACAGAGAGCAATTCAAGTGTAAGTATGCACGGTGTAGTGCTTCACCAGAACAGGCCTTTATCCTACAGCATACTAAAATACAGCTCAAGCCTGGGACACTGTTCACTCTTGCCAGTACAGACTGCTTAGTGCTTCCTCCCTTGTCAAAGCAGAAGAAAGGCTCCCTAGGAAGCAAGTGTATAGTTTTGGAACTGCTAAGTAAGCAGAAACTTCTGTAAAGATCATGTATGAAACAGATGGGACTAAGTTTAGACACACCAATTTATACATGTCTGTGTTAGACTGGGGAAGGGATGGGATGCTTGTCTTCTTGGAGACAAGACAAATGTCAGCGAGGGTGGCCAACACCCAGATTCCTGTAACACAGCTCTGAGACTTCTTCCTCTCCTTGTCCCATTTAAAATTCCTTGTCCTCAGCTCTCAAATACATGGCTGAAACCTTGCAGAGTCTGAGGTGTGAGCACTTGTTCTCCAGAGTGGCTAAATCATTTTCTGAAGCTGGAGGTCACTGCAGCTGGCAATCCTCCTTGTACTGCAATATGGAGCATCCCCCTTATCTCAGCCCACTGTTAGGAAATCTTAGCTATGCACTCCAGCACAAACACACCATTATGCAATTATCATTGCAAAGTTACAAATGCAAATACAAGCTCCAGATACCTTCTGTTCCATTAACCCACAACTAGACCTGAGACTCTGAAGAACCAGAGTGCAACTTCTCCTCACATAGCAGCAATTACAGTGTAAGCTATCAGTGCTAACAGCACTCCAAGGAGTGAGGATGGAAAACATTTCTGCATGTATCAACAGGGAAACTCAAAATGCCAGTGCTGAGCTGACTGAAGAGGCATGCACCAGCCTCATGAAAACAGTTGCCAGCCTCTAGCCTTTGGAATGAAACTTTGATAACTTCAGAGAGCTTGCTAACTGGCTAAAAGACACAGCATAATTATTCCCAAAAATTCTCCATGGATGATGTGGCTCAGCCCAGGCATGAAAAAGCATTGCCACCCTATTTCAGTTTTTATACTGCAGAGTTATGCAGCTTAACAGAAAGCATCTCAATGCACAAGATAAGGCTGACATGGAAGTCCATAACTAAGCACTCCTCCCAGTTGTTCTGCAAAAGCTGCTTTAACTGTGACACATACTTGTAAGCAGCTGGAATTTTTTATTTGGGTGTAAGCAAGTTAGAACAGTGAGATTTCACGTGTCTTTATCATCAACAATTATATCTGGGCCTTTATTATATATATATATATATATCTTTTCTAAAAACAGAGAGGGAGATTTTGCAATGAAAATGCTTATCCTTTAGAAGGGCCTGCAAGGGAGCAGTATGAACCCTGCTTGAAACATTTGACTGTTCTGCTGGGGTTTTCCCCTCTCATAAAAACCAAGACTGAGAACACATTTCCCACCCATGGGGAAAACAAATAGCAATATGTGACTTCTGTTACCTGCATCTAAATGTGCTCAACCTGCATCTTTTCTGCTTCGTCTCCTCTAGAAAGAGGAATAGTCAAACTTCTCTCAAAGAAATAGCTACAGCTGCTTTGAAAAGATCTAAAGGCTAACATAGCTTGTTTTCCAAAGGTTCAGAATTTTTAACAAGATATATTATACCTCATCATTACATGTGTCCAAAAAAACAAGTACTTTAGATTAGGCCATGAACAGCCAGAGAGTTAAAATTTAATTTGAATAAGCAATCTGGGCCTGCCAGATCAAGATTAGAACCATCCTATCACAGCATGCTTGAGCAAACAGCAAAAGCCTTTTAAAAGGGAGGCATATTCAAACAGGAAGCAGGAGACCATCCTCAAGGCTTCAGACATTTCTTGATGTCACAGCAGTTACTTAGCATTGAACTTTTAATTTTGGACTCCTTGCCATGTTTTCCCAGAACTGATTTTTGGTACTCGTTTATTCACCAGTATTTTACTCCCCCAGGTGAGATCTTTGGGACTCAGATGTACAGTCAGTATGCATCTCCTCCTAACCATCCCCAAAACCCAGAAGAAAAAGGCTCCAAGCAGTCCATTCTCCAAAAGACACACCCAGCATCTTTCTCAGCACTCCCAGCATCCTTCTCAGCTGAGTTGCCTTGTCTTCACTGGTTCTGACAGATCCCTCCAAACTGCTAAACATTCTGTATTCCTCTAAAACCAATGCAAAAAAATCTCTGAATGTCCCCTGATACCAGTTTTGAAATCTGGATTATCTTTGCTCTGTTCCTCACTTCCCTGCCTTACCTTCATTTCCTTAATTTAACCATAAGGGAAGCATGTAACAGGCACCTTAGCAGAAGCACTGCAAAGTGGGAGCTATTTGTACTTCTAATACCAGCCTATTTAGTGGGATTAATCTCAAGTACTCACAAATTACACTAAAGCTCTCATGAACACTTTCAAGTTCATCCCAGCACTCTTGCATAAAGATCTATGAAGGGATTTTAGCCTGAGGAAGTCTGGTAATTTAAACAAGATTATCCTTAATGGAAGAGCAAAGGAAGCAGATAGGGACACACACAAACAAATAAACAAAAACTACACCTCTGCTCCTCCATAACCTGTGTCTTTTCGTCTCCCATCACCAAGTATGAGTTACTTCCTTTTCTTCAGCTTCCTCAGAACTTCACTTTTCTTAGCCACTTCTCTCCCTTCCTGTGCTCTTCACCAGCACTTCTGCTTGACCAAGTCAGCAGCAAACTACAGGCCCTCAAAAATAGTACATTTGTTAACATGAATATGCACACATATGGTCCTTCCTTACCACTCCACATGGGCAGTGAGATGTCCCACCTTAGACATGCAACAGCACTTTCAGTAAAAACCAGCCTGGAAATACAGGCTTTACAGCAAGAAGTCTGCTAGGAGTGCATCCAGAACAGAAAATATTCAGAAATTATTAGTTTACCTGTTTCTAGCTGGTGACTTCCCTGCATCCTCCTGGACAGACCCAAGGCGTGCAGACAACGTGGTAGCTGAAGAGTCTGGGTGAATCAAACTGCTGGGAAAGGAGCATGATAGAGATGTTTGAGATATTTGTGACATCCAGCACATCAGAACAGCTGCAATTAAAGTGCAGTTAATTGTCATGTTACCTCTCACTCACACCCATAATTGTTAATTCAATAAGGGAACAGGGAGAGCTTTCCTCATCTGCAGGCCAAAGACTGGAAGACAGTGCTCCTGTCTTCTTCCAAACTCACCTGTTGAACAATGCAGACTATTCCTACTTCTTGTATTATCCTGCTTTCCCACCTGCTTTCCCTATTTCCCTTTCTTGCACATCTTCCTTTCCTACAGGCTGCTATGAGATGCTTTGGCAATAGACACATCACCCCCATCTCCCCAGCATACCATCTTTGCAATCCAAGCAATGCTATCCATAGCTAGACAGCTTTTACCAAGACAGCCAGACAACCTTCTGTAATTGTTTAACCTGATCCCAATCACCTTCGCCCTCCTTCTGTTTCTGCCTCAGGAGGAAGGACAGCAGATCCACAACACCAACCACAGAAATTCCTCTTGGCAAAACTGCATCAGATCCAAGGCACTACAGGCCAACTGATACTCTGCTGTGCTCTAGCACAATAAACACTCCTAGTGTGAGAAATGCTCTTCATGAGAAACTGTAAATAATGCAGCTTTATCTGAGTAGCTGTACTTATCCAGAGTACACCACTCCTTCACTTTTAAAGGACATGGCCCTTCAAATTAGTTAAAGCAGGAACTCTGAGTTCCAGCTGAAAAGCAGAGCGATGACTGACAAGTACATGCAGCATCAGTCTCCCTAAACACTTTTCTCACTGCTTTGCAGCATCTTATCTCACATACATAATTTTGGAAAGAGACAACTTCCAAGTTTTCTTTTGAAACTAATTACTTGTCAAGCAGAAGCCACTATTAGAAGACAATCTCTGCTCCATTATGAAGTTGTGAGTTGCCAGATCCCATTGTGGCACCATTTAAATTCAGTATCTTGAGTTTAAATCTCATAAGGTCAATCAGGAACTTACCAAACAGTATTTAAGAAAAGCATTGTAACCCACTGCAAAGTGCAACAAGCATTGACAAAAATGTTAATCCTGCTAAAGCAATAATAAACCATCTAATTCCAAATCTCTCTTCCTCTCACACATAAAAGAGGCCCACATTTATTCAATGTCTCCCAAAAAGACTGTGTTTCATTATAGAGTTATGAGCCTTACAACAACAGAAATTACTTTGAGTGCTACAAGCTGCACTAAATAAAGCTATAAATTCTTTCTTTACTTGTTCATGTCTACAGGCTGTTGAATCATCTTTATAAAGACACTAACAATACATCTGAAGACGAAACTAACAATACCTTCAGTATTTTGTACAACTGAAAAGAAAATTCTGAGAACACCTACTTACTCCCCAATTCAAAATTTGGTAGTATTTATCCCATGCACTGTTACATTACCACTCTAAATGACCATAACACTAAACCAGAAGTACTTTCCTTGACTTAGGCCTAAAGCTGATCATTTAAACACTACCAGATAGGAGCCCCATATTTTGAAAAATAACATGTAAAGCCAGAGTCAGGGCATTTTCTGAAGACAGAAAATTATTTGACTTTTTTTTTAAATACTGTCAGAAGACACCTGCTATGGGGAACATGTCACTAACACTACTACCCAGTTAAATAAAGCTTCTGACTCAGGACCTCCTCAGTGGTTTCACATCTGCCTGTTCTGCTGTATGGAAATGAGCACAAAGACCACACTTGATTATTTCTTCTTTCCCACAACATTAAATTAAATAAAGATATTTAAAAAAACCCTTGCATAGCACTTGAGAAGTACAGTGTTCTTTCACTCATGGTCCAAAAAATAAAGATCCCCTCGTTTGAGAGCAACAGGAATAAATATACTTTGAAAGGAGATTAAAGAACCTTTAAAGCTGTCCTTTCAATCCCACTTCACCTGAAAGTCGTACTTCCATCACTTCTCTTTTACCTACCCAGAGAGCATTTCTTATGTCCTCTTGCCCAATTCAAAACCTGACAGGTAAAGCACCGATGTTACATTGCCTCACAGTACATTGGTGGTTAGAAGGCATGATTTTGGTTCTGTCTTTTTAAACTCTGAAAACAAAAGCCTGTCACTGGTACAGCCTGTCACTGATCCAGTACATTGAAGGAACAACTGCAAATAATTTAAAACTTCACTAGAAATGTTTCCACATTTCAGCTCAAAGAGAAAAACATGACAAACAAGCACAGGATTAGATTCTGTTTACAGGAGTTGGAATCTAAGTTGCCTAGGTGGAAACCAACAGCTTTTGTCTAGGTAGCTGTCAGCCTGAAAGCACTGAGATTGCAGAGCTCAGCACGAAACCACTGATTTTACCTTTGCCAGGTCAGATCCTCCTCCAGGAAGATGTTGCGGCTGGCTTTGCGGCTCCCAACCGGCGTGCGTGGCTCGCCAGGATCCAGCATGGACACAGAACATGCAGAATCTGACAGGGCATTTAAGTCTTCTCCTATGGAGTTACTGTCTGTGGAGTGTGCATAGCTTAAGGCTATTTTACGGCAGTAAGTGCAGGCTCGGAGATCCCCTATGGAAAAGGGAACCAGAGTGTAAGAAAACAGGAACAAACAGTACTCTGTTCCTACAGGATCAGAGGTGTATAGTGGTGGAAACAGAAGGATTTTCTGTTTCAAAACCTCTTTGCAAGTCTAATTCTCATACCCTCTTAAAGGGCAAAACCCTGGATAATTACACACTCAGGGCATTTTTCCAAGGCAAATGATGCATAACACAAGATCAGTGAAAGAGGAGAAAGAAGAGAGAAAAGGAGAGCAAAAAGGAGGGAGGGAGAGCACACATGCCTACTGAAATGATGGCAAAACAATAGTGATGAAAAAAAACAATTGATGTCTAGAATTTGGTAGCTGGTATTTGAAAGACTGTCTCCTCACCCTCAATTAAAACGTGGCTCATATTTTGAAACTACTGTTACTAAGAGCAGTTTTTCCTTGAGCATGCTTTTTGTAGTGCATACACCCTTGAGCAGTTTTTCCTTGAGCACACTTTTTGTAGTGCATACACCCTTGCTAAATTGTGGCCGTATTTGTTCTGCAGTGTGGTAAAAGTTAGCAGGCATGGCATAATCCACCATTCTTCACAGAGAAACTGGTGGAAATTCCAGTGGATTTAAGTCTTCTGATTATTTTTCCTTATTTCTAAACCTACTACAGACCTGTACAGCACCTTCCACCAGATATCAGGATCTCAGATGTAGCAGACCAAACAGAGCTGAACACACAGAGACTGTTCTGTTTCTCAGTAAATAAACCCTACCTGTGTAGCCCATGAATTTTCCAGGGATTTCCTGATTGCAGCATCGACTACAAAAGATCTGCCCACAAAGTCGACAGTGGTGCCTCCTCCGGAAAGTGGTGAATTTCTCACTACAGTCATAACATTCTTTGCACTGGCTGTCAGGCATCCAGTATTGCTTCAAGTCACTGTCCTACAAGATAAGGCAGCAGATAAAAGCTTTTTCTTTTATAAATAAGAAAACATGCTTAGTTTCATGACTCTTTGTAGCCTGTGCTCATGGAAAGGAAAATTTCGTATATTCACATATCTGTGCACATGTATAGGCACTCTTGCATGAAAGCACACAAAGGACTTTTCATGTGGTCTTACAGGGAGGCAGAAGGCTGAAAGCTCTGAACTAAGAGAATAAATTCAGTAGGATTTTGCCTCCTTGATCCAAGATGGCAGCAAAGCGGAATAAAACTATCATATAATGCAGATAAAAGTCAAAAAGAAACAAGCATATGAAGCACTGATTTTTCTCCCCTCTCATTTGCCCCCAGCATATGAGAGGTTCTCAACTAGCACAGTTTAAAAATTAGAAGAAAAAAATCCACCCCATGTTAATTGAAGCTGTTATCTAGGAGCAAATCAAGTTAATAGAAATTATCACTGCAGGAAGATCATTTCAACAGCTAATATTGGGATATGTTTTGAAAGGATTATAGATGCATGTAAAAAGTTTTATTATTTGATCAAATTCCTCAACACTTCAATAAATAGTTGTAAAAACCTGTCCCAGATAGATCTTATTTCAAAACTCCAGGTGAACTGCTACCTGAAGAAAACTGAAATTCACATTCAGCAGACAACAACATATATTAATATACAGCATCGGTATAGCCACAGGAAAAACATCAACTTAAAAACAGAGTTAAAATTTCTATTTGGTGTTGAAGCTGTAGGGCAAGACAAACTCTCAATTGTGATTCTGAGCACACCAGCTGCAACTGCCATGGATGGAGACAACTGCTAATGGTCACATGACAGCCCTGGCTGTGCAACACTCTTTGCTAGAGTTCAGTTATGGCAAAAAGCCTTTTCAGAGAGACTGAATACTCCAGGTTTTTCTTAGGAAGAGGAAACTGCTGCAAGTACTTTCTCAAAACAATCAGAGAAGAGAGTAAGCACACCAAAAAAAGATGATCCATGCTCTCATTTTCACATAGTAAAAAAACCCCATTGGGTTTTATTTTAAATTGGGGCTTATTTTTGGATATTCACGAAGTCTGACATAGCTGCTAGACCAATTTTGAGACCAAAGCAGTTATGACATTTTCATGCTGTCCTCATCCAAGAAAACCTGCAGAGAAAGAGACTGAAGACTGCTCAAGACAGTCTAGTGTTTTAGAGAATCTAGAACTTTTTAAGATAAACACTCAGCTTCAAGCAGGGAAAGTCGCAGTGAAGAGCTTTGCCAAGGAATTATTGCAAAGCTGCAGGGGATGCCATATCACAGTTTTTGCTGCAATTCTGCATGGTAAGCCAGGTCTCTGGATCCACCACGTACAGAGAGGCTGTTCCAAACACCAGTGCTGTGCCCCACCTGCATGTGACTATGTGTCCAGAAACCCAGTCACTGCTGGTGACACCTGCCAACTCTCTGCCTTCTTCATGGGCTGTTCTTGTCATGAGGGAGCGTTCAGAACAGAAGTCTGGCTCACCTTGGCAGCAGAGGCTCATTAGAACAGCACCTTCCAGAACGTGACACAAGATTTCTACAAAACTAAAGAGGTCTCCTGTAGAGACAAGTCCACAGCAGGAACAAACTGTTGCCTGAAGTGACTCAAGCAAAACATGGCTGCAGTCAAGGGCAGTGATGCATTACCTTTTGTACAAAAGTCAGCATGCTGACAACGAACAGACTGTTTCCAGAAGACCTGGTCAGATTCATTTACTGCTCTATCCTGTCTGTTTCAGCACTTTTCCAGTAGCTTCAGATAGGTCTGAAAATCTCCAAAGCCTTCAGAATTTGCCACAAACTGAAATATTAGTAAGGGGCACACTCAATGCCCTGGTACTGCAATGACAGGCTTCTGCTTCATTCTCAAAAATCTTGCCCTTTCTATCAAAGCCATATTAATCTTACAAGCAGAACAGCACTGGAAGCTAAGTAAGTTTACTCAAAGTCTACCTATAAAAGCTATCAAGCCAAAAGCCTTGTTCTTCCTCTACCAGTTTAATTAAATGTACTTCTGCCTGTTCATGTCTTGCCCACAGACATAGCTATTTATACCCTCACTTATAAATAGTTCTGGATTCTTTCCTCAACTAGAGTCTCTTCTTAAAGGTATGGTCCAACTCAGTGGATGGAGGTGAAAGCAGAAAGTCAGTAGCAACCACTAGACTCTTGTCTATCTAAATTGAAACTGATTAACAGGTCAGGCCTTTGAAGCAAATATTGCTGACCAATCAGTAACACAGTAAGCAGCAGATTTAAACCACCCCAAGGAGACTTATTACTGTGATAGTTAATGTGTTTCACCTGTCCATGGTTAGCCTTCTAGGGATAAAACTGTCAAGGCTTTTTTCTCACTAGACTGGGTAACACATAAGTGGGATGGAGTCTAAAAACAGAGCCTCTGGTCCAAGCACAAGCAGCCAAGTAAATGCAATGATTCACTCCCCCAGCATGACAGATGTTTGGCAAGTCAAAAGTCAGCATCAAACAAAATTGTTTCCCTTGCATTCACATGATGCTTTTGAGTTTATTCATTCATCCTTCAAACAGCCAGAAAAAAAATTCCCGTGACATATCTAAAAAAAAAAAGCTCAGAGAAGCCCAGTAAAGAGTGAATTTTCTAGATGGTTTGGCCTACAAATCCTTCAAAAGAAGTACCTGGCTCTTCCCCTCCATGATTTCTTTGAGGCGTTTTAAAACAGTGCTGAGGCTTCTTAACTGAACTGCAGTTCGAGGATCATGACCTCCAAGAGGTGGTTCTACTTTCCTTCGATTGTCTGGAAGGGAAGAGAGAAAAATATTCATTTCTTCCACACTACATCAACATTCACATCACAACACAAAGCCCCATTAGAAGGAAAAACATTCACGTATATATACATTTTACAAAGTTCCAATGTGGATCACTTCTTGCCCTTTGTGTTCTTTTTCCCCCAAAGGAACTTCTGATGTCAGATAGTTGGCTGTGATTGACATTTTAAATACCACCCTCTCTGTTTACAAGAAGCCATTTAAGTTCTTTGAAAGATGTTTTCATTCTCAGAGAAGTGATTTTCAACCTACCACATGAAGCTTGTAGTAGTCTGTTACAAAGCACTGATGTCTCATTTTTAAAATGCCCTCTAGGATACTAATGCTTACAAAACAATTGCTACAATACACACGTTCATTCTCGGAGTAGTATAAGTCAATGCTTTAACCTGAACTTATTTACAAATTACTACAGCAAAAATCAGGACTCCATTGTTCAGTTCCTATTAAAAACAGTAATTTGGAATAAAATGCATTCAGAAGTTCACATTTTTGAGGGGTTTGGATTTTTTTTTGTTCGGTTTGGTTGTTTTCTAAGAAAAACATCAGGCTGATGAGAACTTTTACAGTCATTCTTGATTAACTGTAGCAAAGAGACTCCTGAATAAGAATGTAATGCAGCCAATTTCTTTTACTTGGAGCATTGCTGAACAAGTTAAAAATAGGCCCCTTCTCTTCAGAAAGATTTGAAAACACATTTAAACATTTAAATTTAAACACTTAAACATTTTCAGAGTCTCTTTTCTCAATCAACAACTTTCTGAATAGTTTAAAGTTTCTTACCAGCTTCGTTGCTCTCCATCTGCCTAGTGTTTTATGTAGTTTGCCCCTAGTACAGGAAGAACAGACATGGCTGCTTTCTGTTTACTGCCTGAGCTATCCCTGATGTCAGCAGGAACGCTGACAGCTCTGCCTGAAGCCCGTTAACTGTTGCTGTGCAGTAACAGCCACGCTACTGCTTTGTGTGCAGCACACCAAAACCCTCCCTGCAATGTGACTGAAACCGTGGGATTCCATGCCTCCTCTTCAGCTTCTTAAAAGGTATTTTTAGTCAATCAGCCCACACTTTGCTGCTATGTACAACAAAGAATGCACAACATCTTCCTTTTTAAGAAAAGAAACCCATTTCTGTAACTAGCCACTTGGAACTGATTTCTTTTTAAAAATCAAACAGACTTTTGGGCAGTACAAAGTTCAGAATTTTAGGGTCATTAAAGGGACTTTCATATTTCAAGGCATTGATAATTCCAGAGAAACCTCTGGTTCCTTCTTACTCCTATCACAAGATCTATGATGCGTTCGCTTCCTGGTACTTCCTCTGAATTCAAGAATACCTCCTTTCCAGGAATGTCACTTCCAGTTCAATAAATAATCAGATCTACTGCCTAACTACCAATAAATCTTGTCAGGCAAGTGACTTCTAAAAAACAAACATACACGGCACTGAGGAAATGCCGCAGGTAACCCAACACTGGTTCTTGTTAATTAAATGCCCTTTTCTCTGTTCCCTAAAATGACATCAGAAGGATGTCACCTACATAAGAAAAAACATTCTATGAGCAGTAGCAGCACATGGCCAGCCTGTTCACACTAGAGAAGCTGACTGATACTCAGATTAAAATTCAGTTGGTTCTTTTCCTTCTCAATCATGACATTTCTCCCTCTCTGAAGAAAAACACACTGTATTGCAAGAAAGTAAGTTATCATTCCTGCAGTAAAGAAAACACTGTCCAAAACTCCATCCTTTAAAAAAGAATTCTCATGTATCAATATTAAGTTAACTCTTAGCCTTATCCAAATTGCACTATTAGAAGTTAATTCTTAACTCCTACAGCTAAAAAAAACAAAGTTAACTTATTTCAGCAGTAAACGTCATACTTCCTATATGTATTAATGGTTGCTGATCCTTGGTAAAACCTAGGAAAAAAACTCTGAATTATAGAGTTACAGGGCTTCATGACTCAATAGTATTTTAGCATTCATTTGACAGTGAATGACAAGACAAAAACACCACACGAACTGCTTTGTTGCAACCTATCATTTCAGTTTACAGGAGAACTGACCATATCTAACACAATAGCAGAGATTCACACAGTTTCAAAGATTAAAAAAAATACCCCTGCCAGAGATACCAGTCTTGCTAATATAAAACAACATGAATGGCTTTCTAATTACTTGCTGCCACTTGCAGCATAAAATTTCATATTCAAGTTCACTACCACAGTTCAAACATCACATCTTCCCCTAGTCACTGCCATGAGAAGTAGGAAAACTGTCTTTAACTTCATTTTATAACATGCACTTTCATGTTCCTTTTCTAATCTTTTTGATGAGAAAAGATGCTCTGGTAATAAGTCATGCTCCACACCACAATGATTTCCAGTAACTACCACATGCTTTCCTCAGGCCTTCTTCCCTTTATATGATCACTGGCCATTCCTTGCTCCTGCTGAGCTCCTTTGCCACTCCCTATTACTGCCACTCTGCTACAATTGTCTAGCATTAACAGCATTATCCTGCATGACAGGATAACAAGCTAGAAGTGCTTTTACTACCCATGCTCCCTCTGCAGCAGTCAGCATTTCCAGTTCTCCTTAAACAGGATTTGCAAGCTGTGACATTATCTCACAGACAATAGTCTCATTGTTGGGCTATTTTGGTTAAATCCAGCACCTCAAAAGCCCACATCTGACAGCCCAGCACACGCAGTCCAACACAACCAGTTGGGTCCACGATCCCTTGGCAGTGACACCAGCTCCAGCACACAATGATGTGACAGACTACCCAAAGGAGAGGCCACACAAGCCATTGCAGAGTCTCAGCACTGGTTCTTCAGCCACACAACCATCAGAGCATCTCTGACATGGCCAGGCATCCAACAGCTCCTCCTGTTTTCACAAAAGCCAGCAAGGAGCTATTATAACGTTTTCATACAAGCAATCCTGAAGGAAGCACACAACTGAAGGTGTACATAACTGCTGCCAGACTGTGTCCTACAAGAGCCACCATCCCTCCACACTGTTCAGCACTTGCTGTTGTCAGACAGCACAGGCCCTGAGCAGTGACATCTGCTGCACAGACACTACAAGCTAATGCACAGATGAGGGGTGAGGGTCAGTATCTTCAGGAGTAATTTCATTTCATCACTATTTAGAGGCACCAGCAGCAGCCTTTTATTTATTCATTCATTCCTTTCAGTTTGCTTAACCTGACACTTTATTTAAGATCAAGTAGGCTAGAGAGGCCTTTGTGAAGCGCTTATATATTTTCCTGCCTACACTTGCCCACACTATTAAATATCTAAGTAGTGGCAAAACCTAGAAAGACATTTACAGGCCTGCAGACACAAGGCTACAAGAAAACTTAACTCAGTTAGACATCTCACTGTCACTGAAGTCAGGGGGTGACACAACCTACCAATCTAGATGCTTATATAAATTCTACCACTTATTTTCCTACTTTTCACTATTCAGGTATGATAATAATTTCTAAGATTATTTGTGCAGGCCAGCATCAGCTGCAATAGCAGAAATAAAATTCCCCACTACGCAAAGAAAATCCTCAAAGATCTGATTATTCAGCACCTTTTAAGGCAAAAAAAAAAAAAAAAAAAAAGGGAAGAAAAATTATTTTCTCAAGTTTGCTTCAAAAAAACCCAACACCTGATTTTTAGAGAAGGAAAATGCAAGTGTTTTCCCCCTCTTCAATTAAAGTGAGATGGTCTAAGAAACTCCCCCAAAGCTTCTCACCAATCCAGTGCACTTTTACATGTGTTACACAGCACTCGTGTTTGTTACAGCACCAAGGTTGTTTGGGGAAAAATACTCAGCAGCAAGTCAGGCCACTCAGCACACAGCACCACAGAAATCTCTTAAAAAAGTGAGCAGCAATTCCTGCATGCTCTAACTTTACTTCTTTACAGACTAATTTATCATCACATTTTTCTAAGCATACTTGCATCCAAACGCAGAGATATGAATGGAGGTCCTGAAAAGAAGTTGGAATACAGAAACAGTTCCTCCCACACACCTTAAACTAAATCTTATTCCCTGGCTGCCTAATCCCAGAGGAAGTCAATCAGCAAGATTATTTCTGCCTTCTGAGTACTGAACAATATAAGTCACCTGAAGGTTTCCAACATCTAATCCCTAGGCAATTTCCATGTGATTTACAAGAGGTACCAAGAAAAAGTAAATTGTCTTATCAGCCAAGAGCACATGGCTGTTCTTGAGATATTTGAGAAAATTCCTCAAGAAAAAGCCCAAGCAAACAAAACAAAACCTCTAAATTAATTAGTACAACCCCTTAATTGGTTCATTTGAAGGAGTACAACTAAAAAGATCAAACAGTACTAGAGTGCAAGGAGGAAGATGATGAACATGTTTAGATAAGCATGCAAATGACTTAGGTAAAAATACTAGTAATCTGTACTAGACTTTTGTCTGGCTACCAAAATTACATGTCTTTCTAAAAATCCCATACACGTTAATAACATTTAGGATCTGATTTGTTTGCACTTGGTACCACACTCTTGGAAACACTGTCTTGCACAAGATTGTTACCCAGTTTAGCAGTTTCCTCCAGGTTATCACCAACAGCAACCAGATTTCAAGAGGGATCTCTGTAATCTACTCCCTAGCTCTTCATAAAGCCATTACACAGTTGCACCTTTGAAATGACAATCAATTCACATACCAGCTAAAATATTCAGTACAGAATCCAGCAATAGTTGCAAGGTTAGGCAGGACTGACAAAAAAGATAAAAATTCTTAAGCACAACTTCCTATGCAATTCACCTCAAAATAACTACAAGCAAAAACCTTCATTTACAACTCCCTTGAAGATACAAACATCAAATCTATTTAGACTAAGCACTAAAGCTAGAGTTAGCATGTGGATGTTAAGAAACTGTAGTCTCTCAAGGCAAAGCAGAAATGTTCAGGATCAAAGTTCAGGTGACTTTTAAACCTGGATATGTTTTGGCAGCCTCTTCGGTTCCAGATTGTTTTCCAATTGAAAGAGCAGAGCCCCAACAAGAAGTTGTCTTGCTGGAACACCAAGAAGGGTGAAGGGTTATGAGATTAAAGTGCAACCTCACTAACAGAAGCAGTGCAGCCTGATACTAAATTCTGTTATGAATCCAGATACTCAATGAGCCTTTGCTCACATCCTTCCACCTCATCCTGAAGCATCCTGGCTAGTACAACATTGCCCTACAGAACAAAGAGCTGAAATTACCCAGAGTTGCAGAAGATCTTCTTTGCAGCTCACCAGTCAGTTGCTTTTTGTAAGGAATTGGTGATCTCAGAGATTGAGCCCTCGTGGGATGCTGAGGACTGGACCAGCCACCACTCAATGCTTGTGGATCATTCTGGCCTGCCTCTGGTCTCTCTGCCGGGGATGAAAGCCTGCCATCATCTAGAGTTGACAAAAAAGAAGCCACGTGTTCAGATGTGATAAAGAAAACCAGTAGTACATGCATAGTTAAGGATAAAATAACTCTCACAAATACCTCTTTTGGATCATAATTGAACAAAACAAATTAGTTTTTAGTTTTAAAGGTACTACACACATCACAGAAACAGGACAGTAGGCTGTCTTCAAGGCTCAGGCTATTTCAGAAATTCCCTAATGTGGAAAGTGTCAAAAAACGCCCTGGCAGTTTATTCATGAATATGAATGTGAATTACTCTTGCTAAATAGAATAGCCACACTTGACTATCAGCTTCTGCCTTGAAAAGAGATTTTCAGTTGTTTTACAAACCAGTACTGAGGTCACATTAAAGTTACCACAGCCTTTAATTTCCATCAGCAGATCAAGTATAGACAGGTTCTCATTGATTACAGTAAGAAGCACATTTCATGTGGTGTTTCCCACATGAGGAACGCTGTTTTCCCGTTCACTTCAGACTTTGCTGACTCCACCTACATTTATTAGAAAAAAACAAGTGAAGCCAATATTGACCACATTTTATGCTCCTTTCAATAAATTAGCAATGACAGGTGCTACTCTACTATGCAAACTAATAGCAATCATACCAAGTAATTATTTTTCATTCTGCATAAGAAGAGTCTGAAAAGATCAGTTTGCTTATGCAAAAAGTTGTTTGGCACTTTTCCCCCAGCCCAAACATTGCTGAAGTATGCTTAGCAGAGCTGGATAATGAACAGACTAAACAAAAGGAGCTGACCAGTGTGACATCTCCAGTAAAGGGATACACAGACTCTGCACAAAATCCAGGTGCATTCATTCACCGCTCTTTGCAGGATCTTTCTTTGAAACAAAAAGGAACTCACACAGTTCTTTTACTTTGCCCACTAAGAACATATTCCATGCTACATGCAGCACAAAGGCCAAAGTCAAGTAACACTTTTGAATATACAAAACTTCCACAATGCTTCAGAGTTCTTGATGGGGAACACCTAAACCACGCAAATTAAGTGCAGACTTCCTGCTTTATTGCAGCTCAGCTGTCACCCAGCTGCAGTTATGAGATTGCCAGGAAGATGAGGGGAGAATGAAGTCTGAAGTAAGAACTTGCACTGGAAGGACAAGCACATATTTTACTCATACAGGCTGGCAGAGGGACACTCCTACTTTCAGCCCAAAAAAAAAGAAAATCATACAGGCAAAGGAAATTGTGATGTCAAGCTAAGAATCTGTACAGTACTATCTGCTAACTGGCCTGTCTTTGACTTTCATGGGCAGCCACAGATTTCCAGCTGCAAGATGCTGGCTATCTTCTCTCATAATAAAGCTCTACTACATCACCCAAAAGCAGGATGCAACATCCCTCACAAAAGAACTGACATCAGCTCTTTGACATGATGCTTCTATGTTCAGAGGTGTTTTTACAAGCAGCAAACAGCACGCACAACACATGCCCACACATCCCCCAGCACTCACCTTTGCTGAAACGGAAGAGATTTACAAAAGAACTGTAAGCTGATTTAAAAGGAGGCTCATCCTGGTCAGGAGTCAGGGGTTTGAAGTGAGTGAGATGAGATGGACTGCTGGGAGAACGAGGTAGATCACTGGTAGAGTCCAGTGTCGGAGAGCGTTTGTCATCTGCGGCCATTTCAGGTGTCCTGGAAAGAGGTCAGCAACACACATTACACACACGGGGTGGTGAAACTGAACCTCTTCAGTCTTCTGAACAGCAAGTGTCTCCTTAGATCCCAGAGCAGGGACATTCACCCAGCTGACCACAGGCATCAGCTATTAGCACACATCAAGAGCAGCAGAGGAGGCCATACCCCCCGCCCAGCCACTGACAAGAGAGCAGCACCTCCACAGAGCATCATTCAGAGTGCCCAGTTAAACATCCAGAGCAACAAAGTAAACAACCACTACCACACTGAGGGTGTACTCCAGGAGAGGTTTATGAAAACTTGAAGTTTTCAAAGGGAGACTCTGCAGGCATATGACAAAGAAGTTTCTACTCTGACAGCTCTTCTCCTAATGTTGTGATTCCTGCAGCCCTTGAAACAAAACTGAAAACAGGCATGCCTGAGCAAGCACAAGGCAGACTTGTTGTTTGGCCAGGTTAACTTCAGAATGGGAAGTAGAATCAATTACAAACAAAAACAGGACTCAAAGATTAATCTGGGTGGGAAACTGTTTCCCTGCCCTCTGCATTACAAAACAGGCCCTTGTGCAAGTTACCAGGGAAGCAACTCAAAATGTGGTTTGTCAAACCCAACACCTCAAACATCCTCATTTTCAGGAGCAGCTCCATTAAGGAAAAACAAACAAAAACCCCAAACCACTTTCTTTATTAGGAGAAGCCATACTTGTAAACCCTATTTTCTGCATACCAAAGCTTCCATACAGCCAAGAGTCATACTTTTCCCCAATCCATACTCTTTAAGCTGAGCAGACACCTAATTTCTTTCACAACACCTCATTCAGCCTGCACTTCTTACCTGCTAGACTAAGGTGCTTACTATCTTCATCTTTAAGCAAGATTTAGTGAAACATTTGACAGAGGTGGAACACAGGGAGCTGATGTAACCTATGAGTGATGGCTGGTTTTTACCTGTGCCAAGGATCAACACCTGTTATGAGCCTACTTCCTGCTTAGCAGTTGATACACACTTCTTCATGAAATAACAATTTCCAGTTCCCACTATTGTTCCCTAGAACTTACAAGCACGTATTACTGACTAGAATATTTTCTTCCAAGTTCCAAGAAACCCACTAAACGAAATCTGTGCAGTCCAGAGAAAATCAATATGATCAGCAAGTGACACTGGAAGTGCTACCAAGCTGCAGGCAGCTCATGTGGCAAGGTTTGACTATTCCTACAAAGAATGCTGAAAAGATGGTATCTGCAAGTCATTCACATGACTTCTCAGTGGACTTCTGCTTGCTGTTCTGTACAGTAAGCACCTTCAGCTCAGAGTTTCCTTTGCTATTCACATATCCTCAGGGAAGAAAGCAGAGAGGCATCATTTACTAAGTTTCAAGAGCAACTTTGGTCAGGTTCTTTATGCAAGGCTGAGTCTTAGTCTTTCACATCGCTCTCCCCTGTAAATAAAAGCATGTTTAGTTGTTGCTCATTTCACCAGCATTATTCAAACAGGTGATTTGAATGTACTTAAAACACCAGAATTTCTGGAACGTTTTGCTTGCAACACACTCTTCAGGTAAATTTGCCATTTTTTCTTCAATCTTAAGGTAGCCAATAGTTTGCCTTTTAAATGCTGAACATACAACAAGGGTGTACCTTCACACACACTCCCACATTAAAAATGGCACTGTGAAGTCAGACAGTTTTGTAGGAAACTGTGTTTGTATTTCCACAACTGACTATAGCCTGGCAAGATAAGTGTTTCAAGCAAGTGCCTGAACTTACATTTTATATATATACATATATATATATATATATATATATATACATACATATATGATTATAGAAAATAAATACTTTCATTTCAAGGGAAAAAAGAAACCTGCTTCTGTCACAGCGGTATTGGTGTAATTCCAACTATTGAAAAAAATAGCATCGTACCCGGCATTAGCTCCAGAAACACCCAGATTTTCTGCGCCGTACAACACACCAGCTGTGCAATTTATCAGCCTTTCTATGCTTTAGTTATCCCACTAAAGGGAAATACTCCCACCGCAAGAAACCAAGAAACAGTCACTTCTTTGTATAACATGGGGAACAAGAGAGCAAGGTGCACATATCGGCCGACAAGCAGAAAACCAGAGTACATTCCTCACAGGATCCTCACCTATCACAGTCACGGGGAACGCATTTAAACCCGCTCGAAGCTGCAGCTTCAGCGATCACGGACTGATGAGCGATGAAATAGCCGGTGCGAGGCTGGCCGTGAGCCGCCCTGCCCACACGTACGGCTGTCCGTCCGGAGCAGCCCCAGGACACACACAGAACTGAGCCCAGCCGCTCAGGCCACTCCTTTTACACAGCCACCGCTCCCGGGAAACACACCCTGAGCGGCAAAACACCCGCAATCCAAACCTGACCGCCGGACACACGCCTCTCCTCCGCCCTCCTAGCTGCGGTGCTCTCCCCTCTGGAAGGGGACACCGCCGCCTGGCGCGGAGATCACCTGAGATGGGACGGGGAGGACGCGGTGGGCAGCGACCCCCGGGGAGTCGCCGCCAGCCGCTCCCAGAGGGCGGGGCGTGGCGGCGGCGGGGTTTGGCGGCGGCAGGGCGGGCAGGGCGGCGCGGCCCCGGCGGGCTGTGCTCACCTGCTGCCCGCCGAGCCGGCGCTGGGGCGGCACGGCCGCTCCTCCTTCACCGCCCGGACCGGCGGCGCCGCCAGCCCCGACCAACCGCCCGCCGACCGCACCGCTCCCCGACCAGGCATCGCCAATCGACGCTCCGCGCACTCCACCCGCCCGCCCCGCCGCCCTTCCCGGCTGCTGCCTCGGGAGCCGTTAACTGCGCGGCGAGCCGCCGTGTCCCCCGGGGAGTCGCAGAATACCATTTTTCATTAATATATCCTTATCGTCTATTCCCGCCCTGAGGTTTCTCCCCAGCCACGCTCCCCGCCTCGCCCCGGCGGTACCTGCTCCTGCCCCCGGGGCCGTGGTGTCGACACCGCCGCCCCAGAGCGGTGATACCGCATGGTGGGCTGGGCTGCGGCGCTCGCCCTGGGGTACGCCCGAGCCCCCCGGTACCTGCGGGCACTCACTGGGGAGGGGGGGGCAGAACGCGGAACGGGCCCGGCCCGGAACGGCAGCCGCACGGTCCGAGCTGCCGCGGGCCCTTCCAACGGGGGCACCGGCGCGCGACACCGGGGCGGGCCCGGCTGCTGGCCTGGCGCCCCCTGGCGGCCCCGCGCGTGGCCAGCAGGGGGCGCCAGGCGGGGGGCGGGGCCAGCAGGGGGCGTGGCCATATAAAAGGGCCCCGCGCAGGGCCCGGCCCCGCATCGCGCCCGCACCGCCGCACGGAACGGAACGGCGCCGGCGCTGCAGGTAAAGGGCATCGGCACCGCCCCAGCGCGCCGCGGCTTCGGCCCTTTGTCCTTTCCCTCCCGGCTGCGACGCCCCGCAGCGGGGCCCCGAGGGGCGGGATTGCGTTTAAGGGCTTTATTTCCCTCGGTGCGGGCGGGACCCCGCGGCCGCGCCCCTCCCGCCGCGAGTGTCGCTGAGGGTGCCGCGCCCCGGGACCGCCCTGTGCTGCTCTGGGCTGTCTCCTCACGCAGTCCTGGGGTCTCCCGCTACTCGGTGGTGTCCCGGGCAGGGGCCGGGCTCGGGGGCCCTCTGCTGTCCCCGCCCGCTGTGGGAGCGGCCACCGTGCCGGTGCCGGGATTTCAGCCTCGGCCGTGGCGGCGGCTGCAGCCCGGGCCCGGTGAGGAAATCCCCGTGTGCCATAAGATCGCCGGGACGAGGGCAGGCGAGGGATCCTTTGGTGCCAGCCAGCCGCTCCGTGCCGCGCTCTGCCAGCCGCCTCCTCCAGGGCGATCAGCTGTACGCCGGAGTTACCGACTTGTTGCAATACTTAATTGTAGTTAAAAATTAATCGTAGGCCCCGAGCCCTTTCTCAGGACCAAGAGGTATTTGGAAATACAGAGTTTCTTCTAAGTAGCCTTGGGTGTGTGCCTGCGTTAAGTGTTTTTAAAGACCTTCTGCAGGAGAAAGACCTTGCTGAATTTTGGCAGCTCGGTGTAAAATCAGAGGGGACGAGTGGCAGAGTTGGACTCTAGGGAATGTGTGCTCTCTAGAGGAGCCTCTCGGCATGCTGACGGGTGTGCAGAAGAGGGATGTTACTGCAGGACTGCCCCAGTTCAGAGAGAAACTGGGGACACTGGTGACTGAGGAGGGGAAGGGCACCAGGCCATGATCACATCAAGATGTTGGATGCTGTCAGAGTCGTTGAAGAAGCTGCTGTTTCCATACATCAGCAGAGATGTATCTCAGTGGAGGTGTGTCTCACCTACCTCTGAGCTCTCTGCGTGAAAGCAGCATCGAACAGTTCTGAATCCAAACCTATTGCTATGACTGATATAGCCTGATTTGTCTTAGTTAAGTAGAACCAAACCACAAAAACAAGCAGTGTTTTGTGGGTTTGTGCCTGTCTACATTTTTTACTTAAATGAATCAGACGTTTCTCAGATTGTGCCAAAAGCAAAACTGAACTCTCCTGAAATAGTAATTCTGTGCCTAGGCCATGGACTGTGATACAGACCTTATTTATTTAGATAGTTGAGTTCAAAATACTCGCATAAGTCAACTGAGTTTAGACAGAGTGTGGTCATGTGAAGTTCAAGTTCTCCTCGAGGACTAGAGAGGCCCAGTATAATCCAAGGTGATGCAGTCTAAGCCAAGGTTCTGTCTGTGTTAGGGATAGAAGTGCCTGAAGTAATTTATCTTTTAAACTGAGTCACAGTAACACGACCTTATTTTACTTTTTTTTCTTTTTTTTTTTTATTTTTTAGGGTTTTGTGTTATTTTTGGGTGGGTTTTTTTTTTTGGGCAGGGTTTTGTTTTGAGTGGGGTTTTTTGTTGTTGTGGGGTTTTTTTGTTTGGGGGGCATATTTTTTGGTTTGGAAAAGCTTAGAAATTTTATTCTCATCCCAGACTAAAATTGTTTGATAGGTTGGATTTTGGAAATTCTGCACAAGTTGCTTCAATTAAAAAAAAA
>CM031863.1:23717937-23883094 GCA_018697195.1 Certhia americana
GGAATGACTTGGTCTAGATGAACAGATCCTGTGTGCAATAGGAGCCTTCCTTCTGGACCAAATCATTCATGGCCCTTGGTCTCTGAGGCTGCAGCCTCTGGCACAAGGGTTTGCTATCTCTCTGTAGTATCCCAGCAGCTGCACACAAGCACAGGGCTGTCTGGATGGAGGAACTTGCCAAGTCACAGCTCTTGCATAATCAGAGCAAAGACCCAAGAAACTGTGGCTGTTGGAAAGCAGGGCAGTTTGCAGCAGTTCAGTGCCTTCTGAAGTTTTCTTGACAA
This sequence comes from Certhia americana, assembly GCA_018697195.1. Classification (NCBI taxonomy): domain Eukaryota; kingdom Metazoa; phylum Chordata; class Aves; order Passeriformes; family Certhiidae; genus Certhia; species Certhia americana. The sequence goes on from CM031863.1 coordinate 23,718,222, forward strand.
AGAACAAAGTGCAAATAGAAGGGCAGAGTTCAAGTTTTTTGTTTGGGTGTTTTTTTGTTTTTTTTTTGAGGCTTTGTTCACAAATATCTTGGGAAACCTCTGTTCCCTACAGCAAACAAAACTGTCCAGTATTTATTTTAACTGTAGAAATAAAGCTTTCCACGAGAAAAGACCCTTGATGTTTAGCCCTTGGATTTCATACCTGTTTCCTTCCTTCCTGGGGGACAAAGCTAATAAAGAAGCTCACGATAAATTAATCTTAGTAGTTTCAGCAGTATGAGCTGTCATTGTAATCTTGTCCATTATCCCTGGTTTTCAGAAAAAAAGTGGAGAAACAGGCAACTGGACTAGACTTCTGAAATCTAAAAGTAAACAGTGCTCATCTGTTTCTGTGGAATTTGGGGGAAGAATTTTCAAATGTTTTCAGATTGTTTGATACAATTAAATTAAAGCCCATGCCCTTAATTCTCAAGATACTAACCTTTTCTAACCTCACACAGATCTCCCTAGGAGCTGGGGCTTTCAGGAAATACCATATAGCATGAAACTAGGGATAAACTGAGGTTATTTTCAAGACTTTTTGGAGAGATCCTGTGTGCAATGTTAGTGCCTCACCTAGTGATGTTGTAAATATGCAGGATACGTGTATTGGTAGCTTTTAACTTAGGTTGGACTTTTTTATGTCTATTGCAGTTCAAGATGTCTAAGAAAATCCGTGGAGGCTCCGTCGTGGAGATGCAAGGAGATGAAATGACACGGGTCATCTGGGAACTGATTAAAGAAAAGCTGATTTTTCCTTATGTAGATCTGGATTTGCACAGGTAATGGCTCTGTGACATCCAGCTACTTTGTACTGCAGTTTGCATGTGTCATTCCGTGTTGATGGATTTTTATTTAGCACCAGAAGCATGCCCCAGGGCTCCTCACAGCAGTAAGCAGTGAATGCTGAATTGTGAGTTAGCTTTTTGCTGTACTGTGCCTCTGAGAAAGTCTCACAGAGACATGGCCTTTTGATCTCCTGTGTCTTGGGGTTTCCAGCACCTGGGCACTCTGCATGACTCCCAGCAGCCTAAACAAGGAGAAACATTGGCTGTTTCAGCTACTCCCTGACTTGAAGCATAGCATCCTGCACCCCTGAGTGGGCTTATGGCTTCTTGCCATGTCTGTTTGAAGATCTGCCCAGAGGACAAAAGGGTTTGTGTAGGGCACAGACTCTGCCCTGATGGCTGTGAGCCTGTGCTCTGCTGTTGACAAAGTGAGCTAACTGTTGCAATCACTCCCTGAAGCTAGGCTGTGCTTCAGTACTCCCTTCTGGAAAAAAACAAATACTAGCAGCTGGGTACAGCAAAAGGGACGTGCTATCTCCAGCATCTGGCCAAGCAGAGCAAATAATCTCTTCCTTTTCTGAGCTATAATTATTAGAGAAGTATACAGAGCTACATTGCTCCTAACCATGTGGGCAGAGGCCTCCAGTGGTATCTTCCATAGTTAAACCCACATGTCTGACCTCTTTCCCTGCCACTGGAACCGTTTGTATGCCACCTACATCAGGCTTTCTGCTTGCTGGTGTTGGGAGCCAGGCAGACAGGAACCCAGCAGCAGAATACATGCACACAGTCTGGAGAGCATCCCTTTTCAAAGAGGGTGGGAGGAGGGCAAGCAAACCCCTGGCTGAGGCAGCACAATGGCTAGATTCATGTACAGCTGGCTGTGCTTCAGGGCTGTCCCATTCTGGCCACCCATTGTTCTCCCAAAGCTATTAAAACAGAGTATGGAAATGACCTTCCTCTGATGTTTGAGGGGAATATTGGCAGTTTTGCCACCAGAGTAGAATTGTGGGTCATTGTCAAAGCAGTTTTTAGGCCTAGTGTAGCTTCATGTGCTCAGTACATGAAGGAAGCCCTCAGAGCTTCCTTAGGTTTGAAATCAAGGCTCATATTCATTTAGGGATTTTGCTGCTCCATACAATTAGAATCCTCAACTGACAGCTGCCATTGCAGGAAGCTCAAAAGGCAAGGCAGAGGAGATCCTGTCCTGGCATGCTGGGAGCAAACCTCAGCCATAAACTGAAGCTCTTCTTTCTCCCATCTCCTACCAGCCTCCACTAACAGGAGGCTGTATAAGTCTATTTTCTTCCAGTCCAGCAGCATTTGCACAGGAAGAGGGATAACCTCAGTTGTGGCAGAATGCTTGAACTACACTCACAAGCACATATGGGGTCTTGTTTCTTTCCTGTTGAACACAAACAAATGTGCTGGGCAGTCCTGACCATGTCCATGGGTTTGTTACAGCTATGACTTGGGCATTGAGCATCGTGATGCTACAAATGATAAAGTAACTGTGGAAGCTGCTGAAGCCATAAAGAAATACAACGTTGGTATAAAGTGCGCAACCATCACTCCTGATGAGAAGAGAGTGGAGGAGTTCAAGTTGAAGCAGATGTGGAAGTCTCCCAATGGCACAATTAGAAACATCCTAGGTGGCACTGTCTTCAGGGAGGCTATTATCTGCAAGAACATTCCCCGGCTGGTGTCTGGATGGGTGAAACCCATTGTCATCGGCCGTCACGCTTATGGAGATCAAGTGAGCCACTTCAGTGTTTACCCTGCTTTTTGTCTCAACAGGCTTTTTCCTGACTGATAGAGAGCTCCAAAGACTTAGATATCCCTGTGCTCCTGCTCTGTCCATTGCATTCCACCTGGGAGTACATACATGCTAGCACTTTGTACTGCACCTGGCAAGTGTGGGAGAGCCTGGTTCATGCCTCTCTTCCTTGAACAGTGTCACTGTATAAAGAGCATTCAGAAGCCTGTGCTTGGATTACATAGGCCTGTATTTAGACACTTAACTCTGCTAAGTTATTGTTCTTCACCTCTCTAGAACCCTCCTCCCTACGTAAGAACATCTTTAGAAAATATCCTTTACACTGCCCACCTTCTTACCTTGCAGGACTTTCTGGTGTCAAATGTTGCTCACAGCAAAAATGGATAAAAGTGAGTTATTTCTAGAAGTAGGCAAAATTGCCTTCTCTATGGGGGTGTGGTTTTGTTCTGTTTCTTTTTATTTTTTTTTTTTTACTGTGATCTGCTGCTTTAACTTGCACAGCACACCTGCAGAGTTGGTATCTGACCTGGGCATGTCAGGCTGTGGTACAGAAGTAGAGAAACCTCTTTTATCAGAGCTCTCCTGACAGTGTTAGTACAAGGCTGTGGAAAGCCTTGGAATGGTTCTCAGTGCTGTGCTCTTTGGGTAGCCTGGAAGATATGAATCAGTCATACTGTTCTCCATGAGCAATCATATGCTATAAAGCTACAAAACATGGCCAAAATAAAAACCTTCCAGAAGAGACAAGTGCTTAAATAGGTGGCTAAACCTGCAGACTGAGGGCAAGTCATTAGATTATCTGGGACAGGAAGGTAAAATAATAAATTTTCAAGAGGAAAATAATTGCAGAACCCTAGCACTAGAAAAGAATGGGATTCAACATCCATAAAGGTAATGAACAATTGAGAAGGTCAAAATAATAATAGGAAATAGTGGATTAAAGGGGAAGGATTGAAACCCTGTGAAAATATGACTTAAAGTGAAAGGAACAATGTAAGAACATACCAAAGACTTAGGAGAAAGACACTAACTTCAGAACAGCTCAGGGATCAGATTCCCTTCATAGGAGGGAAACTACATGAAAAAGAATAACAAATTCCAAGGAAATGTAACCTTAAATAGTACTGTTCAGGACAATTGGGAAGATGAGACATCATTTAAGTACTTGAGTTTTTAACTTCAGAGACTCTTACTACAAATTGGGCTTTCAGTGTCCTCTTGTATGATGTATGAACCCTGTTAATTATGAGATCAGCAGTTGTAATATGAATGGCTTTTTTGAGGCAGGGAGAGGAGCCTGTCAATCCACCAACCATACAACCATCTAAATACTCTGCACTTAAAAAATCCAGTGTGTCTGCAAAAGTAGATACTCTCCAATTGATGGGGCTCAAGATTCTGCGAGCTTTTTCCTCCTAAAGGAGAAGATGGCTTCTGAAACAGGCAGATGTTTGACTGTTGAAGAATGCAATTTAGTGGTGCTCTTGGCAGTGCTGGGTTAACTGTTGGACTTGATGATCTTTAGAGTCTTTTCCAACCTAAGTGATTCTATGACTTGTCTTTTTAATCTCTAGTAAAATAATCCAATGACAGTATGGCTGAAAGAAGAGTTCTATTAATGGGGTTTTTAGTTACAACTGTTTTTCTGTAACCTGCCCTCCCAAATGACAACTGTCTTCTATGGTTCTCTCTTCCTGATAGATAAAATTGTCATGGCTTTTTTTTTTTTTTAACAGTACAGAGCAACTGATTTTGTGGTACCTGGGCCTGGAAAAGTAGAGATGACCTACACTCCCACAGATGGAGGCAAACCAGTCACATATCTGGTCCATAACTTTGAAAGTAGGTATTTTCTCTAATTAGTGATTAAAACTGATACTTTGGATTTAATTCAACCTTGAATTATCAGTCAGATCTGTTTGATGGTAAAATATGACTTTGAGGTAAAGTGGGGGAGAAAGTTTGGACCTTCTTCATTTATTTGTCAAACACTGAAAGTTCCTTGAAATCTTCCTGAGATCAAAGAGGCACATCAAGAACACAACCATATTGGATTGGCCACATGTCATGCTCCTTATATGATGACTCTGGTAGCAGCATATATGTTTTTCTCTCTAATCAAAGGCAAACTTGCTATGTAAACAAGGCTTGACCTAAAGGGAGATGTATTTGAGAACAATCCATGTAATTCTTTCTGGGTTTAGTTTGTTTGTTTAGATCTCTGTATACATTTGCAGGTTTTGCCCTTCTTTATGAAGCAGTCTTCTTATTTGCTCAATAGAAATGCGAATTAACACATACTCTGTAAGATGAGAAGAGGATTTCACAAGGATGCTCCTGGCTGTGTAGGCTGTAACTGGTTTAACTAATGCAGTCCCAAAGGTTTTGGTGTCACTCCTCTCCCTAGTGCTGTGCTGGTTGCAGACATCACAAGGCTCAGGAGGAGTCCTGACATTGCTGGGCTTTGTTAATGGAGCAGTTACATACATGCCAGAACTCAGGCTGTTTTCTCTAGTGTCAGGATTCAGGAAAACATCATACAAGTTAAGTCTCTTCATTATCTCATCATCTTCTATCATTAATCAAAGGATTTGAAGCCTTATGGTGATCTGTGTGTGAGTGTGCAGTGTTTTGGTTTTGGCTACAGAAAAATGAAGCAATGTAAACCACAGCATCCTTGTTTGTGTGCAGTTGGTTTGGCAAACGGGTACCAAGACTGACACATGGCCCTCTGTTGTAATACTTGATTTCTCTGGCATGCTTGCTCATAAGAAGCTACGTTGCTACCATTTCTTGTTGCATGGCCTTTCATCTGGAGTTCACCTGCTTCACAGCCAAACCTAATCTGTTTTCATTTGATAGGTGACTGGTGAGCCTGTGTTGGAGATGTGTGGCCATCCAGTCTGATTTGCTGCTCTGCATTGCATCAGCAAGCAGAAAGCAGGGAAGTGCAAAGATGGCAGATTACTGCTATTGCTCTGGGGAGCTGCCCTCCCCCAGCACAGATAACTGTTGTGCCAGCATATCTCTGAAATGATTAAGGGGAGCTTGTCTTTTTGCTGTATTAATATGTTAAACCTTGACACTGAATCAAGAGACTTTTAGCAGGCAGTATGATTGCAATAAGGATTTTCTTTTTCATGTATGAAGATAGCTGTTTGGATAAAACTTAATAGCTGTCATCCAGCAACCATGAAATCATGGCTTCTGAGGACACAGTCTCTGTAGCTGATCACACCCTGAACTGTCCTTGACTCCATAGGGAAGGTACAAGGACAGCATGTATTTTTCACTGGTAACAACAGGAGTTTCATTCTCTGCCAATATAAACTTTAGATGACATTGCTATCTTGGCAAACAGATCAAGCTTCTCTGGCTTTCCCTCTTCATTCTGCATGTATGTCCATATAGTAACAACCATCTGGAGGTTAGGACAAACAGATATTAGGAAAGGTATGTAAAAACTCAGGATGTTTCCAGAGCAAAGATCCCTGATACAAAACTGTACAAAACCTAGATAGATGGTGGTAGTGAGGTGCATAAAATTAAGTACATGGTATCTGCTTTTCACTAGGAACACAGAGTTGTGCTCTGAAAATGGCAAAGCTTTCTCATGAAGCTCTAGACCCTACTTTCACCTACAGTCATCCTCTTCCATGACCTGAGTGCTGCTTTCTTCTAGGTGAACTGAGCTACAAGTTCAGCACACTTCCATTTGTGCTTCTAACACATCTGCCTTACACAATCTAAGCCATGTGAATGTTGATAGTTCCTCAGAGCCTTCTCAGGACTTGCCTGAGCACCCACATGACTGGCACATTCTTCCCACAACTTGCTGGAAATGAGCCTGAGTGGGTGGATCAAAGCTGCAGGGTACGCAACACACGTGCTGAAAAAAAGGCAGGAATTCGTGTGGAGTCTTGTTTACCTGAGCTAGGCAAAGCAGTCCTTGACTTCTGGAGTTAATTCTGAAGTTGCAAAGCATTTAACGTGAGAGCACATCCATTTCTGGCTTTGACTGAGACCTCCTGCTACAAACTGCTGCCTGCTGCTTTGGTAGAAAAAGATATTACTTAAATGGCTAGTAGGAGTTCAAGTACGCTCACTGCTGTCACAGTGTGCTCGAGTACTTAGGCTGGATTAGAACAAAATTTCTTAGAGGGATTAGATTACATTATTAAGATGTACTTACCTGTAAAACAAAACTACCTTCCTATCCACGTGTCTCAAAACTGATGGAGCTTTGAGTTGATATAACGTAAAGCAAATCTCCTCCTGAAAGAACCAACCTTAAATTGGGAACTGGATTAAGAAATGTGGGAAGAGCACCAGCCTGCCTGCCATCCAGAGTATGCTATAAGGAGACCAAAATTCTTTAACCAAAACTAAATCTAGTGATTCCTATCTGTTCTTCCTCCACTAACAGGCTGTGGTGGTGTAGCCATGGGAATGTACAATCTTGACCAGTCAATCAAGGATTTTGCCCACAGTTCCTTCCAAATGGCACTGTCTAAAGGCTGGCCCCTCTACATGAGCACCAAGAACACCATTCTGAAGAGATACGATGGCCGCTTCAAAGACATCTTCCAAGAGATCTATGACAGGTAATCAGTTCTGCACTTCCTACTACACTGCATGAGTCTGCAGCAGGAACAGCCTCTCCAGCCTTGTAAGTTGCTTTTTCAGACACTCAGCAGCACTTTAAGGGCACAGGAGATGCCATCTCTGTCAGTCTCCCTTGTCCTGCCAAGGCACGGTACTCAATGCAGAAAGCTCTGCTAAATGTGGCTATGGTCCATCTCTTCTAATAAAGTCAGATTCTCTCTGGGTGCCTCTGTGACTCTGAAGTAGCCTTGCTATAGCCTAGCAAAGCAGACAAGGGAAAAAAGAGTAAAGAGAATGCAGGGGGTTTTTTTTTTGTTTTTAGTCTTATCTCTGTGCACCTCTCTATGTACAAACTGTGCAATCCCCATTTTATATGACAAGGTGTTTTGGGTTTTGTTTCCTAGAGAATACAAGTCCCAGTTTGAAGCCAAAAAGATCTGGTATGAGCACAGGCTCATCGATGACATGGTTGCTCAGGCCCTGAAATCTGAAGGAGGCTTTGTCTGGGCCTGCAAGAACTACGATGGGGATGTGCAGTCTGACTCTGTTGCACAAGGTATGAGGTGCTTCCTGTGCCACACTGAAGCAGGCTTAGTAGTAATCTCTTGTGTCTTCCTGTCACATTTTATGGAATGGCGCAGGAGGTGGTGCTGGGTCTCAAAACTTGTATTTCAAAACTGTGGCTAGTCATGGAGGTATCAGGCAGTCAAAAAAATTCTTATTTTGCTTTTACTAGAAAATCTATTGAATGTAGACTCTGTAGCTGTATTTTTTTTTATAGGAGGGAAGTTCCTACAACCATGATAACTGGTAGGCTTTCTGTTCTAGTGGACAGTGTTTAGACAGCTGGTTCTCTGGCACTGACAGCTTGAGTTAAGCTGACTGCTGCTGAGTGTGATGGCAGGTGCTCTGCAGGTAAGTAATAAAACCTTCAGGACCTAAAGCTAGCTGTCAGGTGTAAAGAGAGATTGATATGTTCAACTTGACATTTTTGCAATGCTTGGGCAAAATCCTGTATAACTAAATGCCCAATGCCAAAACAAATATGGATGCAGAATTCCACAGAATGAGATGTGTGGATTTATATAATATGCTTTTTCTGAAGTAATGCCACTAAACTGCCTCCCAGAGAACAAGGATGTGTGTTGGACTGCTAAACAAAGCAGCTTTCAAATATGCAGGTCTCTGAAGCTTACAGGGTTAAAAGTGGTGTGAATGATCAATATCAGAAGCTGCTGGTTCCTCTCACAAGAGCACATGCTCTTGGTAAGAAGTTGGTTTGTTTCCTATCACCCTGTGTAAAAGACAGGCAGCCCAACATTTACTGTTCTCTTACTGTACATTTTCAGTAGAAATCTGTCCAGTAAATTAGGTAAGAAAGCTAATTTACTTGGAATGATGCAGAATGTCTGTATATCTATATCCCATGGTTCATCAGGACTTCATGTTCAGGTGAACTGTTATTTTGATGTGTAGAGATTTGCCAGTTAGTTGCAGAAGCACTACTACAGCTCTGCTGTTCAGGGATTTTCAGTGGGAGGATGTAGAGGGATTGTAGGATAGGGAGATTAAGGGGAATTTAAGGGAGCTCTTCAAAGGAGACAGTGAACTTTCCAAACTTGTATTGTGTAGGCTATGGCTCTCTGGGGATGATGACCAGCGTGCTGATCTGCCCTGATGGCAAGACTGTTGAAGCAGAAGCTGCTCACGGGACAGTTACTCGTCACTACCGCATGCACCAGAAAGGCCAAGAAACCTCCACTAACCCCATTGGTGAGCTGCTTTTCACTGCCCTTCATCATCTCTACACATGAAAGAACAAGTTTATAGAGTAAGAACATCTTTCTGTACACAGCTGCACCACTGAGTGGTGAAGCTTGCAGTTCATAATGCATTTTTCTTCCAGAGACTGTGATGACCCTTAAGGGGAAGGAAGTACCTAAGATTAAGTGCTCATTGATCAAAAGAAATGACAAACAATTAGAAACTAGATCAATAAATTACACATGTGGCATGGAAATTGCTATGTTAGTCCCTGACCTACTGTATAAGCACACAGCAGTGGGTTTTGGATAAACAGGCAGCGTGAAAGGGAAGAGAAGAATTAAAGAGCAAAAGATGAATTAAAGAAAGTAAGAAAGGAAAAGAGAAAAAGAGAGAGAGAAAAAAAAAGAGAGCATTAAAGGAAGAGAAGGTAGAGAAGAGAGAGAAAAAGAGATCACCAGTCCTGGTTACAGCACTGATCCAGCTGAGGGGATGCCAGTCTTGGTTTCAGTGGCGATCAGCTGATAAGTGGCAATCCAACTGCATTGGTCTGGCTGCTAAGATGTCCAGGGCCCTGGGGGCACCACCTGGGCTTGGGGGAGTGGGGTTGGAGGGGCTCCTATTCATGGACAGGTTTCTTGCTTTTTATGTACATCAGTCATCAAGTGCAGCCTGTTCTTTCAGGCCTATTTGGAAATGGGTCAGAGGACTTTGGGGGTCTTTGGTCTCAATCCCACCCTGTACTCCATGCCCACTTCCTGCTACTCATTCTTGTGCTTGCACAGTACTGTGTTGTGGTTCTTTCTCATAGAAAAATGCTCTCCTGTTTTCACCTGGCCTCTCTTTTCCAGTCAAATCTTGCTCTTTTTCATGGCATGTCAATGCCAACAGTCCATGGCTCTACAGCCATCCAGTTATCAGTGTTTGAGACACACGCATTAGCTCCTTCTCTTGAGATAGGTGCAGCTGGTCAGAGCATGGTGCTAATAACACCAGGGTTGTGGGTTCAATCCCTAAATGGACCATTCACTTAAGGGTTGGACTCAATGATCCTTCCCTGAAACCCTTGCAACTCAGACTATTCTGTGATTCCATCTGTATCTTCTGGAAATTGCAAGCTCCAAAAGAGCTCACTTTGGGCTGCTCTTCAAAGGGTAGTTAGAGAGTAGGGTATAGTATGGATTAGCTCCTTATAATCAAGAGCTTTGGGTCACTGTTTATGGGGTCGCAAGAGAGTGGGCTTTAGTCATAGTGATTTTCCTTCCATCCTGGCTGCAATTCAAGTCAGTAACTTTCTTTGGAAGTTCAGTAACAAAAATATTATTCAACTTGGGTTGTCATTTAGGCAAGAAAAATACCTTTCCAAGGCTGTTCATTAAAAAAAAAAAGGTGCTCGTTAGATACCACTAGTTCCTGATAAGCTTGAGGAGGGCTTAGTCCAGATGTGGATTGTCAAGGCCAAGGCCTAACGAGCATTTCTCAGATCACAGCATGGCCTGAGGGAGGTGAGGGAATACACCCACACAGTCCTTTTGGGACTTAAATCAGCTTCTCTGGATCTCTACAGACACAGCTACAGCCTGAAGAAAAAACAGGCTGGAGTGGACTGAGTGTGAGCAATAAGCTAGACCTAACCTAGCCTTTGAGATATGCAGTCACTCTTCAGGAAACAATTGGTTATAGCCACAAGGCCTTAAGGTTTAGGTTGGTTGCTTTTTATTTTACTCCTTTTTTCTGATGACCTGGAAGAACCAACCACACCCCAAGCCATGTACTTGCTCAAAGTGTAGATGCACTTGGAATGGGACATGAGGGAAAGAATCCCCTAAATTTGCATAGACAACAGAGCACAATGTAGTGTTAGGAAAAGGACTGCACCCTTCTGTCATAATATTCTTTGTATATTGGAGTAGGATATATGTCCTATATATAGGACTCTCTAGAGTCCTACCACCTGTCATTCTGTCTGACTTGGGCAGGAGGAAAATAAAATGATGTGCATAGAAAGATTACTGAAGGCAGTGCGTAGTTTCTGAAGTCTGCTTTGGGTTTTTTTTTTTTAAGAGTTGCACAAAATGCAAAGGATATCTGGATGAAGGTAAGTGTTCTTTCCCATACCAGATTTTCTATCTTTTTTTCAGTGTGCTTTCTGTTTTATTTGCATTAAAAAATCCAATTATTATTCCACATGATGATTTGGAGCAACTTTCAGGAAGTTCTAGACTGATGGACTAACCCAGTGTTCTCTCTGCAGCCTCCATCTTTGCATGGACAAGAGGCCTCGCTCACAGAGCTAAGCTGGACAACAACACTAGCCTCAGGAACTTTGCAGTTGCCCTGGAAGAAGTCTGCATTGAGACCATTGAATCTGGCTTCATGACAAAGGACCTTGCTGCCTGCATCAAAGGCCTGCCTAAGTAAGTGTATGAAATAACCAGCTGTGCTTGGAGGAAGCTGTTTGACATGGTGGTTCTGAACAACATTTGCTGGAATGTTATTTTTGGTATGGTAAAGAACAGGAGTCTGTCTCACAGGACTCACCTGTACCCAGTGCTGTACAAACAGAACATTATACACTCCCTAACCCAAGCAGTTTAGTCCAGATTTCTCTCTCCCTGCTATTGCACCAAATGAATGGGAGAAAAAAGTAAAGAAGGAACTGCAAAGAGTTATATTTTTTTAATGACAGTCTAGCTATGTTGGCCAGATCCTAATAAATGAGGAAGACCTACATAACTGTAAAGTATCACCTGGCTACCTCTTCCTGGAGCCTTTTGGCAAAAAATAAAACAGTCTGATGAGTAGGAGAGAACTCTTTTGGTTTTAGAGGCAAAACATAGAGTTCTTTGAACAGTCTTCCCCTGCTTTGATTAGTTGAGAGTCTGTACAACTAATATGTCTTGTTTTGTTTCCCCCGCCAGTGTCACACGTTCTGATTACCTGAACACCTTCGAGTTCATGGACAAGCTTGCTGAAAACTTGAAGCAGAAGCTGGCCTCTATGCCCAAAGCTTAGAGCATGGGTTCTATTCAAGCTCCCCTAAAAAAAGTGTCTCCCACTTACATCAGAGTGTAAGTGGCACTGTCATGCTTTATTGTGCTTCTTTTAGGCTGTTCTTCAGTTTTGGCTCTCTGGTATTATCACACTGGCAAGATACTTCCTATCAGAATCATCTCTTAGCCCAATTACTCATTTTTCTCTTAATTTTCTGTCTGATGCTCTTTCTGCTCACACTCAAGTCCTCTTGCAAAGCACAGGCCCGGGAGGTCTCTTTCCTCAAGAAAGGTGAATTTTGTAGACTGGAATCACATGAGGGAACATCATGACTTGAGAAGGTATGAACTGGGGGTTTCAGCAAGCTCTCCATATTTTGCATCTCAAACATAGGTCACTCTTAACCTGTTGCATTAAGTCAACTCTTTCAAGACTGCAGCTGTGCTGGATTCACCTCATATGTACTTCAAGATCTTGGACTTCATCAGGAGAGTGGGAATGTTGCTCAACACCACGACCTCTACCTGTCAAAAGCCCCCTCACATGCCTGCTGCCCCATCTCACAGACTTCAGTCTCATTTGAACATGTTACAGCTTTTGGCTGAAGAAGCTCCTTGCAGCACACACTTCATCTTCAGATCTATGAGGACTACATTTTGCATTGTTTTTAATTGCAGTTGTTTCCTTTTTTCCTGTTCTTGCTTTCTTAGCAGTTTTTCTCTCATCAGTTATAGTTTTTTAATAGGTTTCCTCCAGGGTACAATCATTTACCCATGATTGCTCAATCTTGCTGAATTTTTGCAGACTCACTCCCCCTAGATGTGAAACTATACCTGTATGTAGATGATACTCTAATTGGAGATTCTCATGAAAAGGTGGGAGAAGCAGCAGCAATAATGGGAAGCATTACATGAAGCAGAAATTGAAATTCCACCTGAAAAATGTCAAGGACCAAGTAAAGAAATAAAATTTTGGGGTTCTTGGTAGATGCAGGCAATGCAGTAGTTCCTCCAGACACTTTAAAGGAATTAGAATGAATACAAGTGCTCCCATCAAAGACAGAATCACAAGAGTTAGTGGGAACTTTAAGATTTTGGAGAAAACAGGTACCTGGCTTTTCTGTCATTGCTCATCTAAGTGGCTCTGTATCATGCTTTGTTGTGTAACATTACAAACACTAGATAAAAATCAATATAGACACTTTTTAAACTTTTAGAAAATCATGTTTTCTGAAACCCTTTGAGCTGCTGGGCTAAGCCCTACTTTTGGTAAGCAGATGAATTTGATAAAATTGCTATGGGTCTGAATTCCTAATTTTGTTCACAGCAGACCTGAGGTTTTTCTCTGTGACTTTGATCTATGTTTATCTCTTCCTCTCAGTGTGAAGGCCAGTTTGTGTCACAGCTTTGGTCAAACCAGCAGTGACCTACTGTCCAGCAGACCATAGAAATGAACACCGTCCTCTCTCCAGTACTTCCCAGTGAGCAGAAGTGAGCTCAAAGGGTATGTCAGCTCTACCACAGCCCTCCTTAATTTGTCTTGTAGTGCCAACCCGAGCACAGTATCCTGATACCAAGGGATTTGGTTCCATTGCTACAGTCAGGACAGTAGCATTTGAGTAGCACTTAATAAATGCTGGAAACAAGCCTTATAGGCTAAGAGCCTACCAAAGCCATGCTGCAGTGTCTAAATGCAGGCCATGCATTTAGTTATACTCCTTCTGACTGGATGTGAAGCATAGGAACTGTTAACCTCTTTCCTTACTCCACAATTCATAGAGGTGCAAACTTTTCTCCAACTGTCTGGGCTATTACCCTTGTTGTCTTACAGCAAGTCAGATCATGACTGTGAAAACTTATTCCATCCATGGTTGTGTGTTGTTGTTTTTTAAGGAATGTTTTTAATTCAGACTAAAATAAAAGCTAACTAACATTCTTTGTATCTCCTTCTTTTGCATGAGTAGCAGAAATGGGGGAACTCTGCCTCAGAGAGACTTCAGTAGCTTTCAGCACAGTCCATTACATGCTGGGACAGACTGTTGGAATGTGATATAGACACAAAATATCTCCCTTCTTAAGATAGTTTTAATTTGTTCTGGCCTAGGCAAAGCTGTCACATGTATTGTTGTAAGCATCAGGTAGTGAATGAGAATTTGAAGATACCACTTGCATTGCAATTTTATTTGGGGAATAATACAAACTAATACATCATCACTCAGCAAAACAAACTGGTTACACATGAACAAACTCTCCCCTTCCAGCTGACTGCTCTAGGTGGTGATTAGGATAGAGATACCCATGTTAGACTAAAGGAGCTAGTATTACCATGTGTTTGAAGCACAGCTCTGTAACTGCTAGCAGCTGTCTCTGTACCTTCAATGTGAATGAATACTGTCTACTGCTCTGTTATTAGCACAAGCACGTAAGTGTAGCTGGAAAAACTCTCATTTCTCACCCATAGAGGCAATGAAAACAATTACTAGAAACAGTTGGAGATCTGTGTTCCTGCCTGGCTTCTGACATCAGTGTGTCAACACAGGCAGGTTCTAATACAACAGCACCTCTAACCAATTCCCTGTTATTTACTAGTTCCTACATAGCTTCCAGAGTTACAGAGTATCAGGAAAGCTTGGTAGCTTCCAGAAAACTGAACAAATAAATAAAAGGACATTTTTGAATCTTAGGTATTTTGTTTCCTAGTTTTAATAACCTAGCAGTACAGCTTAAATGTAAGCTATGTAGTAGCATTTACCTGACTGCAGATGACACTATTTTCCCTCTAATGAGGTTTTTCATCTTCTGGAGTCCTCTGAGTACAGAGAGAACAGCAAGACCCAGCCTAACCTCGTGAACTGATGGATGTTGCTGAGGTGCTAAGGAGAAGCAGTAAGTATGGTCAGAAGAAAAGGGCAATCCTCTTCCTGCTCTACCACAAAGAGGAAACACTTTTCCTGCCTGCAAATAGGCACTTTTCCTTCCCTTTCATTAGCAGTCTGATCTCTTGTTTTCCCCACCACTCTCTCAAACATTTAGAATCAATAACCTTCGAAGTTACACCAGGAGACCATAAAAAAAAACAAGTGCTTGAAGCCAGTGGGTGCTCAGTCTGCAATGGAAGAGTACAGGATTTCCTAAAACACAACTGACCCCATCTGGAGTACTATTCTCCAGCTCTGTGATTCCCAGATTAAGAGGAATATGGATCTGTTGGAGCAAAGTCAGAGGGGGGACACAAAGATGATTAGAAGGCTGAAATACCTCTCCTATGAAGACAGGCTGAGAGAGTTGATGTTTTTCAGCTTGGAAAACAGAAAGTGCTAGGGAGACCTTACTGCACCTTCCAGTACCTCAAGGGTTATGAGAAGGCTGAAGGGGGTACTTTTTAACAAGGGCAAGGAGTGACAGGAAAAGGGGAGATGTTTTTAAACAGCTTTTTCCCATGGGACCCTCTCCTCTGATCACATTTCCTGTAGTAATACTCAGAATGTTTGAGACAAAACATGCTTAGGTCTGGTCCTAAGCACCCAGTGTTTCAAATATTCCTTAATGTTTGTTGGTATAGAGCTCATCTTCTGCTGCAGGGAGCTTTATATGGCAGACAGGGGGAGAGAACAGGAAGATAGCTAAGGGCTAATCATACAGCACATAAAACAGACATCCATCAATTTGTGTCAACCACTTTCCCCACCCCAAGAGTCCCAACAGTTTGAAAACAGAAGAAATCCATGGTACAAGGCTCAATTTGTCAAACTGGTCCTTGGGTTGGCTTAGTTGAAATAGTTCAGCTGCCTGGTAAGCCACATCCATCTTTGTTTGGGTCTCTGTGTTCAAAGTTGTAGCCCTGCAGCTAAATGCACGAGCTTCTAGGAGCTTGGGGGCTGCCTTTCAATCACTATTTTAATCTTGACTCCTCTGCTGTTAGGAACTTGCCTGCCTCAGCGCTGGGACATCCTTCAGAAAGCCATTCTTGGTTCTCTTTCATCTCATTGGTCGTTTCCTTGGCTTTGACAGGTTTCTTTTTTCTTTTGTAGAGAGGAGAGTGGAGGAACTCAGTGTCTGTAAATGGGTCACCCTGCCTCAGTTTCCTGCAGAACAAAAAGGGGTTATATTGAACCATCAAGTATTCCTTGAATTACATGGATGATTTTAGTCCCTAAAGTTTCTGATTTTAGTGGAATGCTTCCCCATAGGATTATTAAGTGGTAGTTTGTTTCTTGTCCAATAAAGAGTACTTTCTGGCACAATATAACCAGCTATTCATGGAAAGTTCAAACTGGGACACTTTGCAAGGAAAAACATACCAAGTAACATAACAACAAAGTCATCATTTTAGGAGTATATGATTCTGTCCAGTAGCCGTTGGATGTACTGAAGCTATAGTTTCTTAGGGAAAAGACACAGCTATGTGTTTAGGTATCATATCTGCTAGTGAATATAGAGAGGAAAGCATTACTCAGGTGTATAAAATTTTAGTCATCACAGAATGTAAATGAAATCAGGGCTTTTGCTGAGCTCTCTTTAGCCTGTATTTTATCATCGTGCTACTGCCTCATTAGCACTGGAGTACCACAGATGCAGTCAGCCAAGAGATGTGCTCATTCCAACAAGTAAAACAACAGCTTTGGTAGCTTGTTACCAGAAGCCTAAACATCCATGTGCTCATGCAGAATTTGGGCATAACCACACAGTGGTAGAAGATGAGGGTCACAGAACACAAAGGGTAAGAAGAAGTTTAAACAAAACAACAGAGGATCCCTGGAGGGGGAGTATATGAGAGCAGAGCAGAGGTTGCAGCATGGGAACAGTCTCTGAAGGAATACTTCAAAGCCCAACCTATTTATTGGTGGCTCTTTGTAGCAGGCTGGCTTCCGTTTCCGCCTGGAGCGCACTGATGATTCCTCCGAGCCAGAGGGAGACAGAACCCTGGCATTGTTCAGGTCCCGGAGTGGCCTGATAGCTGCAAAGGGAGACATTCACATGGTTTGATCAAAGTGATTCCAAATCATTGCCAGATATCCTAAGAAATAACAGCTGTCAAATAGAAAGAGTTACATTACCAGGTTTCTCTGAATATGCACAATCCAGAATCCAATCGTATTCCCTCTAAACTCAGGAAACTATTTGAATCCAAAAATACCAGACCTGCTCCTCAAAAGTGAGCTCATAAATCAAATTAGGTCCCTCAGTGAAAAAAATACAGATCACTAATACTGATAGTATCATGGGCCCTAGTGTAGAAAGATGATATAAAAACTATCTGATAGCTGTAATGCCCAAGAGCTTACAGCCTGGAGGAGCCAGCAAGTTTATGGCACACAACCAACCTACCAGCAAGGAACTGACTTCAGCAAGACACAGGACCAGTGGTCACTGCACCTTTCCAAGTGGAGTCAGCCAAAAGAAGAACAGGGGAACAAACTTCCCCCCTCTCTACAAAGTATAGCCCACTCCAGATGTAACAGGCCTGTTTGCTAACAGCCACAGAAAGGAAAACCCCACAAAACTACTCTCTTTACAGAGCATCCATTAACACCAAACTCCCCAAAAGGGTCAGCTTAACTATTGCATTACCTTTAAAAAAACCAGAACCACCACAACAACAAACACAAACCAGAATAACTTAGGTCGGCTCCTGATTAATTTCCAGTGAAGGTATCACTTAGAGGTATGAATTCTGACACCTTCCAGCACTAACCATTCTGGACCAAAAATATGCCATCTTCTTGATATTTTGTGCCCCAATGATACTGGCTGACTACTAGGCAGGGTCAGCATCAAATTAGACTTTTGAACTGCCTGAGTACTTGATTTTCTAAATTAATAGGCATGCCCTGTAGATAACAGGACTGGTAAAGCAAGACTCAGCCCATGGTGCTAGTCTTGTCCCAATTTCTACACATGGACAAGTGGACAGAAATTTTTATAGAAATGCTGATAAACTAGAAGCAAATGCAGCCACAGAAATGACTGGCCAGCACAAGTGGAAAGATAAATGGTGTACTGGAGACTAATTCTGAAAAAAGAGAGGAGAGGAAGGGAAATATAAGCACTTGCTGCATGGATTTTTTGCCCTCATCTCCAAACACAGGTAACTTCCCCAACTTACCACCAGGTTCCTGTGAAGGCAAGCTCCAAGAACTTAACTGGACTTGGTTCCCTTTCCCAGGTATTTCCTCTGCAGTCTTTTCTTTAAATATCAAGGAGTTTTTCAAACAAACAGGGGGTTTTGCTGGCATTCTGTTGTCCTCAGTACTTAAGCTCTTAGAAACTGGTACTTCTGTAAGCCTGGAGCTGACAGACAAAACTGCAGAACTGCTCACATGGGAGGATTCAAGACTGTGTGAAAGATCTGTAAGACTATCTGCAAGTGATATCTCAGGTAGCTGCTCCTCCAGGAAAGCATCTGGCTCAGACAGCAGATGTGTAATGCAGGAAAACTTCCCCATCAGGACAGTTTGCTTGGATGCAAGTTCTGTGGAACTTCCAACCAAAACCTTGGCACCATCACTTTTTCTGGTCAGGGAGTCAGTCTTTGGAGGTCGAGAGCTGCTCCTCTTCCTCTGAAGCTTGGGTTTGCAAGAAGCTTCTTTTTTTAAAGGATTCATATTGTTGTCAACTTCACCTTGCCCTTTTTCTTGAAGGCCCCCTGTCTGTTTTTTATTGCTCTTTTGATTGCTCTTAGCAGCTCTGGGGATTTTGCTCGCTTTGCTCCCAGGAACAGACCTGGGAGGTACATTTTCACCCCCTTCAAATTCTGTCTGGAAACAACCCAAGCTTCCTGCAAGATCCAAAGGATGGACAATATAAGTTTCCCTGCGTGTTTTAAGATTACCTGGCAAATCCTTGGTGCTCTTACTAGCTACTCCTTGAACATCTATACTAAAAACATTAACTTCATTTTTCTGATCACAACTGCTTTTCCTGGCAGTATTCTTTCTGCTTGTTTGGCTTCTTTTAGGCTGTTCTTCAGCTTTGGCCTCTGCTATTATCACACTGTTTGGTAGATATTCTTCATCAGAATCATCTCTTGGTCCAATTACTCTAGTTTTCCTGTTAGCTTTCTGTCTGATGCTCTTTCTGCTCACACTTTTTTGTAGAATTTTTGTAGAATTTTGTAGATTGGAATCACCTGAGGGAACCTCATGACTTGAGGAGGTATGAACTGGAGGTTTTAACAAGCTCTCCACACTTTGCATTTCAAACACAGGTCCCTTCTTAACCTGTTGCATTAAGTCAACACTTTCAAGACTCTGCAGTTGTGCTGGATTCACCCCATATGTACTTCCAAAGTCTTGGACTTCATCAGGAGGGTGGGAATGTTGCTCAACACCACAGTCTCTATTTTTCCTGTCAAAAGCTCCCTCACATGCTTTCTGCCCCATCTCACAGACTTCAGTCTCACTGGAACATGTTGTAACTTTTGGCTGAGGAAGCTTCTTTGCATTTTGAGCACACTCTTCATCTTGACATCTATCAGAACTACTTTCTGCATTGGTTTTTGTTGCAGTTGTTTTCTTTTTTCCCATTCTTGCTTTTTTAACGGTCTTTTTCTGTCTGGTTTTACAGTTATCTTTGCTTTTAACCTTTACAGGAACAAACTCGGGGACTTGGTTATAGCTGGAGTCCATTTCAACAGCACATCCCATTTCTTTTGTCTGTGGCTGCTCACAAAAGGTGTCTTTACCCACAGAGTTTCTATGAGAAATAACAGCAGTTTGAGCAGGTGAAGCCAGGGGGCTGGGAGATCTCAGCTGTTGCTGTGTGTTGTTCTTGCTGGAGCTGCTGCTGTCCTGTGCAGTACTACCCCAAGCTGCCTGAGTGGAACTGACACGTGGGAAGATATCCAGAGCAGAAGATGGAGTGCTTGTAGCAAACAGGGAAGAACGCTTTCTCCTCTGAGTAACATGCCCTTGTGAGAGACGATCAAAGAAATGCTTTGCCATCTCATCAGCCTCATGTGAAAGATCATGACTTTCCCAGGCAAGTGCTGGCAAATTGTTGGGATTTTGTTCAGTGGTGCACAAAACCTCTGCTGGAAAGAAAAAATCATTTCTAAGGCTGAGAAATGCAGCAGGCAAATGCCATCTTTCCCCCTACCAGTAAAAACCTTTCTCCATACACTGCCATAAATCCAGAGCATAGAAAAAGCATGATTTTGTCTCTACAGGGACTCCCCAAACTTACTGTGTACCAGATTTGCTTAGCTGGCTTCCCTTTCAACAAAAGGGCAGCCCAAAGCAAAATCCCCTAATCAGCCATAGTATTAAGAGTACTTATGATCTGTGTAAGAATTATTATTTATATGGCAAATGCACAAGGAACAGTGGTGCACCTAGTCAGATTCTGCACTTTCAGAAATCTCCAAAAATCATATGTAAGCTTAGTCCCTTTTACTCAAAAAGCCTGATTTGCAAGCTTGATCTGCTGCAAACATGCCACATATCCATCCCTCTGAAGACTCTCATTCTGGGATATACATAACTCCAGCAATAACAGCCCCAGTGGAGCATGTAGTTCCTACCAGTCATTAGGAGCTACTGGAGTTGTGGTTGAGAGCTAACTGGAGCTATGGCAGTCATGGATTTCTGAGCACAGACACAAAGACATACCAGAAGAACAGCAAGAGATGCAAATTTACCTCCAAAGATACGAGAGTCATGAAGAGCTGCCTCTGAAGCCATTGCTTCAGTCACCTTCTTGCCACTCTCTTCCTGGTGGAACTGAGGATTCTCACTGTGCTGTGGTGGCAAAGTATCTTTGGAGGCAACAGGCACGATTTTCAGAGGCTCATTGGAAGCAGGTCTCTGAAGTTCTCCTGAGGATGTTTGTACTGCTGTGGAGCTGCCAGCTTGCTGCTCTGCTTCATGTAGCTTGGAAATGGGCACTCTCATCGGTACCTGGGTAACCCTGGTGAGAAGGAAGAGCAGCAATGGATCCATGTTTCTCATACAGAACAGGCCTCAGAATCCAGCAGACTAACTACAGGCCACGTGTGGGCAGCTCCAAGGACTGCCCTGTTTTCAAAGGGGACACTAAACAGAGGAGAAACAGGACTTCAAATATACTTTAAGAGATCCTGCTCTGACCATCTTTCTACAATGCAATCTTACATCATACAAGCAGGTGATTATTATGCATTTTTATGTAACAGACATCAAAGTAGCCAGCTATGACACTCACTCACTCACTCAAATCTTGCAGTGCTTACCAGCTACAAAGAGAAAACTGCCTAAAAGTAACACAGTCTCAAAGAAAGGATGTAAAAAGACCAGCTTTTGCAGACTCAGCATTAGGACAAACAAGACAAGGAGTGGCAATAAAAAGACAGTGGTGGTTCAGAAAAGCTGTCTCATGTGAAACTGGCAACAGGGCACACATGTAAAACACAAGAAGTTTAGCATATAGAAATTCAGGACAAGCTTGTTGGTATCATTTTAAAGCCCACCTCAGAAGCTGACCATCCGCAATATCATCAACCCAGCTATCTTCAGTCATGCTGCTCTTCTGGACGCTGGATAAGGATGCAGAATTTGTATGGAACTGGAAAGAAGAGAAATAGAAGAGTGATTTAAAGTTCTTGAAATCCCTCATGCAGCCTCCTGCACAGAAACAGAAGCTCAGTTTCTCTGGAAAGTATGTAAAGTACTGCCAGCAACTCTCTCATGTTATGGAAAAAATTACGGAATAAATTGTAGCAGAATCAGATTGTGCCTCCACAGACTAAGGATGAAGTTAAACTGGCTCATATAATCTGAGACTAGGAAGCAGAAATATTTTCCCATCCACCCATGAGACAGGACACAGGGAAAGCGGCTTATTCCCCATCTCAAGTTGCCATGGCAATACTTTAAAAAAGAAATTGAAAAGAAGTCACAACCTATCAGAACAGAAAAGCCTACTGGCCAATATAGCAAATAATCCAGAGGATAACAGTTTAAAACTGTGGCTCTTCCTACAGGAAGAGTTAACCTAGAAATCCTTAACAACAAGCTAAAAACAAGGATGTAGCCAGCACAACTCAAGCAAGCAAAGAAAAATAGGTGAAGCATCCAACACTGAAGTGAGCAGGCAACACAAAGCAAAAGATAGAGAAAAACACCTCCCCCTTTCCAGAGCAGTGTGCTCATGTTTCCCATGGCTTACCTCGGACAGCTCAGCCACCCGAACTGCAGCCATAAGATTGTCCATTTTTTTCAACATATTATTCTGTGTTGAGGTAATAAAGAGAAGCCATAAAGGCATTAAGTCAAAACATCTCTTCCAACAAGGATACTAGTAGCCAGAGCAAGGTACGTTCTGTGGAAAACACAGCTTGGAACAAAAATAAGCAAATGAATGGTGACCTTTTTCCATATGTCGACAATTCAGACATTCAACAACAACAGCTCAGTGCTCCCACGGCTGAGATGCTAGTGCAGCACACCTTGCCTACCTCCCCTCCCCAAGCCAGCCACACGATGCCATACCAGGAAGGAGAGCTTGTGCCTCAGCACAGCATTCTGGAAGTGGCACTGCTTCACCTCCTTCTGTAAAATGGTCTTCTCCTGGGTGAGCCGCTGTGCATTGGCCTTCTCTGCATTGAGGGCCAGAGCCAATGCTTTATTGTTCTGCTTTAGGGAGACTCTCATAGTGGAAGAGTTATCTGTGAGAGACAGAGCAGTATCACACATCATCAGCACCCACGGTCTTGCCCATACCTCTCCCCTCATCAAAATTCTTTGTCTTCCTAGACCAGCCTTCCTCAAATTCAGATCTCTACAAATCAATAGCCCCCTCACAAAATCAGCAGTATCCCTCCTTCCAGCAATAGAAGTTCCCAGAGAAAACAGCAGGAAAAAATAATATGCAACACTCCAGATACCCTCTCCATTCTCAGTGGGTCACACTCAGGCAACAAGCTACTGCTTTAATTCTTAATGATGGCATGGTTCAAATGCTGAGTTTAAAAAAACACGCTCCTTGCTTTGAACAAGTCACCTACAGGTCAGTCCTTATTACCATCCAAAACATGAGAGAAGAAACTATTTTCCTCTATAGCTGCCCTTGAGTAGATTTGGACCCCTGTTTCCCAATTTCAAAACAATTTAATAAAAGTAATGGAAATATCTAACTTTTTCAAGGTAGTGCAAATTACCTCCTGTTCCATCTTTGCATTACATCCCCCATAAAAACAAGTCAGTTGGCCTAGCTTCTGCAGAGGATTGCATAAACACTAAAAATACTTCAGGCACCTTTGAGTGGCACTTGACTCTCATCTGCAGGGCGCTGAATTCACTCGAACCCCCCGGGCAGAGTGGCAGCTGAGGCAGCACATGAGCTCTGCTAAGGAACTGCTGCCCACTCCCGATGCCACGGCCAAAGGCCCGGTTATCAGCTGACACAGCAGCCAGCACATGTACACCCCGCAACGCAAAATACACTCACTGATGATCTTCGTTTTGATTTTTGATGCAAGCGAGGCATTCAGCTTGGCAGTCCTCAAGGCACCCTTTTTCTTCTCCCGCATCCGCTCTCTCACGCCGCTCAGACTGAAGAAGGACATTTCGGCGGCTTCCCACGCTGCCATGGCTGAAGAGAGCCACAGCGAGCAGGGTCAGCACCCCTGTTTCCTTTCCGCAAACCCTTATCGGCCAAGGCTCGCACTTGCCCCGAGAAACGGCGCCGCGGCCCGGCACAGCCCCGCGCGGATCCCCGGCGGAGGAGGAGGAGGAGGAGGAGGAGGAGGAGGAAGAGGAGGAGGAAGAGGACGAGGAAGAGGAAGAGGACGAGGAAGAGGACGAGCCCGCCAAGCGACTTTCGAATAGGGCGCCCGCCCCTCTCGGCCCGCCCCTCTCGGCTCGCCCCGCCCAGCGCTGAGGCGCTGCTGCCGCCGCCTGCCCCGGCCACACAGAGCGAAACCTCTCCTGGAATGCCTCAGAATTCTGGTTCTTCTGAAGGATATACGTCACCCAAAAAATTTAGGTTTTAACTGAGAAAGACAGTTATGTGTGAGCATTAAAAGGAATTACTTTTCTTCCTACGTACTTCACACTTCAATCCAAGTTAATGCATTGTTTTCCAGACACCCTTGAATTTGCCCGCAAGGAGCTGACAGTATGGTGCTGGTGTGATGATGTTAAATGTTTTAAGGAAACGACACATAGAGGAAAAGCAGCCAAATACTTTGAAAATCAATGTACAGTGGAGGTGCCAAGGGAATGAAGCTGCTGAAAACATGTCTTTTTTCCCAAAATTGGTTATTTTACGTGGTGTGCAAGAGGCCAATCCCCACAGAGAGGTGAGGTATTTGGTTTTCAGTTCTGCACAGAAGGGAGTGCTGGGTGTCAAATCTACTTAGCCACATGATGACTATCAAAACCCATTCATACATTTTAGTAAACAAAGGCATTAATATTCATTGGCTACAAATGAATAGTTCTCTGATTAATTACTATTCTATCTACTGTTATAGCCTATGTACTCAGTCTTGCTTCTTTTGAGTTGGTGAATTTTATGAGTTGGTGGTCACAATTTGCCCTTGCCAGAATTACTTTCTACCTGCTTGGGGCTGACTTCAGTGCAGTTACTGAGTTGGTTTTGTTAGTTTCTTCCTTATCTTGGGAGTTCTGCCAAATGTCCTTGTGGCTTGTAAATTCTGCATTCTTTGTTTCCACTATCACTAGTACATCCTTCTCCCAAACTTTGTTAATGTCCCTCTGGAGCTGAGATTATTGAAACATTTGAAACATTTCAAGCTCTAAACCTCAACAAGGCAGTTCTACTGACGAGTAATTTATCCTTCTAACACCTGAACATCATATCTTCTGCCACAGACAAAGGTACCCCTTTGCAGGAGTCCTAAACCCTACATCTATTTCATGAGGTATTTGTTAATACATTAGCATATGAGCACTAGATAATGGCAATTATTAAATATATTTATTAATGTAAAACTAATTAAGTAGCAGATTGACAAAACTCCCTCCATGCCTACCTTGAAACTCAGATGTGCAGTGTGCAACTGCAGGCACACAGACGTACCTGTAGCTTTATTTCTTGCTAAACAGACTGCCATTAAATGCTAGTGCTTTGGATGTGGCAAAAAGATGTGTCTTCTAAACTATATTCTATGTTCCATGTTGTGACAAATTCCACAGTTTGGGGGCTTAAATTTTCTGTATTAAATTTATTAAGCATACTGATCAGTAAATTAAATTAATAGTTGGCTTCTTAAAACCAGAGAGCCCACAGCTCTATTGAAACAGTGGAAATCTTTGTCAGGAGGTATTGCAGATGTCATTACTCAAAATTTCAATTTCACTTATTCCAAAAGTGTTTGGACGAATTTGTAGAAGTTCAAAACAAGCAAGAGCTATTAACTGCCAAGGCAACACTTTTTGCTCAAGAAGGTCCTGAGCTGGAGAACAGAGAAATACACTGACAAAGTTTGATGCCTGCTGGCACAGTTTCCCCATCTTTTCCCCAGACATCCAGTGAATGTGATTTATTTTTACCAGGGAATAGCACAAACACAGCAGCCTCCCCTGTCTTGCAATGATACAGAAGTTTTTCTTGCTTTGGGGGAAATTGCAGGGATCAGCTCACCCGAGGACTAGGGACCAGACTCTTTTCAGCAAAGTCTCTTTCTTCTTCAGGGTATCACTTTTGGCACATAACAGGAGAGGGGTTGGGTTAGCAGGACTTTGGGTCAGTGCTAGCACAGCTATGTTCATTTTGTGAGGGTCACTTCCCTCTCACCTGGCCAGAGCAGCAGATGAGCCCAGCGTGGGTCTAACTGGTGGAGTAATGGCTGGCAAACAGTAGATCTGTGTTTCTCAGACCAAACAAGCAGCAGCTCTATTTTTGACACACTTGCCATGATGCCTGCATGGAGGATGCTCTCAGAAATCATATCCAACTTAATTACAAGCTCCTCAGCTGCAATGAAATGTGGGGAAGTGCTAAGCTTGGTGCTCCTTTTGCCATAGAATAAATGAGAAAGGCAAATGAAAGAACATAGAGAAAGCACAACACAAATTCTGTAAGTGCTAAGTCGATTTCTTCCTGGAGAACATCTGTTGTCTGATGTCTGATGATAATGCATTTTCTTTTATATTTTCTTTGGCCATCACAAAGAGAATCAACATTTTGATCATGTCTCATAATCCCATTCCCATTCTTTATTAGGAAATCATTTAATAACAGAAGTGCATTTCCAAGAAGGAGGGTGGCTCATTCATTCAGAACTACAGCCTGCAAACCTTCCTAATCTACAAAACCCCGTAGCCTCTCAGTGACTTGATAGGCATTATGATAGATTGGCTACCATCAGCAATCCCACAAAAGATGTGCCCTGCATCCCTTGGAAGGACAACAGTGGGTTTAGACCAGCATGTTGGGATTTCTTGACTATTAAAATTACTCCCAATACTGCAATCAAAAACATAACATTGATGAAAGAACAAATAGCCAGAATCCTTGCTATATGCCACAAACACTGCAAATGGAACCCTAGATGGGCTCTGGGGAGGTATCAGGTCTAGTTTTTCATTGTTCCATTTGGTAGAATTCTGAAACAGTAGTAGTAGAAGTTGGTACCTTCATTTACAAGTAATTAGATCCATCAGAAAACCCAGTGAATAGTCTCTACCTCCCTTGTTAGCAAGTCTGCTAGGTTTTCAACCAGCCACCCAGTAGTGAAACTCAATGCCTAGAAGTGTAATAGTATCATCTAGCTTGAAACTGATAACACAAGCTGAAGGTTTAACTTCTTCTCTGTAGTGGTTTTGATTTGCTGCCTTTTTTTTTTTTCTTTCAATTTCTCTCTGCTCAGCAGCATTGTTTCTAAGAACATGAGAAATCAGCCGTCCTAAGGCTATGAAGCCATAGCCTAATTTCCCTGGCACACAAACTGAGGGGCAGAGGCAAGAAAGGAACAGCAACATCAAGAGGGAATTCCTCTTCATAAACACCTGAAGTCAGAGAGGCTCCAAACCCAGATCCTGAGGCCTATTGCAAGAGTTGACACAGGTAGAGCATGATTTCTTCTGTACATTTATGAGAGAGAGAATATGGGGACAATATTCATTAACAGCTGTGTATATCATGGAGCAGAGGAGTTGAGCATGCACTTTGACATTACCAAAGTATTGTGGTAATGTCAAAGTTTATTGAGTTTATTTATGATGATCACCAATTTATTATGTAGTTACAGCTCATGTTTCCCTACATTACTCTGGTCCTTCTGTCTTCAGTCAAGCAATTACAGTCAAACAAACCACATAAGGTTCTTCTGTCATTCCAGACCCATTACAACTTAGCCCTCAGTATTGCTTCAATGTGGTTAAGTGACTCAGATGCTCAGACTACACTGACAAGAGAGAAAATGTGAGTATTGCAAAGCCAAGGTCCTGCTGTTGCAGTGACTTACACCAGTGTGAAGATGGAGTAAAAGCAGCAGTGGACTACTAGACTACTTTTTTTTTATTTCTAATACCAGGCTAATAATCTTCTTGTTCAAAACACTACACAGGAATTTTGCAGCTCACAACCAATACACATCTCCCAACCAAACTGAGAGAGAAGCTATGATACTATCTTCATATGCTGGAACACTAATGGTAAGAGGCAAGAAAGATGGCAGTATCTTTTATCCTATGGCAGACAGAATAGAAACACTCCCTGCACCTAGAATGTCTTGTTCATTGAAAGCACAGTATACAGACAGTGCAAATATTACAAATGCATCTCATTTTTATCAAGCAGCCATAAAGTTTTGCTCAGCCTTAGAAAACAACGTGGGCAGTTTCAGTAGGTGCATGTGTACACTTTACTTAAGCTGTCTCAGTCAAGTGCAAAATGGCAAGCAAGTTTCAGGACCAGAGATCAATGGGTTCATACTCTCAGTATGAAATATTACCAGAAGCTCATGTGAGAGCTGTTTCAGAGAAGGGGATATGATCTTGATTTCACCCATTCACTTGAAAAAATACTGCTGAGAGCTGAACCTCTCTTCTAACCTGTCTTCACAAAACAGAATTCCTATAGAAGAGATCTTTGATATTTACAGCATGAGGCCCTCAGCAACACAATGTCAGAGCTCTGCAAAAGTGAGTGACTCGTTTTTTCAGCACATCTGTAAAAGTGAAGTTATCCTTTAACATCTGTGCCTTGTAAAAAAAATGCTACATTTTAAACTGAAGTAATTAGCCTTTTTACCCCATTAGTAACAGCAAATTCCTTCCAACCTTCTCTTAGAGCAAAAAGCCAAACTATTCACCACTACCTCCTCTACCTTATAGTGTGCCAGGCAGAGGCAAGAAAAGGGCAGTTCAGTTACTGGAATCCACAGTAAAATGTAATCCAGCTCCTGCACCTTTGCAGGAGGAGCATTCCCACCACAATGCTCTAATCACATCTAGTGTGGAGTGGGGAAAAAGGCTCTGCAGATCTGGGGAGGTACTGTCTGCTTCACAAAGGCCTTGCCTCTGTTCAAAGCAAGTTTCTTTAGCAATATCTCTTTAGTCTTAGAATTGTTCTTTAAAAAGTAGGAGGGGCATTACAATCTCTAATTCATGACTCAAATCACAAGGAGGTATTATCTATGGCCCTGCTGCATAATGAAAGAGCATTTGTAGTACTGGAATATATAGATTGTTTTCTCAGTAACATATAATATATAGATGTTTCCTAAGCAACTATTTAAAGTTGATGTGCAATTGTAGTCAGACTATAACTGACAGTTCACCTGTAGTTCACTGTGTTTCTCAAGCACTTAACTTTTTTTTTTTTAAATCTGAGACATGCTTAGCTGTAATATTAATGACAGACTGACACCCAGTGTCCAAAAAGTGCTAGAGCTCATTCCAGCTCCCAGTTACATGCACCAGAATAGCCTTGGCTGTAACCTCTCTTAGTTGAATTCTTCCACATCAAGAATTAGAAATGTCAGTAGTTGTGATATAGGGACATTTCACAATATGTTGTTTAGAAGGAGGGATCTTTCTCTCTGCTCCTGGGATAAGTGGGTGGACCAACTGTCCCTCCTTTTGCTGTGAATGTTACACTGTATATTTTTTACAGCCTTGCTTCTTATGGACAGGAATATTTTCCTTGATGAATTTCCAGCCCAGGATATTTTTAGAAATCTGTTTTGAGTGCTTACCATACACTGCAGAGGAGTGATGTTCCCGTGAAAGGTTTCCAGCCAGCTACTCATGCTGTTTCCTATGGTGGGGTGTTTGAGTTTGCATTTGTTTTTGGGGGTTTTTTTTCCTTTGGGAGGAGGAGAGGTGGGGCATTTTTAGCATTGGTTTATATTCTGATGTTGTGCAAGCAGAGACAAAGAAAGAACAGAAACAGTATTTCTGCTCAGTTCGTGTTACTCTTCACTTGCCTAGATCTTTCCCCTTGCGGACTCAGAGATACTGCCTTAATGATCAAAACGTAGCAAAGTTACAAAATATTCTGAAGAAGACAGGCCAATGTTATCAGGCCCTTCAGTTTCTGTTTCAAGGGGCTAAAGATCATTCCCACTCCACCAGAAAGAAATGGAAATGCTTTGATGAACTGGGAAACTAAGGATACTTTATTTTGCGAAGGCCTAATTAATTTAAGTGGATGAATCTACTGATTTATATTAACAGTAACTCTTGGAATCAGTTTATGCTTCCTGAAGAGTCCTAGACTCAAAGAGCTGGAATCTAGTCCATCTGAAAATTCAGTCTCTGTGGATTTTTTTTCCCCACTGAAGTGAACTGGTGGAGATTTCCTGTTATCCCTCAGCAGTTTTGAAGCCTTGGTTTAAATCTTGTACATCATGCACTCGTTTTATTAAGAGGTATAGATACTTAGGAAGCCCAAGTCACACCCTTGAGGCAGTTGGGATGGATGCTATAAATGGTGCTCATTTATCCACCAGGACTGCTGAAGCGCTTCTGCTGACCACAAAAGTGTGCCCATTGTCTTAGCACATAGTTTCATACAAGTCTATGAGTTGTTGTCCTTTCAGGACCCCTGGATTCAACCTTTCAAGATCTCCTTGCATCCATCTGCCCCTAAAGCTGCAAAGCATGCCTGGAAGCAAAGTGAGCATATTTCATCCCAACTTCTACAAAGCCAGGGCAAGGGAACACCAGGGAGAAAGACCTGGCCCAGCAGAGCCACCAAGTTACAGACTGCTGAGCTCCAACAGCTGCACATGGAAAGGATGGTGCAAACCTTAGGCTGTGCTTATTCTCTTGGGGGGATGGGAGGGATGTAGAGGTGTTTTGTCATTGTAGCCTAAAAATGGCATCTAGCTTAGGATCCTGAAATTCATGACAATTTTAAAAGGTACATTTTCCTCAAGTAGATGATTTATTAGAGGAACATGATTATATGTTTCCAGTAGAATCAGCCTCACCTACAGCTTGCCTCTTTCTTTTCCAAGTGCAGCGAAAATGAGAGTAACTTCAGGAGCATTAAAGAATTTGAAGCCAGAACCTCTTACCTCCAGCCATGTGTTGCAAGTGGGTCCATGCAGTAGGTCTGTAAACCAACCTGGTGGCACTCTGTAAGCCCCAGATGATATGAGGCTCTCTCTCTCTCTCCCCCCCCAAAGCATCAAGTACCAGATACCAACAGCGCATCAAAAGCAAGGCCCTCACTCATCAAGGAGAGCTACAAAGGACCCCAAGCAACTGGACACACTGACCAGAGGAAAGCAACAGGGTGACAAAGTAGGTCTGGAGAATTCACACAAGCCAGTAAAGCAGTTTTTGCAAGACAACACCGAAAGTCCCAGGCTTGTTTACCCTTCTCAGCTCTCTTTAGCATGAGATGTTTCATAGTAACACTGCAGTGTCAATTCTAAATTGCATTGCATGACATTGGCAGGAGGTGTCACTCGTGAGCTGGAAAGTCAACTCCAGTAGTATACACATGGAAAACATTCTTCTATATAATATCCCTGAAAAAAACCCAAAACATTTACTACCATCACTTTTAGGTTAAAAAAAAGAAAGCCTATTTTTAAAGAAGTTAACAAAAAATCAGACTCCATAAAGAACCCAGCAATGTCAGATTAGCCTAGCACGTTCATGAAATAGGTTCTGCCTTTCTATTTGTCTGTGATTTGCTAAAGCCTCTTGTTTACCACTAAGCGACAGAGCTAAGAAAACATTCCAGCTGCAGTGCTGGATTTGCCGAACTAGAGTAAGGGGTCTCCCCCACAGCCCTGAGTTCAACATGCATCACATGTCACACAGCAGGAGGGAAGCTGATCCTCCCGGCAGTCCCCATCTCTCCTAATGGATTCAGCCCTGCCTGCTGTGCTTGCACTTATTAACATTTGCATCCTGCAGGGAGCTACAGAAGCAAAACAAGGAATCTCTCCAAGGAAGCCTGGAACAAACTCGAAAGTGAGGAAAGCAAGTGAAGCAGAGACATAAAGACCTAGACTTCATGTACCTCACTTAGTTGTAGGTGAGCTAACTGACGTCTTCTACCTTAGCTTTGGTAAGACATTTGCAACTTGTGTTTTAGTTGGGTTTTGTTAGTTTTTAAATCTTCAGAGCCATTCCTTCCTTTCCACCCTCATATCTTGCATCTAAGACATCCATTCCTCTTCCATTAGCCACTTCTCTCTTGCTTCCTCCTGCCAGTATGTTAGGAGCTGACATTCTCCCAGTGTATCCCTACTGCTCCTCAATGCACTAGGCTTTTACAGAGACAATGAGCAGAGGCAGCACTTCAGAGACAGGTAATACACACTCTCCCTTTTCCACAGTGCTTTGCAATTCCCATACATGATCCAGCATTGGGCAGGATGATGTGGGCTGTGCCTCTCAGCTCTTCCCTTTAACCATCTTGCTTTCTTATTTTGGTAAAAGGCTCAGCTAAAGAAAAAGCATCTCCCTGCAGTGCCAAGTAGCACTGAAGTCTTATCTTCCAATCCCCATTTATATGTCTCTAATGGTTTACCTCTTATGTACATGCTGTGCTGCCTAACAAAACTCCCCATTCCCTAGATGGGCTGTCACTAATCACAGCTCAATACATTCACAAATTACAAACTAACTGGTTTGTCTCCACTGAAACAAATTCAGTAGAACGGCAGGCAGCAGCCAGTGACAGGACCTGATCAAATTTCATCCCAACTCAAGCAGCACAAGTCTGACCCCTTAAAAACCAAATCAGAGAGAAATCGTACTTTGAAATGAGGTCATTACAAGAGGGGAGGAGGGGATATTGCTGCTGAGACCATGAGAGAACAATGGTGAGGGGGTGGTTAAGATTAAACAGCTAGAGAGATTAACATCTCATGACTGTTTTTTGTTCACTGATCTGTAATAACAAACAGTAAGACTAACAAATAGGTGATTAGCCTCGTTATTCCAGTGCTGTCTTTGCTGTTAGACTACTGCCATGGTCTTCACTTTTCTTTGACTAATATGTTGTGGTTTTATAGACAAGACTGGTGAAGTTAAGAGGAGTAAGCAACAGAAACCTTATTATCGTATGTTATACTTACTGTATTATTACTTACACTAATAAGCACAAACCCAGTGTTTTATTTTCAGAGTGCAAGTACCTGCCCTTTTGCTACTCCCTCCCCTGTTGGCTGGCTGGCATCTGATTGTCTGCACACAAAAATCAAGCCTAGCACATCATATGGTTTGCTGCTCATGTGTTCGGACAGCCAGAACTAGAGACCTGAAAGGTGCTTGAGGGTACACCACAGGATTGGTGAATCATAGCCTTCTGCTTCCGTGACTGGGAATTCCTCATTTCCTGAGCTATATTGTCTCCAGAATGAAAAAAAAAAAAAGGTCTTTCAGTGAGAAAATCAATTAGTCAGAACAACTTCAAACTCTTTCTTCAGCTATACAGAAAGCAATGGACAGAGTTCAGTGCTCAGATACCATGCAGAGTCATGAATGTTTTCTACAGGACCCAGAAGAGACCTCTGATCATACATGCACCATATGCATACATTTGGTCCCTACCATTGCACTGCAATACTGACCATAGTGGGAAAGGTAAGAGGTCATTCTGGCTCTGTTCTTCCTAAGCACCTGAAATCATGGAAAAGGGGCAAGTGGGGAATTGAACAGAGCATTATCCACTTTTCCTTTGGTAATTTAAGAGAAAAATTGTACTTCAAAGGCTGACTCCAGCAGTAGAATGCACAGTGGTAACTTTCTGTCACAATTCATAGCCCAGTTTATGACACAGAAATCAGATGGTTTCAGCTAACACGCATGACTGGACAACACAGAAGTGAGGCACAGACATATCGTCTGCTGGACCAGGGATTCTAACTTCTTAAATTGCTCCACACAAGTTTGTGAGTCAGAGTCTTTACACCACAGCCAGAGTTACTAGAGCACTGCCCATGCAAGCAAGCACAAATTTCTGCCTCATTTCTGCTATAGTAACCTTGAGACAAGTCACTGCTGATTCTCTAGCTAGTCTGAAAATTCTCACTCATTATGGTGAAGAGCTTTTTCCTAGCCAAATGTCACGTGGAATCATGTAGCATCCATCATGCAAAAGCAAAATAGCTTTTCTCCCCACCCAGCCTGTTTCATCTGTTGGACAAAAATATAACCAACTGGTTCTGAAAAGCATCAATTTTGTCAGGTTGGAAAGTAATGTAAGTACACAGGACTATATATCTTCAAGAGGCAGCTGGCAACAACAGCAATTACCAAAGCCATGAGAAAATCAGTTTTACTCCATTGTTGCTGTTATTTAGGAACAGAGACACACAGACTCCAAATAAGTTGATCAGAAGGCTGAAAAGAGGAAATCTTTATTAACAAAATGGAGACCTTATATAAGGTACTTTGCTAAGTAAAAAGTGACTGGTGAACTGGAACACCACCTTCCCTACTACCAATGGCTAAGAGAAACAATATATTCTATGTTATGAAAAGCAAGGATGAAAAACGCCACCTGTTGTTTTAAGAAAGAATATCGTTTGGAGAATGTTTACACAATATCTCCTTGGGAAAGTGAGAAGCTTTCCCTAGGAAACAAAGGATCCTGACAGGCCTTCAGCTATAAAGTTTCAAAGACACAGAATTGTCAGCCCCACACTCCATCTCTCTAAAACACTGTTAAAGATGCTGGCTTCACAGGGGGGATCGTGGTGGAAAGAGTGCTTAGAAGTCCTCAAAACTGAAACTAGCCCAGGTAGGCTGTTACGGAGGTGATCTGCCAGGTACCTCCACACAAGTATTTCCACGGCCAGGGCTAAACACATCGTCCATTTAAGTGAAAGTGTGGCGTGGTTGCCAAAGGCATCCAGGGCTAGATTTCATGGCCTTCCATGGGGACTTGCCAGCAGACAAATATCAAGTCCTGAACGGTGTACTTACAGTAACAGCAGCAATTCAGCAAGTCAAATACAACAGGCAAACAAACATCATGACAAGGAAATCCAGCAGGATGAAGGCAGGTGGGCTGAGGTAACACAGTCTGGGACAAAAGGGCTGAATATACTAAAGAGGACAGGAGGGTATCTAACCTGTTTGGAAATGGTGAGTGCACATTAGCCCCTGTCATTTAATATGAATACAGTTAAAAAAAAAAAAATCAGTGAAGTGGTTTGTGATGGAAGGCTGTGAAGGTGGAGGTTTCATATTTCCCCCATCTACTTCCCCAGAAGACACTGTTGTCTTTCTCCTTCCTGTCTTACCACAGCCCTGAAAGCCCTTTTCTTTGGCCTGAAACCTAAGCAAAGCTGCACTCTACTAAGTCTCCCAAACTGTGCCCTGCCCTCCCTCCTTACAGCCACAAGCACTCCTTTGTTCCATTGGAGGTGGGGGCTATATAATTGAAAATAGAGCTCTTTTAAGTAAATATCTATGAAGGTGTTCATCTGTGTGCCAAGTCACTAATGGATCGTGTTGACAAAGTCTTCACATGCTTGAATGAGTTCCCCCAAATACATAAAATTATAAATCTAGTTTTGGAATGCAGTGGTTTGTTTCGATCTCATCTACTGGTGATATAAGTCACTTTTATAACCAGTTTTGCATATTCCATGAAGCAGTTTGTTTTTCAGAGTCTATGATTTAGGTGCAAGAAAATGATAATGGGTACAGAACAAGTCAAGGTTTGTTACAACTACAAGCCTGCACCAAACAGGAAAAGAAAAACCAGAAAAGTTTCAAAATGGCAAAATAAGTTTTCTCTAACCTACTATCTGTGCTTTGGTGTTAAAGCATTCTGCTTTAGCATTAAACATACAATCCTTTGAGTTCCAGATAAAGACCAACTAAAGTTGAATCCTGTTTTCTCCCTTTGAATTTTTAAAACAGACTTTCAAAGGGAAAAAACTGAACCAAGTGACCGACACTTATTTACAACGTTAGTCAGTAATTCAGATACACTGATAAACATCTAGTAAAAACCAGTTGATCTCAACCTTTATAGTCTTCTGGGATGCTGCAATTAATCACACACCAGGAAGAGATTGAAACTTTTAATCACTTCTTCCTCCTCACACATCTGTGTTAAAATCTGTACATAATAGAAAGGATTAGTTGGCAAAGGCTAACAACACCGCATGAGATGGAGACTTTTCCTGTCTCAGAATAAAGTGTGTGACAAAGTATTGAAATTGAAGCAAAGTTTATCTGCTGTCACAAAAGGAAAGTGCCATGGGACAAACTTGGGCTAGTGGTGATCAGCACAGGGTGGGGAAGGAGAGGAACAGACCTACACCAGTAGCTGCTCAGGTCTGCTGAGTTTGAGAGCTTTCAGGCAAAAGAGGTTCTATAAAGAACCATTTTAATATACTCATACATGTGCTTGTACCTATCTCACACTGGATCAGATGGACCACATGAAACAAAGTGGTGTGTACCCCACAGTTACATGATAACTCAACTTGCACACAGTGTCAGCAAATGCAGCATAAAACAGAAAAAACAAGAGTCTTCCACGGGAAATGCAATAAACGTCATAATTACAATAAAGAAAAAACATGAGAAATCCCCACAGCTTGGAATGGTCTCTTTTATGTTACTTTTTGCAGATGAGGAATTAGGACTCTGGTGTATATAAAAGCAAGCACAATGTCTGCTCACAGCTCTCAACTTTCATCTCAGCAAATTTTCAGAAGTGGGAAAGGGAAGTGGAAACCCCAGTATGCTAGTGTCCTGCTCTGACACAGACACCAGGGTGGACTATGACTCTTTGCAAATGATTAAATTGCAGATTATTTTTTTATGAAGATAAGAGCTTCTGGGCCTCTCCTGTGAATGTTGCAGTGACCACCTTGACCTGCAGCTCTCTGTGAAACTATGCAATTCCTTTAAGGCAAAAAAAGGCTGCTAGAGTATTTATGAGAGCCCAGTTACTTAGAACATCATTACCTTTTAAAAAGGAAGAATGATCCTGGCTTCCAGAAGTGGTTCAGTCTCTGAAATTCCATCAGGTCTTGCCATGTAATACTACAAGTTAGTTCTGCTTAGCAGCATATCACAGTTGAAGAAAGTGGGTATAGTTTATCCTTTAAGATTATAGTTACAAAGTCTCTCCAAACAACTTGAGAGATAGGAGAAGTTCAGTAAGGCGATGCAAAATTTCACTAAAAATTAAGGAAATAATCTGTCTAATATCAAAGCTATTTTCAGGGACTTTTCGTAACTTGAAGATACTAAGAGAAAGTGGAGTGACTGTTCCCAGGTAAATATCTTGACATCACCCAGAGAAGGGCTGGCAGGGCTAGCTGATATAAACTTCTGCTGTGGGCTGATGTATGTAACTTGCTTATGACCATACTGTGTTACTGTAAAATGATACTTGAACATGTTTTATCAGTTTTCAATGGGAACAGTTTTCCTAACATAAAAGCTGTGTTGGATAAAGTCAGGCAAAGGATTTATACTTGCCAGGTACTTCTCTTGTTATTTAGACATGCTTTCAGTGTAAGCCATAGCAGCAGGAATACTCCACATCCCCACACTCACGAAGATCAGCAGTTTCCCACATGGCAATTTTCTGCACACCATGGGAGCATATGGAGTATGGTACATATGGTAAAATGTCTTTTAGTAGCATAATTCTGAAAAGGCCACATTATTCAGGCCTGGTCATGAGTAAGTGCCAGACATCATCCCAAAATTGCATGAATACATTTGCTCCTATTGTCTTGACACAGAGTCCTTATAAATTGCATTTCTTCAAATCATAAAGCATCTTCCACTTACTTGCTATTACATGTGTGATCATACCTGTTTGTTGGCAAACCTGAACTCTTCCCTATGGGTAAGAATTAAACCTTTCTATTAATTTCAAAACAGTAAATCTTTTTGCAATCCTATCTCCAAAACAGAACACAATTTCTCAGAACTACACTGAGAAGAAGCTGGTAATACTCCTTTTCCTGTATATCTGTCTTGTTTAGTAATGTCAAATTCAGTTAAACTTATGTCTTTCCTGTATTTTTGCTATTTGCCACTGCAGAATTCCCTTTTCCACAATATTCAGCTCTATAAAAAAGAAAAGCCCCAAGGTCAAATGTTGGATCTCACTGATATTTGTCCCAGGCTATGTCCATCTCCCTGAGATCTGCTCCCTCAATGCCTGAGGTGGCTCTTGGATCTTGTATGAAATGCCTAAATTCGGGGCAGACTGTATTTATTGAAACCTAGGGAATAGAGAAGCAATGTTGACTGTGGTGCAGTAAATGCCAAAAACTGTCTCTTGCAGAGGCTTGCTAACTCACACTGAGTTGCTGCTCTCATACTAAATAAACAGTGAAGGCATTCCAAACTCCTGGTTCAAACAAATCTTTCTTCAGCACCACAAACAAATTAAAGTTGTGCGGTCCAGAGGGAAATCAGATTTTTTTCACTTTTTCAGGGGAGAAGAGGAATAGGTTTAAAATATATTCACAAGCAGCCAGTGGTTCATGATAAGGCATGATAAGTTAAAGGTCCAACTGCATATTGCTGGTAAGTGTGCAATTACCATATTCTGGTAAGTGAAGGGAAAGGTCTGATTCTTTCATCTAAATTCTCTAATTTCACAAGTTTTCAATCTAGGAATAGATCCCAACTCTATACTTACCAGGGACACTACTGTTTTTCAGCAAAGTGCTGGAGACTTTTAGAAAGAGAAAACAGTAAAGAGAGCACAGAACAACTAGGACACTGCAACCTTATCTAGTATATATTTAATTTTAAATCACTTCACCTTGGCTTGAAGTGATAGGCTTTGGTTTTGTTTTGCCTAGCAAACATTTTGATAATGGAGTCCTTGAATAAAACCAAGCAACTTTTACAGCAGTGAGGTAGACTGCTTAAAACTCACATCTCTCCTTGCTAATGTCAGAGACCTCGTTTAGCCATTATTTCACACTCACATGACCCGTCAGTAGCAGCCTGTTAGTGATCCTCAGCAGCCTTTCCCTGACAACAGGGAGGAAAACAGAACTATTCCTTTCTTGTCCTTTTTTTTGTATATGGGACACTATCTCTGCCCTCCTGCCTTTCCTTCACTGGATGAAGTAGGCTGCTCAGCTACTGCAAATGTTTGGTGTACATAAAAACACCATGGGTCAGCCAGAGGGAAATGGAGCATGAATAACTTGGCTCTTAGGGCAGAGGTGTGAAAAAGCATGTTTCCTCTTATTCACAAATACCTAATATTGTGCATTTATGGGAACTGCACGGTGTAAGGAATATGTGTGTTAGCATGCTTTGCTCACCCAGATTTGCAAAATAACACAACAATTAAGGTAGAGTACCTGCTTAGAACAGGAAATCAAAATATTTCATTTGTCTTCAGCAGGAATAAAATAGAGACCAGTTTCCCAGACAGCAATTAACATATGCCTACCTACTCTAACAAAGTATCTGGTTCAATTAGTGCAGTTGAGAACCATGGCTCTGTAGTGATGTGTAGATTACCTGCTGGCATTCCTCTGGCAAAAGGCAAGAACCAACAGAAATAACTATTCGGAGATCAGGGTGATAGGTAGGGTGTCTGGATTCTAAATTCTGCTGCCTCCCAGAGCTCAGGGTTGGCTAAACTTCTGCAGTTTTCCACCTGAGACAGGGATAGTGGCAATTCCTACTTCCTAAGGACCATTGAGAGGCTGCACTTGCTTTTTTGTCTGCAAATGTTCAGAGAATCTCATGGAGAGTTAAGAACAATGGTGCTAGAGTAGAGAAACACTGGAAATTCATCTAGGCTCCTACAACTTGCTTTAAGGTTGGTAGCAGGCACTACAGTTGCTGGCATGCAGGCTGTATTTCTCTACAAAAACAGATCTGCTTTTTTCAGATTACTCCTATGCTGGAGTTTTTCTGAGGCACAAAAGCAGTCAATCTCCCTGTAAAAGCAGCTGTCATAACAGCTCATACTGGCTGAGGGCAGCTGCAACAGATGGAAATAACCACACTGCTCAGACCACAGATAACATTTGTCTAACAAGATATCCTGGCTCCAGAGTTTAAGATCAACCCACAGCCCTTCATGCAGTGCTCAGTTCATCTGTGGCATAGGGTCCTAGGAACAGGATCCAAGGAGAAGCTGGATGACTACTTGGAGGACAAATCCACTGACAGTTTTTAAAAAGAGAGGAGAAACCTCCTGCTTAGAAAACCTCTCAAGCTAAAAAAGCTTGAGGTCCTGAAATTTGAATGAAATGTCATATATATTTGGTTCATCTCTACCCTCCCCTCAGTGCCTACTCCTGGAAGTTACTTTGGCTGGATGGCCCATCTAACCCGTGATGGCTGCTCCACACTTGCTCCAATAAGGAATTTACATACACCTGCCCTACTCAAGGTGAAGGTCTCTCAAGTTCCAGACTTCATTACCAAGTCCTGTGCCCACTGTATTAATCTGTGAAGGACCTTTCCAAAAGACAAACCTGCTACACATAGCAAGCATGATCACAGACAGAACAAAAAAAAAAAAAAAAAAAAAAAAAAAAAGTGTAACACAAAGATCTTTGAGAAATACAAGCACAGGTCTGCACATAGAAATTGTTCCTGTAATTGAATTCAATTTGTGTAACATTAACCATAAGGGATATTTCTGTTACAAAGAAAGCATACAGGTGTTCAGAAACAATTGCTAGACTCAAAACACACTCCTCCCTCAGTCTGCATTCAGTGTTAAAGGCTACAGTTTCCTGGCTGAGGAAGCACCTCCAAGAGAGAGGCTGGCAATAGTGATACCATTTACAACAGCCACTAGAATCACTACTAGAGCTGTGTAAAAACAGGATAGCTAAAGATTTTCCCCTGAAGTTTTGCAGTTTCATGAAATCACCATACAAGATTCATAGTGAAAGACGTGCAAGAAAGCCCAAAACAAGTAGAATTTTGGTTGAAAAAGAAGCAGTGAACAAAAGGACCCAAAATTTCTTCATGCAGTATGAGCTACAAAAATGAAAATTCACTGCGCATGAATAAAATTTGTGAAGTTTAGTTCAAAGGTGGGTCTGGAAGGAGAGAAAAATGTCACAGTTTCACCCAAGCAAAAATAGCAAAGATAAAAACAACTGAGTGAATGGAGCAAACAGCCTAGCATGTGTATAGCTTCTTGTAGGCAAGTACATTTACAAACATCTTTAGCTGTTCTACCAACAAAAGATGCAGAGAGTAAAACTCAAGTGGTTGTTTTATTATCTGTCTCTGATAAATTTACTAAAGAAAGCCTACAGTGTATTTGTCTGATTCCAAATACTAAAACAGTTACACATAAAAATACTTCGGTTGTGCTTTCTGTCTGGCAAGTTTCCCTGTTAGTTTTTCAACTGCTGAAAGAGACATAAAGTTTATGTTATCTTAGATTTTTAAGATGTCAGGAAAGTAAAGTTGAAATAACCTAAATCAAACAAATGTAAGGAATATCACCTGAATTTAGTATTTCTAACTTGATTTTACTGCTGCTAAGATACAGCAGTCCAGCAGACCTAAAGTGCTCAGTGGGCTAACTTAGGTTGGACAGAACAGTCTTGGTTTTTTCCAGTATCATTGAGAGATGTGAAACCTTCAGCATGATTCAGATATAGTGGAATTATTCCATGCTTTGTCTCTCTTCTACATAACAGAAGATTTCTAGGAACTCAGGACTGGCAGCAGGAGATGAGCACAAAGTTGAATGAAAGTGTGATTTACAGAAGTGTGCACAGAGCTATCAAGGAGCAAATGGGGTTTCACTTTCTCCAAATGCTCTCAAAAACTTGTCAAAAGGCTGCTAACAGGATACTTTCAGCATGAAATAATGCTAACAGTTGCTCCCCTCTTTCAGAGTCCCAAAGGAACATCCACCATTCTCTAGCACAAGAGAAAGGAAGACAGCAGTAACGGTCTGTACATCCTATAGAAAATGGATATAAGGGCTTTGCTAGTCTTTGGCCTCAGTAGAAGTGTCCCTATGGACCCTTGCAGTCTTTGGATTGCTTTGTACAACCCAGGCAAAACCCAGTCAGCTTTCAAATACTTCCCAGTGTGATTGGGAGTACTTTTGTTTTATTGCAGATGTCTTTCTTTGAGGGCTGCTCCTGTGACACCACCACAGACCCATCAGACCTGCATGCCTTCCTCAACTGCTGATAAAGTGGAAACCAGCTGCTGGATGATCTATGAAGGTCCCAACTACACAGGCCAGCAATACTTCCTGAAGGAGGAATCTCTTCTGCCTGCCACCACTGGGTGGGCTTCAATGTAAAAATACCCTAAAAACACACCACCACCACCCCCACCCCCAAAAAAAAAAAAAAAACCCAAAAAAACAAAAAAAACAAACACCCCCCCCCCCAAATTTCAGACCATAGAGAAAAAAATGCTTCATTTATGATAATAAAAATCCCAAACTCCACCTGGAATTGAGCTCATGGGACTAATTCCATGCTTGAATTGATTAAAGGATGTACCTTTCATCTTGAGTTGCCCCATAAAAGCAATGGCCTTCACAGAAATAGATCCTGTGAGTACACTGGCAAGCTGACAGCAAACAGTATCATCATGGAAATACTGCATACCAAGCCTCCAGCTGTGCCACTGGATGGCTTAAGACAGAGTACATTTACAGTATTTACCATATTTATTAATAAAAATTTCTAGCAATGACCATTTGAAACGCTACAGATACCAAAATAAATCTTTCAGTTGCTTATCCACTTCATGATTAAGAAACATCCAACAAACAAACAGACCTGGTGCCCAATAGTTCTGCTACCATTTGGCATTAAATCCAGATTTCTGCACAGGATTGAATTGCTCCTATTTCCAGCTCAAGGCCTACACTGTGCTCTTTTGTTTAGCCAGGACCTCACACCATTTAGAGGCATGAACTCATGTTGACCCTCCAAGCACAGAAGTAGCAGCTTTCCCTAGGGCCTGGGGTTAGGAACCAAAAGAGAGACCCATTATATTAAAGATTCTACAACCAGCTCTGTGTACAAGTGGGCCCCCACAAGTCTCACATACTCTAACAGCACACTGTTTACACTACACTGCAGAATCTTTAAAACTCCATTTAAGTTTTATAGCACCAGCCATCATTCAGGTCTCTATACTCTTTCTGTACTCAGGACTCCCTGGGATATTCACAAGGGCACACCTTTGGTTCCACATCCCACTCAGAGTCAGGCAGCGTGTTTGCAGCCAACATCTAACTTTTGGGAGGCCGTGGTACTAATATTTTGCAATAACCCCACCTCTAGTCAAAGTTAGAGCTTTCCTAAGCCAGTTTTCCTTTAGTACTTCCCTTCATTTGCCTTCTTCCCCAAACCTAGAGAAGTTAGGCTCCAAGTTACTATAGCAGAAATCCTTGAGATAACTTTACCCTGCTCAGCTAAGAGGGAATTAAATTCAAACAGATCAACAGAGACAACTAACCCCTACACATCCTTCAGTCTTCCTGCTATGTTTTTTTCCTGACACACTGATTGCTTTCAGGAATCATGCTGCAGATCCATACTGCTGAGTACTGCAACAAATGAAATAATTCATTAAATACCCTCTTAACTAAAGCAGAATGATTCGAAGTGCAAGTATGGTAATTTCACTGATCCCTAGCACTAAGATTGCACAGTAAAGGATGGCTTACTTTGAGAAATCATTTTGGTGAAGGAAAGAGAATAATTTTATTATGCAATCTTGTTCAGTAACAACTGGTGCCTTCAAGCATCTGCAAAAGAAAGACAGCTGTAGCACAAATCTACATATTAGCTCTTGCATAGCTAATCTCAATGACAGCAGAGGAGAAGGGAGTTCTAAGACTCACTTCTCATCCATGAATTTTCATTGTTTGTTTAAGAACCTAGGCAGATCAAAGCATATAAACACATACTATCTATTTAGTCTGAAAGGGTCTGAGAGGTACCCACACAAGAACATTCCTGGCACAGCTGCAAACTTAAGGCTTGTGATAAGGGAGCCCTTACTACAAAAAAAGGGAGCAAGAAGAGATTAAGCCACTGCCTGAGCCTTTGGCAACGGTGGAGTCATTATACTGAAGGCCCCCTGTGGAAACAAGCCCAAAGGACAGACAAAGACAAAAGTACTCACCAGGGTCCCAGGTCCCTGGGGTAAATTCCTTTCTGAATTTAAGTCTGGTGAATGGCTTAACCCCGCATATCTGAAAGCAGGGCAGGCAGGGGGACTTAATGCTATTAGCCAAACCATCACCTCCCAGCTTTAGCTGTGGCCAGTCTCCAACACTCTGAAAGGAACTATGATCCCTAGATACCAGTTTATAGGCAGAGAGGCAAACAAATTCCTTCCCATTTACAAATTTTATGAACAACTAGCAAGCTCTGAATTACCTGAGGTATGAAGTGAATATAGTAGAAGAAAGAAAATAAACACTAGGTTTGCTGACTTACCTAACAGAATAATTGCAAACTCATCTGGCAATCATAGCCAGAGAAATTCAAATCACCCTCAGCAAAACACTATCACAGAGACCTTGGAATCTTACAAGGACAAGCTTGCCTCTTTCCAATAGCCACATCAAATCCAATCTCAAGTTATTTTGGCTTGAATGTTCAGAAACTAGCATCCAAAAAGTCTTATTTCTTTACATTCAGCATGTAAATTCAGTATTTTGATAATGGAAATTTTACATGCAGCCACAAGGCTATTTTTTTACCTACACTATAAAGATTATTCCTTGCTTCTGTGCAAGAGCCTGTTTGCAAAAAAAAAGGTGGAAGAATTAAGGGGCAGGTTAATTTCTAAGCTAATTTCTAAGTCCATTTCTATTTCAGGTCTTTATTGTTGGTAAACAAAGCATTAGCTTTAGGACAACAAGAAAAAGCTCAGCTGGAAGCTTTGCCATGCATTCATCTCAGCATGATTTCTGTTGGTCTGGGGCTTGTTCCAGCAGAAGCCTTAGGGCCAAACAACAGTCCTGAGAATAGCTAAAAGTCAAATACAGATTTTTGTCTGTTTCATTTGCATCCACAGAAAATAAGCATAATTTCACAAAAGCAGTACTATATAAGGTGTGTGGCTTTTGCTGCCACTTTGGAGGTTCCTGGACTCAAAATTACAATGCACTGTAGTCCATTTCTTTGTTAAATCTTTCCTTATCACAATATTATTGCCTTCTCCTTAGCCACACCCTTCTTTCTACCCATTCTGTTACCTGGACTTGCTGACAAACAAGTTCACTCCTTAGTAAAATGACTGAGTTATTAATTTATGGCTGCTGCTGAGAGACATTAAAACCCACAAGTAATAAACTAAGTATGAGAAATAACCACTGTTGTAGACAGCTACCACAAGACTGATGATTCCTTTTTCCTGCCATCCCCCCACAAACTGGCTAGCTCAGATTTAGGGGGAA
This sequence comes from Certhia americana, assembly GCA_018697195.1. Classification (NCBI taxonomy): domain Eukaryota; kingdom Metazoa; phylum Chordata; class Aves; order Passeriformes; family Certhiidae; genus Certhia; species Certhia americana. The sequence continues at coordinate 23,762,978 of CM031863.1, forward strand.
GAGGAGAGGGGATCTTCAAGATAGGGAGAAGAGATTCAAAAGAGGCCCCTTACCTCAGGGTGTATTCCAAAGCTTTATTCTCAATGAAGGGATCCCAGGAAGCAAGGAGAGGGTGCACATAGAGGAAGAGGGGTTTTTATCTCTTTTGGGGTCGGGGTCAGATTACCTGGCCAAAAGCCATAGGTCAGAGTCAAGGGGCAGGTAAATCAGGCCAGGTTACAGTTTCTGGGGGAAGGGTTTTGGGGAGAGAGCATTCCCAAAAGGGATGCAACACAAGACAGCAGCTAAGGGACAATGAAATACCAATGAACACTGCCTACCTGACTGTTTAAGGTCCATGAAACAATTGATACATAATTACAGAAGAGCAGGCAATGAGAAGTCTAACAAATTATCTCACAGCTGAAACAATCCATAAACACTCACATTTTAAAGTACCCATCCGTAGCTGGCAAGGCTTCTCTTTACACCTTCCTCCATTCTTTAATGTCCATATCCTTTGCTGAGTCTTCATGTAGGTAAGTACACTGGAATATAAATTCACCCAAATTATTCTCCACCTGCAGAAATAAACCTGTAACCCACCTTTTCCCACTGACCTCTTCCATTATTGCCTATATATCTATGTAAGAAAAAACCCATAGCAAATACTAAATGTCTGTCTGTACAGGGAGAGACTAAACTTGAGATACACCCAGTGATGCAGACAGCCCAAAGCCACCTCAGCCATCTCACAGGGAGCTATCTGCCTTAGGAAAACCTCCAGAAGGTCAGACCAGGAGACCACTCACCCTGAATGACACAGGAACAAACTGTTCTCTTGCAAACCACAAATGCTTTACTTTCCATCTAGAGCACCTATATAAGGCAAGAACTGCCTACACAAGCAGCATTGATTGCCTAGGCCCACTAAAATAACTACATTGCTGCAACTCCAGCAGAGTGGAAAATGACTGCTTTATAGTCTGGGAGCATCCAAATTACGGAGGTGGCAGCACTTAGCCAGGGAGGAGTCTCCCATTTCTATCAGAGGATGGTTTTTTATTGCTTCATTGAATGCTGTTGCAGGACTGGTGTGTGTAGGAGCAGCTGCTCTTACAGAAGACAGTAATGCAAAAAAGCAGAGCAATACCTGAAGGGAGGATTGGGATTTTTGCATGGCTCTGCTAGGGCCTGACTTCTTCAAAGGGAGCAAGTTGTAAGAGAAATTTGAAATAAGCTGTTGTTTAGTCTAGAAAAGGCTGCAAAAAATGTGATAAGTGTTTGTAACTCAAAAGACCTGCTAGAAAGGGCTCCTTTTTATTGAATTACTGCAGAAGGGCCTAATAATAGTGGTTTGCTAGAAAGGTGATGCAGGTGGGCTGTTAGGGAGGAGCTGCCAACTCAAGCCCTGAGCAAAGTCCCTCTCACTGAGAAGGCAGGCTCTTTTTTTCCTAGACACATTTCACCGAAGGAGTTCCAGGGTGGTTTAAGCACAGCAGATCCTGCCCTGGGGACAGAGCTAGACTCTAAGCTCTTATTTTTTAACTTGATGGAAAAAATTATGCGACATTCTCAAGGCAGCAGAATATTGAGGCTAGCATCAAGTACCAGAGCACATGTATCACAAAACTAAAAATAATTTTACAGTGTCATTTTTGTCAGTGTCCCTCCATCCGTGCTAGATACTATGTTTAGATATTGCAGTAAAAGATACTTCTACTACTCCCACAGTGGCGATCCACATGAAAAAACATTGAGCACAGATTAGCTCTTAAATTTCTCCAGGGAAACTTCACTGATCTTCTAAAAACAAGACAAATATGCAAAGGCCTGTTGCAGGAACATATCTCAGTCTGTCTTTGGGCTCTTAGGAATACTTATCCATCCCTAGGAAAAAAAAAATGTAGCAGACACTATAATGATATTGCACAGTCAATTCCTTTGCAAAGGATTTCCAACCCTTGTTAAATCATAGCAAAGGTTTGAAACCCCCCCCAAAAGTAATCAACTGTGTAATGAATGGCAATGTTTTATTTCATAAAGCTGTATGGACCCAAGTGAGGATATGACCCAGTTGCAATAGGACCAGGTCTGTGGCCAAAAGTTGCAGGACTGTGATTCTCCCATTAAACTAAAGATGCCCCATGTCTTCTTAAACTGCCTCCGCCCGGCTTTGAAGTGTGACAGAACGTTAATTTCCAGCCTCACTTTCCAAGGGAACAGGAGGACATGGAAGGAAGCCCATTCCCTGGGGAGCGCCCTGGGAATCAAGCAAAGAAGATCCTGTTATTGAAGAAGCAAGAGGAAAGTCCTTCACTGGAGTGTGCTGCCTCGGCTGTGTCAGCACAGGCTGGTGTGCAGGGCAGGGCCACCCGCAAGCTGAGGGATGACTTTTTGCATTTCTCCTCTGGAAATCCAATCTTTTAGACGAAATCTACCTTTGGTTCCTCAGCCCTATGCAAGCTCTGCATACAAGGCAGAGGGCTACCTCAGAGGGGCAGCAGGTTGGATATATGGATATGTCCATGCTCCGCAGGCTGCGCAGGCAGGCCTCTCCGGAGCATATGTAAAACCTGTGTGTGCTTGGTTACCTCTATTACTAATGAAGCGAAGCAGCGCGGAGGTTTCCTGAGGTGCTCAGGCTGGCGATGCTGATTCCTCAGGGGCACGCAGCCGAGGGCCGGGCAGGCTGAGGCGCCTCAGGCTCTGCCCCTGCCCGCAGCCAACATGGCGCCCGCGGCTTGCCCGCCCCTCGGCGGCGGCCCGGGGCGTGTGCGGGAGCGCGGGCGGGGCGGGCGATGTGGCGAGGCTCGGCCCCTCCTGCCCGGCTTCACTCGCCGCGGCGCGGGTCGGCTGCGGGAGAGGCCGCGGCAGCGCGGCGAGAGCCGGGGGGCCGGACGCGGTAGGTGTCGGCGCTGTGCTGCCCCGGTGCCCGGCCGCAAGCGAGGCGAGCGTCGCAGCGCGGGGCTCTCTGCCAGCGTCCCGCGGCTCTTCCGCAGACTGCCTGCCTGCGGGCCCGCCGGGGACCGGGGCAGAAGGGCGGGGGCAGCGGCTGTCACCGCCGGGGACCGGGGCAGAAGGGCGGGGGCAGCGGCTGTCACCGCCGGGGACCGGGGCAGAAGGGCGGGGGCAGCGGCTGTCACCGCCGGGGACCGGGGCAGAAGGGCGGGGGCAGCGGCTGTCACCGCCGGGGACCGGGGCAGAAGGGCGGGGGCAGCGGCTGTCACCGCCGGCAGCGGGAGCGGCGGGACGCGCTGCCCCGCTCGGCAGCCCTGCGGCTTTGCCCCCCTGCAAAAGCGAGAAAGCGCCACGGACATTAAACGCCAGCCCTGTCCGTCAGCGGGGAATAGTGTCAGAGAGCAAAGCCGTGCGACCTGCCGCCGCCCGATTCCCCAGGCTGTCTGTGGGCTTCAAGTGCACATTTGTCTTTTCCTCCCGGCACCAAAGGCCTGAAGGGTGTTTTTTCACTTTCAGAGATTAAAACCGAAGCGAAGATCGGACATGCTTGACACTTGTCTGTAGTTGCGGGTGTTGCACTTCGTTGTTTACTGAAAAAGGAGAGACTGAGAGCCTGTTACTTGGCTTCTTCTCGGGTTATGATATAACTAATAATAAAGGAAAACTGTGGAAAGAGCACCTGGGAACTGAGCATGGTAGGATCTTGAAGAGAAAAGTAGCTGGGATCGACGAGAAGAGGAAGGGGAGGAATGGCATCCCGAGAGAGACTCTATGAGCTTTGGATGGTTTACTGCAATAAGGTAAATATTTGTGTTTCTTTGGTTTCATCCTCTCCTGTTTCGTAGTCAGACATTTAATTTCTAATATATTTTTTCTTGGGATTTGCATATACATGAATAGCTTCTGTAAGGATGTAATTGCACTTCTTAGACTATTTACAGCCTCAGCCCATGGTTTGCTATTCAGTTTTTTTTTTTTTTTAATGTTTGAGATGAGAATTGCAGTGTTCGTGGGTCAGTTTAAGCAGTTACTGTAGCTATATATTTTAACTATGTGAATGCATACGTTTACATAATTCTTCGTTTTGTAGCACATTAAGTTGTTCTGTATTGATTTAATTCAGTACTACCTAGTATTTAGGTTTGTACTTACTGATTTCTGAGCTTCAGTTTTATTTAAACTTTATTAGCAAAACCCTTTCTACCTAAAGAACCTCCAGTCTGCCTTTGCTGGCTATTGCCGTAATATCTACGTACTCCATCAGTAATGAATTTCCTTCACCTGGCAGAAGTAATGCAGAAATGTTGTCCTGCCTCCATCTGCATTTTATAATGTAAAGCAATTAATGTATTTAAAGCACATGTCCTAATTGCTGCCGGGTGTGCTGAGTATGTAGAGAAATTGGATTGCAGATTATTGGAATAGGTAGTTGTAAAATAAGTAGCATAAAAAAAATAGCTGTAAAAGCAGAGGAAAGGACTGATCTACTGTCATACCGGAGCTCAGTGGCAAGGGTAGCTTTTCATGGCCTTATTCTCTGGTTTTGTTTTGCCTTTTTGCAGTCTCATGCTTCGTTGGTATTTCACTTTAAGTCTCCAATCCAGTAGGATATTAAGGGTAGAGCAATCCTTCCCTTGATCTTCCCACCTCATTTCTAGAGAATACCCATCTCAAGAGCTGTAGAATGTGAAGTGTTAAGTACAAACCATTTAACATAAGTACGTAAAGTACTTGTTTTAATTGCATCATTTCCTAATTTTTGTGCAGCCTTAGTCCTCTACATGTTGTTAAAACTAGTGCAAGCATGACAGCATGGTATCAGTTCTTACTGCTCCCGGTGTGGTGATCTGCTGGCTTGAACTTTGCCTTTTAAACCAGTGTAGTAATAATGATAATGGCAGTAGGAAGTGGAGTAGCAATGGAGAAGATGGATGTTTTGCCAGTGAGTTCATCGATGTGAGAGGAGCAAATGCACTTGGAATACACTCAGAGAATCCAGACTTGACTCAGCTTTGGGAGACACTAAGGCCGCAGAGATGAGCCAAGTTCTGAATTTCTTTGCTTGCCTCTTCTTTGGCTCTTTCCTCCCTTGTTTAAAATACTCTGTCTTGGACTTACTCCCCCTTTGCTGGAACCTTTCATTCAGATTGTATACTCTCCATGTCCATGTTGTTCACATAGCTGGAAGCTTGCATGAAGGAGTGCTATTTAAAATCTGTAGTTTAGATCACTTAGGGGATGTTGAGTTTCTATATGGGATGATGTATCCACAGTCTGCTCAGGTCTCAGGTGGTAGAGGTTGGGCTATTTTAAAAAAAAATCATCTTTTCATATATTCAGTCTCCTCATTAGCTATCAGTGACTTTTTGTCCCTTTTTTCTTTTTTTCCTTTCAGACCCTTTTTTTCTTTCTTTCGTGATATAATGAATTTGTTTATTGATAAGGGCTTGCTCCTAAGTAACAAAGCATCTATTTAAAAAATAAAATAGTGTCTTCAAAATATGAGGGAAACTGGAATGATTCAGGAAAAAGGGAGTCTTCACTTTTTCAATAAGTGTCAGACACAAAACAGATATTTTCCTTGTCTCTCAACTGATCCACGTTAAAATGGTACCTTATTCTGCTTGAGGTAGACATCCAGAATTAGAGTCTTGGATTAAGACTCTAATTAAGAGCAGATGAAGAAGCTATGTCTCCATCTTGGGATGTAAAATGTGGGAGGCCTTCATGTAAATTCGTTTGTTCCATCCACTTGGAAACATTTGTATGTTGTGCTTTGTTCTTTTCAGAGCATCTAGCAGAATAGGAAGGAGTAGCCATAATTATCAGTGACAGGATATTGTGGTTTAGAGAAAAGTTCTTTATACCTGGGACTGCCCAGTGAAGTGTAGTATGTTGCATTGCAATGACTTTGTCCCAGAATGACATCCTGGGAAAGAAAGCCGTGCAATTTCTTCAAACTAGAAAACAGGCTGGAGAGTTACTGTTAAGTAAAGTAGGAATTTATTGTGCCACAAACCCCAAATATGTGGCTTTGGCTTTTGCTGCCTTGTAAGCTGACAGAAACAGTGAAATCCAAACTACTCCTCTGTGATGCTTGAGATTGTTGCTAATAGTCTTGTCTTTTGATAATCGGTCCTTCACGATAATCTTTTAAATACAGCACCCTGTGCTAAAGCAGCAAGGCTTTTCACAGCTTTCAAGTGCTACATAATGCTGTGTTACCATCTTACCAACTATCCTGGGTCGTGACTCTTGTTCTTTGTGATCCCTTGACATCTCCGGCAGCATCAGGTGTCAGTTGCAACACTTAATTTTGTGCAAGGTAACATTAGAAAGGCATCCCTCTATTGTCATTGCCTCTTGTGCAGTTGAGGAGTTGGAGATTTGGGCAGAGAGCAACAATCATCAGGGCCTCTGCAGGAAAAGTCTTTGGAAGACAGCATGTATGAGATGGTTTAATTTTTCTGTTTTTTAGTGGTTTTGGGGGTTTTTTTGTTGGTTTTTTTTTTTTTTTTTTTTTTTTTGATTGGTGTTTGTTTGTTTGGGGTTTTTTATAATCTTTGAGTGTCTGCAAGAGTTTGGTTTTAGTTGGTATTCCATTGTTTTTCATCTGTCAGTTTCTAATCTAAGTCTGGGATTTGGTTTTGGAGGGTTTTTTCCCTCCTGTTTCCCTAAAAGCTACAGATTACAGTCTACTGTTACAGATGAAAGTAGTAGCCACATTTGATTTACAACACTTCTGATGTTGCATGGAAGCAGTTTAAAACTTCATTCAATTCAGTAAAATTTAGATTTGAGTCACTGGGGTTGTTACCACCATGTTGTATTCTTCACAGTCTAAGTCTGTTTTTGTCTTGAAGTAACTTTTACTGCTGATTCAAATTAAAGAGATTCAACCTCTGTCTTTTTTAACTATATGTAGTTTATTTCCAGTTGTTCTGGTAGGTATTTCAGACTCCTAGAGATAAAGCATGTCAGGATTTCTGATATTTTGGGTCTTATTCAGAAAGTTTTCAGATAGTCTTTTATATGGAGATTTTTCTAGTCTATGAAAATAAGACATCCTAGTTGCCTTTAAAAGGGATTTGAAAGGCATTAATGGAAGCATTTAATTGCCATATTCTCATCAGAAAATCTTCAGTTTTCACGATACTACAATGTTCTGAGCTTTTTCTTAACACCCTTGCCTCCCATATAGCCCTGATTTCATTTCAACACTGCCTTTTCCTGTGAGCTAACACAATGATTTGAAGGGAAAGCTGTGGCTGTTCTTCACTCAGTTTGAGGCCTGTGCTTCAGCCTTAGTGTCATTGGTACAGCTTGGATTCTGTGTGTTAGCTGATCTAGTCTTTACTAATGCAGAGAGCTGATCACTCACATCCCTTGCTGTGTTAAGAGCAGCAGACCTGTGCATAAGCTGTTTTCTCAAATGTGCTTTTCTACCTTGTGCTGTACCTCTCATTTGTTTTTACAAAATCTGATTGCATTGAGATAAATGTGTTGTGGTTTTCTCTCTGGCACATTGAGGGGTATCTATATATCATAAATACCTTCTCATTTCATGTTGTAACATTGAGAAATGTGGGTTTAGCCAAATTATGCTTTGTTGTGGTGAGAAGCATGTAATTCAACAAGAATATAATAATCTTTGACGTTGAATTGCAAGCCCCATGTGAAACATTGACCTTTGCATCCCAAATGTGATCTCATCCTGACTTGGGTTGCCCTTGTCTTCCTTCTGGTGCAGTTGCTGACTTGTCAGTGATGCAGATCACATTGCTATAGATTGCCTTTGTTAGACTTGATAAAGAAGTATTCAGCTTACAGTTAGATGAATGTTTGAGCAAACCAAGTGCTCAGTAAAAGTACTTTTTCATAATTCACTGTCATGTAAATTCATACCTCTGCTGAAACTCGTGAGTGAAGTCTTGTAAGGAATTGCTGTGTCAGATATCTTTTCTGTAGATTGTTTTAAATCAATCTCTGCGTTCCTAGGGAGTGTAACTTGTAGATCATGTCACAAGTCACTTGCGGCCATGTGGTGGTAAAAATATCTTTGTTCTGTCTCTATTCAAGAGGCTGAGCTAAGAATGGATATAGATAAACAACAACAGTTGGTCTTCAATTCTGAATTAACTACTATTTAGAGATGTCTCCTAGTCCAAGAACTAACATAATTCTGATATTTACAAATATAGAACTTCTCATATAAATAACTGACATGAGTATATGAGACATCAGTCTCTTGAGTGGCTGTTTCCTTTCTAAATTATGAGCCAGGCTGACCTTGTGCTGGTAGTTGTTCAGATACAAAACAGGGACTGTCACAGAGAATGCAGATTTCGGGTTGCAGTGAGGCAGCAGATAAATCTAAACAGGCAAAGATGTAAGAAAACCATAACATTTTATGAGCTGTGAAGAAATTATTGTTGCTTATTCTGTATATTTGGCAGTACATATATGTAGCTGCTACTGCTGGATAGAGTCTGAGGTTTGTCCATGTTTTTGATGTAAAATTCAGGGTTTTATTAGTGTCCAACATGAGGTTAGTATTCCCACATGTCTACAAGTTTGTGGATCAGTGCTTTACAGAACTAGTGAGAAACATCCAGTTCTGAACATGCCAACAAATACAATTCAGATTAAGCTTTTATTGACATGAAAGAATTGAATGTCTCTTAAATGGAATGATATATCACAGAGCTTCTGGTTCTATGTGTTGATGCTCTAATGTAGAGTGAATTTAACAAACCCTGGATTGTTGTGTGTGTCTGAGTTATGGCTCTTTTAACTTGGTCAGCTGGGCAGATCTGGGGATAACGTGTGTCCTGATAAAAGAATATTGCTGCATCAACTCAAATATGGAGGATGTTTGTGCTGATTACAGAAATGAGAGAAAGGCTTGCTAGCTGCCCATTGAACAGCATTGGTGCCTAAGGCCTGAATCCAAATGTTGTCAATAGATACTATTAAAATATTTACAGGCTTCAGAAAGGTTAAACAGCTGCTGTAGAAGAGAGAAGAGCTTCTCTAATTACTGAGCTTTTCTTGCCAAAAGAATTATATGTGAGTAGGGAAACAAACATCAAAACATCCACATCTCAACAGTGCAGATAAGCACCTTTTTTCTTTTAAAAAACATCAATTTGCTCAAGTCTAACTTTTCCAATTTATCTTCTGCAAAATGAGAGGCTGCAGTGGAGGACAGGGAACACCAAGAAATTAAAACTGTATTTGATTATTCTCCTCATAAACTCTGTCTTAAGTTTGATATCTCAGACTTCTCCAAGTATCTGCACATCTACTGCGAGTTTTCTGTGCTGGTAAGATGTTTGTGTGTGTTGATGCATTCTCTGGTATTTGAAGCAGTTTTGATAATCTTATGATTGAAGATTACATTTGCCTTTAGTAAGCAATGAGAATAAGTGATATTAAATATACAGTGGGTAGGTAAAGCTCTTGGGAGTAAAGCAGGGTATAGAAAACAAGTGTGTTATTTACAGAAATCTGGCTCTAGTTAATTGTGCTGATCATTTAAAAATTGAACTAGCAGAAGTGCAGTGGATGCCAAACAGAATTTGGACAAATAACTCATATTCTGCTATGCCATAGTTTTTGAGGGGGTTTTTTAAGTGTGCTTTTGAAAAGTGGATTTGGGATTTTTAAATCACATGCCTTCAGTATATACATGAATTATAGCTTCAGTGTATAGTTCAGCTTCAGTACATTAAGTAAGGCCAAGTGAGACTGAGGAGGCAAAACCAAATAGTTAAATCCATAGCTAAAAATACAGAAATTGATTTTAGTTTAATTTGGTCTAATCACATGATGCTTTGAAACAAATATAGACTTTTTTTTTTGCCAAGTTGTACCCAAGTTCTCAACCTTCATCAGCTGGAAGACATGGCTAGACAATGTTTAGCTGTTGATATGGTGAAATAGGCTGATGCTTTATTGTTGTAGCACCATCCTGCTTCCTTTCTGTCTATGATAAACTTGTATTGTCTCTTGCACTACATTGGAAGTTAGAAACTCTGAGGTAAATGCTAACTTCATGTGTGTTGGTGCTAAAAATCAGCCTTTTTCTCATGTAAAATAATGGCATAATTCGGAATTTTAAAGCAATTAAGAGTTAATCTAAAGCTTTCCTAAGGTATACTTTGAATTTTCATTAAATTTAGGCTAATCTTGACACTGTAGACTTTTGACATCATGTTATTTTAGTTGTCTTTGAATTATTTTGGATGCTTCTTGTTCCCCTTAAAATACAGCTTCCAGTTGGTTTACTATGCCAACTTTGAAGGGAAGATTGAATGTTAATAGATTGTAATTTGTTACAATATGGTCAATTCCTGGTAACTGCTCTGTGCAATGGACTCCAGAAGGGTAATAGTGTATACCAACTTGTACGTGGGCCTTGCCTAGTGATGCTTTCTGTCAAATGTGAAGACATTAAAATCTGAGTTCACCTTAATTAGGTTCATCCCATAGATAGCATCAGTCAGGTGCCAGTTTCAAGCTACAAGGCTGTAATTGTATCATCATTCAAAAACAGCAGCAACAGTAAAGAAGACAAGAGAAAGAAAAGTAGAGGCTTTACTTCAATTTTAGTATGAAAATTCTTTCATTTTGTTTTTCCAATTTTTTTTGAGATCTGAAGTAAAAAGGAAAATGAATAAAAGTGCTTGGATTATCTTTAACTTAAGGTAATACTAGCAGATTAAAGATATTTTTGTTTGTTTTGAAAAGAAAAATATTAAACTTGAATTTAAAGTTTGTGAGTTAAATTTTATCATGATTGGCAGCTATAGGCTTATTTTGGTATAAATCCCTACGCTAAAGAGAATTTTTAACTTGTCCCAAAATAGTTGTTTCTATCGTGATTCACTGCAACTTCCATTTATAAAACAAAGCTTCACCACTCCATCCCTTTTTGCTTTTAATTCTGGATATGGGACAGAATGCTCATGTGGATGTTGAAAATGGAGATTTATAGTAACTTGCCAGGAGCTTTTCTTCTTTTGGATCCACTGATTCAAAAAATCAGTATTTTGATTATAATGGAAAGTTGTGCCCAAAGGTGATTCCCTAATCAATTAGAATTGATTGATTGAATTTATCAAGGCAGTTATGCCAGTTTAGAATGGTTTATCATGCAGTCTTTTACTAATTCTAACTGCGGTGTTGCTGCTATAACAAATCTTTTCATATTTTACCTGGCATTTTATATGAAAGGTTCACAAAAAGCTTAAGCACTGTGATGTATTTCACAGTAAAGGCTGCTAGGGGTTCTCATGCTGGAAATGTGGCCTTTTATGTCTGAATGCATGAAGAGGAAAGAGCTCCCTTAATACAAATCTTTCAATTCCCAAATGAATACTTTATTTCAAACAGTGTTGAGAAATGTTCTTCAATTCTGCATCATGCAGACAACTTCAATTAATTTAAAGATGAGTAAACTCACCAGTGATCTAAAGGCAATGTTTTATGTTTAGTTTCCTAATGTTACAATTTGTAAATCTAATTCAACGTTGACACCAAAGGATTGTTCTTGTTTTAAATAAAATGCTTGGGGATGGGGGATTAGTTATGATAATGCCAGTGCCAGTGCGATTTTATGGTTGTGCTTCTAAGCTGAAATCCACTTTGAAGGTTGACTGAGAGCTAGCACAGGAGGCAGACCCGGCTGGCTGTTTGATGGCTGTGTGTTAAATTTAACGACTTCAAACAACTGGCTTGTCGAACAAGTCGGGCTTGTCTGATAGTTGGACTCTGAACTGCCCTGCAGGGAATTTTTGCCTTTAGAGCATGGAATGTGACACTGCAAAGAGCCTCGGGTGGATCCAGCTTTTGTTTTTAGCAACTAATACTTCCTGAACTTATCTATAAAATTCTACTGAGCTTTGCCGTTCCAGTTCTTTGCCTGAAGCCTTAGTAGAAATGGAAGTTACTACTAAATCTACAAGACATCCATGATATAAATAGTGTTGGTTTGAAACCTTGGATGAATGTGCCTGTATTACACAGCCACGGGGCTGAAGACTTTGAGTTGGGAGGACTTCAGTGACAGTTTTGTGTAAATGTTATCATTTAACTGAAACCTAGCTGTAAGACTGGTACTACCTGGCTTCTTCATGGATCTAAAAAAATGTTATACTGGTTCAAGCATTTCTTGTGACCTTCTTGCATAGGCAGACTGAAAAATAAGAGTGTATTAGAATCTTGTCATTTATTTAATCAATTTTCATAGAGACTAGAAAAGGCTCTTGTCATTAGACAATTAGTGTATCAAAGAGAAGAGTCTATCCCAAGCTAGTGTAGATTTTGGCTGTAATTTCTTTTCCCTTCATTGCCTTAGAGAAGGGCCTGTCTGTGTGAAGGGCATCAGAGTAGATCTCCACTCGGCTATTGGCTTTGCCTCAGCATGGTTCAGTGCTGAAGGTGGTCAACTGGGAGCCTGTTTCCCAGTTCCACCAAACCTAAGAACAGCCTTGCTGGAGTTTATGCATCCTTATTGCAAGTTTTAACACTCCATGGCAATCTTGGTAATTGTTTGGCAGTGTTTAGTCAGAGTGTTTCAGCGCATACTGGGGAACAGTGCAGTGGGTTTATTTAGCAAATGTTTTTTTATCTTTCTAGCATTGTACTGTGTTGTAAAAGGAAAAAAAAAAACCTAACCCTCCTCTGGCTGTTTCATGGGAGATGGGTTTAGTGTGTTATGGCTTTGAGTGGTTTTTGAGGTTATTCTCAGTACCTGTTAGAAACACTCCAGCGCTCTTACCTGGCAGTCTTTGTTTTTCACCAAGTGTAAAGAGCTCTAGCAACTCTTACTGTGGCAAGAGGATCTCAGGGAAACAGAGGCCTGAAGGGTGGTGTGTCATTGTGCCAGGCTGGGTTATTTGTTTGTTTTTTTAATGAAAACCAGAGGTATTTAGGGAAGGGAAGGAACAAGGAAGTATTTTCACTTACGGGTGCTCTGAGCTACATTTGATTTAATAGGCACAAAGGCCTTATTTTTCATTAGTTCAGGTGGGTGACTGCTAGAGCACTTGCTATAGCAGTTTCACAGGCCTTCTTTACAATGGACTGAGCTCAGAAGCCTAAGCTTAACCTCTATAAACTTGTCTCTGTCAGTGAAAGAACTTTTATACTCCTTTATTTTTGTTTTTCTTCTATATTTTTTTTTTTTTCCATAGATTTTCACTTTTTTTACAATGACACCTTTAAGATAGCCTTGTTAAGGGTCTGGTTGTTTCCGTTTATCACTATGAAGAGAAATGGCTGACTGAAGCTGGATTTTATCTTCTTGGAGTTCAGGTCATGGGGAAATCATCTTCCAGAACTTTTAAGGCATGCAGTTTCTGTATGTGAATTATTATTCAAATAAGTTACATAAATTTGTGCTGCACAAAAGCTAGGCAGGTTTCAGGTAAATAAATTAAAATCTTAAGCTTGTAACTTAGAAGGCTTTAAGGTTTCAGAAAACATTTCTTCTAGTAATTGGAAAGTTGTTACTGGTGGAAGGCATTTTGTTATCACTTACAGGCTTATTCCTGCTTCTACTGCTGCTGTACAAATCAAAAATGGCCTTCCTGATTTCTTGCTGATCTCCTAGGACATGTCTGCAGTGTGTGTGTGGTGGGGCTGGAAAAGAATGCCAGTCCTCACATTGGTTTATCACAGTTTAGCCTTGTGGTGCATTATCAAAGCATATGTTGCTTTGTAAACTGTGCTTTAAAAGTGCATCTTCAACCAGCACCACAGAAAACAATTTGGAGCTGTTTTCTGACATACAGCCTCCAGCTAGCTACCTGTCTGCAGAATGATAAAAGAAGGTCATTTTTATAGGGGGGAAATACATTCCATAGTTTTTGCTGCTTCTGCTCATGGCATGGCTTCTGAGTATTTGTGATGCTTTATTCTGGTGTTCTGCTGCTTCCTTGGGAGGACTGCAGATGTCATGTAGCAGCTCACAATTCATAGTGAATCAGGTGGAGCTGAGGTTGCATTTCTGTGATTTGTTGCCCTCAGTAGCAGCATGGATCTCATGGGATGCTCTTTCCTGACACATAGGATGTGACACGGATATTTGTCATATTGCAACCTGTACTGGCTTGGAAAGTTGATCTGGCATTGGAGAACAGAAATGTATTCATGTTAAAATAAGGTTAATTTGTGTTCTCTGTTAATATGGTGTGCCAGTTCTGTCATGGGAAAATAGAGGATAGTTGAAAAGGTGAGTGAGGGGAGAACTTAACAGAAATACATTCTTTTTTCAAATTTCATTCCACCAAATATAAACTTGAGATTGAGTGGGAGCAGCTGACCTCAAGAAAAAGTTCAGTTCAAGATAAAGATGCTGGGTAGGATAATTGCACTGTATGTAAAATCACAATGTAAGCAAAACAGCTGATACCTGTCATTACTGCTTGGTTTTATTATGAACTTGGAATTTTAAACCACTGTGAAGTCCTAAACTATGATGCCTTTGGTTTGGAAGAATGTAAGATACATCTGACTCACATAGGCAGGTCTTCAGGTCTTTTGTGTACTTAGCTGTGTTTTTTGTGTACTTTGCCAAGGGTAACATTTACCATTTTCAGTTTCCTTTCTTAAAACTGCTTCAATAAAATGTAGATTTCTTGCAGCTTTCAACAGGAGACTGGTGCCTAGCATCTGGAATGATTGCTGCTAATAAAGAAAAATTATTACCTGGGCCAGATTCGAAGTTTGAAAGCTGTTTATAACTTCTAACATTTTTGAAATCACGTATCTTAAAATATTTTGCAGATGGGTTACAATTGTCATTTTTTCTGGAATGAGCTTCTGCTTAACTTTTGTTCGTTTCTGCAGAGGAGGCATACCTCTGTTAGCTGGTGTATAATGCAGATCTATTTCTTGATGTTTCTCATGTTGCTAAGTGATCTTGTTTATTTTTTTGCCTTCATGATTTAAAAAAAAAAAAAAAAAAATTTCCAAGTGGTTTTGAATTAGTGCTGTTGCTTGGATGGAAATCTCTAGATTTGACTCTGAGTCAACTATTGCATAAACTGTTCTCTACTGGCACATACTGCTACTGCTACCTGGTATTTTGATATAAAATCTGATTATTTTAATAACTTGGAATATTATATTATTAGTTGACTGGCAGGGGATTGAGATAGAAGGGAGTTGGGTTGAATAGTGTGCTGCAGGGAATGATCAAACAATACTTCAATTCTTGGTTTTTAGCAGGACTGGGAGCAGTTCTAGTGGCAAAACAAATTGAGCAGTGTGTGCTCTACAGGTAGGCAAGAACTTTTGGCTGTTTAATAACACGTGGTTTACTCTTGCCATCTGTATGAGTATGTATTATATATGTAGATATATGTATTTCTTTCATGTTTTGTCTTCTGTACTGATAGCTTTGCAAAGGCATGAAGAAGCTTGAAACTGATTTAGGCTATATCATTAAAAAGGAGCAAGCAGGCATTTAATGTAATTTTGTCTTTTGCACTACCCTTCCCCTTTTCTCATCCTTGACTTTTGTTAAAGCAATTTTAAGTCAGATAATATTGTTATTTGCACATTTTCTTTCATGGTGACCAAAAAAACCCAGGTTTCTTACACAAGTTTACTGTTAACAATTAGGAATGTGCCTGAGCTGTGTCAACAGTTTTAATTTGGGAATATGAATAGAATCGATCTGGTATTTCTTGTTGGATTTCAAGGAGGAGTTTCTCATGCCAATGAAGAAGCAGTTTGTTCAGCAGGGAAAAAGTCACATAAATTTAGTTTTTGCACATATATATGGCCATTTTCATCAAAGGCATGGACACATGGATATGGCAACCTTTCTGTTCATCACTTCCCTGTGGTTGCTTTGTCCTTTGTAGCCTGAGCTGTATTGTAATTACCAAAACGGTATCTTGATTTTCCTTGTCTTTATGATCCTGTGAAATAGCTTGCTTGCAGGTAAAATTACTTGCTGTGAAATACACGGAAGTTAAAGCTTTAAATATGTGAATGTTTTTGAAAAGGTGGTCTGTCTGAAGACCACGTCTTCTACAAAGTAGTCTTCTACTACTTTGAAATCATTCTTTTAGGCATTCTTACTTCTTGTCTAACTTTTGGGTTGATTTTCAGTATGTTTGATGTCTGAACCTGAGAAATGTGTATTCTATACTCACCTACTTGTGATAATCTGACAACCTCTGCAGCTTAAACTAGTAGCTTGAAAACCTTGAAATTATTCTTCATCTCAACTACTTCCTTCATTCTGTGTTTTGCAATTTCATGTTGAGGACAATTGGTAGGTATGTTTAAGAAAAGTTAATGGTTTGGTAGTTCAGTGCAGGCTACATTACACTTCCAGAACATAGTGCTGTTTTGACAAATTTTTAACAGAAAAAGAAAGGGATTATTTAAATAATTGAAAAGGGAATAAAATCAGAGATGAGGAGAAGAAAGATGATGAAGGAGGAGAGATTAGGAATTAAGCAGAAGAAGGGAAAATAAGACAATGATGAAAAGTGAACAAGAAAATGCTGTAAGGTCAGCAGAAGCTAATAATCATGTAAGATACGTACCTAGCTGAGGGTTTTATTTGACATCTGTTGTCACCTGAACACATTTTCTATATAATTAATACTGATAGTGAAGTAAATTATGTCTGGATGTTTGTGACACTTCTTCCTTGAGTTGAGGGTGGGTTTTGGGTATACAGAGAAGGGTAAAGTTGAGAATGAGAGCGGGGTTCCCATGCTTTATAATTCCTGTACTTGCTGTGGAAAGATGCTCTGAGAAGCGCTTTGCAGCACTTGAGGTTCTGGATTTATGTGTTTATTTTATTCTGAGGTTGTTTGTTTTGTTTGTGGGGTATTTTAAACTTTGTTTTTGGTTTTTTCCCTGTGGAGGGCTTCTTTGTAGGTAGCTATTTTGCACTGATAGGAATCCCTGTCACTCTTTCTTGGTGACTTTCTTTTACACTGACATTGCTGCAGAAGTGTGCTTGTTTTAGAAATGTTCACTGTTTGCTCTTTGATCTTTACTCTGCAGGGAAACATTATCTTATTTGGGAACATCTGTGGTAATATAAAGGCAGCAAAGAAAAGGGAGGAGATACAGAAGAGGGGAAGGATTAACAAAAATGTTTTCAACTTCTGCAAAAAATGTTATAAATTATGGAGTGGATTCAGAAATCATTTGTTATCTCAAATACTTCAGGCGAAATTTTTAAAGCTGTTTTGAAAATTATTTGTAGTGTAGAATGTGGGACTATGTGCATGTGTTAATGGACAGGACTGCACAGTCCTGGCAGATGAATGTGTTTGTTATGGGCTGGCAACTTATTTTTGAAAATTAAGCAGCTCAACTTCTAAAGTAAGACTACCTCAAATGCATATTTTGACAGAATTTCCCTGTGTGGTTTGCAGTGTCTAGTATCTGTCCTAGTTCCTGGGATGGTGTCCAGCTCTGAGGGACTGCTGGTCACAAACACAGTCTTTATGCTCTACTGGAAACAACTAGGAAGGTTAAATGTAATTTTCTATGTTTTATGGCTATCTAATATGCAAGTCACAGTTTCTACATTGTTTTTCTGAACACCATCTGTCTCTAATCTGCTGTTGTCTGCCATATTGACCCATGAGTGAAACAAAAAGAAAATTATTTTGTGATTAGGATCACTGTTAGGGTTCTTACTTAATTTTATGACCCATAAGGAGTGTTGTGTACTAGTATCTATGGTATCAAGACTAGAACACATTCTACTAAGTTTGTAAAGCTTGTGTGGATGACTGTGGAGAATAAGTTAAGATTGTTCATGAGGGGAAAAGCTAAAATGCTTTGGTTGACACTGATGCCAAGCAGAGGAGACATGTAAACTAATGAATAGAGCAAAAATTTCCCATCAGCACAATGTGGCTGAAAATTTCAAAGTACACAGGTGCTTGTTTTTTCTTTTAGTTCTTAAAAATGTGTATACCCTCCTTTCTCCCGGTTGAAATGCATTAAATAGAAGCTTTTCATTTGAGGCAGTACTACAGAGTTGTTGATAGGTGACCTTGAGTGCAATATTGCCTCATGTTCTCTTCCTTTTTACAGAAAGATCCAGATTACCTGAAGCTCTGGTTGGATAGTTTTGTGTCTAGCTATGAACAGTTTCTGGATGTGGACTTCGAGAAGCTGCCAACAAGGTATGTAGAATTACAGACCTGTTCATCTTTCCCTGCTATCTGAAACAGACCTGGATGAGAGCACAGTCTTCAATGGCAGTGCTGCCTTTAAACAAAAGAATGTTTTTTAGTTGTCAAGTGGCACTCCCATTCATTTGAAGGTCAAGTTAGGTTGGGAGTGATGAAACTAGGCAAATACTGGTATTTGCATTATATTAGGAAATTGGCATGAGTACTTCTTGTTCTTGCTCATAGAAATATAATTGTTATTCCTTGTCTTCCTCATATTTTTTTTGATTAAATATTCATTAAATTTTGCATATGAAATAGTGTTTACTCACTGCATCAGCAGTGAAAGAATAGAAGGAAGATATAGATAAAGAGTTTGTAATTTTATTTCAGGGGGTTGCTCTAAGATTAAGGATGAATGAAATGCTCAATGAAATATTTGGGTATCTTAGCTGAAAACATTTAAAAATTAAAATATTCACCAGTTACAGACTTGAGAATGATTTCCTTGCATCTGTGAAGACTTCAGGGTAAGAGTATTGGCTGACTTCCCTGATATTGCTGACCAAAAGCTCCCACTTATAATCATGAGGGTCTCTTGGAGCCTAATTTCAGAGTTTTATATTTAGTATTTTAAATTTGTATGCTGTGTTACCATGATTGTGTTTTCACGCCTGACTTTGAAAATGAGGAGTAAAAACTTAAGCGTTGGATGTTTTCTCTGGCTTTTGAGGTGCTTGGATGAACTAGGGATTTTAAGAAAAACAAATGTTCAAAGATTCAGACTTCATGAGAACTGCTGTCAGTATTATATCTGATACCACTGATGGTGTTGGAAAGCAAAGAATGGTGCTCTGTACATGATGGCTGCATTCCAAGCCCTGTTGAAATCAATGGAAATTCTTTAATGGGCTTTGGATCAGATCCTGTTTGAAGTGCAGGTGATAGCCTCAACTGTTACAAGGAAATGAAGAATGCTGCAACTGGATCTCAGCAGATAAAACTTGAACTTCCCAGCTCTTTCTATTAAAATTTTCCTCATAATGCTTATACGAGTGCAAAATATATACTGCAATTACCAGTAAGGAATACCTTCAAGTTAATTCTGTGCTCTTTCTGAAAATTTATTCCTTTTTAGTGTCAAAAATGCATTATATTATGTTTAGTTAAGGAAAGAAGTTTGTCCTTTGACACAGGTTATCTTTAATATACTGTTTAGTATTGAAATACCAACACTGGAAGAGAAGAATGTCTTGGTACTTTGATTTTAAGTCTTTAAAATTTATTTGTACTCTTAAGTGGCTTTTAGTGTATGTGGTCATGGTTTTCATGTTGGGGTTTTTTTCAGCAGTATAAAGCTTAGTTCTGCAGAACAATAGCAGCTTCTTCGTTGTGATAAATGGTGACTTTAGTGAGTGTAAAAATAATGTGTGGTTTTCTGAGCTTAATGACAGGATTAGTGATTTATTCTGGAAGAGTAGAACTGTGTGGATTTAGACACATTTATGTAACAGATGTAAAGAAAAAGCATCAAAACACCACAGGGATGAAGACAGATAATTCCTCTGCTTTTATGCCTGCATTAAAAAAAGCAGGGATCAGATACTAAAATTAACAAAGAATTGCAGTTTTTGCCCATACTTGCATATACTTGCATTTGTGATATAATCAGAAATGTGAGAAGTGGCATCTTTTTGGGCTTTGTCCATTTGTATTGCAGGCCTTTACATTGTGAAAATAGTAGTACTGAGCCCATGAAAAAGAAAAGTAGGTCAGTGTGGAACCACCAAATGCTGATTTCCAGTGACGCCAGGGGCCACAGGACCCTGTGTACTCTTTTTAATTTTTTAAACCGGATTCCTTATCAGACAACTAATTCTGTCTTTTGGTCTTGAAAAAAGTATGACTGCACCAATATTTTTTCTTTTTTTCCTCCTATAAATCTTGGTATGTTTTACAGCTATATGCATGAAAGACCTTGTGTAGTGAAGGGCTAATGCCAGGAAATAATGAGAAACTGTTTAGGGAGAGGGCTTGTACGGATTGCTGGCCACAACTAACCTCTTGGAAGACAGGCATGAAATTTTGTGTTAATCTAAAACATATGTGGGGGGTTTTTAGCATCCAAGAAAATACCAGTTAAGAAATGTAAAGATTCTATTACAGGTTGGGTTTTGGGTTTTTTTCCTTCCTGAAAGAAGGGCTCTTAATTGGCACTGTCACTTGCTGATTTAACTCATCAGACTTTTTTTTCTGTAAATTAGAATATCTGATTTCCTGAAGTCTGCTTTGGAAATCTGAAAGATGCTAAGCAGTACAGACTTAGGAAACCTCTAAATATAGTGTGTGAGTGTATGCAGTATGATTTGACTGTATAAGTAGAGCTTATACAGTATGCAGCTTATAGGCTTATACAGCTTTAGTTTTACCCCTCTAATCTGTATGAAATGGCTCATTGATGATGTTATTAATGATTTTGCTGAAAAAGTGAATATAGCTATTCTAATGGTTTGAGCATTGAGTATGAAAGACCAGCACACCTGTCTGTTATTTCCCTCAAAACATGTATCCATGTCCTAGGTATTTACCATAAAAAGGCTAAAACCTTTACCAGCTGGTGTGAGGGTTTTTTCCTTCTCGTTTGTGAGGAATTGTCATTTGATTCAATTCTTTTAAAACTAACAAAGGTCTCCGGAGTGTTGTCATACTTTTTTTCTGCTTTTGGTTTGCATGATCTTGAGCAAAGGAGCTTACAGGAGGCTCATGCGAAGTATGATAGAAACCATATTTTATTAACTTGCTGACTTCAAATCCACATAAAAATGATGCAAAAATCATGATAGGAATTCTGATTACATGGTTTGTGTGATTACATGGTGATTGTTGAAAAGTAAAGCCTGGTTTGCTACAGCAGTTTGTTCCCAAGTGCTTACCACTGGTGGAGTAGAGTTTGCAGTGTGTATTTGAGCTGGAATAGGTGCATACAATGTGGATGGGATTCAGTTCCCTTTCAGACACCTGACATAGTTTGTGTGGCTGCATAACCACCTTAACCTAATGAAGGAAATGATAAATAAAAAGAACCCAAACGTGTCAACTTCTTTCTCATATTTTTGAGATAGGGTACCAGCAGTCAAATAACAATGTCAGATAGGGTATGTTTTTTTAATATGAAATTTTTTCCTTCCTTTTGGAGTATTTACTTAAAACAGCGAGTCTAGTTGGGAAGAATTTAAATCTTTGTTTCAAGTCTAAGGGTTTTTTGGTGGTGTAGTAGTAATTTGCTCTGGGGTGAAAACAAACTTGATTATTTATATATGTTTACATTTATTTATATACTCTATAGTGTATTCATTTTGTGAAATGCCAGTTAGGATTTCACATGCCAGTCTTACACATCGCTTCCAAATTCCCATGGGTTGTGCGACACACAGGCAGCTACTGCAAAGAAAACATTCTTTGGGATGTGAGGCATGAAGGGTATGCTGTTTGCTCTCTTGTAAAGCATTTCATGATTGTACTGAAAAAGACTTGTTGGCCATTTTAGGGAATTAACTCTTGGAGATACGATTTCAGCTGTCAAGAGTTAGTTTTCCTAGTACAGAGAGGGAATTATCAGGATCTGAAATACAGAATCTGAATTATCAGATTATGAGAAACCATGCTTATAGTTCCAGAGAGTATGGATCTACCATTGAGGGGTGAAGTTGCTATCTCAGAAATTAAAATTTCTTTCTTGGCATTTGTGTTGGGAAAAAAGCAGTTGCTCTCAGTTTTGCAGTTAGTGTTGCTATTAGTTTAGAGCCTAGGCTATAAAATTTATGTTACAACTCTCTGAATCCCTTGAGATTCTGAATTCCATGATCTGAACAGCAAATTGCACAACTGTGTGAAGAGGCAAGGGAATGAACGGTGTGTGGTTGTCTCTATAAGTATAGGCAACATTTGTTTTCTAGGATATGGGAGCTTTCTGTCACTTATAGCTGTTAAGGTATAAGTGGGTCTAAACTGGGTCTCTGATTTTCCCTCCTGAAAAGGAAGGCTTTCTTTTCAACATTAGAAGCTAAACAATGGCTTGTTCCCTATTTTCCTCAAAAAATTTGTTAGTTATATAGGGTATAGGGTTAGTTATATAGTTGTATAGTTATATAGGGTTAGTCACTGCATTTCTACACCTCTTTTTTGTGCTTTCCCTTGCATAGATGCAACATACCACAGTTGTATTAGTGAAGTTTTGAGCTTGCTGAATTTTTTTTTTTGCAACTTTCCGCTGGCCTTGGCTATGTTTGAAGGTTTCTGTAAGCTGCGAGGGTCTTGCTTGTGTCTTCCTTCTCCTGCATAGGGTTCATAGAGGATGTGTCAGGATAAATAGCTTTTGCCAAAGGCTGTTTTTTGCATGTGCAACCATGGATAAACAGTTTTCATCCCAAGAAATGTTCTTAAAAGATTTGTAGATTTCTATAATGTTACCGAAATGGGTTTCCTTTTGGTTTTCCTGAGCCGTTTTCTTATTTGGTTTTGAAATACTGGAAAACAAAATTAAACCACAAATAAACCCAGTCTTTTCTTCATGTCTTGGTTCTTGCTGTTGTGTTTCTAAAAATGTTTCCATTTGCAGAAAACAATAGGCAAGGTAATTTTGTATGGCTTTTTGAAATTTATGTAAGAATGACATGAGGTTCACTGTGGGTGAGTACCAAATGGGCTTCAATAACTACGTAATAATTGGCATCTCATTTATTTGGTTACTTATTATCTTCAGTAGAAAGTTGAAAATGTTCTTCCAAATATGTTTTGTTCTCATGTTTCATTCCACTGTGTCTGTCCCTGTGGATTTTCCAGGCCACCTATTTACCTGATAAAGACCATGCAATTTCTTTGTGGCAATTAAGGCGGTTCATTGCATGGCGGAGGATTTAGGAAGCCACTTAATAAGTTTTAACAATTTTTTTTTAAATGTAATTCATTGCTGGAGTAAAGAAAGCTCAAGCTGGTGTATTGCCACCAGACATTTCCTTGTGGTTCATTAGGAAGTGTTTGTGATGTGTCAGTTGGGTGACCTTTCCCACAGAACTTCACTGGAACACCACATGGGTACATGGAAATCGATGGGCAGCTTGACATTTGTATGATTCACAGTTTTGTGTCTGGCTTTTTTCATTAGGGTGGATGACATTCCACCGGGAATATCGCTGCTTCCTGATAACATTCTTCAGGTCCTCAGGCTCCAGCTGCTACAGTGTGTCCAGAAAATGTCAGATGGCCTGGAAGAGCAGCAGCAGACTCTGTCACTTTTACTTGTGAAATTCTTTATCATCCTTTGCAGGTATTTGTTCTAATTGTTACCTCAGCAAGGCTATTGTTTTGTTTAAAACATCTTGATGCAGACTATAAATACATGTTTTAATGACACATAAAATGTGACTTGATACCTCCCAGTAGATACAGAGAAATCACACTTCTCACAGTCTTCAAAATAAAAGAGAGAGAGGGGAGCAATGCAATCATCCTAGCAATAATGTTTGCAATAGGAATAGAAGGGGATTAAATGCTAAATTCCTTGTATCTGTAGAAGATAAATCTGTGGGAATTCAAGATACAAATGTACCTCGTATAAGAAATACTTTTAGAAGAAAAGGTGCACTCTAACAAGTGTTATCTATGAAATAGCTTGAGAGAACTGTACAGGAAGAACTGTTTCACATTGTTAGCATGCTTATAATTCCATAAACAGTTTGTGACACTCTTTATTACACTACTCGTGCAGCTGATTTCCTTCTGGAACTTCTGCCTGGTAGTGTAATTCTGTTGAGGCAAATGCATAAACTGTTTTTAGGGATCTATTTCTCACTGTATCTTCAGTTTACTGTTGCAAAATGCTTTTAGAGAGAGGAAGGGGATAAAATATAAGAGAGAATCTCCTTTACTGCGGAGCGTTTGAAGTAGAATTCTTGAATACTTTGGCTCGCCTTGCCTCTGAAACAATACAAAGAGCTGTATGGCAGTGTTTTAAGTATCCTGGAATATTGAATATGAGCTGAGTGGATGGTGGTAATGTGTTTCTGAATTACAAACTGGTGTCATCTTTACTTGCTGAAAAGTTCTCCTGTGTCATTGCTTTGGTATCTGATCTTTGTAACTTCAAAACTGGGAAATTTTTAGTTGTTGTTGCTTTATTTTCTAAAATAATTTATTAGATGTTTGTTTTGATCCAGAGAATTTAAAGTGAATAAATGTTTCTAGGTAATATGTTTCCTACGGTTTTAGAAAGTGTATGTGCTAGTGAAGTGGGAGTTATTGTCCTTGCTATCAGATGCCATTTCTGAGCCTTCTATTTAGGGTGTCCTGGGAATATGCTTAACCTCTGAAACCCCAAATTCCAGATGGAATTGGCCTGTAGCAGAGTGACTTGAATCTTTCTTCCTGTTAGATGAAAACTTGTGAGCTCTGTAACAGTGACAGAAATAAACATTTAAGTATGTGCAGTCTTCTGGAGAGTATTTTTGAAATGCTGATATCCTTTTGTATGAATATAGATGGAATGCTAAAACAAACATTGTTTGAACTAGCTTCAACTGGTACGCCGTGTACAATCTGTGGGGTTTTTTTTTGTTGTCTTCACAGGAATTTGGCTAATGTGGAAGAGATTGGGATGTGTTCATACATTAACCATGTTATCACCATGACTACGTTGTACATTCAACAGGTACGTGGTTAATAATTCTTGTCTGTATTTCTGCCATCTGATACCTCCTGTTCCTTTTTATGTGATCTACTCTTTCAGTAATAGTGTTGTGTGCAGAACAATTCATAGGCTAAGAACTGTTCTGGGAGAGATCAAGACTGATTTTCAACTTCTGGAAATTTTCTGACCACAGCTTTCTTTTTCTCCTCAGTTAAAAAGCAAAACAAAAGAAAAAGAAGTGGAGGATCAGACCCCCATAGAAGAATTTGTGAGACATGCATTGGCTTTCTGTGAAAGTCTGTATGATCCATATCGAAACTGGAGGCAGCGAATTGCAGGGTATGTGTGGACTAGGACAGGGTTGTAAATACTGTGGTTTATGAGAGCTTTAACCATGAATCAATAGCATCACACCACAGAAACGTGTTATGCTTTCTCAAAATGGATATGATTTAAATGACTTCCAAAAATTACTGTATTTTTACTGTTAATATAAAAGTTAAATTAATTTTGAGGGTATATTAAGAGGTGATTGGTTGTAACTGATCACCATGAAGGTGCTTACATTACTTTCTCTTTCCAAAAACTGGCCATTTTTCTAAGCTAGTGGAACAAGCTAAAAGGAATGTGGCGGGCAGACCTGCTTGAATTAGGGCAAAAGAAGTTATTGAAGTTCATAGTGTAGATAAGTTGCATCTTTGAAAATAAGTGTAGAAGTGTATCAGTAGAATTACATCCCTTTAATTTGATTGTGTATTCCCTCCAGCCTAATCAATTCATAATAATGTTTTGTGCCCATTAAAAATTGCTTGGTCAAGAAATTTGGCGGTCTAGCTGGTGGCTTAGTCACAATAAACATAGACTAAATAAGAGGATTCTGGATTTTTAATTTTTCTTAACCTAAACCATTTTGTAAAATGTTAAGTATTTTTAGGTGCAGACTGAATATAGGATTAGCTGTGATTCATGTTTTCAGGATGAAATACTACTTCACTGTTCTTTTTCATCCTGTAGGCAAAAGATAACTCCTGATTTATAGCAGCGTTTTCTAGTATGTCATATTATAATTTCATATTATGAGTCATAAATTAATAAGTAAGTCATAAACAAAGGCATCATGTCTTATTTCTTTGGTGTATGTTTTTTAATGTAATTCCAGACGTTTCCTTAGTACAGTTGAAAGGAGCAGACAGAAGTATAAACCAGCTTCCCTCACTGTTGAGTTTGTCCCCTTCTTTTACCGTAAGTATTACTAACAGCTTGTTAAAAATAGTTTTCTTTGGAGGAATGAACTTAGTGAGCCCAAGTAACTTTTTCCTAAGTATGCCTGATAATGTAAACGTCCCTTACTTGCTTTCTGAGGCTGAATGAAGTGGGTTACTTTGGTTGCTTGTTTTTTGTACTTGTTCTTTGCTCTGGAAGGAATTTTGCCATTCCTGCTCCTCTTTGAAAACCTTTATTTCAGTGCCTAACATGGCTTAGTAGGGTTGGTTCTGTGAATTGCCAACTTTTCCTGTTAGTGTGGTACACATAGGGATTGCAGATGAGATCCCTGTAGTAACTGCTCTCATGGAAAAATAATCTTAGAAGACTGTTCATGCACTTCTGTCTCTTCAATATGATTTAACAGCTAGAAAAAATACAACTCTGTGCTATTCAACTAGCAAATGCTCCTTGCCCTCATATTCGGGAAACAGTTTTCTTTCTGGTTAAGTCATTAAATATCATGATAGGTACTTTGGAATTCTTGTGTTCTTACCATTTCAGGTTGTTTTTGTAGAAGAGAAGGACTTTCATGTCCATAGTCTGTACTTAAATCTCAAGAATGTGGGATGCCCAAGTAGTTTGTCAGTTTAGCATAGCAAAGTGCTAGTGCCTGCCAAATTGAAGCAGCAGGAATAAGCTGGAGGGATTGGTAGTGAAGGATTGAAATCAGACTTTTTGCACCTTTCCATTAACGTAGTTTTAAATGAAAATAGTAATTAATAAAAGGGTTCCATTTGTGGAGTGGTAGCATTTATGAATTTGATTTTTCTAGGTTTGAGTCACAGCTCCTGTTCCTTGAGATTCCATTGCTGTGTCTGAAGAATAGGATAGTTGCCACAAAAACCAAATTGTTGCTGCCACTATAATGTCCTTATCTACATGCCAGAGCACTGGAACCCACTCTAAAGGCTGCTACTGAGGAATGTCATCTGTAGGCTCTCTCCACTTAGTGCATTGCCCTGTGGTTCCTCCTGAGTCTCTTAAATACCACATAATGTGACCTAGCTAAAAGTGTGCTAATTAGCCAGCAGATACTCCTCTGCTTGTTGGCCAGCTGGCAGAAAGGACAGAGTAAGAAATTGCTGAGCATGTGCCTTCAGCATTCTGCCATGCCAGGACTAATTTGAGGGGAGGTGGTTTCAGTCTACCCAGCCTAACAATTTGTTCACAGTCTGCTAGGCACTGCTCTTTTCAGTTTGTCTGAGGTTCTATAAAGATCCAGAGGCTCCAAGTCAAGGAGTGGTGGTATTAGCTCACTAACACTATGATCATCTAAGCTTTTTTCAGTTTGGAGAACAGATGGGACAAATAGCTCTGCAATCTTCTTTCAAAACCAGCTTAGACATTCAGTATATAGTCAGAAATTTTGCCAGTAAGTGGTATCTCCAAAAATAATCCTTTGTAGTTTCTTGCTGCTGTGTTTGCTGTAACAAAGTGTGATTGCTGTAACAAAAATATCCAGGTAGTATCTATTGCTAAGAAGAATTCCTGAGGATGTCTGGGACTAATTTCTATCAAATATGGCAAGAGAAGAGATGCGGGATAGTTGTCATTAAAGAAATTACTGCTAGAAAGGTTACACATCTGCACAGGATTCTCTGGCAATCTGCCTTAAAGTCAGCAAGCTCAGAGACTGTTTTTTGAGCTAATGCACTGCATGTAGCATGAGACTTCTCATGCCAAAATTACTCTGAATATTGTCATGCTTGATAACTGGTTGTGTGTTAGAGTGTCCTTCTATTTCTCTTTAGCATGGAGAAAATGGGCTCATTTTTACATTATGAATCAAGAGCAAAAGTGTGTCTATAGTTCTGTCAGCTGGCATGGGAAGTTTATGCAAGCGGAAGGTGTGGCCCTGTGAATTCCTGATAAATGTGGTAATGTTGTGTTACTTTGATAAAGCTGGAGTTGGTGTGTTTGTGTCTGAGTTATATAAAACAAAGTGGAGATGATACAGTTGAATTATTTTTTTAATTTGTATGATGACAGGGAATAGAGGAGGGTTTTTCTGTTACTTGTTGGTGGGGTTTTTTTTGATGAAAATCTTTTTATTTATTCAGAATGCTTTCAAGAAAGTGAACATCTCAAGGAAAGTCTAAAATGTTGCCTGCTGCATCTCTTTGGAGCTATTGTAGCTGGTGGTCAGGTAAGGATACTCTAAACGTTTCAGCTGCAGAAACCTCCAAATGCTTGTTCCTTGTTTAAGACTTCTAAATACTCCATAACTTGTAAATAAGAAGAACTTACTGTCCATGATTAATTCTTTTTGTCTTAGGAACTTTGGGATCAATCTGGGGAATAAAACCTAAATGCTAAAAGCTGGGTCCCAATTTCAAGTAACCATTGAAGTTTGCTGTTTAGAACAGCTACATGTTCGTATGAACTTACTGTAATATTTTAAAGAAAAAATGTGTGTAACTAGATTAGGAATTTCCACCTGCAAAGATGAAAGTTTTGTGTTCATGTGTATGTGTATGAAATTCATCTAGCTTACTTCCCAGTGCTGAAAGTAAGCTGTTTTCAGTAGGAGGCATGGGGTGTTTACAGCTTGGAAGCTGTTTAAAGTCTGAAAGAATATGAGGGAAAGAGGGTATTCATCGACAGCAAAACCAGCATCCTTTTTCTCACCTGACTTCTGTAATGTCCTGCTGAGTCTGATCACAAGCTGCTGCTGTTTCTGATGATCTTGAAGAGAGAGTTTTTAAAGAGTTGGCAGGGAGCTGCAAAGCCAGGCTCTGCTCCCTCAGGGAAGGCAGGTGGAGTCTGAGCAGGATGGCCAGCAGCAGTTGACCTGACCACAAAGGGTGTGATCTCACTATGCCCAGGCAGAGTGATGGGAGCAGCTGTGGTGGCTGGAACCAGGATCAACCAGCCCAGCCCACTAGACAAGTCTGTAAAGCCTAAAGTCAAGCCAGAGTCTGGTCAGCACACCAGTGTAAGGGTTTGTTCCACTGCTGGTACCTAGAGTCAGTGAAGAAGCCAGTGGTTGCCAGCCCTATCCATAGCCAGGCAGCAGAGCTAAGGTCAAGCTGCAGTCAAGTCAGTGGGTCAGGTTCAAGACATGACATGGCCATGGCTGCAGTGTAGATCAAACAACTAAAGGGTTGAGAGCCAAAACTTGCATGCTGCTCCCTACAGAAGGCAAGAAGTCCCTGACAGGGCTTCTCAAAGCTCACCACAAGCTTGTGCCCCTGAGCCTATGCAGTCAAGCCTCCAGGAAGAAAGGTAAGGAAAATGCATTGAGGGCCCAGGCAGATACTTGCTAATTATTATGTTCTTACCACATGTTCTGAAGTATCAAGAATTTCATAATCTAAAACAAAAACTTAGGTGAAGGTTTGCCTCAAATTAGCAGTTTATCAGGGCTGCCGTGTAAGAGTTTTATAATACATATTTAAATTGTATTTCCTTTTCTATGTAAAAATTTCCTTTGGAAAAGAGAGCCTATTTAAATGAAAAAGATGGGATGCATTTTATCTGTACCCATCAGCATAATCCAAATAGAATTTAACCATTTAGTTGTTTAACAACTGCACAGCATTAGTAGATATAATAATGCATATTGCATTCAGATAACTCAAGAAGACTCAACTGGTTTGAAGAGGCTTAAATTCTTCTAAATTTATTTTTCTTAAAAATTTTTTTGCTATAATGGGATTTCAGAGGAATGCTCTTCAAGCAGTATCTCCTGCCACCATGGAAGTCTTGATGCGTGTTTTAGCAGACTGTGACAACTGGGATGACAGAAACCCTGAGGAAGTGAGCAGGAAGGCAGAGCTGACTCTGAAGTGCCTGACAGAAGTTGTCCATATCCTCCTAACCAGCAGTTCTGACCAGCGCCAAGTCGAGACCAGTACAATATTGGAGAACTATTTCAAGCTGCTTAATTCAGATCATTCAGCCTTACCTAATCCAAGGCGATGCAGGCAGTGGGAGAGCAGATTCATAGCACTACAGATCCAAATGCTGAGTGAGTACACAGTTCCTTTCAATATTTATTGACAAAAACTCTGAAGCAAAAAATATTGGCGTGGTTAAGCAATTGAAAAATTTCTAATGTTTCTTCTTAGATATTTCTTGTTTAATGATTTACTAATAAAAAAACTAGAAGAAACCATATCAGATTACTACTATTTAACCAGAGTGTCAAGGTTCATAGACTGAAAGTCTCCATTGAAAGAAAAAAACTTTGCTAGGTAAGAAGTGACACTTATAAGAACCTTAGTAACTGCAGAGTGAAACTCTTCTGTAATAAAATAACCACACAGGGCTGTTTTGTGATAGTTTGATTTTCAAGTGACATTGTTGTAAACGTTGGCCAAAAGTAATAGTCTGAAAGTGTTGAGTATAAGTTTTTGGGTTAGAATTCAGGGGTTTGAGTTCTTTCCATTTTGATGTTCAGTATGGGAAATAAAGGTGTTTCTTTTCCCATACTGCCAAGACAACTGAGGAATAGTACTGTGGCCATGAAGGATGCTTACAGTGTAAGGATGCTGTAGAATACAGAGTAATTGCTTGTGGAGGAAATAAGTGTTCATGGGCTATTAAAAAAAAAAGTAACGCTGCTTATGTACTCACAATTGGCAATGACTTGAAACAGAGCCCCAAAGCAATCAAAGATATTCATTACCTGAAATTTCTGCATAATATTAGTCTATGTGGTAATTTTTACAGTGTCAAAATGTTTAGCTTTAGGCCTAGTGATTTGTTCTTAAAGTGCATATCATTCTTTATCAAAAATACAGAGCATATAATTTGTCTAATTTTTTTCCTGATGTGTATTACAGAATGTGCAGGAAAAAAAATGCTTGATGGATTTGGGAAGTGTTTTGTCTTTGATGCCAGTTCTGTTTTAATTTTCTAGATACCATCACAGCCATGTTAGACTGCACAGATAGGCCTGTTCTGCAGGCAATTTTTCTTAACAGTAACTGCTTTGAGCATCTCATTCGACTGCTGCAGAACTGCAAGGTAAGGTCTCCCTTACCAGCATATTTTTAACAAAACCTTCCTTGTATTATTACTAATGAAGTAGAGGTGTCTTGTGTCTGTCTTGTGGTTAAAGCAATGAATACTTTGAGTTCTGAGCAAAATACCTTTACAGACCCTGCTTGGTCTTTGAAATCTGTTACAATGCTGTATCTTTGAATCACTGCTGAATCTTTTCTTGCCTATTGAAGTCTCTCAGATGTCAGACTTTGAGCTAAGCACAATAACCTCAAATAGTATGTCTGATTTAAAAAATAAATTACCCCAGCCTTTTTATTTGACTGTTTGTTGTGGGATTTGGGGGTTTTTTTTGTTTCTGTTATGTTCTATCACTGGGTTGTTAGGAAGTCACTTAACAACTGCTGCCAGATGGAGGTCTGAATTCTAATTTCAGAGGAATGTTTTCCCATTTAAAAAAAATCATTCTGGTGTGCCATTGTAAGTGTATCAAAATAATTGAGTCCTGTGTGTGGCTGACATAAAACATGAGCTCAAGCTGCTAAAAATGTTCCTCAAGTTTTCCTTTTCTGCATAGCATTTAGGGTTTTCATCTCAGCTGCAAATGGCCATAATTTGCAAACTTCCACTGATTGCACTTTCATTTTTCCCTGTGTAAAAGAACACAGATACGATGTAACTCTCTGCACTATTTTACTTCTCTTTTTGTGATATGTTAGTGGCATAGCTGTTTTGAGCTCTTTTGATGCTAGATAATTTAATGCTAGCTACAGTGTGCAGTTTGTTTCTAATCCATTTACATTTTGGATTAGAATGTATTTCAGTGCAATGATGTATTAAAAATAAATGTGTTTGGATTATGTTTGTAATTATAATCTGTGGCAGAATGCAAATTGACATGAACAACAATGAAGTGTTTTGAACAATCTGTAGTTTTATTATCTCCTTCTGAAAATACATTGTTTGGCCTTTCCATTCTTCTCCTCTGTTTTGGGAATCTCTGCCTGTTTTTGTACTAACCTTGTACCCTGTAAGAAACTCCTTTTTTAGTTTCTTCTAAAATCATCAACAGTGTGATGTTTACCTCTTCATGGTGACTGTTAGCTGTGTTCCTACACTCATAAACAAGTGGTGGAATTTAAGAAAGTGGGAACAGCTGCTCTATTTTTTCTTGCAGCTTACTGTTTTTATTTTTATTCTGCCTGTCTGTATGTTTCAAGATATACTCTTTTAAGGTTTTTTCTAGGGTTACAGTCTCACATCTCTCTCTGTTGTTTAGAGATCAGTGCTGCTAGTTTGGTACACAGTGTGCTTTTTCAGCCTTTCTCAGGCAAAACACCCCCACAGATGAGAAGTAGGAGAGAGAGAGGCAGGGCAGGTGTTGCAGTATATTTGTGCTCCTAAATATATTGTGTCTCCATGCAAAGATTGATTTTGCTGTGGAATTAGGGTTTCTCCTTATTAGCTGGGGGTGGAGACCCTAGTTCTAGATTTTATTCCTTCATTTGTGAAAATTGCCACTGGGTTCCTAAGCAAGCTGTGTGTGGAAAGCATGTTCTGCATCTCTGCAGAGAGCATGAGAGTCCATACACATCTGAAACTCAGGAAGCAATTGAATCTTCTGCAAACTTGAAATGCAAGTAATTTCTATGGAAAGGAGGGGTAAAGAAAATCTGTACCACTATATCTGCAATAGATACCCCAAAGAACTTGGGTGTTTGGGTGTATTTCTACTCATACTTCCTAGTCCTTTGCAGTATAACAATCTTCTAAAATATAAATATTTTTTTTTTTCATATTTCCTGGTTTTAAGGCTCATGGGCAAACTCTTTCCTTAACTATGCTTTAGGGTTAGAGATCTACACAAAAGCTTTTCAAAACTGCTTGCTTAAGTTTAGATGATCTGAATGTCACTTTTTGAGAGTGATATCCAAAAATAGGGACTGTAATTTAGAGGTATCAGGGGGTGCTTATTCTCTACAGAGAATCATTTAACAAACTGGTTTGTCTGAAGTGCTGAATCTTTTCTCATCTATTTAACTGTCTCAGAGGTCAGACTTTGAGCAAAGCACAATGACCTATTAACAGTATGTCTGATTAAAAGAGAAAAAAGTGGTTTATTAACAGCTTTTAAATGAAAAAATTAAAACCATGTAGACATTGTGTAAAGAAATACAGTTTTTCCTTTTCACATGCCTTATGAGAAGTGAAGTAACTCATACCAAAAGTTTGATGGACTCTATTTTTACGTTGTCTGCATTTGCTTTTGTTTAATGTTCTTATTCTTGCTAATGTTATAGTCCTCTGAGACTATATTATAGTTACTGTGCATTGTTAAGTGCTCTTGACTGTGATGTACCTTTCGAAGTGTTTGTGGTAATGTGCTTTCACACCTATGTAAGTCAAAGTAATATCTTGAGTTTTGTCCTTTGTTTTGCCCTGATTTATGGAAGTTTATTTTTCAGGTTGTTTCTCTTCAGTGGGATTAAGCTATCAGATAATGGAACAAAATCTCCTGGGGGGGTTGAGAAATGCTTAGGTTTTACCCACTAAAGGAAAATGTTTCCTTTTTTTAAAGGAACTTTTAAAACATTCTGATCTTTTTTTTTTTTTTTTTTTTAAATGCCTCGATAGACTTTAAACTGAAGGAGGTAAATTTTAGTTTTGATTATGTTACAGTGAAATTTGGCATGCAAAGTGACTGCAGTTGATTATGAATTTGGGTGAGTTTGAAACTGTCAAATTCATGTAGTGACTAGGAATTTAGCTACTGAACTCACACCAGTTCCTTAGCTGAAGATGCAGTATAGGTGTATGTTTGATTTAAAGCTGTTTTGCACCCTGTCTGATTCTTAAGGTGGTGGCAGAAATATTTTGCCCTTCTTCCTGTCCCAAAGACAGTGTGCCCCAGAAATTCTGCTACTGTGCTGTTGGAAGATAAAAATGCTCTGCCTAGGTATCTTCAGTTTTCACCTAGGGTGAAACAGAAGTAGAAAACAGTGAAACATCTGGACACATTTCCTTGTTAATGCCCCACTCTTGTCTTTATTTCTTACAAGCAAATTTCTTAGAACTCTATCATGTTGCATATTTTGAATAAAATCACAGTTGCTAAACCAGAGATGATTATAAATTCCAGATAAATCTCTTTCTTTGTCTCAGTGATTACGTATTTTAATTTATGTTTTTGTGGAAAAAAGTAATTGCTCTTTAGCAAAAATACAGTAAAATCTTCAGTATTTTAAGAATTAACAGAAGACTAATACTAATGGATGATTGTCTTACCAGTGTGAGAAAGCTTGCTTTTTTTTTTTTTTTTTTTTTTTTTCCCCCCCCTTTTTCTGTTTTTGTATGTGAAATGCAAATCTAAGGCAGCCTCCACAGATTTGGCTGCAGGTAACTGTTTCATGCAATTATTCTTGTCTCTGTTTCTAACAGCTGTTTTTAATTGCTAACAATAAAGTGGCAGACAAGAGTGAGAAAGACCTTACCAACAAATTACTGACAGAAATGAATGAGGATCAGGTACCTACCTAAACTGTACTTTGCTTCAGTTGAAGTCAAGACACAATCAAAGGAAAATTTGATTCCTGTGCTTCACCTTAACCATCCTCCTTAAGCCTTCTGTAGCAAAGTGAACTTAGGATGCTGCACAGATCAGCATTTCCCATCTTTGGAAAAGGATTTTTTCTGAATAACAAATTGAATTCAGCCTATGTTTTATTCATCTGCTTCAAACTGCAGATATTGGTAATAGCGTGAGCATCACTTATGCTTTTTTTAAGGAAAAGGTGAAGTACACGAGTGGGATCCAAATTAATTCTCTCAACCTGGTGATGATTCTTTTTCCCCTCCTTTTCCTGTTTTTTGCTCTTTGTCTCAGCACTGTGGTGTTTTGGATTCTGGGGCCTTATTTGTGAATCTCGATGGTTGTGTTTGATGTCCTGATTCTTTGCTTGTCATCAAGAACAGATGTTCACAAAACAATGGACAGGCTGAATCAGGGAGGTAGGAATAGCCTGTTGCTTCACTTTTCCCAAATACTGTGGAAAGTTTCAAATGTAAGTTTGTGTATTAACTTTATAGTAGAATTATTTGTTCTGATTAAAAATACAAAAAAATGTTGAATACAAGGGATGGTTATTTACAATTGTGATTTTTAGCTAATAGCTTTGGCTTTTTTGGACACAGCACAACACTCTAACCGCATGTAAATGTTTCTTCAGATCTGATAGTCTTCTAATTCTTGACATTGCGCTTTCAAAATATGTCCGAGGTGCATATAATATTTCAGAGATCCAGAAACAGTATGTTTGTTTGCACAGTGTTGCTAATTAGGTTTACCGAGGGATGCAAAAGAACATTTTTGTTCTTAAAACCATCATAGAAATATCAGTATAAACAATAATTATAGAAAGAACCCTCAGAAGATTGCTTGAATTGGAGAGAGAGGTGTTGAATCAATGCAATGAGACTACAGGTGAGGCAGCCACCTAACGGTGCTGGTGTGACTTATATCTTACACTTCGGGGTGTGTCTGTGCTGCATTGCTTTGCAGGGCCTTGGATGGAAAATAAGTCACTTTATATGAACTGCAGATGCTGATTTTCCAGCAGCACACACACACACACTGCAAGTGATTTCCTAATTGTTTTCCTCCCTCCCTCTTGAGGTTGTCCATTAGACGCATGAGGAAAACTTGTTTGTCCATCAGAATATTTGAGGTGCAGTTTGTGTTGCGAATGCTTCTCTCCTCTTGAAGTCTTTTGTTAGTTGTCTACTGTGATGTTACTCCTTGTAGGCTGTGGGGTTTGAAATTTTGACTGGTGGGGAGATGATTTTTGAAGCATGTTATCAAACTCTTGGTTTCCTTTCTGGCAGGAGGGCACAGCACAGATTTTGGAGCTGAACTGTCTTTGCATGTTTGTATATGACTTCTGTACCTGCTCCTTTCAGGTGTTTCAGGGACACCTGGACTCCTTGGCAGTATCAACCATTCAAGCCCTCACAGCAGTAATGCACAAGTCTCCAGCTGCAAAGGTAACAGTGTCTTTGCAGCTTCTTGATCTTGTTTCTGAGAGTTTTTATCACAATGCCTTGATGGATTTTGCTAATGGGGATGAGGAGGTTGTGGTCAAACATCCATGCCTATAGGAATAGCTGATTAGCATTCCTTATCCCTTTATATATATCTGGACACTGAGTTAGTTACCTTTCTGCCAAAACTGGGAGATCTGAGTATAATGGCAGTTGGAACTTTTGTAAAGGAAGTACATTGTTACTTGTCCCATGGATATGTGGGGTAGATTTAGTGGGTATTTACAGGAATTTTCAGGTGTCTATTTGTGTTGTAGATTTATATGGCATTAAACTAAGCCAGGACAGTATTGCTGTCCAGATAGTGGTCATGCCATTGCCCTGCCCTTCCTTGGCAGTTATTCTTGTGATGTGGTAAATGCATAGGTTGTGGTTAGTTTGTGATTCTGACTGGAAGCTAAGCCGATGGAAAAATAGTATATTTATTCCTGGATTGCTGAGTTCATTGGATTCAACCCTTGGCTGAATGATTCCCTGGGCTTGTCACAGTAAAAGGGATGTGACTGTACAGTGGAGGATGAAGGAACAGTGGGAATCATTTATTTTTTTGCTACTTGCAGTACAGCCTAAGGGAGAGACAACAGGATCTGTTATGCTCCTGCAGAGCATTACTGAAAGTGTTTATTCCTCCGCTGACTCTGGAAAGCCTGGAAAGAGTTGTATGTTGGAGGTGGGGACTAGCTGGGATTCACAGAGAATCAGAGTTTTCAATTGTACTTCTATTTCAATATGTATATTTTTCCTTTTCATGTTTACCTAAGTAATCACCTCACTTGTGCTGAAAGATTTATTCTTTAAAAAACCCCCAACATTTCAGCACAGCCTATAGCCAGGAGAAGAGTATCCATTCTATATGATGTGTTGGCTATTTAATAATTAAACCATAAGTGGATACTACCATTTGAACTTTGCTGGTTGATTTTTTTTTTTTCCATTGTAAAATCAATTAGTTTTCAGGAAAACTTCATTGGAACACTTCTCTAATTTTTTTAAGTTTTTGGGACAGGTGTTGTTTAATTTTGTCTAGAAAAATCTTTTACTGAAAGATTAATATTTGAATCCTTCTGCGTTTCAATGTAAATATTTCATTCTGTAGTTTGCACTAAAAAGATAAAAAATGAAACTATTTATTCTTTGTGATATTATTAACGTTTGGATTATACCAAAGTAGTTATATTTCTTATAGATAATTAATAAAATGCAACTTTGAACTTTTATTTATCTGTGTGCTGCAGTGAAGTACTTCTCATGGGCAGCATTCTAGAGACAGTGGAATTAATAGGTTATTAAAAATAATTTCTAACCTGTAATTATTTCATTCTAATTATTATCTTTCTAATATTGTATTAAATTGTCTAAATTAAAATTAAAAGTTGCTTGTCTATCTGCTGCAGCAGACAGTTTTTGTCCATTTAATTTGTTGGTGAGACTGGAATTTTTATCCTCAGGAGGTCTTCAAGGAGAGGATTGGATATGCACACATATACGAGGTACTAAAATCACTGGGTCAGCCATCACGGGAATTGCTGGAAGAACTCATGAATATGGTGAGCTGTGCTTGCTTTGAAGCAGAAATGTCATTTTACATCTTTCAGCAGTACTTCTGGTCCTTATTGTATTTCATGACTGAGTTCAGTGTTGTTTTTCAGGCTGTTGAAGGTGACCACATGGCTGTCGGGATACTAGGCATCAGTAATGTCCAGCCCTTATTGCTGCTCATCCAGTGGCTTCCAGAACTAGAATCACACGAGCTGCAGATTTTCATCTCCAATTGGTTGAGGCGAATCTGCTGTATTGACAGACAGAGCCGTGCCACGTGTGTCAACGCAAACATGGTCATCCGTATCATCGAGACCCTCAATTCCCACTCGCTGCTCCACAGCACTTGTGCAGAGAACCTGATTGCCCTGCTGGGCTCCTTGGGGAGCCAGTCCATGGGCTCTGAGGAGCTGCTCCAGCTGGTGCGGCTGCTGCGGCCGGAGGAGCCGCGGGGCGCGCACCCGTACGTGGTGCCGGTGATGCGCGCACTGCTGGCCATGGCGCGCAAACAGGGCCTGGCCAGCGCCCTGCAGTACTTCAACCTGCACCACAGCATGGCTGGCATCACCCTGCCTGCCATCCACAGGTGGCCAGGCTCTGCATTCTCCTTCAACGCCTGGCTCTGCCTCGACCAGGACCGCGTGGACCCCGGCACGACCGGCAAAAGTGGCAAGAGGAAACAGCTCTATAGGTACAGTTACTGCAACTGCTACAACTTACAGATGTAGGCCACCTGTGCCCCGTGGCATATGGTACCATGGGAC
This sequence comes from Certhia americana, assembly GCA_018697195.1. Taxonomy (NCBI): domain Eukaryota; kingdom Metazoa; phylum Chordata; class Aves; order Passeriformes; family Certhiidae; genus Certhia; species Certhia americana. The sequence goes on from CM031863.1 coordinate 23,801,383, forward strand.
AGGTGGTGCTTCTGCTCATCTTCATTGAAGGCAATACTTAATGCTTAGTCTGGGAAAGGGAGAGCTTTCATCTGTCACTGGATTCCTGTTACAGAAATAATGTGCAGTTTCTCTGTTGTAATGTCTTGTCATCTACAGTTTCAACATCTGTATCTCCAAATTGTGGTAAGGTTCATTGCTTAAACAGAACAACATTAAAAACCAAAAGTCAATCCCTCCAACTCCCCACCCAAAAGCAGAACAGCCTTCACACAGTTTGTTGTAAAGGTAATGAGCTCTGTATTTGTATAAGAGCAGAAGTGAGAAAGCACCTTCATGGTGCTTAAATAGTGCATATTGACATGAATGCTTCTTGATATAATTTAACTTCTTGGGTACTAAAAGAAGCAAACAAAATGTCTTTTTGGGTTTTTTGTCTGTTTTTTTAATGAGAGGAGTAACAACACACAGTCACATAGTAAATATTGGACAATCACTAAACAACTTGAGTGGATTTTCTTCTTAATAAATACATTGTTAGGTGGTAGTTTTGATGAAGCAAAACTTCATCAAAGCACATCCTTGACTGTATGTCTTTTGTAGCTTTTTTACAGGAAGTGGTATGGGATTTGAAGCCTTTATTACATGCTCGGGGGTGTTGGTGGTTGCAGTGTGCACAAAGAGGGAATATGCAACAGTGATGCTGCCTGACCATTGTTTTTTTGACTCTCTCTGGGTAAGATTTGATTCTGACAAACACTTTGTTTAGGATTGTATTATTAACTCAAAATTAAGGGTTTTTGATCATTTTACAAATCGTCTGTTTTATAATATTGCAGTAATTCATTGCATAAGAGCAGATTTAATCTGAAATACTGCAGGCAATTTTCACATAGATTAGTTGTTGATTCAGCTAACTTATGCGTGTGTATTAGGCACTTTTTGTTGATTCAGCTTGTTACAGCATTAGAAGTTTTTATATTAAAAGAAATGTAGGTGGTTGTGGTGCTATGTGAATAAATTAGCTGTGGTACTGTTTCTGCCTTACCCTTTTCTATTCCTGTACCTAAGAACTGATGTGCATTCTTACGAAAGAGCTCTTTCTTTCTCTTCAAAAACCTGTTTATATGTAAACATTGTATTTACTATTTGAAAATGGAAGCAGCAGGTGGTCTTAGATTCTTGTTGATGCTTTGGATTTATTAAGTGCTTTCCTCACCAGCTTAGTAGAGATAAAGTTAAATAGATTCATACAGTAATTTCACTGCTGTTAATAATGACTTAATTATTTTTTATTGCTTAACCAGCACAACATAACTATTGTTCACGTGCCTGGAAAGAGGCCCTTTGGTCAGAGCCTTGTGTATATCTATGTCAATGGACAGCAGAAGGTCTCTGCCCCGCTTCGATTCCCTGCTATGAATGAAGTAAGTTCCCTTCTGAGTCATACCCTGGTAGGACCAACTCTCATACAACAGTGAGAGTTCAGACTATTGCTAATCATGTTCAGCTTTGAACACTGTCCAGAGTGTCATTTTGGAGTGTAAGTGACCATTAAGTAATGTTTGTTTAGTCATCTCAGTTTAAAACCAAAAAACTCTACCAGATGACATTGATTAAATTGTGGGGTTTTCCTCAAAAAGATTGCCTAAGCATATTAACACAATTTATGATGTCATTGTAATAAATGGCAGTACTGCTGGTAGGATTGATGTAACAGTACTCAGTGAGGGATGTTCCCTGTTATTTTCAGTATTTTAATTCATTTTTACTTGTGTTTTTTGAGTGTTTCTTTAATATACTATTCCTTATTCCTTTGGTAACTGAATAAGCACTTTATGTGCAGTTAACCTAACCATTTTGGATGTGTACACATTTAGCAATACACTGACCATCAAAATGAATGTGTATTTCCTCTGTAAGCTTTATTCTTTCCTTTTGGGGAACAAATATATATTAAACAACATTCTGCTCTCTTTTCTAAGCTCTAATTTGATATTTGTTAAGTATGTTAAGAGAACAGTTAAGTTAGATGCTGTAATGGTAAAATCAGTATAAAACTTAAAAATGAGAGTAAATGTAGTTTTCATTTCAAGGTAAAGCTCTGGGTTTTGGCCCATCTGTCGAACCAACGTTATAAATCTGAAGGTAACTAAAACTAGGGCAAGTAATCTTACCATGAGAGCATCTGTTTGAGTGGACTAACTGATATGAGAAATGGACAGTAGCAGATATGCTGGGCTAGTATTTTGGAATATAATCCAGAAGAGGAGTGTTTACAGACAGGTATCAGGAGCACTATCCTTCCTGGCTGTGCTCCTGCCAGCAGTCACACAGCCCTTGAGGTAACCAAATTGCTCTTAGTTGGAAAAAGGGTGTTCTCTCCTTTTATGAGAAGTATATGCTCTGTTTTTTGGCCTGCTGTGATGGATTGCTTGTTTTTCAAGGCTTGACAGAACTTGTTCTTGCGGTTTCACTTATTTAGTTCAGATTTGCTAGATGCAGTCTTCAGATTTAAAACTTAGATTTATAGTGTGTGTTTTGTTTTCTTGCTTCCACTTCTCCAGTCCTTTACTTCTTGCTGCATTGGTTCAGCTGGGCAAAGAACAACAACTCCTCCTCCATCTCAGATACCAGATCCACCTTTTTCCTCCCCAGTCATGCCCCATCGGACGTCGCTTGGGGGCATTCTGGCTACAGGAAGTTGGGGTGGGGTGCTTGGAAAACCAGAGTTCATCACCAAAATGATCTCAGCAGGGACTCAGGACAGTGAATGGGGGTGTCCGACATCTTTGGAGGGCCAACTTGGATCAGTTATTATCTTTCATGAAGCACTGCAACCTTCTCAGGTGAAAGCACTATATTTAGCAGGTAGGTGGTGATTGTACTGGTTTTAGAAAAGTAAAAGGAATGAGTTATGAACAAGAGCTCTGCTCTACGCAGACACATAATGAAGAATTTACAGTCCAGAAGAACTGCAGAGCTGACCTAAGTGAGAGGGCTTTAAAGTCAATAAGCTTAACGTTTAATAAGTACGTTATGGAATTTGATTTTTAGATATTTGCATAAGCTCATCCGTTTGTCATATGTGTAGACCTTCAAAATTAAAATGTTAGGTAATAATTTCACTTGTAAATTCTGAATTTTTACTAGTTTGCCTACATGTTTTTACAGTTGAGACTCTTTAAATGTATTGCCCTTATTTGTTAAGCCACTTAAAGGTGATCTATGCTTGAGGTTTTTTCCATAAGAATCAATAGTTAAATGGTCATTTTAAAGAAAAAACTCAGAAAGCTATGTTGTACAGTTCAGAGTGTGAAAGGTATTAAGTTCCATAATGACTCAAGGTTGTTACAAATTGGCATTAAAACACTTGCATCATTTAAAGGAAATACTTCATGCTGCTACACAAAACTACCTTGAAGGTTACTCATTTTCGGGGCATTTAGGCTTGATGACAGAGATTAGTGACAAATATGAGATAGGCATTTCTAAAGACAAACATGAGAGGTGTTTGAAGGTATAAAAACACCTCTTCTTTGTGTAGTTCAACTTTTCATGTAGAGTGTTTCCTTTTTAAGCAGACCCTCTGAAATGAATAATCTAGCTCATAGAAACTCTACTTCAAAGCGTGTCTCAAGTAGATATGGTTCAGACTGTCCTATTTGTTCTTCCAACAAGTTTGGTAATATAAAATTTGTAAAGGGCAACAGTAATAGCTAGTGCACTCTTAAATACATGTTATATGATTTTGTGTACCTTTTTTTTATAGGTCCAAACTGTTTAACTCCATGGAAGTCTCAAGAAGCTGAAGTAGCAGACCTCCCCAGTAAGGTGCTGCTTCATTATACACCAAAGGTATGAAACAGGACATAATTTCTGTTTGACTACACAGTGTGCATTATTTTCAGTGTTTGCACTGTGTTTTTTTGGGGAAGATAAGGAGCAGTGAGAGCTCTCTTAAACTGTAGTCTTGTGCAGACACAGTAGGTTTGGCAGAAGGATGGAATTGTCTTGTACAATAGAGAATGTCAAATCTAAAATGGCTTATGTTACATTCTAGGAGTCTCATGTTGTTTAAATACTTTAATATCAACACATTGCCACAAAATCTTATGTTCAAGCATCTGTAACCTGTTTCCTAAATGATGTCATGGCTTCTTTATTTGTTTAACAGGCCTGCAGAAACCCAATTTGCCTTGACCTGTCTGCAAATCTTTTACATGGAAGACTAACTGGAAACAAAGTAGTGAACTGGGACATCAAGGTAAATGTGTTGTGAAGAGGCAGAACCTGATGTGAAATGTTTGTGTGTGTTTGTTTGTGTGTGTTCATCCAACTTCTGGAATCCTGGAAGTTATTATCATAATGCAAATTACTTTTAACAGATGCAGCATGTTTTTATACTGAGAATTCATGGCCTAACACTGTAGATGAAGTAGTGTTGCATTTACATTACATTTATTGAGAACTTATGAGTTACTGCTTTTACTGTCACAGTACCTGAAGATATTTTGTGGTAGCTAACTATTCTTCATAATAATGTTGACTGCATGTTGTGTATCAAGGGCATTTTGTTGTCTCTAGGGAATTCTGTCATGGTTTTCTTGCTGTCATAAACTCTGAGTTAGATTAAGTTAGCCCATGTGTAAGTGAGACATTCTGATTGTTTTGTGAGTACTCCTGTTTGTGAGTAAATTTTTACTATAGGTGAAGGGATTTTATTTATGGTGATGTTTTTCCTGCCTTTTCTATTGATTCAGGATATGATCAACTGTATTGGTGGAATAAATGTGCTGTTTCCATTGCTGGAGCAGATCAGCTTTCTTGGTGGACAGATGTCTGAGAAGTCTGAAGGAGAAACTCTGCCTCCAGAACTAGTAACTCCTGTAGAGGGTGACTGGGTGGTGTTTTCATCCCCAAAGGCATCAGGTAGGAAAGTGAAACGAAAGTGAACTAATTTTTGAGCTTGATTTTACAAGTCATTTTTTGAATGACAGAAAGCTGTTTGTTATGTGCTGGATTTTCCAGAGCATCTGTGTAAAGCTGAAAGGCTCTTTCTGTTCCTAGATACCTGACATGGATACTGAATACCAGGAATTCAGCACAATATAAAGAATAATACAGCATATTGCAATTGTAGATATATTTAGTAGCATTATTTTTCTTTTCATGATTTACTGTTATGGGTGCCAAGGTATGACTTTGTTTTAATTTCTGTTCTGATTATTTTGAGAGGTTATGTTTGATGTAAAACCTACTAATATCAACAGGAGAAGCTTTCCTACAGCTTGAGTGCTGGGTCACACAGCCACGTGGGACAGCAGCAGAACTGTGCTATTTAGCCTTTAGCCAAACTTTCATTTTCTTAGTAAAATATTCAGGCTCCTACCTCTTCCGCACATAGTCACATTTTGGATTTAAATAAAAAGAAACTGAAAGGATGCTTGAAGAATAGATTTTTTAAAAACTTGGCTAATATTGGGAATTAATTTTGACCTTAACAGAAACCACTGAGAAATCAGACCTTGCAAGGGAAAACACTACTTTTTTTTGTTTATTTCAAAGATGAAATGGTGGAGTAAAGTAAAAAAATAAATCTCCTCTCTGTCTCAATTTTTTTTGCATATCATGGCTAGAAAGTGTCTACAACTACAGAGGGAAAATAACTGCAGCATATGCAAAATATTGTTATAAAGGAGTTGTAACAAAGAAGTATAGCCAGGGATTAAGCAAGTGAAATCAGGACTGGGATCACTTTTTTCTGAAGAGGCATGGAATGGCTATGATTCTGCATAGGATAAAAAGCTAAAGACAGTCTACAGCTTAAGAATGAGAATTGAGAAGTTCAGGAAATAGTGAGGAATATAAACATTTTATTTTACTTTTCCTCCTCTGTTTTTATGCAGTGATCCAATAATAAACCATAAGACTTTTGCTACTGTTGTTCTGTTCTGCAGAAGCACGGCTGGAGAAGAACATAGTTGCAACTTTCATCTTGATGATAAAACACTTTATTCAGGGACATCATGTTAATCAAGAAAATCTCATTCACTCCCATGGAGTTGCCACCCTAGGAGCCTTGTTACAGAAGGTGAGCAAAGTTCAGAAAGATCCTTTAGTATTGAGTTTTGTGGACAAGGTCCTGATTATTTTGAAGCATAGGCAGAATGCCAAGATCTTTAAAAGCCTCCTTAGTGAGTATTTTCTTTCTTGTGTTTCTGAAAGCAAAAAGGGTGTGCAAGGTTGGTCTTTACCTGCGTAGTGAAATATGTTTCATTTCTTTTCATGTTCTGCTTTTTTTGATGTGGATACTGTGTTGTTTGGTTATTCAAATAAGACTACATTGGTGTTTATTGTATTGCTTTAATGGAGCAGACATTGCTGTAGAAGATAAAAGAAACTTCCATTTTTTAAAACGAAGTTTTATTAGGGACATTCAGTATTTTGAGTGCTAACACCTGTTGTTATTTTGCAAGGTGCCAAGCATCTTAATGGATGTGAATGTCCTGATGGCTGTGCAGTTGTTAATAGAACAAGTCTCAGTAGAGAAGAACATGCAGCTTTTGCAACAGATGTATCACCACTTACTTTTTGACTTCAGCATCTGGAACAGTGGTGATTTTCCCTTCAGAATCGGTGAGCTCTTGGCCTCAGGCAACTGTGTGAAGACACAGGGCTTTTCACATGACACAAATCTTTATCTTGGTTCTAAAAGAAAACTTTATGTTGTAGGACATATACAGTATCTTTCTACAATCATCAAAGACAGTAGAAGACTCTTCAGAAAAAAGTATGGTGTGCAGTTTCTTCTAGACACTCTCAGGATTTATTATGGGTATGAGTTTTACTACATCTGACTCCTCATTTATTGTACGTGGCTCTTGGGGGTTTTTGCCATCATTCTAATGAGAAGATTAATAGATAAAACCATGGGTTGGATGTTGATTGTTGATTTAATTTGCAAAATTGCATTAACTTTTTTTCCCATTTGACTTACTACTTTTCCTTGCCTTGAATTTTTATGCTAAGGTTATGTAAAGTTTGTCAGTTACACTAGGAGTGCTTGTAAAAGTAATTATAACTACAAAATTGTAGGACCTGTGTTCAACAATGCAAATTAAGTCGCAGATCATTACAATTATAAAAAGTTTAGCATTTTAAGTTCTTTTAAATGCTTGTAGAATTTGAAGTAGGACTTCTTTAGAAATCAGTAATTTTAACCTTTTAGTGCTGATGAGTTATGGCTGCTTATGAATATAATTATGTTCTTGAGGAAGATTGGCTAGAGACTTTGCTGTTTTCTGTGGGAGGTGGGAACCTGCAATCCTGCCCTATATCCAGATTAGTACAAGTCTACATTTCAAGGCTTTTATGTACTTGCAAAGTTTGATCTGCTTACTGCTATTCAGTTGCTTGAGTTCAGTAAAAATTGAAAACTTGTGCATGATGCCTGGGTAGATGAAAAATTACCAAACTGGTACCATCAAATTGCTGTTAATGAGCCATGAAGAACTTCCTTAGGTTGCCTTTCTGTTCTGCTGGCTTACAGGACTGGTTGTAAAGACAGTGATTTGGCTCCTGATGACCTGAGAACAATACGGACATCCCTGTATGGACTGATCAAATATTTCCTGAGCAAAGGTGGAACACATGAAGAAATTCAGAGCATTGTAGGATATATAGCTGCCACCACTGATGAGGAGGAGGTATGCAACATGGCTTAAATTGATAGTTTAAACTGGACATGTTTTGGTTTTGCATCTTGGCGTTTAGAAATCCTTCCTTGTGTACTTAAAAGAAGGGTGAACAAAGAAGAAAAAGACCATGAGCAAAATGTTAACTAATGTGTGGTTCTGTTTAGATGTAGGTAAGATAAGGATGTGCCATTAGAAAAATAATCTTAACTTAAAAAACCCAATGAATTGACCTTCAGATGACCAGGAATTGTGATCATGTAGTTCCATTTTGTAGTATCAGCAGCACTTGAACTTATTTTGTGTCTGTGCTTAATTTGATAAGGTGTTCTATATAGAGAAAAAATATATCAAAAATCATTTAAATGCACTAATACTTAGCAACAAAATGTCTATTAGCCATCAAAGGTAAAACTTAAAAACCAAGAAAATTTTCTTAAAACAAACCATGAAATCTGAACGAACTGGGGACTTATTTGGTTGTCTTTATTTTGTAGCTCTGCCGAATTTTGGACATTCTCTTCAGCCTACTTCATTCCAGTCCAACCCCAGACCAGCTTTTTTTATTGCTCTTTGAACCAGGAAATGCTGATATTCTTTATGCTCTGTTACTGCATCAAAGATACTCTGACAGGCTTAGAGAACTTGTGTTCAAGGTAATGAATTGAATCATATGTTCCTAAATTAGTCGATTGAATGTAAATTTGTTTTTCATTGGTGTGGCAGGAGTGTATGCAATTACAAAGATGCTATTCCTTTTTAATTTTCTCTTATGTTAGCTAGGTGGCATTGTCACAAAGAAATTAGGGTTCTCTTAAAATGAAATGATGGAATCTTTAAAAAAACAATCTATATTGTTTGAGTTAGTTTTCCAAATAACTTTAAAATCTGTGGACCAGCATGTTATATCATATACAAGTTTGAGAGATCTGGAGGCTTTTTTGTGTTCAATTTGCATTCATGTCTACTTTTTCTTACAGATAGTGGAAGAGATGCTGAAATGTACCAAAGTTTATGAACGGAGCAAGCACCGTATGAGACTCAGAGAAGTGGGGTACTCTGGGCTGGGACTCCTCCTGAATGAATCACCAGTTACTGTTTCTCTTATTAAAAACCTTCTTAACCAAGTTCTGTATGCAGGTAATTGGCCAGTGCTGCATCTGACATAAGTACACTTCTGCTGCTCAGAGACAAACATACTTGGTTTTTGTTGAGGAAAGAGGTGTTACTTGTAGAGCTGTTCTATTCAAAATTCCTGTTAGTCTCAGCTAACATTTTCTTAGTTCCCTGAAGTTTGTTCCTTCTATTTTCCCTGGACGCAGTAATAACTTCCAAGGGAATTTTTAGATATCTATCTGTTGCATTCTCTTGTGTTATATTGTTTATGGTGTTTATTTTCTTTCTCTCCTACAGATCCTGCTGTGAATTATAAAGATCTCCTAGCTGTAGTGTATCTGGCTCATAGATCAGATATAAACATGAGAGTGATTATCTGTAGAAAGGTTAGTTGTCTTCTTTAGAACTGGAATACTGTCCTTCAAGCCTATGAACTGTACAGTGTGATAACTAAATAATTTCTTTAAAACACAGTGGCAGTATTTGTTGTTACTGTTTTCTTTAGTAAAGATTTATTTTAAAAATTAAACCCATTTGTCACTTACTGTTGACTTTTATGTACTCAAGTACTTTTAAAAGCCAAAACAAAAAGTGAAGCCTCTGTCATGATTCTCACATAACTAGTATTTTCTACAGGTTTAAGATAGCAGGCTCCTTGAATTACTGAGTTTTTCCAAAGCTTGTATCACTGTAATTGGTACTGAATGTAGCTGTGAGACACCATATAGTCTATTAAAGTTTCCCAAAATGAAGAAGGGGAACTATAATGTACACTATCAGTAAGCTGTTAATACTGCAATTTTATTAATTTTATCTGTTTAGTAGTTCCTAATCAAGCATATTTTTTATTAGAGATTTTTTTTTTAGACTATGGGTGAATGGGATTATTTGTTGAGATAACTGGCTTTTGAAGGAATTGTTGCAGAACAGTTGCTGAAATATGGCAACTTACAATATGCTTTGATAGCTTCTTTTCTCCCCTACTGAGAATTTTTTAGTTTTTAAAAATTTTTTCTCAAATGCATTTTTTTATGAGGAAAAATTACTTTGTGGCTGATTTGCTTATTATTAGCTGATTATGGCTCTTTATACAAGGTGGTAAGAAAAGTAAGGAAGTTGTAAGACTGTAAAATGTTTAATTGAAAAGACAGATGGATGTAGTTACAAGCTAAAATTAATGTGTAGATATGGGATATCTTCTATCCTTAGATTTTGCACCTTTTGCATTCCCAACTGGATGCAGCACAACAGATTTCTCAGCAGCTGGGCTGGCAGGACACTTTGGTGAGACTATTCCTGAAAGAAAACTCAGAGGTTCGGACTGGCTTTAACGAGAACAGGACTGATTCCTCCAGGGAAGAGGGAAAAAAGCCTCCTACTGAAGAGCTTCAGAAACATCAAGATGATAAGACAGAGAGAGACAAAGCTGGCAGCTTTGCCTCAGTTAATGGTCTGTTTGATCAGTGGAGTTTAGAAGACACCAAATCCCTGGATGTCCCTGCCCATTTCTCCGTTATGCCGCCGGAAGATGCATCCGCAGCAGAGATGTCTTTTAGTTTGGAGGGACGAGAAGAGTTGTGGCACAGTAATCCTTCACATTTGAGTTTAGATTTGTCCAGTGTTGACTCTTATGAACTGACTGATGTTGGGAATCAGATGACAGATAGCCAGCCCAGCACTCCCTCACCCACAGAGAGCACAAAGCCCTTCTCCAGGCAGCCTGACAAAGAGCTGGGTGTTATGAATGAAGTGGCCTTCACTGCTGAGCTTTCTCTATTTGAAAACCAAGGAGTAAGTAACTATGCGACTGGTTTCTCCAACTGTTGGAAATTTCTTTTGTTCTTTCCATCTCCCCAATGAATGATTATTACTTTTTTTTGTCCCTCCTATCATCCAACAGAAAAGCAAACGATATGGCTCTTTTATATTGAATAGGGGTACTTCCTTTTGTCGTGTGTCTTCTTTTTTGATTGTCCTGTTGAGATAGCTTTGATGTTTAAAAAAACCAACAGCAAACAAACAAAAGAATAAAACCAACCTGCCCTCACAGCCACAAGAAACCATAAAAGGAATATCTGCAAACTCTTCCCCCTCTCTATATTTAAACATCCTTTATCATCCAGAGGAGGCATGGAGCAGATGTACTGTAAAAAAATCCAGGGTAGCTAAAGGCATCTTGTTTTACATCATACAAGCAAGCTACAGTCTCTCATATTTATGTTGTTGTGAGCTTTTCAATTGGACTTTAGATAGCAGAGTTTCAAATGTTGAAACATGAAAGCGTAGGGGCTGTGATGAATAAGAAATGTTTTGAAGGTTTTCTATACTAGAAGGGCTTTAAATATTTCACTTCTTTTGTAGGGGAGTGATAATGAACTCATACAGTTACTTACAGACATCCTACTGTGTGTAATGTGGAAAGGTATTGAAAAATCTGATGATGATGCTTGGATTGAGAGAGGACAGGTGTTCTCTGCTCTCACCAAACTGGGGATGTCTAACGAGTTGCTGCGGCCTTCTGATGAAATAAAACTCAAGTGAGTGTGCAATTCTTTCCTTTTGAGGATAAATTGAAGTGGGGGACATGAGTGAAGCTGGGAAGGGGTGGATGTTTCCCACCAAGATGTACTTTTCTCTTCTGTCTCTTCACATACTGTGAGAAATATATTCCAATACTATTTAGGAATGTCTTGTGGCCAGAGGGTTTTAAAACTATCACTGTTTTCATGAGTCTCTCAATCGCTTTTATCTCATTGGCTTATCAAGAAGATGGCAGTTATGTAACTGCAGACTAAGAGATTCAATTAAATACTTAACTGGATTTTTTAAAAGCCACTTACACTTAGAACTTGTAATACTTACTTTGGGATTTTGTTTTCCATGCAGCTTGCTGGAGAAGATGTTAGAATGGTCAGTCACTGATAACAGAGATTCAAAAGCTCTCCCTACACATGCTGAAAATGCCTTCAAGCTCTTGCTAATTGTACAAGGTTTCCTGCAGGCAGAAGGACTAATTAATTCAAATTTATGGACAGAAAAGGTACAGTAACTGTGTAATGGACATACTACTAGTATATGGACTGAAATGGTAACGAGAAAGTTGTTAGTTTGGACCAACATCTTTCTAGTCATATGTTTTTAAACCACAGATATTACAGAGTAAGGATTTATAGTAGAATGGAGAGTGCCCCTTCATGAATAAAAATGTGACTATTTACCACAAGGACTATAGTTAATTTTGCAAATTAAGTAGGCATGTAACTCTTTACTGAGAATCCAGATTTCTTCAGACTGGACAAATATTTAGAAAATGTAAAAGCTAATGAAACAGCAGCAGTTGTAGCCTAAGCTTTTGCACTGTTTATCAGCATTTATGGCTCTCTGAGCATCCTGAATGAAAGACCAGCCAAAACTCTGCTCTTGCTTGCAAGTTGGGAAATATCACTACTGGGTTTTGACCCATATTGGAGTTTCAACAGATACAATTTATCTCAACATTTATGTCATCTCTGGCACTGGTCATGCTTCCTTCACAGTCTGAGTTGTCACTGCTTTTCAGTTTTTCTAAGCACAAGGGGAGATAGATTATGTGGAAGCCATCATTATTTCACTAGAAATCCTTAAAAAGTATTTTTTAAGGCTACTTTCTTTAAGAAAAAAGTGTAATGTCATGAGTCATTAACACAGTAATTCCTATGCTGTTCTCTAAAATGCCCACTTATAAGTAAACATAGCTTAAAGCTTTAAATTGCTTGTATTAAAAAAGTTTCTTAGTTTCTTCTTGTTAAAAACTTTGCCTTCTGTTGGGAAACCTAGTTAGAAATGAGAGCTGAACTTAGGAGTAATGAGAGTTGTGCTTCTTGCCAACTCAGAATTGAAAATAACGGTACTTTGGTAATTTATCTTCCACTGTGCCCAGGGAGAATTTAAAGCACTGTAATATCCTAAATGGGGTATTTCAGTCAGAATTTAAGTGACCTGTTATAGAATATTATCAGGGTGTAAGTTTTAAATTCATCTGGATAGCAAAATGTGCCGTTTGCCGTGGGAATACCCACTTTTTACAAGGCTTCTATCACTTCTGCTATCTAAATAATGACAGAAGTGTCTCCTAGAGTGGAGTCTTGAATTTTCTAAGGATGTGACATTTACTGGAGTTAATTTATAGGAAAAAGAATAAACATACATATACTCTTGCTCTCTCCCTGTACACGCTTATACACACACACATATATATATATATATTTTTTTTTTTATATGTTTTATTTGGGGCAGATACTTGCCTTAATGTACTGGGCTAGGTAGATTTTTGTTGTCTGAAATTTCTTGAAATTGCTGGTTTAGCTGCTGTGTTCTGGGATGATTTTCTAGGTTTAGTTAATTACAAATGTGAACACAGCCTTTTCTTCTGTTTCTGTAATAGCTCTTGGAAGAACTAGTGACTCTCATGGATAGCCTGTCAGTCTGGTACTCTGCTGGCCTAGAAGCAATTAGGCTTTCACAGGTACAACTCCAGCTGCTCCTTGGATTCATTGCACAAGACAACTTACAGGTTTGTTGCAAATTCTTGTAAGTGGTACTTGAGTTTGAAGGATACATTTGATGTAACTGTTGTGGTTTATGGGAGAGCTGCTCATACCAGTGAGCAAACCTGTGGTAGTCCCTCATCCTTGTGTTGGGAAGATGCTTTATTGGTTCTTACCTTTTGCAGGTTTACTCTACAGTCCTGTCAATGTGCACCTCCAGAGCACAAGAAAGAGGGAGAGGGCTTCTGTTTGAGGAATATGCAGGCAGGAGTGGCAGGAAAAAGATTGGGTGCTCAAGGAGGATCACATTCATTTTTTGCTGTTTGTTTTTGTAGGTCTGTGCTATGGCAGCAGCCAAACTAAACACCCTCCTTCAGACCAAAGTTATTGAGAGCCAGCCTGAGGCGTGCTATCTCCTGGGGAAGTTGGAAGGAATTTTGAGTAGGTCAATTGAAGAGAAGACAGAAACTTACTCATTTTTGATTCCCCTTGTTCGGACATTGGTGTCCAAGATTTATGAACTTCTCTTTATGAACCTGCACCTTCCTTCATTGCCTCCTACCAATGGCAGCCCATCTTTCTTTGAGGACTTCCAAGAATACTGCAGATCTGATGAGTGGCAAGTTTACATTGACAAATACGTAAGTAGTAAATTTTTTATGTATCATTTCCTTCCTCTTTTTGGCTGTGAAAACAGAGGAACCCAGTCAGAAATCATACAGTACTTTTTATTTTGCTTTGGTGGAACCAGATTATTCCAAATATGAAGCAATATGAAGAGAATTCATTCAGGCATGATAACGAGCAGATGGCACTTTACTGGAAAGATTGTTATGAAGCATTTATGGTGAACATGCACAGGCGAGACCGGGAAAGAGGAGAAAGTAAGCTTAAATTTCAGGTAAGATTTTCAGTGAGTGCAAGGTTCTCTTAAAAGAGCTCTCTCAAGAGTTGCCTTCTAAAAGATGTAGAAAATGAATTCCAGGATGATCCAGTTCAAGTAATTGTAAACAGGTTAATTGTATTAAGGTTTTATGGGCAGTGGGACTACATGTACTTCTAGGATATGCTTTCTAATTCTGCTCTGTCTATTAAGAGTCTTACATGCAATCAAAGTTGTTTCAGTACAGTAGGCCTTCCTTTTCATATAGCAAGGTAGAAATATGCTCAGCCATAAGCTGCATCCTCTTTTACTCTGATTTGTGTTTTGAATTACTAAAACCTGTTTTCCATTATGAGCTGTTTGTTTGGTTTTTTTCCTTTAAATCTATTTCAATACAGTTAAAACATTTAAAATAGTGAACAGTTCTTATTTAATGTGTCGAAAAATTGCTTCTAAACTGACCTTTCCGTATAAGGTCCAGATTGAATTTCAGCATTAGAGCCAACTGGCAATTACAGGAAATACCTTAGTGGAGTTACATCTCTTTGCATTCTTAATAACAGAATTTGTAAGTCTATTTTGTTCACATAGCTAAAGGAAAAATACAATGAGAGTCACATTCTAGAATACCACAATTTAAGAAAAATCCTACCTGTGTGCCAAACAGCTGAGTTAGAGGTGTAACTATTAAGTTCAGTGTATTGGATATCAAGGCTCAAGCAGAAAAAAACAAGTCAGGATTTCTAATACTGACTGCTTTTCTGACAATGAAAAATTGCTTTAGTGTGGATTAAGCATTGATAATGCTTTCTTCAAAATTTCTCTCCTAAGTATTACCTTAAGATTTCAGAATATTTTATCGCTAAAACTTTTCAGCTGAGAACTCTTAAGGAAATTGTTTTCCACGGTCAGAGTAATTCAGTGCTCGATCTATTTGCAATGGTGTTTCAGGAGCACTTTGTGGAACCGTTCAGCAGGAAAGCTCGGCAGGAAAATCTGCGCTACAACAGTATGCTGAAACAGCTCAGCAGTCAGCACACAGCCACCCTGAGACAATGGAGAGCAGCCCAGCTTTACCTGTTCTCTGAGCGTGGGCCTTGGGCTGAAAGGTGAGACTGCAGTTCCTAAGCTGTGTATGATACTTACAAGGAATTTGTTCACATGACTCTTTCATGTGGTTAAAACCAGGTTAGAGTGACTGCAGTAATCATGCTTGAGATGTACAGGCTTGAGTGACAGGACAAGAAAAAATGGCCTCAAGTTGTGTCAGAGAAGGCTCTTATTAGAAAGCAATTTTGGGGTGATTGTGGTGGTGGTGGTAGGTTGTCAGTTGGACTTGATGATCTTGAACATCTCTTCTTATTCTGTGAAAATAAATACTGTTTACAAAGTAGTGATTATCAGAGCTGCAATGTGACACAAAAGCAATAAACTGCATTTTCATCTCCTATTTTTTGCAATGGGCCAGTGGTTGACCAGTATTTTTCAAATTATGCACTCTTTTGTAATTAGTTCATTCTTGTAGGTCTTTATTCAGATTGTTTTTATGAATATTCTTGTTTTCCTAGGAAACAGCGTCCTGTTCACTGGAAACTTTCAAATGTGGAAAATTTTTCACGTATGAGACTAAAACTAGTGCAGAATTACAACTTCAACTCTCATCAGGATGCTAGTGACCTGAGAGATAATTTAGGTAAAATTGTATTTGCTATCTCACCTGAGTTCTTACCAAAGAAAGATATCCACTTTCCTCTTTGTGTTTAATAAGCATTATATGCTAGATACTTAAATCTTGATTTTTCTTTACTTCATCTATAGTAAAATCTATAATATGAGAGTGGTTCTTTGACCTGAAACAGCATCTTCCTACTGAGTAGAGTTCTTTAGCTCTAGTCCATTGAAATGTGGGGTTTTGTTGCACAATAAATAAAAGTTAACTCCTTTGTTTTAAGATAAGAAGTCATACAACTTTCTTGTATGAGATTATTTCAAGAGAGATGCAAAGAGATCCGAGTAAGCAGTCTTTGTTCAAAGCATTTTAGAATTTTTGACTAAAATGTGTAGCTATGAAGTGCTTTGTTTCAGAAGTGTGCCAAACAGCTGAGTTAGAGGTGTAACTATTAAGTTCAGTGTATTGGATATCAAGGCTCAAGCAGAAAAAAACAAACCAAAACACTCTTGTAAACCCACATAACCAAAAGGCAAATGCAGTGCATTTCTATTAGCTCTGCATGTTTTAGCAATGTCCGGGAAAATGTTGCAAAATATTTTATTGTAAGTGTCCACATCAGAATTCAAGTTTAATTTTTCTTAGGTGTTGTGTTCCCTTTCTACTGTCACAATTCTCAGTGTAGCTCAAGGACTGCTTTTTATTGTTCTGCTTAACCACAAAAATATTTTAAAAGCCTGATTGATTTTTACTTGGTTAAAACAAACATTTAATGTGGAAGATTGGCTTAGTAGGTTAGATTTCCAGAAGTATTGTAGCAGAAAAAATTCTGAGCTATTATGTCTATTTATGCTAGGTGTGCATCAGGCACAACCCACTAGTGAGTCCCTGCTTCTGGAGGTGGTGAAGCAGGTGAAAGTGAGTGACTTGGAAGATGATGTTCTGGAGCTGCCAGAAGAAGACACAGCAGCCAGTTCCAATTTGTAAGTAGAACAGGATAAGCAATTGTCATTTGTTTCTATGCTAGGGATAAGGAGCAAGAAACAACTACAGGAATTGAATAGCATCCACAGTTTCCCCCTTTCTTTGTCTGGCCTTAATTCAATCCGGAGGAGTTTTGATCAGTAAAGTTATTGTTGGAGTTATCATTGTCACCACTGAGACAAGTGAAGAGCCCCAGGTAAATGAAGGCAGAGCAGAAAATTGTGAAAATCTGTTAGTGATTCACTGTTTGTTTTTGATCTGTTTGTGAAAATCTATTAGTGATTCACTGCTCACAGGTGGGCTGTTGAGGCTTTCCTACTTTGTATATTGACTGTAATTCTCAAGAGGCAATCTGCCCTCTAAGGACATGGACCAGACTGGAACTATGTCTTGTCCATGGTTTCCGTGGTCATTCACTCCACTGCCAGCTGCATAGCATGAAAATCTGTGTGGGTGGCATTTAAGTGCTGGAGAGTGCCTTAAGAGTATTCCAGAGGGAAGGCCAGCTGTGCTTCCTTCATGTCACTTGTGTGACTGCAACCAAAAAAAAAGGGCAGGAGAGAGAGAGCAGGGTGTTGAGGGAGGATAGCAAATACTTTACTTCAGTAATTGTATATGTCATGTTGTACATACATTTACGTGCGTCTGTGCTGTTAAGTCCAGTAGAGAGTTGGCACTCTGAGTGGTACTGATGCATTTTGTACTTTAAAGGTTATTAAATGCTTGCTGTAAATTATAGCAGAGTAACCCTGAACATAGCTTTAGTCGCATGCACTGGAACTCAGTTCTGCTCTGGACCAGAGGACCTAAGCACCTAACAATTAAGTAAGAAAGGGAAATGCAGCCTGATGTTTTTGTACTTCAGATGAAGTCAAGTCCTTTGTGCCTGAGACCAAAATATCAAGACTGAAGAGTGATGCTATGTAATGATGCTTGTGGTCTAGTCTGAAACAGCCCAGACTGCTGATGAAAGCAGCTTTATATAATTGCTTATGTTGCAGTATTAATGCCATTCAGACTTGATTTTTTTCTGAACTGTGCTCTTACCAAGGACCTAAGCAACAGTATAATCTACCCAACCCTGTAACACTTAGTGGTATTTTTTCAGGGATGAGAAGGATGAGGAAAGTCAGAAAGAAAAGCTAATTTTGTCTGAAGACTGTGAACTCATTACAGTAATTGATGTGATACCAGGCAGGCTGGAGGTCACTACTCAGCACATCTATTTCTTTGATGGTAGCATTGAGAAAGAGGAAGGTAAGCATGATCAATATTGCTTTATTTTCAGCGTAGTTCAGCATTCTACTTTTAGAAGGCTGAGTTGAAGTTTTGAAAATGAGTGTCAAAGTAATTGTAAAGAGACAAATTTTGTTGTTTTGTACTTAAAATTAATATTGCACTTTATGGTTAGTGGCTGACTGATCCCTTCAGAATCAATAATCTGGAACTGTGTTTTTACCTGGTAAATTGATGAACTATTCTTAGTATTTCTTAAACATACCTTACTAAAAAACATGCTGACTAAAAGAAGTTACTACCTCAAATTCGCTTTGTAAATGCCTCCTTTCTGTTCTCCCTGACAATGTTTTATTCATGCATTAATTAAAAAGTAGTAGTATGTAAGCATTAATCATCTGTATTAATTTAGGAAATTTTAATAGAACATTCACAGCTGGCTGTGAAAACACTGAAGTGAAATGTTGGACAAATAATAGTAAAATTTTCCAAATCAGTGTACCAAAATTTTCAGTCTCTGGGAAATCTAAAGGTAAGAGTTTGTTTGAGCCTGTTTAATAAAGAAATGGTTTGGCTCATACTTCCTGTCAACAGAATACATTTATAATATGTCTTGAATCAGAAAGCAAAAGTAAATTCCACATTCCATCAGGTATTTCTTGCTTCATTTCTTTCAGCACAACAATATCTGAAGTTAGTATTTTCCTAGCAGGATGGTTAATCAAATCAGCTATAAGAATTCCTTTTTCTAGGACTAACTGAGAGGTGATTTGAACTGGTACTGCACTGTGTCTCTATGGAAAGGGTTTTTTTTCCTGTCCATTCCAATTCAATAAACGGAGTGTTCCTCCTAGGGGTAGGTTTTGATTTCAAATGGCACCTTTCTCAAATTCGAGAGATCCATTTGCGTCGGTACAACCTGAGGAGGTCAGCTTTGGAGATCTTCCTTACGGATCAAACCAACTACTTCCTCAATTTCAATAAGGAGGTATGAGTTTCCTAAATTTCATGGATTATATAATAAGCACAAGGTTAAGTTTAAGATCAGTGACTGTATTTGAGTCTGGTGCCTTTCTTAATACTGTAACGCTAATAGCAGAAGGATTGCTTTACACAGTCATCATGGCAAACTAGACTGCAGTCTGATATCTAGAAACTGATTAATTGTAGAAAGATAGATAAAACAAGATTCTCCTTTTTCCTCTCTCTCTGTATACAGAATGGTTATTTAACTAAAATCACATCAGTAGTAATCTAAATGTTTTGAAGCCCATCTTTTTAAAGATTGAACAAATTACTTACAAATCAAAGTGGGCTTTTTTTTTTATAAAGACATCAGAAATCATTCATATTCCATGCTAAGGAGTAGTGAACTTTTTTCCTCTCTGGGTAATATGACTGATCCTTTTTATGAGGGACTAAGATAAATTTCAGAACTTAGGGTAAGTTACATACTACTAGGTCAGTTTATGAACAGGTCTTAGAAAATGTTGCGTGGTTTGATTTTAATGTGAAGTATGTCACATCCATCCATGTCCAAATGTTTTAAACAGCAAGAGATTGAACTACTTGGGAGTGTAAACGGGTCCTATTTATTTCACATTTTAATTAGCAGATAAGTTAATTGTCAGCTCCAATCTCCAGAATGTTGTTTTATTAGTGCTGTTTTCTAACAGGTACGAAACAAAGTATACAGTCGGATATTGTCACTGCGTTCTCCAAACATTTCTGGGACCAGATCTCCACAGGAGCTTTTCAAAGCCTCAGGTTTGATGCAGGTACAAGACCTTGGCTAAATGGTGTAAAGAATTTCTCTGCTTTCTGAAGGAGTCCCCCAGTGTTTAGAGGGCAGCTGCCAACTTCTGTACCCTCAGCCTGGCCCCTGAACTTTCACATGCATATTCTTAGGATGGTTTGGTTTGTGTTTACAGTCAGGTAAATGGGTATAGTCAGGCTTTGTTGATTGACAGGTATTTTAACATGAATATAAAACATGTGGTAGTTTTGCTTTTGTTTTTAGTCTATGATCTTGAGTGCCATTTTGAAGCTTCTTTCACTAGATGTGCAAATAGTTTTCCCTCCTAACTTTTTGTGATGGAGCTTTCAACAAAACCCACATGAAGATTAAGTGAGAATTAGTAATACTGGAAAAAAAGGGAAATGCAAAAATGTCTGTACTGCCATAAACACAATTTTTAAATATAATAAATTATTTTTATCTTCCATTTCTTTATGCCGAAATTGTTTTCTCTGAGAGAGGAAGCTTTACAAATAACTTTAAAATATTGGAAATGCTTTGATTGTTCTTTGTTTTCCTAACAATAAAAACTATAAAGTTGTATATTTACACAGAAAAAATATCATCTGTCATGACACATCTCCCATGTTTGTCACTCTGCAGACAAACACTGAGCCCTTCTGAGCACAGCTGTGTCTGTTCTTTGGTTTAGAATATAATAATGGAGCAAACAAAGTTGCACAGACAATTTGGTGTACAAATTGTTAACCTGTACTGTTAACCAATGGGAGAATAATTTATAAAAAAATTTTTATCTTAGCGCTCTAATGG
This sequence comes from Certhia americana, assembly GCA_018697195.1. Taxonomy (NCBI): domain Eukaryota; kingdom Metazoa; phylum Chordata; class Aves; order Passeriformes; family Certhiidae; genus Certhia; species Certhia americana. The sequence continues at coordinate 23,822,042 of CM031863.1, forward strand.
ATGTCAAAGTTCTGTTCTCCTTTTTATCAGTACCTGCATACTTGCCTTCTTTTTGTTTCTCTTATTTCCTATATTTCTTTCCCTTTTTACGAAGGCTGCTCATTGTCTGCTGCTCTGTATTTAAACCAGTACTGTCACCAATCAAGACCTGATTTCAATGAGATATAGATAGCACAATCACTGAATCAAAGGGAAAATAAGCTTTATTATCAGAAATTGAATCTGGACTTGCGTTACAATTTTTGTGGTCTTGTGCTTTTCACTTGCCAGTGCTGTCCTCTGGCAGATAGATACTGACAAAACTTGTAATTTGCAATAATTATATCTTTGATATAGTGAATTCCATTTTATCTTTCTTTGTCTTTCAGAAATGGGTGAATAGAGAAATATCCAACTTTGACTACCTTATTCAGCTGAACACCATGGCAGGACGAACTTACAATGACCTTGCTCAATATCCTGTGGTAATTAAAATGTTAATTTTTAAATTTTTGCCAAAGTTATGTGTTTTTTCTGTTTTGAAAGATGTAGTTTTAGTCTTTATCTGATGTTTGGCTTTTTTTTTTTTTTTAGTTTCCCTGGATTTTACGAGATTACACCTCAGAAGAGCTGGACCTGAATAATCCTGCAGTATTTAGGGACCTGTCCAAACCCATAGGTGTGGTAAATGAGAAGAATGCTAAGACTGTGAAAGAGAAGTACGTGTTTGAACACTTGGTTATATTTCTTTGTCTTTTCTAAACCTCCAGTCTAATAACACATTTAAAAAATCAAGTTGTGACAGTGAAATTTTTGAAGCTGCTTTTATGGCATAACAGATACATTTGTAAATGCAGTTAGTTTGTTGTTCTGCTGCATTCAGACTGTATTATATGGCACTATTATATGGCAGTGAAAGGACAAAACTTATTGTTGTAAATTTTCAGTTGTTTCTCAGCTGTGGAGATGAAAAACTGAAGGACTGTAGGAACAGACTGTTGTAAATTTGCAGTTGTTTCTCAGCTGTAGAGATGAAAAACTGAAGGACTGTGGAACAATTTAATGGCCCAGCACCTTTAAAAGACATAATGTCAAGATAAGGAATGTGAAATCCTACTGCTGAGTTGAGCTGCCTGTGCTAAGAGGTAGCACTGATCTTGGATCTGTGCTTCCTCTTTTTTTTTAAGCATAGATTATTATGTTCAAAATAAAATATGTTTCCAGTGACTTTCAGCAAGTCTTCTGTAGGTACCAATGACTGGTACTTACACCCACCCAGGAATGTAGTGATCTTTCTTTGTTTGCTAGTCTGGGGAGTGAGTGTGTCCTTCTGAAAACTTGGAACATGGAGAATTTCCTTTGAATGATTATGCTCTATCCTGACTGTAATGAAATGGGTTCTCTAGAATGGTTTAGCTAGTATTTCTCTTACCAGCCTTGTGAGGCTGAGGAATGTATCAGCCAGATGGTGGCATGGTAGAGTGAGTTTGCCAGTAGAAAAGGAAATGGGCATGAGTGTGAAAAAGATCTCTCTTCTGCATCCTGCACAGTCAAACACATTTCCTAAATCTTGTAGGAAACCAGCACAAATCTATTCATTAGTAAATATTCATTGTAGTGATGTGAGGTGTGTTGATCTGTTTATAAAGTCATCAGTCCTGTCTGCCCTTTGTCTGATTTCTGACAGCTGATTGTATGCCTGTTATACTCTTCCCTAGGCTAAGGCTTCAGCTGGTGTACATTTGTCTCTTTCAGCAGTCTTTTTCTTAGGGACTTTCCAAGTAAGATTTGGAATCTTTGTGTTTGATGGAACTCAATGTATTTTTCTCTTCTATATTGCTGTGGGCATTTCTTTTAAATCTTTGCTTGGAATAAGCATAATCTACATGTGAATCAACTGTAATGCTCTGATGTATTTATAAAGATTTCTTTGTTTAGATATGAGAATTTTGAGGATCCTCTTGGGATGATTGACAAATTTCACTATGGGACACATTACTCAAATGCTGCTGGTGTCATGCATTACCTCATTCGGGTAGAGCCTTTCACAACACTTCATATCCAGCTTCAGAGTGGCAGGTATGCTGAGCAAATAAGCAGCCCCTTCCTGCTTCTTCCTTTTCATTTTACTGAGGGAATCATCAAAGTGTAACCTGAGTTTTCTGATCCCCAGATTTGACTGTGCTGACAGACAGTTCCACTCTATTCCTGCTACCTGGCAGGCACTCATGGACAACCCCAATGATGTCAAGGAACTTATCCCAGAGTTCTTCTACTTCCCAGAATTCCTGGAGAATCAAAATGGTAAACTGACTGCTAAGAATATTCTCACAGAAAACTCAGAAAAGAATTGTTACAGCCATTTGTGAATGCTGAGGAACACTTATTATTTAAACTTTATGGTGTGATTTTGGACATTGATCATGTTGCTGGCTTCATACTATTTAGTGAAGATACCAGTAATGTTAAGCAGCAGCCTAAACATAGTTTAAAATTTAGGCTATGGGCTGAAGGATGGCTAAAAATAGTGTTGTTTACCCAGTGGAAAGTATCAGAGATGCTCATTTGGATGTTTTAATCAGTATTAAGTAACTTTTTCAATACTTAGCAGAAGTTGAAAGAGATTAATTATAATTATTATAATGCTGATTGAAAAGACAGTATTCTGTATTCTGACATGAGACTCGTAGACATTTTTTAATTTATGTTTATTGTTTGGTGATTTGTTTCTCTATCTTTGCACAATTTGAAATGGATTTGTATATTTGTTCTGCTACAATCTACTAGGGTTATAAGTTAGAAAAACTGGGAACTCCCAAGTCCTACTTTCAAGTTATTTATGTATTTAGAGTTGTTTCAATGATAGCTGCCGAGATTTCAGGCTTCTTAAAAGCCTTGATTTTATAACCATTTAAACTTCTAAGTAACTCCCTCCTTATGAATAACCTTATGAATGACCTTATTGAAGTGTTTTGGACTCTTAATCCTGGTAAAGCAAATGCAGATATGTTTACAGATGGATGTGTAAAAGAGTAATACTGCTTTTATCGTTGGGACTTCAGCTTCAAAATCATTTAGGTGTTTTAGGTCATTGTTATCATTTAAAATCGCAAACATGCAGAACAGAACTTAGCCTCCTATTTCAGTGGTAGGCTTATTAGGGATTTGCATTTAAGAATTTTTCAATATCCTTCTCTTGCATTGAGAAATGAATGATCATTAATCTTTTTTGGGAAATCAAGGTACTTGAAATATTTTGTAGCAACTCAAACTTTTTTGAATTACTCACCAGGTTTTAACTTAGGCCAGCTTCAAATGTCAAAAGAGGTGGTAAATGATGTTGTTCTGCCTAAGTGGGCCCACTCCCCAGAAGACTTTATTTATAAACACAGGAAGGCTCTGGTAAGATGTTGTTTGCATGTGTGACGTAATCATAAAGGAAGTGCACCTGTACATTGTTATTGTGGCTTAAATGTAAAATAAGTGGGATGGCATTCTAACCAGAGTTGTGGTTGCATTTGGCATTACAAGTACCATTAGAACTTCCAGTTAAAAGCTCTGTGTATATTGATAAAATGCTGAAAAGAGCATTTAGTCTCTTGGGCATTTGGGGCACTAATGATTTGAGCATTTGCTGTCCTAGGAGATAAAATGCAGAGGTAGGTGAGTAGGCTTCCCTTGCTATTTAAAGATGGTTCTGTCTGCTGTTAGGGAGCTGGCAGGTTACCTTCCCTTGCACAGGTGCATTTCAAAAATGCACACCTCTTGTGTCACTGTATTGATTTTCCCTCTTACCTGGCAGTTACTGCCCATTACACACAAGGATATTCTTATGCTTCTACCCTATACATTGCTAAATACCTAATTTGTGAATACTCTTAATTAGGAATTGGATCTTTTCCACAGAAAATAGTAAAAATTTCTAGATGGGAGTAGCGTTTCTCTTATTTTTACAAAAGCATTGTTTCTTCTAGGAATCTGAGTATGTTTCTGCTCATCTTCATGAATGGATAGATTTGATTTTTGGCTACAAGCAGAGGGGACCAGCTGCAGTGGAGGCGCTTAATGTGTTCTATTATTGTACTTATGAAGGTACATAGCAGTATGTTCTCTTGTCATTGTCATCGGGCTTGTGAGTTTTCATTATTAGATAGAAGACACTTGGTTTGTGAGCATATTATTCAGTAGCATATGGTAAGGCAGCAGATTTATAGCTAAAATATGGCAGCAAACCTTGTAATGTATCATCAAAAACAAGTATGGTTTTTTTTTTAAAGGCGGGCTGTTACCATTTCTTGTCTTTTTTTACTAAAAGTTACTGGGTTTTCTTGTCACTTATTTGCTTGCTTAATAGCATTTGTGGCAAGAGGTTTCTTGTGGTTTAGAGTTCAGGCACATTGCTTAAAAGCTGCTAAGATTAGTGTCAAATGTCATCAGTTAATTTCAAAGCTAGCTTTTGAATGGTTTTTGTGTGCTACTTGTTGCTTGCAATTAAGTATATTAAATTCATTTGATAAGACAAAGGCCTGCAATTCTTGCCCTGAAAGATAGACTTAAAATTCCACACACAGAGTGGAGTTTTCAGATTGTATTTTAAATGGAGTCATTGTATGGGGGTTTTTCTGGGGATAAAGGGTCATAATGCTGCAAGTAAATTAACTTTTGAAATGTTAGGTCACCCTATTGGTTCGTAATAAGTTGTTTGGATTGTGTTCCTTCTTTTTTTTCCCCCCCTACTCTTCATCGTTCTGCTTGTGATCCAGGGGCTGTGGATTTGGATGCTTTAACAGATGAGAAAGAAAGGAAGGCTCTGGAAGGGATGATAAACAATTTTGGGCAAACTCCCTGTCAGCTGTTAAAGGTACTGCTCTTTTGCTCCGTCTCAACCAGACCTTTGAGTTAAATAAGTGGTTAAATACAACTGAGTTACAAGGACTTCTGAAAAAGCAATGGTTTGTAAGGTAATGGTTTGTAATTTTAGCATCATTAAATCTTAGCCACATTACCAAAGAATCCATTTTCAAAATAAATTAATTTACTTCAAGAAAGGATATTAGGTATTTAAGACTGTTTTCCCATTAAGATTCTGAGTATCTCATGTGCATTGAACAAATTGATAAACTAATCTAATTTGTTACTCCTTCAAATATTGCCTCCTAGGAGCCCCATCCACAAAGGCTGTCAGCAGAAGAGGTAGTGCAAAGACTAACTAAAAGTGATACCTCTACTCTGAATATCTTCCAACACCTCACTGAGCTGAAGTCATTCTTCATAGAGGTAGATGTGTTACTTGAAATTGTTTGAAGTCTAATCTGAAGCTTCTGATGTACTTGAAACAGAAGGTCACAACCTAGATGAAAATAAACTTCCTTCCTATTTATAGAAAATATTTTACAATGCAATGTTTATTAAATGTAATTAAATTAGCTCTGGCTTTTTAGTTGGCTTCATAGAGGTTGAATCCCATAATCTGCTGGCTGCTTGTGTGGGTGTTGTTCGAGTATTGAATTAGGCACCACACCAAGAAAGCTGCAAATCTCACTGGTGGTGTGTGAGGGCTCCCTGAACTTGGTTGTTAAACTGCCTGATTTGGGTCAGGGTTTCATTGGGAGTGTTTTGGATGAAGCTTACCTGCACAAATTGAATGGGTGTGTACCAATGCCTTAGGGTGCTCTATAGGTCTGACACTGATTCCAGAGGCTTTGGATCTTACTCTTTACAGATTCTAGATTTTATCCTTTAGCTTTTGGATATAATCAGATCAAACCCGTGTCCTTTCTCTTAGGGAATTAGTGATGGTGTGCCCATTGTCAAAGCTGTTGTCCCCAGGAATCAGTCACGTTCCTTTATTTCTCAGGGAAGCCCAGAGATCTTGGTGAGTTGCATGTGTCAATACTGTTCCTAAACTGCAGATAGTCCAACAGGTGTATTATTTTTCATGCAGCTTTTAGAGAAACATTTGTTAAGTGTTCCTCTTCAAATGTGTTCTTTAATCTGTAACAAATGTCAGTTATAAGTTAAATATTTATCTTCCAAGGAGAAGCCAGGCTGATTTGTTGAATGGCATTTAAGAGCTGATGAGACATAACTGTAAATTATAGTGAGGCATATTGTAAGTTGCCACATGATCAACTTGCCTGCAGCAACCAATTTGCTAATGCAATGCAGCCCAGATTTAAAATTACAGCAGTGAGTTATTAATGGTGTCATTGTCATTGCTTTCCAATCTGTATATTAAACTGTACCATATCTGGTGTATGCACATTCCAAAGACCTGCACTGTTCCTAAAACTAACTCTTGCACTAACACATGTTGTTGTGCTATGGCAGATACCACATAATGAAAGGAGAACTGTGGGTTTGTATTTGTGTTAGTATATATGGCCTAGACACTGGCTCCAAGTGCAATAATACCTCTGTTTTGCAAGAAAGAATATTCTGATATTCCTGTTTTGTATGTCAAAATTATTGATTTAGCTTAATGTGGTATATATATAGGTTATTTGGATACATCTAAAATTCTCCTTGTGTTTTTCCATAAATATCTAATGAAAATAACCTTGAATTTTTAGATTCCTTTGTTACTTCCTCAGATATGAAACTGTAGTACAATGTTTGTTAAACTTCCTATGTTAATATGTTTACTATCAAGAGTTAGTATTCAGAGAAGAGAAGCAGCAGCAGCTTAAACTAAGTGACTGACTTGTAATTAAATGTTTGAGAGGAGTTGATTGGTTAGGATTTTTAGTTTTTGTCTCCTCCCATCCTTCCCACCTCAACTTTTCCAACCTATGTAGAACATAGACTATTTTAATATGGGTCTGTGTACCACATGTGGGTTAACTCATCTGAGTGGGATTTTTATATCGATTTGTTTGCTCGGGGAGAGGTGTACGTGCTTTTTCCTTTGTGGTAGGTTTGCAAGAAATACTGAACTGTACTTTATGCAAGCTCCATTAGCATCAAGGCAAGTAGAGAATAATCCTCTGGGTTTCATCAACTTTTTCATCAAACTTTTTAGGTAACAACAAGTCTGAACTGCGTTATTGGAACTCATGGTTGGCTGCCTTATGACAAAAATATTTCCAACTATTTTACATTCATCAAAGATACAACTGTGACAAATCCCAAGTAAGCTAATTTTGAGGAGGGGTACAGATGAATGCATCTAAAATAATGAAATACAGTAATTGTTCAAAATCAGTGGGTTGTACTGTATTCACTGTCTGAGTTTTCACCTAAGAATGCGTGTTCTGATGTTCAGTAGTATTACCTCTAATGTGTAATAGCATTCTAGTAGAGTTTTGTAAGTGTCATTTCAGGCATCATTCTTAGAGCTACTTCTAATTTTTTTCTAATTATCAATCGTAAAAACTCATAGTGGAATCTGAGATAGTTTTCATACATTCTTATGCTACAGTAGTACATAGGTATATATGCTGAGTTGTATTTAGAATATTCCTTTTTGTCTTTAATGTTACAATGCTTAGTAGGGACATGAGTTATCCAATTGTGTAAAAGGCTGAAAAAATCTTAGGTGAAATCTTGCTTCCAGTCACTGGTGGCAGTGAGAGCTTTGCCATGGATGTGGCCTCTTGTATAGATGGAATTGGTTACTGATTTTTAAAGACAGAGGAAGTGCAGACTAGGTGGATTTGAGCCAAGGTTGCTGTTAACTGCTCCTCGTTTGCCTACAGAACACAGCGCAGCATGAGTGGCCCTTTTGCCCCAGGGCTGGAGATCACCTCCAAGCTGTTTGCAGTGTCCCATGACGCAAAGCTGCTCTTCAGTGGTGGGCACTGGGACAACAGCATCCGAGTGACATCCCTTACAAAAGGCAAACTGATGGGACAGCACATCAGGCACATGGGTCAGTCACTGTGTGTTGGGAAGTGGAAAGGGTTTATGTGTGTTATTTGGTGTTCTCAGAATATAGCCACGTCACTTGGGCACGCAGGGTAGCAGTTGTAAAGGATTGGCAGCATAACAACACAAGAATGCTTGAGTTGTGATTATACATAAATACTTGAGCATGGCTTTTCAGGCATTGGGAGTGGTGCTTTAATCTAGTTTCAAAATAAGGCTTGCCTGCTATTTTTAGGTAGCAAAGCCGAAGTGTCAAGTGGGTACACTTGGCTGTGTGATGATTTCATTGTTTAATAGTGTCATCAGCCCTTATCACAGTGGAGTATTTCATGCTGACTGCAAATCAGGATACAGTTTGACAAACTGTATCCACGTTGTCAGTCTGTGGGAAATTAGTTTAATTAATTACCCATGTGACAACTTTGTCTTCTTTTCTTTATCTAGATATTGTGACCTGCTTGGCAATAGACCACTGTGGAATTCATTTAATTTCAGGCTCCAGAGATACTACCTGTATGATATGGCAAATAGTTCAGCAGGTGGGTTATTCAGGCATACTCAGAAGCACTTTCTGGGTGTCTTTTTATCCTCTATTTTGCTGTTATATTTTATTGATTTCTTTTTGGGTTTGTAGGGAAAATAGTACACTAAAATCAATTAGCTTAGTAATTTTATTCCCATTGTCTTCTCTGAAATACTGTGCATCTAAGTTACTATATAGCTGGAGTGCACTATTTTAGGGGCTCTCTAAAAGATTTCACAAATTGTTTTCATGGCAGGCAAATAAGAATTTTACGTTTCTAGGCTGTTGTTCACTCTTACTTGTTGCATTTTAGCACTGCCTTTTCTCTGTGGGGGATGCTGATTACTGCAAAGACAGCACTGTCTATTACCTGCATTTGCACTGGCATTTGAGAATTCTTTAATATTAGTCTCATGCTTTCACACTCTGAAAGTAGTTGTGTGATCCACGTGTGTAATTGCACTCAAAATGGGAGGCTCTTTCCATCATTATGCTTTTAAATGCTGATTTCTGATTGCTGCATTTGAGATATAGAAGTAGGATTAATTGCTGGGGGAAGCTGTCATATTTTGGACGGTAGATTTCATAAGTTACCTTGTTCTTATCATGGAACTAAAGTCAGCACATTAAAGCAGTAGAGTGATGCATAACAAGTGGTGCATGTGCTTTTGTGGAAGTTGTCTTTGTGGCAGGAGTATTTATAATTCTGTAAAGAAGTACTTTGTAGTAACAGTGCATGGTAAAAAAAGTAAGACCTTAGTGCTAGTACGGGTAGCTTTTTGTCTCAAGTGGGTTAAGCGTTGGAGATTTTTTTAGTTTGTTTATCTTTTCATTGTGAGTTAAATCATCCACTGGGAATTACCTTTGTTTAGAAGTGCTTTTTATTAAGATTTTTAGTGTATTTTTTATTAATAGGTATATAAGTGCTATTTTATGCATAATAAATGTTTCTTGTGAGAGCTTTATATTGGTCTTTACAAAGCAGCAGCGATGGACTGCGTGCAGGCATTTCCATTCTACTTGTCTTCTCTGCAATGATGCCTTTTGTTTTTTGACATTTGTTCAGTATTCCTGCATGCTTCAGGCTTTCAGGGCCTGATTGGCAAACAAATTTTTATCACAGAAATGAAAAGTTTCTCTGTAGAGCTGTTTTCTGTACCTTCTCTCCAAGCACAGTTCTTTCCTTAGAACTGGTTTCAGAATAAGTCTGTATATGCTGACAGTACACTCACTGGGACAAAAACTGTGATACCCTGCAGTTATGTGGGAATGTTGCTATTTTTATAGAGCATTATTTCAAGATTTCCTCTGTGTATCATACTACTGATAGTCACTGAGAAGTACTATTTGCTTCCTTTTCCTTGGAAAATGGAAAGAGTTGCTGTTATTTTAAGTAAAATAAAAATAAATTTCAGCTTCTTTAAGCTTGATTGTGAAGGTAATGCTTGATTCCAGGGTAAACCCTTAAGAACTGGACAAGCCCAGATGCACAGGTGAAGAACGAGTGTGTGGATGGGGTATGTGAACAGCTGTTAGGGCTGATCACTGTTGTCCTTGCACTCCTGGACACCTGCAAGGAAAGGAAGGAGTCAGCTAAGTGACATTGTCTCTCACCAGTAACTACATGTTCATTCATTTTTGGGATTTCAGTAAGGTGCTGACATAGAGGGAAATACATTGATAACGGAGTGGTGAATTGTGCCTTTGGCCTTTGTCAAATACACACCTCACACAACTGGTACTGAAGATACCAGAAGTTCATTTTTTGTTTGTCCTTCAGCTGCAAGAGAATGTGTCATTGCACTTTTTGTTACTCTCAGGGAGGAGTGCCTGTAGGCCTGGCACCTAAGCCCTTACAGATCCTTTATGGGCACACTGATGAAGTTTCGAGTGTTGGCATCAGCACTGAACTGGATATGGCAGTGTCAGGATCCAGGGTAAGCACCTTCCTGCTTTTCCCTTTTTTTGCCTCTTCTCAACCAAATTCAAACCCTATAAGGTGTTTGAAGTTGATTAAGAATAATACAAAATAGTCACTGCTTTGCAATCTTCAGCCTTGCTTATCAAGAAGATTCGTGCCATCCCCTTTGCTGCCTGCTTAAATCAGACTGTCTGAAAGTGCTGTGCAGAGTGTAGGCCTCACCTACTATGTGGTGTTATTTAATGTGTGTGGACTTTCTTGGAGGTTTTAAGCTTCTCATAGCAGAAGTGTTCTGATTGTTTCTTCCCTGCTGTGTTAACCCTGAAGGTTCTGTGCCACTTTCTCATGGTCTGCCTTACTGTACTGTACAGGCAGGCTGCTGAACTCTGGCTTTGTACTCCACGTAATGCCTACTCATAAATGTGCCCTGTGAAATGGCTGATTTGCTGCCTATCCTCCCTCTTGTCCTACTTGCCTTTGCTTTTTTCATATTCCTGTAGTACATGGTCTTGAGGGGATGGCTTCTTTGTGCAGAATGCTCAGGAGTCCTTGTCTCCCATTAAAGATTTAAGTACTTTCAAAGTATTCCCTGTGTCCTCTGTACGTAAACACTGAGTGTTGTGGTAACTTTCCTGCTGAATGTTGACTCCCCTGAATGTGGTTGCTGCAGGATGGCACCGTGATTGTCCGCACTGTTCGGAAAGGTCAGTACGTGAGGACTCTGCGACCCCCTTGTGAGAGTTCTCTCCTGCTGACTGTTCCCAATCTGGCTGTGTCTTGGGAAGGCCATATAGTTGTCCACACCAGCGTGGAAGGAAAGACTACTCTCAAGGTACTTAAGTTTGTGGAAAACCTCAGTTTCTGGCACTGAAGATTTTAATCATAAGTGTGTCTAACTTTGACTTATTCCCTGTAGTAATGAGGCTTTTTGAGCATGCAGTGTCAGTTTCTGTATTTTTTTTAGTTTTGCTAGCCAGTTTGAGTGAAACTTGGTTAAAGGGTAAGCAACAGGCATGTTGTGCTCCTGTGAGTTTGATGAAAATCTCCAAACACCTGCAAGGAAAGTGCTCAAGCATATACTAATGCGTCTTCCTGGGAGAGGCAATTTGGACTGGAAAACTAGGGGAAACAAGTTCCACTGTGCACAGAAACAGAGGCTTTTAAGGGGAGCAGTAATTTCTGTGTGCAAGATGCTCAGTGTCCACACAGTTTCTTAATTTGGGATTGGAGATGCAGCTATAAGATTGTGTCTGTTGAGCTGTGTAGTTTCTTTAATAACAGTAGAGCTGTTGTGATTCCTTTAAACATGGGAGATTCCTTGGAAAACAAATCTATTTGATGTTAGTGTACTAACTTCATTAGGAAGATGGAGCGAGAAGAGATTCAAGGTAATTCCAGGCTGGAAGAACTTAAGATGGTTTTGTTAGTTGTGCCTATAATCCAGCAAGAAGTCATTGGCTTGTTTAGAAAATTCTTCTGGATCTAGCTCTGTGAAAGTATGCTTGTTTCCTTTTGCTTTTGGATTTGAAAGGGAAGGAGGGTGGTAGCAAGGCTGAAGATGAGTGCAGTCTTGCTTTCTTCTTTCTTAACAAAAGTTCTTATAAAACAGGGACCCGTCTATTAAATTCATGGATGCTTCCAGGAAATTTAGAATTGAATAAATGGAGTAGGTAAGATACTACAACATTAGATTAAGAGGTAGCTTCAAAACCTTCCATACAGGACCTTACCTCCATAGGCATTGAATATAGGCTCACTACTCTTGTATCATTCAACAAGGAGACTGTTGTCAGTGCGTTAGTGCCTTTTAAGGAGCTATAGATACAAGTATAACACTCTTTTTCCTTTCAGTCCTCTGTGATGTTTATTTTTGATCTCTTCAGGATAAGAACGCGTTACATCTCTATTCTGTCAATGGGAAATACCTGGGTTCTGAGACTCTGAAAGAGGAAGTGTCTGATCTGTGTGTAACTGGTGAATATATCGTGATGGGCAGCTTGCAGGGATTTCTCTCCATCCGGGATCTCTACAGGTAATGTCCCACCATTTTTACTGAGATACAAGTATGGAGGCTTATAGAGAAGTGGCTGTGTAATAAACTTCGCTTGGTGCTGTAGGTGATGGGTGTTGCATTTTCTGTGTTTCCCCACACACACACAAAAAAGTTTTTGGTGGACCTAAGCTACGGAGAAAAATAAAATGAGAGGTTGTACCAGATCTTTCTTCCCAGACCTTTATCCCAATTAAACACCTAGGACTGATAGGAGGAGCTGCTAGTTTTGCAAATTGTGCTGGTCCCCTGCTTCCCAGGGAGCTCAGCAACTGCAGGATCAAGCCTCATGTAGTTCTGCACTGAAGTTTAAGCTCCACTTAATGCTTAACTCTGTAGAGCTCCATTGCTCCTCAGAATGGGAGGGATGTTTATCACTTGAGGTAGCCGTGGGACTAATGTCACTTGTTCTTCAGTGAAAATGTTTTAGCTAACTGACTTTACCTATCCACATCTATTCTTGTTATTGAGGCTCTATTTTGGGATACAGTTAGATAATTGAAACTGCAAATTATATCCTTGAGAAACTGTGTTTTATAGTGCATCCTGTGGGCAGCAATTTTACCTGCATGTGATTCTTTGCAGTATGTGCAAGCAAATACATGATGTACTTTCTCTCTGTGGTTTTTGTTCCTTTCAGCCTGAGTCTGAGCATCTCTCCCTTAGCCATGAGACTGCCAATCCATTGCATTTCTGTCACCAAAGAGTACAGCCACATCCTTGTTGGCTTGGAGGATGGCAAGTTGATTATCGTTGGTGTTGGCAAGCCAGCAGAGGTAAAACCCACCATCAAGAACTTTTTCTACCGAACAGTGGGAAGTTCACTTATTTCTGCTTTCCAGTTGAGCAAGAGGTCTCCTCTGTGGCAGGGTAAATTTAAGAGCAAGTTTCAGTTTTCAGTGGGAAACAAATAACTTTTGAGACTGCTCTACTGAAAGTTCTGATTAAGATTCAGAGGTTTATAGGGATCGCAGATGGGAAGCTCAGCTGGACTAACTTCCAGACTTTACCACTCACATCTGAATAAGCAAAGTCATAGTAGCTAACTTTTTCTGAACAGGATAGTGTTGTCAGCCTCTTCTTGATGAAATAATTTTCCAGAAGAAAATTGGAAATGAAGGAGAGCAAGCTACTTTTTTTTTTTTTTTTTTGTCAGATATCTTTTAATATGTGTTGACTGATATTGGGGAAAAAGGTATTACCTTTTTTCTGTTGAGAGTCTCTAATGACAATGCACAGGGAGTCACTTCTGTAGGTTCCCAGTATGCCTGTGCTCCATGTGGTGAATATAAACTTGTTGGTCCTGCATATGCAATATCAATTACGGAGCATCCATCTCTCAAATAGATATGCCCAATTTTTCTTGTGCAAAACGTAGTTTTTGCTTTAATTACTTCTTGTCATGACTTTCAAAATACTTGAGTTAACTTAAAACTTCTTATCTTTATAACTCAATCTCTGTTGTGCTGCTATGTATTTATTTGAAAATGTGATTATCACTTTTGCATGATCTTTAGTACATGCCAAAAAAGTGTGTATTCAGTTTTATATTTTCAGTGTGAAAACAGAGCAACTTTATTTGTCAGTGTTTTTAAATGTTTTTGCTAGGAGATACATAGTTTAATATTGATAAAAGGCATCACACAATGGTCAACTGATTTTGCTTGCACTGGATGTGGAGGGGAGATTTCCACTGACTTTCAGTTTTCTGTTGTAGAGTTGAAAAAGTGCTGATTATTATGTGGTTAGACATATGGTTGTAACAGCAATTTTAAAGTCACTGTCATTTCTAAGCTTCCTATTCCATAGAAAAGATCTTTTATAGGCTGAAATTTCTGTGTATCATTAGAATGAAGGCTTTTTGTTTTCTTATTTTCGTATTTTAATCACATCTATTTTTCTAACTATGCAGAAAGTGTTGTTTCACAGATTGGATTCCGTTATGGTTATAGAGGCTTCCCAATGACTTTTTTCCCAGGATTTTCTGTTTACAGTTCAGATGATATGCAAGCTTAATCTCTGTGTAAATAGAATTTTTTTTTATACACAAACATATAAGAAACAACATTATGTATCAGATATTCTAGTTTTCTATAATGGCATCAATCAATATATTTGAAAAGTGTGTGTATGTGGGGTATTCATTTGTTGAATGACTTAGTTTTAGTTTGGAAAGGATGTGTAAATTCCTGGAAATTTATCTGTATACAGAAGACAGTGTTGTAGTTCTGGCTTTCAGTGGTGATATTGATCCTTAGGACAGAGGATTGGATCCTTAGCACGGACTTGCTTTAATGTGCAAAAAGTGAAATGCTGCTTAGTATTAAGATTGGCCTTTAGTGTTTCTGCACTGACAGTATCTAATATGGAGTATAAGAAACGCTTTCGTAGTTTTAGCAATTAGTTAGCTGTTTTGGATGTTGCAGAAGTCTGGGCAATTATCACTTGTTAGTGTTAATCCTGGTCAGTGCTGTGCCTTTTCTAGAACGCTGCTGCTGTGCTGATACAGCTCTGAAGCAGGTTGCACTTGTAGTAGTAACTGTGAGGAACTGTTCTCAAACTTGCAAAGGCATGGATCTTATTGTACTGCAAGGAATTTCAGAACCTGATCAGCTGCCAGGCTGATCACTACTGGCCAATCATCACCCCTGTGCTTAGGTAATTAAGAGTTTGTTACAAACTGTTGTCAGATTGCAGGCCTCCCAGATGCTGGATTTAATAAGGTCTGTGGTTGCTTGTTATCCGTCTTATCCTATGGAATACTCACTATGAACTACTTCTGCTTTAAACATTCCTCTGAACACTTCACCCAAGATCTTTGGAAGACTGTACAAATTTGACACCAAGAGATAACCTTTCTCTTTTTCCTTTATTCTGCTATCATTGTCCTACGTCTTGGCTATTTTTATTTTCCCACTTCCAGCAATTTCTTTGAAATCTCTAAAATAAAATGTCCTTTCTTCTCATTTAGTTCATTTTGGCTTGGCATTCACCTCTTCTTTTACCTTTCTACCAAAATAGCAATCTAAACATTCTTTCTAAGTTGTTTGAAGTAGGTGAAGCATATAAGTACACATTAGTGGGTAAAATCCCCTTAACTGTTGAAAATCAGAGGAGACTGTGGTTAGTGTTTTTGTGTCTTGTTTTCTGTCAGTCCCAGAATCATCCCTAAGTGTAACTTTTAGTTTATTTTCAAATTATTTTTGTTGGTATATTTTGTTTATGCAGTACATTGTAGTGTCTGCATTTCACCAGATTCAGTGTCTGAATTCCTTTTTAATTTATCCACCTTATCCCTTCCCCCTCCTTTTGTTTCTCTAAATTACTTTTAAACAGATGCGCTCAGGTCAGCTTTCCCGAAAGCTGTGGGGATCAAGCAAACGGCTCAGCCAGATTTCATCAGGAGAGACTGAATATAACACTCAAGATTCCAAGTGATTGCTGCTTCTACCTTCTCTCATGGATTCCAGAAAAATGTTTAATCTTTTGGTCACTTTAAATGTATAAATATGTATTTAGGGCTTTGATTCTTAAGTCTGTTGATGAAGAACCTATGGCAGAGGTATAGTAGTAAGCATAAGTACTCATGCAAGTTAGCTTGCTTGCATATTTGTCCTTAACTGTGTTCACTTGTTCACAGCAAAATCCCTCTCTCAACAGCTGCTAAAACTGGGGTTTGGGAGGGCTAAAAAACCCTGAACAATCCCCCCCACAAGTCTCCAAACTCGCAGATTACTAATTGAATTTAAGATAAGTAGCATTTGATTTAAAACTGAGCAGGGCCAGATGCTCCTTGATAACAAACAAGATATTTGGCTTTGCTTTGACAGCACTGTTATTCCCCAGTAAATTAAAACTCTGGTAGTTGCAATGGTTTGATTCAGAATTGGGTAGATGATGGTTATGACCTTTTCAACACATTTGTTAGCCTAATGAACTTCATTGCAGTTGGTTCGTGTAAATGGCTATTGCTCTCTCCTTTTGTGTAGTTCCAGTTTTAGGCTGTTCTGCAAGAAACATCTGTGTTGCACTACTTTATCAGAAATTGTTTTAACTACAAACATGAATAACTTCAAAGGAGTTGGAGGAGCTGAAGGAGGTAGGAAATATTGCTGCTGAAAATTATTTTTATTAAGTAAACTTTAGACATACATCAAGAAATCCCATTATATATTTAATATAAATATTAAATATTGCTGAAAGACTCATGATCTGTACTGGTCAAATATCAATCTGCTTCATTAGTAAGGCAATTCCTGCAAACAAAAGATAAATTTCCACTGCAGAGTCATTATGCAACATTGCAGCACAATTCAATTAAAAATAGCACCTGTTTGCTTCTTGGCTTGGTGTTCACCAAACCAGTTGTTAGCCATATTTTTTTTTTTCTGTAAAAATAAGCAGGGAAAACCAGATATATCCATTTTAAAAATGCATTTAAGACCTGGTAGAAGAAAATATCAGATCCTTATGTGTGCTATATCAAATTGCTTACTATATTTTGGAGAAGATTACTGTTGGGTTTTTTTTAAGCAATACATGATGGTAGAAAGGATGTGCATTTTCCTATCAATCTGATATTTTTCTAATGTTACGGATTGAATCTATAAACTCTATACTGCTAGAAAAGCTGGGTGCTGAGGAAAAAATACGAATTTCCAGATCTGTGTGTGAAGGTGTGTGTGTATGTATGTGTATATATATGTGTATGTATATTTGTGTATATTCATGTATGTGTTAAAAGGAGAAAATCCCATGGGGTGAGGGGAGCACAGATACAAGACAGGTGTGATTGTTAGCTACTATGTTCCCTTTTGGGTCCCCCTTTCTTCCTCCACCATCGCTTTTCTTGTTATTTTTTATTTATTTATTGAAATGAATGTGTGTTATATCTCTCATAAATGTTATCAGATATTCCCTGTGGCTGGGGAGCTGTTGAACTACCTGAGGAACATAATGTATAATCTCATTTCATTAACTTTAAGCACAATATTTATTAACTTTATAGAAATAATAATACCTCCTTACCCTGCTAAAGGATAATCTTGACAAGTTATGTTAGTCTTATTCAAACTGATTTCTCCTCCTCACTTTCTTTACTGGAAAAAAAAAATCTCTCTTGATGGCTGATTGGTGTACTTTGTAGAGAAAGTTGTGTTGCATTTTCTTAGCTTTTGTAAATTAAATAATAAATCAGATCAGTGAACAAGTGGGTCTATGCATAGTTGCAATATTCTGCCTAATCACTGTGACAGACTGGATTGTCTGGAAAGTTAGGAGAAAATAAAAATTATTTTCCTGAGTCACTTGCCAAGAGAGGATTGAACATCCAAAATTAGAGTGGTGTGGGTTTTCTCATACTCCATGTATGTAAAAAAAAAAGTAAAATAACCCACATCCTGTATTTTCAAATAAGCAATAGAGAAGTGAAAAGTACTATTTTTAATCAATTACTTATCCAGTAAGAATACTAAGGATACTGTGGAAGTATTAAGTTTGTTCATGAGAATGTGAAGTATGTTTGTCCATTATGATTTCATGAAGAAGGGATTTCAGGGGAAGAAGGGATTTCTGGGGAGCTCTTTGGAGAGTAGTTTAGAAGTATTTCAGCTCAGAATATGAGATCTTTCTGTGTCATGGGAAATTGAAAAAACTCAGTTGGGGCATTGAATTGATGGGTTTTATATGTATGCATAAATGTTGTGTTTAAATGCTAAGTGTTTATTTGGAGGGGAAGGGGGCAGGGTATTATGTTTTAGGCTATGAGAATGAAGTGGAAATAGGGAGATGGGTCTTAAGTAGTGTTTGGTGGGAGCAGTATTCTTCTTGTCATTTGCACAGAGGGGCTTGCATACACATTTGAAAACATCCTAGTGTAGGTCAGGTACGTTTATACAACAGTTGAATTAACATTTTTAGTAGTTCAATATTAAAGAATACTGAATACAGTGTGCCAGTTTAAGTAAAATATAATGTCGCAATAATTGAAATAGTTTATGATGAAGACCTTTAACATTTGAATATCATAACTTCAGTGCATCACAAGCACTGGATGATGATCACAAATACCTGGGACAGGCCTAAATGTGGACAGTTCTTGGGCTCTCAAACTCAAGGCTAGTCTGTGCTCAGAACAAAGCAGCAGCAGCAGGAGAATGAGGAGGGGGCAGTGAGCTCTGAGCTGCTTTATGCTGCAGGTAGGATTGGCAACATCCATGACATTTGGATCTGAGATCCTTGGGGGGGAGGTGTACACCATCAGACACTTGGCATCCTTGCCAGAGGCCATCTGGAAGGACCTCCATACCTTTCAGGGTCCACACTTTGCCTTTATTTAAAAGCAGCTTTAAATAAAAGATGAGTCATAAGTGTGAGCATTAGCTGGTATGTTGTTTCTTTTAGGTTTAACTTACTTGCATAAAATGTAGACAATAATGTTTAAAAATAGAAAATAATTTTTCTGATTATCTGTTTAGGTCAGTTGAATTGCAGCCAGCTATGCAGTGCACTGTGAATTGGTGAACTGACTTTCATAATTGTTTGATTTCCTCAAGTCAGTAAAGCTTAGCATCCGATTTTGTTTTTCAGGTAGTATTGGTGGAATAAGGTTCTCCTTTGGTTTTGATCAAAGATTTGTTTAAGTGTAAAAAGTAAAGTTTTGAGATGAAATGATTCCAATGAGCAATTTAGAACAAGTCTTAAGTGACATTTGTTTCATAGCAGTACATTTGTCAAGAGCTTTGTGGTATCTTCATATGTTTAATTTTTGGAACAACTCTAATAAGATTTATCAAAGTTTAACATATGCTTACCTTTGAAGATGAGTAAGTCGGGGTGTAAATATAGATATCTAAAAGAAACTGAAAACTGACCTACTTTTCATACCTGTATATAAATGAGATCCATTAGTTAGCAGTATTAACTTCTTTGCAGTGCAGTTTTGAACTTGCATACCAAAGGATGTTTAGAAGACATTTCTCCTCTATTTCAAGTAAAATGTTTGTTAAATTTCTCTAAATCAATTTACTTACAATTCTTGATAGTATTTTTAGTTGTCCTTTTAGCTATAGTGAAGAATCCCATCTAGTTTTTGCTGGGTTTGAACTATACAAGCATACAGAAAGTGAAATGTTCTTCAGGTTAGCATCTGACTTAAGCAGGTTTTTCTGTACCAATATACTTATCCATTACTCACTCATAGGTTATCTAGAAACCACATCTTCTGTCATCCATGTGCCTTACCAGCACAACATAATAATCCCAGTCCTAAAGTAGCTGCATTTGTCCTGATGGTTAATACACATCATGGAAATTAGTTTTTTGTAGGAAAATAATTGATTGATATTAAAAAGAGGAAAAAAAGAAAAAAACCTAAACCAGCAAACCAAACAAAACTACCCACAACATCCACAACTTCCCCTCCAAAAAAACCCCAAACTCACCTACATCCACATTACAATTTCTTTGCTAATATGTAACATTGATATAAAGAAGCTTTTTTTCCTCTGACATACCTTAGATCATGCATATTACCACAAAACAGGTTTATCAGTCTTCACAGGCTTTAAATAGCCAAGTCAATTGGCTGTCTTATTCCCTTGAAAGTTGTATTTATTTGTCCTTTAAATGAGTGCAAAGAACTAAGTTTCTGCATTGGACAAGTTCTTTAAAATAGTCCTGCAGGAATGATAAATTTATTTTTGTAATGCACAAATTAGGTAACTCCTGCTTTAGTCAATGAGAGCTGTATACCTCATTTTCCTAAATCATGTCTTCCTCCTCCCTGTTTCCTTTGCAAACCTCTCCCAATTCTTAATTAACCAAGTCATTAGAAAAGACAAGGAACCAAATGCTGCACAAAGCTTTTACTGTGTACGTGTATTTAGTTGAAAATGTTTATCTATATACAGATTATAGAATGGTAGGGAGCTTTAGAGCTAGAAGGGGTGTAGAGATGTCAACCTCCTTCTGCTTCTCTGTTGAGAGTCTCTGTAGACACATGCTCTGTATTGTCACCTGAAGCGTTCTTATTTCACTGCTAAAGGTACCTTGCTGAATTATGTTAAATGCTGAGCCAAGGTGCTATGAATATTTTTTTTTCTTCCCTTCCAAAGAACTAAAAAAAAAGACGTGTGCACATATAAATGCATATCCTAATGTGAGCCTAGGGCCTGATCTAATAAATACTGTTATGTGAAAGCACTACGTAGGGTTATATTTATTTGAATGGAAATTCAAGCATGTGCTTCAGTGCTTTCTAGGTATTTTTATGCTTTCTGGATTAAAAGCTGTTGTTGGTTTTGGCTGCAAACATGACACGAGTTGGTAGTCTACTTTTGGGGAGAGTAAGTTTCCATGGTATCATATACATGTGGGTTCATTGTATGCCAGTGTTAGACTGTTAAAACTGAAGTATTTGGAAGATGTCTTTCCTTCCATTCCAAGGAGCCAATCTTATTATTACTAAATTGCCCTTGTAAGCACATGCTTTTGAAGGAAGCAAAGCTTTTCTAAAAAGCTAATGCATTAATAAAATATATTTTAGAATTGCTAAAATGCTGTTCCCTTCATCAGTGTTATAGATATGAGATGCCTGAATGTAAAAATGCCTCTGAGTGGCACCATAGCATGCTCTGCATTTCAGTTGAGTGCAGTTCCCCTTACTGCAGTCTTGAACACCCCATATATGAGGAACTGCTTGCGTGTTTAGTCCAAGGTAGCCTTTATTCAGTTTTAACTCACCTTTTTGCTGTGCATCTGTGGAAGAAGACTGGTGTGTCTTTCTTTCAGTTACCATTTACCTAAGTGGCCCAAATAAATTCACTTGTTTTCAATAGTTCCTTCAGTGTGTGTTCTCAGTTTTGTCCAGTGGACTTGAGAAATTTGGTATTTCCAGAGTTTAGGTCTGTGCTTATACTCAACACAAACTCAATTTCATCACACATCTTCTGTCCCAGGAGCATGATTGTCAGTATAGATTATGGTTCAAAGCTGCTAAGGTGTTTTGAGATTGGAATATAAAACATCCAGCCATGTATATCATAGATCTAACTGAACTTGGAGGCCACTTGTTTATTTAGCTTCCTATCTAGTCAGTATTTTCCTCTCAAGGGAACCATATTTTTTGCCTTGAAATAGCTTTAAAATAAATTTAAGTCTTGCACCTGACAATACTACTTTAGTCAACACTAGAACACTACTTTTGCAATACATGTTCTGATTCTGCAGGAGCAGCTTAATATGAGATCAGAGAAATGCTGCATGAGAGACTTACCTGCCTTTAGTCAGTGTTTTGATGGAAGCTGTGATGCTACTCAGTTTGCCTGATGAATTTTTACTGAAGCTAATCAGGGGGTAGAAGCAAAGGCCTTACAGCAACAGTTAATCATATCTTCTGATAATTCTTACAGATTGTGCAATTATGTGACTACAAATGATCTTTAAATGCCAAAAAATGCCTTTTTAAAGAGTTAAATGTTAGGTCTGAGGAGTGTTGGAAATAGCTACTTTCAGAAATGAGCCTTCAGGCACTGTAATGAACTTGCTGTCTGTCTTCTGTGCAATATCTTTTTCCCTCTGGGTGCTTTAAGAGTATACTGTATGTCTTACGTTGTTTTGATCAATATGTTTTAAGAGTGTGTATATTGGCTAATGATGGATTTTTTTCCTGTACAGCATGGTGGAAGATGTTTTAAAATTTTGCACTTTTCTAGGATTTGCAAGTTTGTAACCTGAAAATTTTTAACATGCACACTTTTGTACATAATTACCATTGTATATATTTAACATGAGTCTGAAGCAAATAAAAGTAATTGAATGCATAACTTCTCCCTTTATTAATAGCACAAAAATTAAACTAAGTGTGGGAGTACACTGAATGAACAATTCTTTTATTTAGCAGGTAGAAGTAGGCAGTGGGAACAGCTGCCTCAGTGTCCTGTCTTAATTGTGTTAAGGCAATTTTTTTTTGTTGGTGGGGAAGGAATCAAAGTGGATATGTGAATGTACAGGCCCCTTCATGTTTTGAATACCTATGATTATCCAAGTATTGTGATAAAAAGTGTCTTTTTGCTGTGAAGGAGATGTCTGAGACATGCATTGGGGTGAGGACAAGAGCATACTAATGCATATTTATCTTTATTTATAAAGCTGGAGTTCCACCCTGGGAGTACAAGCATCTCTTTCCTTCTTCCTCACTGTCTTCCCCATATAGTGACTTTTGCTGCAGAATATGGAAGCCTATGGATTCAGGGGATTGCTGTCAGTCAGGAGGAAACTGAAATCTGTTCCAGGCTCATGTTCAGTTGGTTTCTTACCCCTGCAAACAAGACAAACCATGCTGTGAGCTGTAATGGGAGGTGGGACTACTCTACTTCTGTTACTAGGGATGGATCAAGGCAGCCTTATTCTGAACAAGCAGAGTTTTGACTCCCTTTCTGCCTACATCATGTGACATGCATTTTAGATTTCTTAATAAAGTCCATATAATTCTAGATACGGATTCCTTTGTTCTGGAGTTCAGTCCATTAGGGCCAAACTGGCATTTCCCTGGCTTTCAGTAAAGGAGCTGACTATTGGGGCTCTTTCTGTGAAAGGAAACTAGAATTTGGAAACATAAGCATCAATGGATGTATCAATACTGCAGGCTCCTTTGGAGCATTAAACAGTACTCACATTTTATCCAAAGAGAAATGGAACCAAGGGATTAAGTAACTTCTGATGTGGGTCTAATAGAAGTCTCTCTTCCTTTCTGAAGGAGGATATCAATTCAAGTGAAGCAATTACCTCAAAAACAGACGTGCTCCTGTCACTCCTTGCAGCGTGGCTTTATCTCCTTCCACTAACAGCATCGTACCTTCTCGCAAGCCCTGGTGGAGGTGGAAACATTAAAATGATTTTCAAGTTGTCTGAAAGGGTAGAATGCTTCTCACAAGCAGGCCACTCTTAGTGCCACCATGATTAGACTAAACCATCTCACCTACCTAACAAAGAGGTAAAGAAAAAATTAGGTGAGTTATCTTGTTTTAGAAGTTGATTTTCTTGTTTATTTCAGTTTTCACTCTTAAAGAAGAAACCATTAGAGAGGCAACTCTTTTTTCCCCACAGCTATTCTTAGATCCAGTTTGGGCCGAGCAACAGCCAGCTGGGTTTGTTAGTGCACACCTTTATATTACAAGTTCAAACACAGGGACAGAAAACATAGAGGTCCCACTTCCCCAGACAGTGAAATAATGAAATTACACATATGCTGCTGAATGTGTAAATTCAGAAACTGTATTAGAGACATTAAAGTTAAGAGTATCTGAAAAAAGATTAAGGGGAGTTTTGTACCATCTGCATGCACACAACCCCTAGCACATGATATATAGTGGCCAGTAAATGGGAAGATCAGAGTTGCCTAAAACAGGAGTGTGCATTTCATTGGCCCTAACCTATTTTCTACAATGAGCAATATTCGGTGCTGAAGCTCTTAGCAATAATACAATTAGCATTGCAAGCCATGGTTCTGTACATCTTGACAGGTATGGAACCCACACTTGAGAGCTAGCATGGTAAAATGTTTATCATGCCACAGCTTCCTGAGGGAGAACTCACCAGAACTGGAGGGGTGTTTGGTTCTTCGTGATACTGGCGGATTCTCTCCTCTCTCGTCTCCTGCAATAATGAGCATAGATTGTGCTTCCCAGGCCATAAGGGAGGACTTGGAGCTATCCAAGCAACATGACATCAAACATGTCTCACGACATCAAACAAAGCAGGCACTTGCCTTCAAGCACAATGGGATGGCAGGATTGACTCTTAACAGGTATGTGTTTTACCCTTCTTCAATAGCAGCAATTTACTGCAGGTTGATCAAACAGAATACCCACAATCCCAAACTGAAAAGCCTTAAAACTTACTTCTACTCAATTCATCCATATATTTTTAATTAGTACTATCTCTGTGTGCAGAGATATAGTACTAATACTACCAGGAAGGTGGTAGGAGCAAATGCCTGAGGTGCCACCTTTGTGAAAGAGAGTAGTGAATCAAGGATTTTCAGTGATTAAGTATTTGCTTGTTTGTCTTCAAGTAGGTATTACACTGAAGAATTTCCTTGTATGAACAGCTCTGTCATTTTTCCTGAGGTTTGCTGCTGAACTGAGCAACAGTAAAGATACAAAAACGTAGGAACACAGCAGGGTCTTGGTACAGCACAGAGCTTCCAGCCTCCTCTGAAAGAGCAGAAGTTATTTATAGGGAAAAGACTGCCTGCTTATCTAGTGACAAGCTGATTAAATGAAAACCTACAACTTCATCTAAATTCTAGAAGCACACCCATATCCACCATCTCTTCATTGTTCCCTAATTCTTAATACTTCCTCTAACCATGGAATTTTGATTACAAGGAGGAAAGTACTTAGGTTGTTAAAAGATGCACCCCACAGATTGTTCCCTGAGGAATTAGCTAACATGCTGTTCAAGGAGCTCCTCCACACTGTTTGGAAATCTGTCTTCATGCTTGAAGGCTGAAGGTTTCTTTCTTTCAGCTATACTAGTGCATGTGCTTGCTCTGTACTGGACATTACAGGCTGTGCTCCCTGCAAGGACACCAGTGCCCAGGTATCTTCTTACACAACAACTGTATGAATCTCAAGGTCTCCCTGTTGTGATCGTTTCTTCAGGCCTTCAGATATTTATGCCTCTTAATTATGTCTAAGTTAGGTCTTCCCAGGCAGCAGGTAAGACAGAACTTTCCAGAACCACAGTGCTTTGCATTTTAACACTTTAGGGTTTTTTTTTTTTTTTTTTTTGTTTTTTTTTTTTTTTTTTAATTCCCCCATTCCATGCCAGATATCGAGTATTTCAGACACTGCAGAGTTTGCTTGTGAAAAACACTTTGTTCAGTAATACTGTTGCCAACTCCTCTTCCTAAGCAAAGTTAAGTTTTAGGAGGAAGTAAAGTGTTACTGCCTCGTTGGCATTTCCAGTTTCTCTAGGGAGCAGCTGTTCGACATTCTATAGCTTTGTAAGGCCTCAAAAATGCACACTATTTTTACTCCTCCACATTCTGGTTACTGTGTTAGTTCTGGTGTGTTTTACTTACACCCATGTGAGTTCTTTTAATGTCTGGGTCCAGGTAGTGAGGGTTAATATTAAAAGGAACTAATCCTAGAGCCTGCAGGGAAGGTGGATAAACAATTGGCATGTCGTTGGTGGTATTGATGCTGATGGTAGCAACATTGGTTCCTGCGCTGGATCCCATGTAAGGAATCCCATCCTGAAAGACAAAAGCAATGATCAGTCTGCAGTATCACAACTAGGAACTCAATTTTATAGCATCTTCTATCAATCTCAGAGACTCATCAGTCAGATCAGACCTAGTCCTTTCAGCTCATCTCACTGCTAACTTTATAGGTGAAAAGCAGAACAAGAATTCAGGTTCTGAGGTGGGCAGTAGCTTCCTTGTGTCAGAGAACTTAACTGCTGCCTGCCTTGTACTCACAACTCTCTGACCCCCAAGGGAGAGCTTACCAGGCTGTTAGTGCATGTTGGTCTTTGCTATTAAGAGGAGAGACTTGCCTCTATTGCAGTTACAGGAAACAGCTGAACTGGCTTTTAAGGAGCTTCTGAAGAGAACAGGCCATTGGAAGCTCAGTGCAATGTTAGCACAGCATCAACCTAGCAGTATCATGCCAGTTCAGCACTGGTCAGGATTAGTACTGAGTAGTATGCTGTACATAGAAGAGTACCACACAAATATGCAAGTGTACAGGTAATGCTGAACAATTTGTAAAATTAGAGCTGTTCTTGAGACAACTGGTAACCAAGTAGTTATCCAGACTTAACTGGTATTTGGACATTTTCTGGCTTTCATTCCCACAACAGACATTGAATTTTTATATATTAAGATAAGCCTAGCTAACCCTTATTCTTGGCAGCTTGCCTTACTGTGGCTTGTATAAATCTGCATATAGTCATTTGCAATTCCACATTGCTAGGAAACACCTTGCTTCTGTTCTCCTCCAGCGATGGTGTATCTTTGCTGTGCCTTATGAGATTCACCAGCTAGACTGGTGCTGCTGACGAGAGGGGTTGAATGGCACTCACACCTCTCAGTTCCAGGGAGATACAAAAATTACATAATTTTCAACATCAGCAGGACACTGTCTAAAAGGCATGTATGGATCTAACATTATCACCAGTTTATAAACAGACAACCTGCAACATGAACACATCTGTATCAAAAAGATCTGAAGTGGACATCTCATATTGAAAAACAGTGTTTCTGGACATAGATTAAAACCTGCACTAGTCTTTTGACTGGTATTTTGAGGGATTTACTTCTAAGGTTCTATGTAGCATTGTAGCAGTACATCCCAAGGTCTTGCAATCCAGCATCTAGAAAACTGCTCCAGGAAGACAGACTGCTGATCTTAATTGTTTTCAATGACAATCTTGTTTGGCCATTGTTTTCAGTTCACCAGTTTGTTTGGGATGGCTTGACATTTGAAGTGTATTAGAGACAAAAATGCACCATCAGCTTGGATGTGTCTGAACAAAAGCTCATGCGTGAGATTCTGCCATTCAGACTTGGCCAGAATCTGTAGTTTTACCTCAAGAACTCTCTTCCTGATCTCATGTATCAGACTGTTGTCATAAAGAGCTTTCAGGAGACGGAATGTGTTCCCACCTCCTGCAGAAAGAAAGTTCAGTTTATTTAACATGTTTTCACCATCAGTTTTAATTGAAGCCTTTACAAACTTGGCAGGCACAATGAGTTCTATGCTCTATTCAGGGCAGTATCATGCTTTTGAGAAGCAGTAAAACCAGAAGCTTCAAAAGAATGGTCATTAGGCAGGCCACTGGCATGCCCTGAGTTTTCCTTGTAAGGCTGCCACTGTCTGATAGCAACCTCTCTTCCAACACCCAGGACCATGGTATTAGGACTAAAATTTCTTGGGCTTGCTGAAGTGATGGTACAGTTGTTATGATCATCTTTTTACACTGGGGTACTGTTCAAAGTAATCATCTGAAATTTACTGAAGTTCCATTAATAAACCTACTTCCCAACCCACCACTAAATTTAGGGTCTTAGGGCTTCCAAGTACTAATAGTAGTTTCTAATTCCTAGGTCTAACTGCTGAATTGTTGGTCTTCAGTGCCACCTCTGAGCAGGACTAATCCAGTGCCTTATATATAAACCTTCACAGGGGAGTAAGAAGTGAAACTTACCAATAAATATCGCTTCAGATTTCCTAACAGCTTCCACTGGATCACAAGATTCATGTATGCTGTCCAGCCCATAGCCTTAAATAAAAAAGTATTTGGTGGAATAATGTGTTATGTGCAGTCTTTCCCTGCCCACCTCCTCCGACCCTGAGCCAAATGTCTCAACGAGGGAAATTTCAGAGAACTCTACAACATAAAACAGAATGTACATCCTACATTAGTGCTGGGCTTCAGTATCCAGCTCTACAAAAGGAAATGTTTGTTTTGTGGAGATATGCACTCAGTGTCTAGGAGCAGAGCATTTCACTCAGCAGGTACAGGCCACGGCACAATATCCTGCTGAGCATTACCAGGTAACTAGAAAATAAGGAAAAAGCTGTTAGTCCTCAGCTTGGCTGTGCTGAAGTCTGACAGGATGTGTTGGCTCTAGTATTGCTTGTGCAAATACCTGATCTGAGTATTGTTTCTATTTAAATGTCTGACTTCGATAGATTTGCCTTGCTGGGGTTCACTGAGTGCAGGAAGTGTCAAGAAAGACAGAAGAACATGAACATTTGATAGCAGCAATCTTCCTGCAAGTCAAGGAGCGAAGTGTGCTGCTCAGGAAAGTGAGTACTGATTTATTACTACAGTAACGGGTCCAAAGTTACCCTCAGCAGTGATAGATACTAGGTGGAGGTCTTGCTGTAGGCTGCTCTGCAGAGATCTTTGCTCCAAGCAAAGTTCAGCTGCTGTCTATCATGGAACTGCCTGGCTCCTCGATGTGCTTTTAGGTCTTCACTTAACACCAGTGGGCTTAAGCAGAGGTTTCAGATATATGAAAAGAAATGTTCCCTCATGTGATTAAGAAGCATAAAAAGATGCCACTTAATAGTTAGGAATAAAATCTTCCTCCTTGGAGTGGGTAGAAGTGTCTACAGCAGGATTCTGGAGGCCTCTAAAACATCTCCTCCCAGGCAGAAGTCCACAGCCGACTCCGGCTGCTCCTGCCCTTGCTGCCCGTATCGCAGCAGCCCATCGCAGCCCGTGTGCCCCGCGGACTGCAGTGCTGTGCCCTGCCGTGTCCCCTCGGCACAGAGCGGCTGCAGTGCTGTGCCCTGCCGTGTCCCTGCGGCACAGAGCGGCTGCAGTGCTGTGCCCTGCCGTGTCCCTGCGGCACAGAGCGGCTGCAGTGCTGTGCCCTGCCGTGTCCCCTCGGCACACAGCGGCTGCAGCGCTGTGCCCTGCCGTGTCCCTGCGGCACAGAGCGGCTGCAGTGCTGTGCCCTGCCGTGTCCCCTCGGCACAGAGCGGGTGCAGTGCTGTGCCCTGCCGTGTCCCTGCAGCACAGAGCGGCTGCAGTGCTGTGCCCTGCCGTGTCCCCTCGGCACAGAGCGGGTGCAGTGCTGTGCCCTGCCGTGTCCCCTCGGCACAGAGCGGGTGCAGCGCTGTGCCCTGCCGTGTGCCGCTGCAGCGCTGTGCCCGGCCGTGTCCCCGCGGCACACAGCGGCTGCAGTGCTGTGCCCTGCCGTGTCCCTGCAGCACAGAGCGGGTGCAGTGCTGTGCCCTGCCATGTCCCCTCGGCACACAGCGGCTGCAGTGCTGTGCCCTGCCGTGTCCCCTCGGCACACAGAGGCTGCAGTGCTGTGCCCTGCCGTGTCCCCGCGGCACACAGAGGCTGCAGTGCTGTGCCCTGCCGTGTCCCCTCGGCACACAGCGGCTGCAGCGCTGCCATCCCGGGGCGCTCCGTGCCCACACCGCGCTCCCCGTGCCAGGGCCGGCCCGCCAGCCCCGGGCATAGCAGCCGGGCCGGCCTTACCCAGGCTTTCAAACTTCTCCCTGGCCGTGCGGGCGTAGGCATCGCGGTCGTGCAGGGCGTAGGGGATGAACAGCACCCGCTTCACCTTCCTGAGGGGAGAGAGGGGAGACAGCGGTCGGCGCGGCGGAGGCGGGGGCCGGGAGCGCTCCCGCAGCCCTGCACGGCGCTTACTGCCCGAGGAAGCGCTGGATGTGCTGCTGGCAGTGGCCCAGGTACCCCCCTCCGTGCAGGGTGGAGTTGGAGATCAGCAGCAGGCGCCGCGGGCCCCCCATGCCGAGCCGAGCCGAGCCGTGCTCCAGCCCAGCCCAGCCCGCCCCTTCCTGCCCCGCCGGCCGCCCCGGGGTGGGGCCGAGCCGCCGCCGTTCCACCGCCCCGGCCTGGCCATGCTGGACTTCGCCATCTTCGCCGTCACTTTCCTGCTCATCCTCGTGGGTGCCGTGCTCTACCTGTACCCGGTAATGCTGCCGGCCATGGGGCGGGGGGCGCTCGGCCCGGCCCGGCCCCCGGTGCGGCGGCGGGGCCGAGACAGCCCCGTGCCCGCCCCACAGCCCCTGGGCTCGGGCGGTGCCCCCGGCCCCAACCCCGCGGGACGTGGCACAGGCCTGCGGCAGGAGGGGCAGGGCAGGGCGGGCTCCTGCTTTACGTGTCCGGGACTGAATCCCGATTGCCAAAGGCGCGATCTTCTCCCCTTTCGCTTTGCAGGCCTCCAGGGCAAATCTGTGTGTAAGATTGCACCTACATTGCAGACGTGGCCCTTTAAGTCTTTATGCAGACATCTTTCATCTAACCAGATGAATAATCCTGGTTTAGCCAGTGGCACCAGGCACACACTTGAGGTTTATCAGCTTAGCAGGTTTAAAGCCTGCAGATGTAGCATATCCAGCTTCTGTTTCTTGTTTGTAAGTGCTGTAGTGTGTGGAAAATCCATCTCTCCTGCTGGAAAGTTGTGGGACCTGTGTAAAATCTGAAGTTCATGTAGATTGATGCATTTCTTTTTACTCTAGGCATCTAGGCAAGCATCAGGTATCCCTGGGCTGGCTCCAACTGATGAAAAGTAAGTGGTTTCTCTCTCCACATTGATGAAGTTCAGCATTGGCAGAGGATGCTGTTCATGACCAGATACCCTCTGTGTTTCTCAGGGATGGTAACCTGCCAGATATCATTGTCAGCAGCAGTTTACATGAGTTTCTTGTGAACCTTCATGAGAAGTATGGGCCACTGGTCTCCTTCTGGTTTGGAAGGCGTCTTGTTGTCAGCCTGGGCTCCATTGATCTCCTGAAGCAACATGTTAACCCCAACCGGTTGTGTAAGTGCCTTTTACACTGTCTTTAAGGCCATTTGTTCTTGCATTGCTGGGCATCAAAGGAAGGGTGTCAAAGGAAGTTGGGGTTTCATTCTGCGTTGAAAGAATGTGAGACTTTGTAGCTGACGTGGTGGTTCAGGTATGACTTTGGTCCCGCTTATAGGACTTGAATATCAATGACCAAGGGTTACTGCTTGGCCATCAAGAAATCAGTGCTCTTGTGTCTTTTACCATCTCTCTACAGGCAAATGTTCAGAGAAAGCATCATGCTCATTAGTCACTTGACAGAACAAGGTGAACATCCTGTAGCCACTTGGCATAGATTTTAAAAGCAGTTTGAAATACAGTTTAGGAGGGTAAACTTTGCTAAATTAAGTCTGAAAACAGCTCTGCTAGTTTGTGATAACTGCCTTGTTCAGTTCAGCATGGAGGTTTTTCAAACTATTATTTTGAGAAGTTCTTGGGTTTTTTTTGGTGTGTACAATTTTGTGGTGAAAACTTTTAATGATCTTCCAGTCTTGGAAGTGGTTGGTGGTGCTGGTAGCTGAGTTGACCGTCTTAATCATGGGAGAGTATTCTGATTTATGGCCTAAACCTCTTAGGTGGGCATTTTGCTTCCTAAGTTTATCACACCCAGTAAGTTAACTCAGTTGATGTTTGGGTTTAATCTCTTGCTTTCCCAGTTTTTATCTTACAAGGCTGACTGAGGTGTTGAGTACACACCTCTGACCTGATCCTGTAGGCTGTCTTTAGGCACAGGCAGATATCTCAGCTCACTTTACACTGGGGTCGTGAGGGGTAAGCTTCATGTACTGTTGCCTGACAGAATTAAAACCAGAAATGGTGACAATCTGGGAAAGGAGTGGGAGTTAACAAGGATCAGCAAGACACAGTGGATAACGATGACGCTCCAGAAGGTAGAAAACCACCCTGAAAGATCTGAATGCTCTCAAGTGTGTTTGGGGAAAATTAAGCAGACAGTCACTTTCTCAAAGCTCAGGGAAGTGGTGACAGGCCCCTGCGCAGGCAAGTTCTCATTAATGTTCTGAATATGGGAGGATCTGAGTATCAGAGAAATACAGTGCCTGGACTTAAGTGCAGGAAATTAGGTGACCCAGGCAGCTACAGACTAGCCTAGTATACTGCTATGCCAAGGGCTAAACATATTTTTTAAGGATGGGGGATAAATGGGAAATGCACGTTGTACTTCAATAATTAGATTTTTAGACAAGGAAAGTGATAGAACTGTGTTCATATCAGGGACTCAGTTCAGAATTTGCTTGGATACTGATAAATACTTGAAAGGGGGATCAAGGCTGGATTGTATTGAATAAGTGAAATGCAGTGTTGGGGACATGAAATACTCCATCTTATGTTAGTGTGCTACCCTGATGGCATTATTCTGGAACCCTTCGTTGGCAGAAGGCAGCAGTGTGAGATGGATGTCCCTGAAGGCTGGGATAGCAGGACCAGGAACAGGAGGAGAAATTCTGGCTGCGTGAATTGCCTGTGGGATGACATGGGCATGGAAAAGAAAGGATAGATTGAGTCATGGATTTTCTGTAAAGAGAGGACTTTTGCACAAAATGAGCGTGAGTCAGACCTGGAGTCCTGTGTGTGTCTCTGACCTCTTTACTCAGGCATGATTTTGAATAAAGCAAGTGCAGATAAAGGCTGCAGATAAGTGCTCTCGGAGAAGTGGGGAGTCATTTGTGGAGGAGAAGCCAGGGTAAGTGTGTTCAGCCCAGATGAAGAAAGAGCTTATGGGAGGATCCTCATAAAGGCTGTAAACTTGAGAAGGAGGGTTCTTACAATCTCAGAGCTGAAGAGCAGCAATATTAGTTGTATCACTGCTTTCCTTTCTGCACTGATGCCAGAAATGCTCAAACTTTATTAGAGGCGAGGAATCTTAGAGGTTGTATTTCCTGAAGCATTGAGGTATAAACAGCTGAGTAGCTGTAGCAAATCCCTTTCTGTACCCTTTCTTGGTGAGTAGGGATAGGGGTGTAGTAGGTCTCAGCCACAAACTGGCTCTGGGCAGCTTGAAGTTTTATTGGAGATGTGGTCTTGCCTGTATCTCTTCTACATGCAGTGCTGTGGGACAGGAGACAGCCCACAGTGGACTGCATTATATCCAACTCCTGACTCTTCAGCCCCACTTGGAAACCCATGTGACACTTCTTCAGTCACACCACCAATACACACTCACTGTTGAGCACCCAGGGCTGCAGAGTCCAGGCTGCCATTTTGCTGAGGGCTGGCTCTGCCTCCTGCTGTTTGGGAAAGGGCTATTTCTGCACAGCTGTGGGAGGCTGGTGACTCCAGTCAGCTGGTGTGCCTGAGGCCACCATCCATCTTCATGGATACCTGGCATTTGGTTTCCAAGGCCAAGATACAGGATTTGGCTCTATGAGACAAAGGTTCCTCTCATCTCGTGTGTGTGTGTGTGTGTGTGTGTGTGTGTGTGTGTGTGTGTGTGTGAAATGTCTCATGTGTGGTATGGCCAAACTTCTTGGAGACAGAGAGAGAGATGCAGATTATGCATTTCTCATCAAAGCCTTGAGGCTGGACTAATTGGATTCATAGTTAGAAACATTTCCAATGCCAGGAGACTCTTTTTCCTTAGGCTTCAAGCAGTGTTTGAAAGTGGTATGTTTTCATGGCCTTTTAAAGCTTGGTTGAGATAAATTTGCAAGGAGAATTCAAAGGAAGTAAAACTCTGCAGCTGGTACTGGTGATTCCCCTGGGTGGCTCTGGGGAAGCAGTTCAGGCCTACAAATGATTTGGATGTGAGGAAGGTGGACTAATGCAGGATGGCCAGGAGCAGTGGGTTCAGAGACCAACTTGGAAAGCTCTCCTGAGTTGATGTTGCGTTTTGGGTTGGGGTAATGAATCTGAAGCACACTGAATGCTGGAGATGGAGCTATGGGTCCTGGCCTGTCTGAGCAGGACTTCTGCTGTCCTGTGAGCATTTTACTGTGCAGGTTCAGAGGTCCTTTCTGTCTCTGGTGTTCAGTTCTGCTCCATCTCAGTTAGATGTTTTCTCTATATTTATTTGCAGTGGTGCCTAGGACAGCACTCTTAAGGTTCCTGGGATGGGGAGATTTCCGTGTAAGTGAAAAGAACAGTCAAAATTTTGATATGTGTCACTGTAGGGCTGAAAATGTAACCCTGGAGATGTTTTCAAGACAAGGACAAAGGATGAAGTCTGTGCAAGTGCTGGCAGAACAGAGCTCTCTCCAGAGGCAGTTCGTGCCTCGTGGAGTCACCAGCCTCCCACAGCTGTGCAGAAATAGCCCTTTCCCAAACAGCAGGAGGCAGAGCCAGCCCTCAGCAAAAGGGCAGCCTGGGCTCTGCAGCCCTGGGTGCTCAACAGTGAGTGTGTATTGGTGGTGTGGGGTTGCCAGTTTAATCTAGGGACATTGTGGGGAAAAGCCCCAGAGCCCATGGCTAATCCAGCAGATTTCTTTCATGTGCAGCAGGAAAACTTTGCAGTTTCAGCAGGTGTTGCTTCTGAGCATCCTCCAGCCTCTCTAGATGCCTCTGCTTGCCGGATCTTCTGTGTGGGCTTTACCACCTGCCATGTGTCTTCCTAGCTACCCAGTATTGTGCCTGGTTGTGCCAGTGCCAGTCAGCAGGGATCTGTGGCATGAATAGCAGCTCCATGACAAAGTACCTTGGAGGAGGAATTGTCAGCAGCAGCTAGAGGCACATAACAGCCTGCGCCACGTGGAGAGCCGCAGGTACCATCTGCTCTGCCAAAAGACACATGCTCATGCTCCGTGTCATTTAAAGTGGGAAAGAGGGTGAGATGCAGAGCTTAAAAACATTGGAAGGGAAAAGATGTGAGAGAAAAACATTTGGGAAAGATTATCATATTCATGCCTCTGGCCTCGTTAGCTGCCTTTATGTCTTTAGGTAGTAAGTCCTCTGCAGGTGGGAATTTTCTCTTCATGTAAGTTTGCCTGGTAGCGTAATGAGGCCCCAGTCTCTGTGGGGTATCCTAGATACATCCACAGCTGGTAAAGTCATATGTGTCTAGCCCAGCCTTGATGTTTTCTGATGCCTGAGGTTTCACTCTCCATCTGGGAGAAATAACAGACTGTGATAAACAGTGACAATATCCTTGTTGAGAACCCTGATTGCTGCTTCCAAATAGTTCCTTAAAGACTCTTCCAGTTCCACAAGACACGCTAAAAGGTTTACAGAAAGGGAAAAACATATGCCATGCTGTATTGCACACTTTTACATTGACACATAATGTCCTTCAGCACATTTATTAAATAGAGGTTCTTGGTGGTGAAATTCAAAGTTAAAAATCTCACTGAAATGAGTCATGGGTAGGGAGGTGATGGTTTTGTCTAGTTGTACATTGATGCAAGTGTCTGTGTGGAAAGATCAAAGATGGAAAGAAGGTGATTAGTAGAAATCATGCTGTAGGTTAGTGCAGTATGGTTTTCTGTAGGAGCTTCAGAACTTCTGTGCTGGAGGCAGCCCTGGCAGATAGGTAGGTGCTAGTTTGGGAAGAGCTTCTCAGCAGGGAACTCAGTGCATGCAAGAGAAATCATGGAGGAGCAGAAGAGTATCAAACAGGGTTTTCTGGGTCTGTGGCCCAGGGAAGGAGTGCAGAGAGCAACCAACTACCTAGGCCTGTCATATGAGCTGGTATGTCCTGAGTACATAGCCACATTCAGGGCAGGAGGGCATACCAGGTGTGATGGGGAATGTGCTAAAGAGACTGCTGGTCAGGCTGGAGGAGAACAGGAAGGACCATGCCACACTCCTTCTTGTCACCAAGTAGATGGCAGAGCCAGGTGGGAACTGGCAAACTGGGAACAAGCTCTGAAGGTGTTGTTACTAAAGAGTTACTTGGTAGAGCCAGCAGGCAAAATCTGCATGGGGAGCTGATCACAGGATGGCAGTCAGCCCCAGAAAAAAGACTTTATGAGGTACCAGCCCACACTGAGCGAGAGAAACTTAACACCCCAAAGAGACTGTTGTAGGGGAGGGAGCCACATACCTTGCTCACTGCCCAGAAATAGCAGTACCCGATTAAAGAGGCTGCTGTTTCATCAGTCCTACGTAGTGTGGCTTCTGAATGGTGTTTCCTCTGTTTGCTTTCAGTGGATCCCTTTGAGACAATGCTGAAATCCCTCTTGAGGTACCAGTCCAGCCTGAATGGGGATACAGGAGAGAGTCACATGAGGAGAAAACTGTATGAGAACGGTGTGACCAAGTCCTTGCAAAGTAACTTGGCTCTCATCCAGAAGGTAACTGCCTTTGTACAGCAGAGGAGCCCTGTGTGGCTCACAGAGGGAGGTTTAGTGAGAATGATCACTAGGATAAAGAACTGCATTCAAATTAGTGCTTGAGCTATAAGCATCTGAGATGCAAATAGTCTCTGCCTTTCATGGTGTGAGTATTTGCATTCTTCTTAGCTCCAGTGGGCTGGGGGAAGGGATGAGCTTGCTTAATTTTTATGCCAAGACACCAGATGCAGTTAAAGATCCTGGAACACCTGGATTCTAAATGTATTTCCCAGGACAGGAGGATGGAGCAAGGAACCAGCTCTTGGGCCACACAGAGGTGATGTTGATTTAGTCCAGTAGCCAGAATATGATCTGTTTCCCTATTCTGGAGCAGTCAGTATTAAAAGGTTTAAAGTTTCTTTTGTGTCAGAGGAAACAAGAGAGGAGGGTAGGGTTGCCTTGTTGGGGGAGAGCCTTGAAAGAAGCAGAAGATTTGAGGCTAAATGTTACTGTTTAACAGTGGAAAGAAACCTGGAAAGACTTTAGCATTATTCCATAGCCATGAAAGTGTGGTCTGCCTTAGGAAGTGGGTGGGAATGTGTCCAGGGTGTGTTTGGTAAATAGACTGCTGGTGTTACTGCTAACTAATGGTTCATTCCCTCTCAAGCTGTCAGAAGAGCTGCTGGCCAAATGGCTGTCTCTCCCTGAGGCACAACATGTGCCACTCTGCCAGCACATGCTGGGCTTTGCCATGAAGTCTGTCACGCAGACAGCTATGGGCAGCAGCTTTGAAGATGACCGGGAAGTCATCCGATTCCGCAGGCATCATGATGCAGTAAGTGTCCTGAAGAGCCAGGAAATCTATTCAGTTTTTCCAAACTAAAGACACAGAGATTGTATCTGTACAAGCTTGTTAGTACAAGCTATTGCTGAGACTTTAAAGTATAGGCTTGAGGGCTCTGCCTCACTTGTACCAAACTGAAACTGTTAGAAAGACCCTACTGCTGTTCCTGCTGTCATTAGTCTGAGGTGTTTCTAAAGGATCCATGGGGATCGGGAACCCAGATCCAATGGCACTTGTGAGATCTATGGTACCTAAGTCAGTTAAACTCTGTTGGGACTGCCAGTGGAACTTCTCCTTTTCAAAGATCTTATGAGGCTCTATGACACTGTGGAGAAAGGAAAATCTGAGGAGAGCTCCCCTGTATCCACATGTGGGGATGTTAAATATGCTGGTGATAGGGTGGAAAAGAAGGAGTTCCACCTCCCACTTAAGATTCCTGTACCTTTTTCCCTACAGTTGTAATTACAGTAGTTTCGTTTCAGCTTAATTCCAGCTATCACAGACATGGTGTCTGAAATAGGATGTAGTGTCCTAAAGAGAAGACCAGTTCCATATTGACTGGAAGTCTTAATTTTATTTGGCATTTTCATTTTCCTGAGTAGGGAAGAATAGAATAGTCCCAGCAATCTCAGCCTGTGGTGAGTGATGGTGCTGTTCTCTCTGTCCTTCTTCCAGATCTGGTCAGAGATTGGAAAAGGTTTCTTGGATGGGTCTCTTGACAAAAGCATGACTAGGAAGAAGCACTACGAAGATGGTAGGTTTCTCCCAAAATTACAGTTTTCCTGCCACTCTAATTAATACTTAGGAGTTAGCTTGCATGTGAAAGCACTTCATTTGCCCAGTTGTCTTGGCTTTTCTTCAGAGTTGCTCATCATGCCATAAGCTACACATACATGGTACTTACTCTTATGTTAGATCATTGTTTTGGAGTTGAGGGGCAAGCTGCCTTTATGTGAGAAGTTGTAGGACTAGAACTCTAGTTCCAAGTCTAGTTCTAAGGTCTGTCCAGTCTGGAGAGTCATAGTGAGGAAGAATCAGGGTGTGCTTCCTCCCTTCTTGTTCTGTTCCCTAGTGTCCACTTTTGACCTCTCTGGGAGGCAGGCAGCTGTGCTGGGTGGAGACAGTTGGAGCCCCTGGATTTGGCCTGTGTGAGCATTCAAATAATGCACCATCTGGGGCCTGTACTGCCAGACAGTCACAGGCTGAAAGTGACAGGTACAGAGGTGCTGCTTTGTGGGATATACCATCAGATAGCCTTTGATGACAAGATAACATGATTTTCAGGTCTGTTATAGCAGTACTTCTGTTTCTCATAAATTTTATAGTACTTACTTTAATTTTAGGCTGTCTTATCTTTTTATGTTCTTAATAATTAAAGCATTTCAGTATTGATTGATAAGACATTAAACTAAAGTGGATTGTATCTGGAACTAAAGTTTTGCTTGTAAATCCTCCAAACCCAGTGTTTCCTTCTTTATACTTCTGGTTCTGTGGGTTTCAGAACCTGAGGACAACTTCTGCCCCATTGCAATGGGTTCCTCCCATGGTCAGTCTCTACCTGAGTTATAGTATGATGATGCATGAGGACACAATTTCACAAATTCCAAATAGCGAGCCTTGGTGTTTGAATGTTGCTGGCCTTCCTATGCAGAGAGGAGGAAGGAAGGCAATTCTAAGACAAAAGAACTGAACTGGGCCTTGATAAATGGAGTTTCATACCCAAATTCTGCTCCATGTTTCATGGGTGGTCCTCAGTATATCATTTAAACCATACTGGCAATAATGTCTAGGTCCCTAACTCCCCCTGGTTCCCACAGCAGGAGTTAGGCACTCACTTATCCTCAGATATGTGGACTCTGTGCCAAAACCCTCCCACGTTTCCCCCCCATTCCTCTCTATGTCTCTGCAGACTCTTTCTTTAGCACAGAGCCATCCTCTTGCACCCTGCCTGTAGAACCCCTGGCCAAAGGGGCTCCCTCAGCCCTGGTGCTGTAGTAATTGTAACTCTGCAGGTCACGTAACCACAGT
This sequence comes from Certhia americana, assembly GCA_018697195.1. Lineage (NCBI taxonomy): Eukaryota > Metazoa > Chordata > Aves > Passeriformes > Certhiidae > Certhia > Certhia americana. Next base: position 23,860,815 of record CM031863.1, read on the forward strand.
TATGTAGCTGTTCTCATGGGGGCTGATGAAATGCATTCTCTTATGGTTCGACAGTGTGATTTGTCTTCCTCTTAGGTGATTTCAGCTCACAGATTATACACCTTGGTTATGTAAGGATGTATTCTGTAAGGATGGCTTTTTATAGGCAACCTGTGTTACTTGGTTCATGCATTTTCAGCTAAATTGGGGTTACTGCCTTCCAAACTGACAGTAAAATGTAACAGAGGCTGCTTCTGTAAGTGAGCCCAGCAGGGACAGCTGGTCTGAAAATCTGCTTGGGGAAATGGATTTGCTTCTCTGCAGCACCAGGATGACCAGGTTTTAAAATAAACATTTCTTTTTTCTTCCAAAGCTCTGGTAGAGATGGAATCCATCTTAAGGAAGGTTACAAAGGAGCGCCGAGGCAGATCATTCAACAGGCATGTCTTTATAGACACCTTGCTGCAGGGGAGCCTGAGTGACCAGCAGGTCTGTGCAGCTGTTACCTCCTTACACAGTAATAGAGTTTTGCCAAATGGTCAATTCATTACATTATAGCCTTTGATTAATAAAAGTTTCTGCATCGTAGCTTACATTGTTTACCAAAGCAGGGCTTCTAGTTTGTTTTTTCCACTCCTGCTATGTTTTCCACTCCTGCATTAGACTTTGGTAGATTTTCTTGCCACTGCTTCACAGCTATTTTTATAAACCAGAATTATGTTAATTTTAAGCATGTCTCGTGCAATTTCAGTGGAAATCCTAGAGACAGTTCAGTTCATGTCTTCTAGATGCATTTCCTGCTCTCTGCACTAAAGGGATTTAATGTGCTTGAGTGGAGAGTATGCCACTTCTTTTTCCTCTTTACAGTCTTATGAGCTTCATTGCCTGAAGTAGATTTTCTTTCCTAGATTCTGGAAGATACAATGATTTTCTCTTTGGCAGGATGTGTAATCACTGCTAACTGTAAGTACAGTAACTGAAGGTAACTTCCCATCCTTACACTCAGCAGGCAGAAACAGTGTGATGACATGAGACTAGGCTAATAAAAATTTATATTGATCATTCTTTCTCCTGAGCTGCAGACATATAAAAGAAGCTAATTTTTACATCAGAGTGTTGATATAGCCTCACAGTTAGTGAGCTGAACCTGTGTTTGACAACCTTTCCAGTCTTATGGTGCACCTTAGAATTTCTCCCCACTGCTTTTTGCTTGCATTCTCAACCCCAGACAACTGATGTTAAATTTGATGAAAAAACCCCACCAAAATAAATAAGCCACAAAGACCATGTTGTAAAACAGGTTCAGGCACATAGGAAGAACGTTACAGTGCTAGCATCTGTCTGGGTGCTCTGAATTTTTGGAGGATAGGTGTATTCCATGTACGGAGTACTTTCAAAGAAGCTACACTAGGATTTATGTAAAGATTATGAAAAAAAGCCCACAAACAAATGAAAATAGAAACTGAAGCTGTGTAAAATACCTTATGATAAAGGGATGATTATCTGGCCTTGTACCTCAGCCAATGGGGCTGGGAAAGAAAACCCCAGGATGCATCTAGGTGTTAAGGAATGTGGGAAGTAGATCAGACAACTATGGTAATACTCTCTCCAGGTAATATCCTCTCCAGGTACTCCAGGAAGACTGTAATTTTAAGGGCCTTGAATCCACTTGGATTCACAGAATCACAGAATATTGTGAGCTGAAAGGAAGCCACAAGGATCATGAAGTCCAAGATTCCAGATAGTTCTCATGAACAGACATTTTTGAGAGCTAGAAACATTTCCCTGTAGCTTTAGGGAAACTGCATCCTACACACTTATTTCTTATGCAAGGTTTTTTCTCACTCTGCTATTGAAGATAATCTCAAGTACCTCAAAAAATAGATGTAGGGGGCCAAGTGCTTGCCAACATCTGCAGAGGGCTCCCTTCAGGAGCCCCAGGCATTTGCTGTCTGGAGCATTTGTCTGAGATGTCCTAGGGAAGACCCCAAATAAGGGAATTTTCTAAAGCTTTGAACAAACCAGCATTTCATTTGCATGGTTGGTGTAATAGCCCTGATTCCCCAGGGTTTGTTGGCTGTGTGGTCACTTTGCCAGAGCTGTGGGGCTGAGTGCTTTAGTGTCCTGCACAGCTCCCTAAGCTCCTCATAGCACCAGAGAGAGAATTTTAGCTTGCAGGGCCGCTTGTTACACAGGAGTTGAGCCTCTGTTCCTACCACTGAATACAGTATCAGCACAGCCTGCTGTGAACAGAGGTCACCTTTTTTTTAGGCCAAAAACTAATGTTGAAAATACAGAAAGTAAGAAAACTGAATGGCATTTGTAAAGGATTGAATTTTCTGGGTCCAGTCTTGTCTTGATTTCTTCCCCAGTGTGTACCTGGGCAGTCTATTTCCTGACAACCTCAGAAGATGTTCAGCAGAATCTCTACAAGGAGATGGACCGTGTTCTGGGCAAAGGACCAATTACACATGAGAAAATTGAGCAGCTCAGGTGGGTCCTATAGAAGGAGTGCAGAGGAAGGCTGTGTCATGTGGTGGGGACAGGCATTTCCTGTGGAGTCTGATGCCTAGCCTGCATTAGGCAAGGAGAAGGCATCCAAAAGCTACTTACTCCCTTTTTTCTTTCTGGAAGGGATCAAACCACAGGATGACTTGCAACAGAAAGAATCTGCTGGCACTCCAGACACACAGGGACCAAGGTGCTCACTTTTGGGTGTCTGTAGGAAACTCTGTAGGTTCAACAGCAGAGGAAAAGAACAGAATCAGTTCCCTGTCTGCCAGGCCAAAATTTTTGCTCACTGTCTTGTTTGGTTTCTGTCCTAGTTTTCCAGAAGTAGTAGAAGTAATCAGTCATTTTCATGGTTGGATATAAAGATATTTAGAGAGAAAGCATGGACAAATCTTCTTTTTAAAGGGCTGCAAGTAATGATGTCTGGTCAACAGTGTGCCTGTATGTTTTCTACATTTGTTATGTTGGTGCAACCAGGTGTGTTTTGTATTTGGACTAGTGTTAGGGTTTCAGTAAGGGGATACCAAGTGTGTGGGGTTTTTTTGCTGCTGTTTGTATGAGTGAGAGGTACAGGAAAAGGGCTGGTGTGTTTATGCATTTTAGCAGATTTAGTTTGGTTTAAAATCTGAAAGAAGAGGGATTCCAATAACCTTCTGTAAAATCTGTTAATGAGATTTAATGCTTCTTGCAAAGATGTTGGGAGTCCTTGCCAGAAAAAAAGAAGTGCCTCAAAATACAGCAGTTGACTCCTCTCTGCTTGCTGCCACAGTATGTGGACAAGCTTCTCTCTGACAATTACACTAACCAAGAGTTACTGTTTGCAGGTACTGTCGGCAAGTCCTGTGTGAGACAGTGCGGACAGCCAAGCTCACTCCCATTGCTGCACAGCTGCAGGAGCTGGAGGGCAGAGTTGACCAACATACTATCCCCAAAGAGGTAGGGCAGTGCTGGGAGCACTAGGCCACTCTCCTTTCCTGTAGGGGAATTTGCTGTTTCCTCTTCTTCTAGACCAGGGGTGGGGCCAGCAAGACCGTTTGTTTGGACAGCGTTGAACATGAGCAGGTGCTCTGTCATCTGACAGTACAGTTCAGCTCAAAGTTTGCCTGCCTCTTTGTGGGAGAGGCTCTGAAAATTCGTTTTCTCTTACTGAGGAGTATTTGCTTCTGCTTCCAGGTCCACCAGGGATGAGTAAACTTTTGAAAGGGCCTATGGGCTCAGTTGTGCATAAAAGAGCATTTTAGTTTTAGGCTTCATCATATCACCTTCCCTTCCAGAGAGTAAAGTAGTGCATACATACATCTCAGCAAGTGTAGAAAAATGGGGTCACACCCTCTGTAACCACCAACAATTGCAGCATGATTCTTAGAAGTTAAAATCCTAATATCTGGGTGTGGGTTATGAAAATCTGTAGATGAATACTTTTTCATTATCTCTTTAATCCACCTAAATATGAGTAGTCTGCAGAATAATCATCATCCAGCAGAGCTGTCAAGAGGTGTCTTCAATTGTGCATTTCCTTCCACATTGACATGTTGTAATTCTCTTTGCAGACACTTGTGCTTTATGCTCTTGGTGTGATGCTGCAGGATAGTTCATCTTGGCCATCGCCATACAAGTATGTGGAATTGACGTTAATTGCAACTAATTCCTTAGCTTTGTTAAATTAGATCTTACAGCACAGCCTTTTGTGCTTCAGGGCCTGCCTTAAGCAGATTCTGGAGATGAAAGGGAGTCTGTAAGAAAATCAGTTTATGAAGGTCTGGGTTTGTTTCTCCATGAGCATGGTTTTGGGGCAGTTAAAGTCAGGTTCCTCCAATGCTCCAGTCTGTGTTTGTGCATGTATGTGTTAGGTTTTAGTGAAAACTTCTGTGCATATACACAGAGCTTCCCTGGCTAATGCTGGTAACTTCTGTTAAAGGTTTTCTGTGAAACAGTGACTTGGATGGCTTCAGAATCACTGCTTGTCATCATGAAACAATGATGCAAGGGAGGAAATGTCAGTCTGAAGTTGTGGGTTTTCAGGGCAAAGGGACAGGCTACCTCAGTATTTCAGTCTGTCTGTGAAAACTGCAGTGGATCTATGGCAGGGTTTTGGAGGTTAAAGAAAAAAATTGCTGTAGCTTCCTGTGGCCTCCAGGTGGCAAATATTAACCCATATCTGATTTACTTCACTTGGGCTGCAAAAAATGTGGGTCAGTTATTCTAGATAGAGAGAACAGACAGCTGAGATTTAGGAGAAAGAATAGAGCCTTTAGAACAGCACTTGTCCTCTTGTCCTGTTCTGCAATTACACTTTTTATAAAGGGGCCAGGCATTGATGCACCAGTCTACAAGCACCTTGGCAAGGATTGCCTCCCCAAGACAGGTCACAACTGTGTTCAGGTTTGCTGAGGTCCCATGGGACCGACAGTGAGAACTGCTATGTTTGCATGTTTGTTTCAGGAAGGCTGGGGTTGAGGTTTAGCTTGAGATAGATGAAGATTTCCATGACAGAAGTAGCAGACCAGCTCTGTGTGATTCTTTCACCTACCTACCATGCAAAAACACTGTTTGCCCTGCCTTCTGTTTTGCTAGGCAGCTGCATTTTGTCTCCTTTTATAAAATCTGTAATTTTCACTTTAGTTCAGGGGAAATTTCATTTTAGTTCAGGGGAAATAAGTTTGAATCTGCTTTTCCTAAGGATCATGCCCTTTCACTGTGTTAGAAGCAGAGCTTGGATGTTTAGGCAGGGAAATGAAGGCTTGAAGTATTTAGCAGAAAGGTTTAAAAGAACTGTCTTCTGTCCATCAAATTTTGTGCTTGGAGAGGGATTACTATTTAAATTGTATGTTATTTTATTAGTTTCCCTTGTTTTAACTCATGCCAGCCCTGGAGAATAGTTTTCTCACAGTCTCTACCATCCTTAAGCTGGAAACCACTTTTCTCACTTGAATGAGTCATTGGCTTCCCTCCCCCAACACATACACACACCAGCTGCTTGAAGAGAAGGGTGAGGGGCAAGGAGAGAAGGGAAGTATTTTTGGAAGTGAAAAAGGAAGGGACTCAGTGGCAGAGGGAGAGGAAGAGAGAGAGACAAATGAGATTGCGTGTGCCCTGGAGAGAAATAGAGGTCAGGTAACAGCACCAGCTCAGCTGTGTACTGCACATTAGTTCTAGCCCTGCCTCACACTACCTCAGTTTGTCAGCATTTTGACCAAGATGGGACACAGCTAACCAGCTGGGAACATGGATGGAATGATTGCACAATTGCCTTCATACATTTGTGTGGAATGACCCAGAGAGAACAAATTAGTGAGATTCTCTATTTAATTTCCAGTTTTTACTTGTGTGTGTGTGTGTGTGCATGTTTTTGGGGAAAGGATGCTGTGCCTGCTCAGAAAACCCTAATGTGCTTCGTCTTTTATAGGTTTGACCCAGACAGATTCAATGAGGAATCAGCCATGAAAAACCTCTCCTTGTTGGGATTCTCAGGAAGCCAGGAGTGCCCAGAGTTGAGGTGAGCATAGGAAAGTTCTTAGTGAGTCTGTGTGGCAGACAGGAGAGAAGGTGCTTCCAGCATCTTGGTGTTACTGCTGGGACAACCCACCCAAGCTGGCTGTTGTCCTTTGGCAAATTTACATCATAGCAAGGTTTTTATTTTTTTTTCTCCTGATTCTTCCCTCAGGTTTGCTTATATGGTGGCCACAGTTTTGCTGAGTGTCCTGGTAAGGAAACTGTATCTCCACCCAGTGAAAGGACAAGTCATGGAAGCAAAATACGAACTGGTAACCTCACCAAAGGAGGAAGCCTGGATAACGGTGTCTAAGAGAAGCTAAGAGCAAGCAAAACAAGGGGTTAAAAGTGCCAGCATGGAAGTTCTGAGCAAAGGTCTTAACGAGAGTCATACTGGCACCATGTTTACTTAGCCAAGGAATTTTATATCCAGATTTTTTTACCTTCCGTATTGTTAACCTCATGCCTATTTTGGGTACTTTCTCTAATTCAACCAGTAGTCATATTAAAGTAGATTTAATCTATATGTCTTTTTGATATTGGCTTTTGGATCTCTGGCCAAACTTTTGCAAAGGAAGCAACAAAACCTTGCAGTGGTGTATGTATGAACTACTGGGTGTCAGCTAGTCAGAGACCTCTGTTTAACCCAGCCTCTTTCCAATAGCAGCCAGAGCTGGATGGGAGTGCCTCTCTTATCCAGTGGAATAAGTGCTTCTTCCTGAATCCTAGCTAAATAGGACCTTGGAGACACAAGGACAAAGTCTTTCTCTATATATAGGTATTTTTATTCAAAGTGTCTTTCCCTCCCTTGAGCTATATCTGTCAGGAAGAACAGATATATCCTGTGAGAAGTATGTGTGAGTGTGAGAAAGAGAGAAATAAAGTGGGGTGGGAATTGCACCACTAGTTCTCATGCTGTGTAATCTTGCCATGCTGTGGGGTTGCAAGAAAAAGGATGACTGAGAAATGCTAGTAAACCAAGAGGAATAAAATTGGTTTGGCCCCTGAAAAAAAAACAGAAGCATCAGTAATAATATAATGAAATTTAATAAAACCACATAACAAAGCCCCAAGAAAGGCAGTCTCTATCCTGACAATTCTGAGGGCAGTGTCTAATCTAATCAACATCAGAAGTTGACAGATGCTTGCAATTTATTCAGCACTGGGTTAGCATGAGACTGGTCAGGCAAATACTGGAGAGTGCTGATTTCATAGGGCTTTAGATTAATGTTGTACTTAATAACTTAAAAGCCTTTCAAAGAATCCTTTTCCTCCTCCAAAATGTGTGCTTGCCAAGGAAGCATCGAATGCTGCATATTCACATGATTTTTCCTGCTTCTGCCTTTCTTTTTTGTCAACCATAGGACAGCTCCATTCAGAGCCCCACGGAATGGTTTGCAAGCAGGACCCTCCAACCCCATCATCACATTGGAGTAATTGCCATCTGGCTGTTTGCGTTGTGGCTCTTCCTTTTTTCTCTTACGTTTTTCTCTTAATCTGATCTTTTAAAAGTCTTTTCTCCATCCACCTGACTTCTCTGTTAGCTCCAGTTCCTCACCCCCTTCCCACCCAGCAGCTGTGTGGTGGTTAAGTGAGGGGTTTCTCAGCCTGCAGCTGTCTGCTTAAGCTGTACACAGCTGCCTGTGCACCCCAGGGCAGGCCAAGAGAGTGTGCCTCCCATTAGAGCTACTTTTTACTGCTTGTGCAGACAGAGTCCACGTAATTCCTAACTGCGGTTCTTATTTCTACAGATCTTGATTTTTTCACCGGTCAGGAAATCCAGGTCAGAAAATCTGCTGCTCTTTTAAAAATGTTTTTGCTCTTGTCTGAAGTGTACCAGCCTGAATTCAATTCTGAATGCAATCCTGTCAGCTCTTATGGGGTTGACAGCTGATGCCATCCTCTGTGGGCACCAGACAAGGAAAATTCTCCTCTTGGGTTTAACACGTCAGCCCTGCTTTTGGTGGAGTTGTAGAGATTCAGATGCCCCCCAGTGTAGCTTCTGTTGGGGTAGAGTGATACAGATGTTGGGCAGAAAAAGGAGAGTTGTGCAGTTCAGTTTCCTGTCTCTCTTGCATTGATTTTTGTAATGGACTGCAAGAAAGCTCATGCTAATCTGACCTCCACTTCACTAAAGGTTGGTCATGTCCCCAGATGGCAATTCATGTTAGGCTTTGCTTCACTGCTTATGCAAAAAGGCCTATTTTTCTTGAAGGTTGCAGATGTTTGCTAAAGCTTCTGGAAAAATCAGTGTGGTAAAGAATTTCATTTTAAAGCATCCCTGGATGTGCAAAGGAGACAAAACGAAGGCTAAGTTATTACCTCCTTTGGAAAATATGGCAGGAGAGCATGTCTCTCCTAGGAATTGAAAAAAGGAATATAATTGGGTGATGAGGATCTGCTTTAGGAGTGAAGCTTTCGAACACTAGAAAAGCTTCCCAAGTGCAATTGTCCAGGTTTCTGTTAGAGCATTTCTCTGCCTTGTTGGAGCTGATCCAACTGCCTTGCAACAGCCCCTTCCCCAGTTACAGGAATCAAAAATAGGAGTGATTCCATATAATTTGTTACGAATTTTCCATTAGCCTGCACCTGTAGTCTGGGCCAGTGATCAAGCCTGCTACATGACTGATGCAGGAGAAGAATGTGGCTCAGTGTGCTGGAGAAAGCCAACGATCAGTTTGTGTTTGCTCAAAACTACTGACTCATCAGTTAAGGAAATATGTTGAGCATGGAGGGAAAGGAGCAGGGTAAGGCACTCTCAGGCATTTGTAATGCACTGCTGGGGGTGACACTCAGGTCACAGCCACATGGTTTGCTGAAGTCTGTAGGTTTCCATTCCTTGTTCTATGTGGGTCAGTCACTTCAGACAGCCCAACTATGGCAATTTAGTGCAACAGCCATCAGCCCAGCTGTGGATCCTTGTGCAGCAAACTCCTTTTTTTGTATAGGAATGTTCATGGGGTGGAGCTTTCTTAGGAAGTTTTAATCTATTTTGATTTGAAGATTCGAAATACCAGTTTTCTCCCATTTCTGCCCTAATCCCTTGTCTGGCATGCACTGTCACTTCTTGTCTGGCCTGGTTTCCTAAGGAAGACTTGTGTTCATAAAGTGTGCACTCTTCCCACTTACTTTGGGCTATTTTCCCCTTTCTCTTACAAGAACTAACTTCTGAGCCCTTGGGCCAAATCATCTGCATTTGACAGGGATTTGAATTCTCTACACTGTTGCGTTCCTGCAGATTTTGTGAAGAGAAAAGCAGGGGACTGAGATAGGGAGTGTATGCTAGCCATGTCACAAGGCTGCAGTCACAGCACTGCTGATGCCAGCCCGAGGAAAGCCTGAGGCAGTGCCTGCACTGGTGGAGGTAACCAATCTCAGGAGTTCAGTCAGCAGAGCACAAGGGCTTGACAGTGCTGCTCAGTGCCACACACTAAGGACATGTATAAAGTCCAGAGATGCCTTCTGCCTGTTACATGGGGATATGGGCAAGCATTGCAACTGGTGGAAGAAAATGTCTTCGTCTAGGAAGAAAGCCAAGAGGGGGAGGTTGCTTCTATAATATAGGGAATTGTTGCTTTTTATGCTTCATATTCCTGCTCTACACCAGCAAGTTGTTTTACAAATCTGACAGGATGGTTTTGAAAAGCACAAAGAAGAGGTCTCATTTCATTCCTTAGATTCTTGCTGTAGGACAAGTTTCTACAGAGAGCTGCAAACTCACAAAAGGTCAAGGCCAAGTGTATCTCTGTGCCCATGCAACCTGCTACCCTCAGAAGCAGGCAGCTGCACAGGTGGTGGGAGCAGCCAGGCCATTGCTGATGCTCTTTATGGCTGGCAAAGCCTTTTACTTCTACCCCTTGTCCAAGTGGCAACTGGTGAGGCAGTTGTTAACAACTTTGAGCAGAGCAGACAGTTTACTGATCTAGCCTCCCATTACCTCCAAAATATCCATGACTGCTGTTATCTCTACATTTTAATTAACACGAGCTACATATAGAAGCACCATTGCAAATTAGTATCCTTCTTGATGTAGTAATATCCTTCTGTTCCCAGCAGTTTCAGGACTTGCTGGCAGTGGCTATGACACACACCACAGAACTTAGGGCTGCATGTTTTGTTTTCCATTGTTACATGGAAAGGATGGCCTTGGCAATTTCTGTCCAACTTTCTGCAAAAGTAAGTGTTGGTTATTGGGCAGGGTGGATGTTTGCTGATTTAAAATCCCTTGGGCAGCCGTTGTGCCAGCTCCCCCACTAGTTGTGCAGTTACATGAACTTGTGCCTGTTGGCAGTCCAAAGCTGGAAAACACTCCCACCTAGTCATAGTCAATTATTGACTTCCTTTTTGTGCTCTGCTCCTCTTGTGTCTTTGGGGCAAAAGGAATGGGATGGAGCAGTACCTTCAGGAAAGTGTAAAGGAAAATCTTCATCACTTGTGAGTTACGCTACCAGGAAATGAAACTGTCTTAATGACCATGGCAGCTCCTGTTGCTTCTTTGCACTTGTTCAAAGCATCTACTGCTAAAAAAATATTCCAGGCATTTCTCTAGAGCCTGAGTATGAACCCGTCTTGACACCTCTTTGTAGTTCAGCTCGGGAGTGCATTTTAGCAATGACTTTTCAACTAAACAAAAGGCCTGTTTGACATTTCTTAGAATTCAGTGCCAGGGTTTTGGTGGTAGCAGACAGAGAAGAGGAACTACCACATGCAGGAAAAAAGACGAAGAAAATGTTCCTCACATATGGAGGGTGGGGAAGGAGACACGGTAAAGGTTTCCATGGCAACATTCCTTGAAGAGAAGTATTTTTAAATCTGTGAATTTTAGCATCAAAAACACAGTTGTGTTTCCCACAAAAAGGTTTGGGGGAGGGCTGGAGTGGAAAGAATTTTTCCCCCTACTTTTCAGGTCATTCCAGTTTCTTTTACAGAGAAGACTGCTCCCAAGATAAATGAAGTATGTATGATTTCTATGATCTTAATGCTCCTGTAAATGCCTTGCCTTTCAGGAGGCAGGAAGCATCAGTCATAGTTCTATATCTGCTCCAACATCTTTGGTGCAAGCACTTGATCATCTCTTTAATTGGAAAACTAGTTTCAAATAAATCAACGCTAGACCAGTTAAAAGTCACAAGGACAAATCTTGCAGGATTTTACATTAAAACTAGTGTAACTTGGCACAAAATCTTAATTTTAATTGATGTACAGTTAAGTGATAGCAGTAGTGATGAGGTAGCTGAGGCTTTTTGCCTTGGCCAAAGGGGAGAGGATGCAGAACTGAAAGGCAGAGAAACCAGCTAAAAGATGTCCCTGGTGAGTGTCTTGGTTATTTTGATAACAGTGAAACATCCCTGTAAGTGGACAAGTGATGCTCCAGTGACACAGCGCAGGAAATTTTTGCTCTTGATATGGGGTATCAGTGCTGGGGCCACCTCTGAACCTCTCTGAAGCTTCTCTTCTCCAGTCTCTGCAGTGCAGAGAACTCACGGACTCTGGCACGCTCTGCTCCCACCTCCCTGCTGGCATCTAGGCAGGTCAGCTCTGTCACGAGCCTGGCACATCCAATGCTGTGCCTGCTTGGCTGCCAACTTTGAAGTCTCACCAAAAAAGCCTTCTCTTTTTTTTTTTTTTTTTTTTTTTTTTTTTTAAACAGTTGCTTCCAATTCAGTGGTGACTCAGACACTGCAGCAAGGATAAAGTGATCATCTTCCCCTTCAGAGCTTTACAGCAGAAGGCCCTGAGTATCCTCTCCAAAAGAGGTTGGTGAGCCCAGCCATCAACCAAACTCAGTTCTTTAATTTAACTGATGGAAAAAGACACTCCAGCAGTGCTGTGTACCTGCTAGCTCAGGGCCTGTGTTTCAGCAATAGGCTAAATGATTCCTAAAGTACTTTGTATTCGGAAACCCTGGGGAGGGGAGGCTGGGAGGCAATGAATAGTCATACAGAAAACAGAAAGGACAATTCACCCATTGAGGCTTTTTTCCTGACTAAAATTCCCTCAGTCATGAATCCAGGAAAGGAACAAAAATCTATTGCAATAATAAGAGAGAAAAAGTAAGTCATAGTTGGCCATTTATCTGTTGCGGGGAGGGAGAGGATGCAAATAAGGGCATCTATAAAAGCAAAATTCATACTGGCAAAAGTGTGGAAATTGGCACTTGGCAGCATTGTTTCATATTGGCCACGACTTGATACAGAATAAGCAAGGCTCAGATCTAAGAGACTAAGATGACTTGTCAACTTCCCTACATCTTCACTGATTAAACCTACAGCAGCAGGCGCTTTGGGAGGAGTGGAGTGAGCCATGTGAGTCAATAGGAGCTGACAGGGCTACCTACAAGAGTACACCATTGTGTATGATTGGAAACCAACGGTTCCAGCACCCCACATTCATTGATAAGCAAGATATTTGGGAGTAGAGAGAGCACTTTGTTCTGCTGTGCAGAATTCATACTGAATTTGAACAGACCCTGCACCTGGATTTGATATAAAAGGAAGGAACAGATTGATTGCTTGTTAACAGAATGCTCTAAATTAACGTCAGCCATGGACGTGGTTCTGCAATCCTTTGCATGATTATTATTTATGCTGTACAGTTGCATTGAACACCATTGACTATCCAATATATTGGTCTGGCACAGCTGCACTGAAATTCTAGTTGTGCCTTTCAGTTCTCAGAACCCGAATTTTTGGATCTGCTTAGATACTTGGATTTTGAATACTCCCAAACAGTCAAGCACCTGCTTGACTATTTAAACACCTAGCTTCTTTGTAAGTCTAGTATTGTCCTAATGCAAAGAAAAAAGAAACTATATAGAAGTTGCCTGGTCTCTGTTTTCATATAGACCTGTTGCTGTATATCCACCATAGTTCACAGGGAATGTCTTTGTTGCTTGAGAAAGCTTGATAGTGATTTTTACATAATAAAGAAGAAAATACTGTAAACATACATCATGCATTAACCTTTATATATTTTATAGCTGTACTGTTCCAGTGTGGCAAACTGAGCTGAGCAATCATATTTTCTCAATTACCTTCAAGAACTGGAAATCCTTATCAGCTCTGTGTTTTTCTCCCACTACTGCTGCACTGGTCTTGAAATTGTCACCAGAGCTAAAAATCCTCATTCTGTAAATTAAACTCTGTGATTTCAAAAAATTTTACAGTACAGTCTCCTCATAAGACTCCACAAGTCTTTTGCTGATGTGACTCACTCAATTACTCATGTGGGCAGACTTTCAGATAATAAAAGTGGTTAATGGAAAGCTGTGAGAAAGAAATACTGCTGGTTCCTGAGGAGGCAGCCAGGGGGAATGTACTGTGGGTATTTTATCCTAAGACCTGCTGAATTCACTGAGCTCACAGCCATTTTTTAAGATAAGGATGTCTCCATTCTGCTTTTTCCTTTGTATAAAAACAACTTGAAATATCAGGTTGGCAACAGAGAAGCAAAAGCACACCAGCTGTATGTGTTTGCTCTTCTGCTCCTCTTCCTACATATTAGAGATGATAGCCAGTCTGTGCCCTGAAATAATCCCTTTATCCTAGAGATGTATGTACCTAAACAACCAGGCCCAAGGCTGAGGTTAATTTAGAGCATTGGATGAGCTCTGAAGAAAGTGTCTATTTCTGAATCAAGGAGCACAACTAACAAGTGGCTAAACAATGTCTTTTGCTGGAAGTGTCACATATACTGAAAAGGATCAGATTTTTTTTTAATTAAGAGATTTGGCCTTGAGATTTGGTGTGCAGTGGGTCAGGAACTACATCTAGAAAACATGTCTCAATGACATTTCAGTGAGTGCACATTAGAGGAATATTACACCTTTTGAAGTTGGTGAGGCAGAAAGGTGGGGAAAAGTAGTAAGGTACCATTTGGGTGTGAGAACTCCACTATCTAATGAAATTATACATGTGTGATGGCTTCAAAGAGACTTAGAATTAAGCCAAAACTAGAAATAGTGTAAGTGGATGAGCTGATTAGAGCTAAGGGCTAGCTGGCATTTGCAGAAATTAACTCTTGTTTGTGTGGCTCTGAGGCTGCTAGATTTTTGGGGGATGTGCTACTGCAGTTGGTGTGTGAGCCCATTCCAATAAACAGTGCTGGATATAGAAAGAGAGAGGACATGAAGATATGCTCGTTTGACACAAGATGAGCTGGGAGGGAGACTATGGTTTGACTTGTAAAATAGAGCTTCTGGCACAGAGAAGCAGTGCACGGATGTTGAGGCTCTGGACCAGAGAAAGTAAGCTGTCAGATTTTATTTAGTGACTACATGCTGCAGGAAAGCACAGAGAGGGAAGGAGGGGACTGATTGCATAGCTGAGCCCCATGGGTAGTGAGCACACAGAGCAGGGAATGAGGCTGTTAAGAGAGGATGAATTGCCTTGGTGTTCCTGATTCAAATAAATCTCCATGTGAGGTCAGGTATCTGCACAGGCTTGTATGATTACTTTGATTACCAGAGCTCAGCTTTATTTATCCATCAGTAATACCCCAGACTCCCATTAGGTGAAGAGTGACCAACCTGTGGCCTTCCAACAATTCCCCTCTGCCCCTCACCCTAGGGTCTCCTGCAGCAATCCCATTCCTAGCTGTGGAAGCAGTAGTCTGAGAGGGGCTCTTGAAACCAATGTCCTAAGCTGCTGTACTGCCCAGCTGCTTACCCAGCTCAGTCCTAACCCACTAGAATCTTGTTAGCTAAGGCTGGCATCTGCAAAATAGGTTAGGTTACCCTGCTCCATTTGAATTCAGGGGTGTGACTCCTCCATTGTGTTTTCTGGAAAGCCCAGTCCTAAACATGGAGATGGAAAAAAAATCCTTATACATGTATGAGGCTGATCAAACCTTGCATGCTGACACGTGGCAGTCGATCATTTGGGTACTGTCAAATACTACAGGGTGCAGAGATTGTAACTTTGACTAGTTTACAACAGGGTGAGTACAGCTTAGGTTCTTAACTCTTTCCTGCTAAAAGCTCACTTGTATGATTCAGAGATGCTTTTGCCTTTGAGGCCTTTAAGCTTCCTCTCAGAGGAAGCTGGGGGGGAGGCCTGGCTTCCTTCTGTTCATAAATATTTCTGTCAAACTGGATTCAGACTTAGGTGGGTGAAACAACTGTGCCCATGGGGAGCCATCAGCCTCCACCTCCTGTTAAGCAGTACTGCATCACTGAGATTTGTGTTGTTGCCATACTGTCAAAATTAGCTGTGGGTGAGAGAAAGGGCTGAAATGCTCCTGTATGTTCACCAAGCAGGAGGACAGAGCAGTTGGGGGAAGGAGGGAGATGCAAACTGTAGTAGTGAAGAGAAAATGTGCAAGGAGAAGCTGCCCTCACAGCCTTGAGAAAGGGGATTGCTTGTCCAGATGTGTGATAGGAGGAAAGACGACTTCAAGGATGTGATTACTTATGCTTCCTATGCCAGGGGGTTATGCTAGTTACAGAAACAACACACACTGGGTTTTTGGTGGCTCCTAAGAATATGCAAGGTCATAAAATACTTTTAAAGCGGTTTATGTGGTAAACGCAGGATTACAAACAGAACAGGATTACAAAAGTTCCACAGGGCGAGTTCCTGGAGTTATATGAGTACCTAAAAATCTGAACTTTAATTTCCGGAAAAAAACAAAGGTCTCAAAGAATGGTTCTGACTGTTGCAGCTACTGCAGGTCAAACTTACATGTGAAAAAAGCATCATTAGGTCAGTATAGTGAGCCAGAATCAATAGCTCAGAGAGGATGAATTTTTCTATGTGCTGTGCTGGAGCATTAACTACCCTTCAGTGGCCATATCAGACTGTATCTGGGGGATGCCACAGGACATCAGGGTCAGGACAGAGCGGAAAAGGACTGGTAGTTGGTCTGGATTAGCATTTTAGAGAAGGAATACCAGCAGGAAAAAGAAATTAGAGCTGTTCTTTCCTCCCCTGTTCCCTGGATGCTTGTCGTTTGAACCCTTGGAAAGAAACTGATGAGCAACTATGTTTTGTGCTGGCCTCTCTTTGAAACCATTTGTTTCTTGTTTTCTTTTAAAGTCTGAAATGTTAGAGAGAGATAATGATTTTTCCTATTTGGCTTGACCTCTTCCTTCCTGGGAGCGTACTTCCCCTTGTACTGGCTCTGTCTTCACACAGTGCTGTGTTGAAAGAAAGTTCAGCAAAAAACTAGAAAAAAGCTTGGGGTTTGGAATAAGACGTGCCCTGGAACAGACAGTCTGAATCTCTGTAACATGTCCTGTTCCTCTTTGGAGGTGCTGTGAGGTATCAGATGTCAGTCATGCACAAGGTGGTTCTGAAATCGCAATGTTAGGGCAAACCCTTCCTTGAGATGGAAGCTGCTCCATTGGTCACCTCCCCTACCTTTGTGCAGCAAGCCTTGCATCCAGTGGCCGTTTCTCATAAGCAGAGAGGTTATCTGTGGTTATAATCTTGATTGCCCAGCAAATTGCTGAATGCCTGAGGAAGCAGGAGGAAAATGTGCAGCTTCAGGGTGTGTGGGTTTTTTCAATCTGGTTTGCAGTGAGCACTGGAGGTTGAGTGTTTAAAATGCCTTGGGATCCTGACACCATTTGTTGCCATAATAGACAGCTGCATTCTGTGCTGGGAGGCCACCCCAGCATTCTGGAATAGTCATGGGAGTTAAATAAACTGCTGTTTGCTTCAGAAGCTTTGGATTATATGAGACTGGCAAAGAGTGGCTGTCCAGGCAGAGGCAGACCCAAACACTATGTGAAGCAAGCGTGAAGACTAAGTCTGTGTTACGGGAGTAAAGGTAGTACATACTTCAGTTATAGACTGTTTTCTTCAATTGCCCAATTTTCCTTCCTTCCCTCACCCCTCCAGTAAATGCTACCTTCCTCCTAAAGGGCATGGGCCTGTATATATCATCAGTGCACATGACCAAAACTTTGGTGCCAGAGTCCTTTGTCCTTTATCCAGCTGCAAATCTGCTCAGCATCATCATGTGATGCAGCAGCACAGGGATTTTCAGCTTTTGTTCTGCTGTTTACAAAGAGTAAAAAAGAGAAAAGGAAAAATGTTCATAAAACTAGAGCATACTTATATAAAGAAGTGAACTGAAAACCTGCAGCAGGATCTGTCCACGATCTCACCTGGTCATCTGTCCAAAGAGGATGTTTACTTGCACCCCTAATGTGATGACTGTGCTGTTCAGTTCTTTGTAAAGCAACAAAAGTGGAAGAGACTTTGATTGTGATTTCTTACTGTGTGCAGGACATAGGTGGCCTTTGAGGTACTTTCCTCTAATAAAGAATTGATGATCCAAACCATATGAGTGGGACACCCATGCAGAGCACCTGCAGTTTCAGGACTGCATGTGACCAATGGGTCAGCTCATCTGTGCAAGTTTATGTGAGGAGGGCACTCCCTTGGGTGATTGGCAGAGGTAAAAACCTGACATGTGAGAGAACTTGGAAGAATGGATGAATGTCTCCCTTTGCTTTTGGCTCTTGGCACTCTTTAGGTGAAAAAGCACCTTTAGGTGAAAAATGTTCTTGCTTCTCTATCTAGAAGCTATAAGGGAAAGGATTGCAAAAGGATGCACAAAATCCTTGCACAAAAGGATTGAAAAAATTGGAGAAGTTAAAGTGTGTAATAAATTAGGGCTGAGGGAATATAAAAACTTAAAATTAGTTTAGCACATCACTTGACAGATGGGAAGTAATTTATGTAAATTTAGGGAAGTGGTAGTTGGATTCAGTTGATCTAATTTAAACACTATTTCTAATTATTTTTTGTATGTATACAGAGGATTATAGGATGGCCATTATTCTGACAGAAGGGCTCTTTATGTTTAAATTTAAATCCATAAATTAGTACCCTATTAAAATGTAAACATGCTGTGATAACAAGCACCTGATTATGCAGACAGGTTAGTCCAGCTACTCTGATGAACAGCTGTGTGCATGCATTTCAGATAATGCTTTTTCTTATGCCCTAAGAACCACAGGCAGAGCCCTTGAGAGGTCGAGAGGTGCCTGACCCACAGGTGGGAGCTGCCTGTAAGGAGGTGTGCTGGGGCTGAGTGCAGATCTGAGAGCAGATGGGCTCTCACGGGTTTCCACTGAAAGCAGGCCCTGGTGGCACCCAAGGGCAGAGAGAGAAGATGACACAATTAACAATTCCCCCTCCCTACGCTCTGGTGCTGCTAATCCAAGTTTAAACTCCTAACAGCATCTTTGGAGAACCTTCTCCTTTGCATTTTGACAGCTCTCTCCTTTTGCCAAGAGAAAGATCATGTAGGTTTACTGGGGAGCTGCCAAATGACAGCTTGACTTCACACCTGAGAAGCAAGTGAATGAGGAGAGAAGGAAAGCCTCAGCCTGCCTCCAGCCTGGCACAAACACAAAGAATCTTGGAAGCATGGGCATGAGCAGCCCCTGGAGCTGCAACAGCAGCAGCAGATGTGACATGAGCAGAATCCAAGCCACAGTGGAGGAGGGAGCATGGGGCCTGTTACCAAACTGTGAAAGCATTATCCATCAGCTGCACACGCTGGGGGGAGGTGGAGGCCTGGCCATGGATGATTTTTGGAGGTGTGGGGTAAGGCTTGGGGCTCCACACTCTACAGCAGCCTTCTTGAGTTGATTTGGCTGGCTTTCCTTCCTTGAGCCATTGCAGGAAAGACCGCTCTCTCAAGATGTGCATTAACAATCAGCAGGGCAGCTGACAACCATGATTCATTCTTTTAACTACCCCAAACCCAGTATTTTTGGACATGTAACTCGTGGTTTATAAACTCTGTGGGTAGAGGGCACCAAGAATGAGGCTGCATGACACCTCTTTGCTCCTTGTGGGTTTAGGGGAGAATGCCAGACTTGTGGAGAACTGCAGGCAGCCTGATGCCATGGGTGTTCAGTGACAGTGCAGGTGCTCCTGAGCAGTCACCTCTCTCCTCCCTCATGCATCATGATGAGGTGTCTCTGGCAGGGTATTCTGGGGTTCTTAAACCTTCTTGTGAGAGTAAGACTATTACAGCTACAAATTGCCCTTGGCTCTCTAACTGCCTCTAGAAAAGTCAAGTAGTTGAAGTTGTGAATTTCGGATCACATTTTAAAATGGGAGAAAAATGCTTTGCATATGAGGGTTTTTCCACCAGTATTATGAACACTGTGCCTGACTCATCCTTCATCTGGGAGAACTAAGTAAGCTAAGAAAAAAATTACCCTCAAGGCAGGGGTCTCTATCTCATTTTTCTTTTAAGGAAAGAAATTTCCAAGGATTGGTCCCAAAGACCACTAGTTTGTTGCCTGACCCTGCCAGGTGTTTGCAATTTGCAATTTTAGAAGTCAGGCATATCTAGCTGAATGCCTTTGCAACAACTTTGAAAACGAGAGAACAACTGTTCCTGTAGGACCAGGCTGATGCCCAGGTCCTGCAGTGCTGGATGTTGTCTGGCCAGCTAGCAAAGTGTAACAGGAGGGCTGGGAAAGCATCAGGCTCTGCTATCAGCGCCCTGGGCTGCGCTACAGAGGCAGCAGGAGCTTTGGGGAGCCTCACGGGAACGTGAGGTGAGTAATCGCAGCTGCAACTCATGTCAGAGAGCTCCCCTGCAGAAAGCTGGGACACTACTGCTGAGAGGGCTGGTTGGGTAATTTGGGGGTTTTTTGGGTTTTTTTTTGGTTTTTTGTGGTAGAAAGGTTAGGTCTAGGTTCCGGTGGAGGAATTGAGTGGGAAAGCCTTGCACACTGCTCGCAGGGTGGGCATTTTCATCATAACCGCAGAGTGACTTCCCTGGGACATAAAGGACGTCAGTGTTAAAGCCGGGCAGTGCCCGAACACACCTCCCGATGGTTTCAGTGCTTCAGCCACGAGGCTGTCCTTCCTCTGTTTCTGCTGACCCTTCATTATGTGTTTTTTTGGCAAGGCTGGAAACCTGGGAGTTTACTGTTCCTCCCGCCCCTGCAGAACACACATTTTGTTTTTCCTTTGGGGATCTCCAGAGCCGCTCAGCGGCCGCAGGGGAGCAGCGGGCTCTGGCGCTCACACGGCCCTCAGAGCCCGCGGGGGCACCGGCAGAGGCGGCGCAGAGAGGCGCTCTGGAGGGCGCGCTGCCAGCCGCCCGCCAGCGAGCGAATTAAGGCCCAGCGCTGGAACAGGCAGCCAAGGCTCGCTGAAAGGACACAGGCACAGTTATTTATTGTTTCCCCGGACAGCGGGCCCGGAGCCGCCCGCCGGCCCTGCCGCCCCTCCCCCGCTCCCGCCGGAAACGCCCCCCGCGCGCGCCGCCGGCACGGAAGTGGGCGCGCGGGGGGGCACACACACAACCCCCCTCACGGCGCGCTGCGGCCGGCCGCATTCGCAGCAGCGAGCGGCGCGCGAGAGGCCGCGGCCACGCCCCGCCGCGGCTGGGGGGTCTTGGTCGCGCGCTACCCCTGTTGCGCTGCGGCCGCGCCAGGACGGTAGGGGGCGGGCGGGGGGCAGGAAGCGCGCCGGTGTGGGAGCAGGGCGGGGGCGAGGCACGGCCGGAGAGACGATGTGAAAATGGCGGAGCTGCAGAGGTGCTGGAGGAGGAGATCCCGGGCAGGGGCCGGGCCCTCTTCGACAGCCTACACAACCTGAGCGGTCGGCCGAGTACTGCGAGGACAAAAAAAACCTACATCCAGGTGCGTGCGGGCCGGGCAGCGGCCGCGCCATCACGGCAGTGCACTCACGGCCGGCTGCGCAGCCTGTTGCAGGGGGGGGCAACAGACGCCTCCACCTCCAAGCGTGAGATACCCCAGGCCTGACGAGGATCATAAAGTGTGATGACCCCGACAGTGAATTCCCTCACTTTGTGAGTGCAATCAAATGTGTCTCTGCCCCTCTTTTCGTTTCACTTCGACAAATTCTGATCGCTTTGGTGAGGTGATGCGCTAAACCGAGGCATAGCTGACTGCGCACAAACAGTGTTTGGTGCCTGTTATTTAGAGCAGAAATGACATAGGCTTAGTAGGTCGTTGTCGGTCGGTTTGTACTTCCCTTCTCGAGCAGGACTGTGAATTCCATGGGAAGGGGGAAACTGCCATGGAGGTGAAGGATGGGAAGCGTGATGTAGTAGTCGTGGTACAGAATTGGGAGAGAGAAGATAAGTGGTGCAAGTTGTTTTGTGTTGCTAACCGCATTTGTTAGTGTGGTGGTTTTTTTTTGTGGCCGGTTGGGGGCCTAGCCACTTGTCCCCTAGCACAAAACGTTTTATCCAAAAGGTGCTCGCTGTGTGGGAGGTGGACTTCGGCCCTTTTTTTGATTTTGCTTTCTAGTGAAAAGCACCAACAGGCAGAAATTCTCTGTTTAGTGTGATAGTGATAATAGGGCAGATGAAAGCTTTGCCACAAACACAAGAAGATACCCTAAAGACATGTCTGAGTGTGCAGAGAGAAGCGTGGGGGGATGATGTAGAGGTTGTCGGTGTCAAGTGTTGGAAGAGAATTCCCGAGTGTCCTAGAATTGCTTTTGAATTCAGTCCCCAAACGGGCAGAGCGACTTGTGGCTTCCAGAGGGCAGCTTAACGAGATGGAGGATCTGTGGTTGAGACTGTTCTCGCAGTGAAAACGGGAGAGGCTGTTTAACCAGAGGCAGAGAATAATTAAATATCGCCTCTAAAAAAGACCTCTCACTTGTAATTATATTCGAAATTGCTGATACGATGACCAGCTCGTCCTTAGAGGGACTTGCCATATTTTGGGGTCATTTATAAAAAAACTGTCAATGCAGCGAAATTGGTATAATGTATTTATTATGTAATAAATTTTACAGATGTAGTACTAGCATTGTATTGGGATTTTTTAAGAGTACTGTGTGAAAATTATTTTCTTAGAGATACAACCCCGAATAATGCATGGATTTAAATTTCTGCTCTTCTAAAAGTGATTTTCCGGAATATGGGAGAGGAATATTGGAAGGCAGAAACCAGATAGGAAGGACTGGCCTGTAAGGCTGGGTATTTCTACTTGACTTTCTTTCTTTTATTTTTAATATTTTATATAATCGAAGTTTGCAAAATTTCTAGTGCAACAGCTCCAATTTTTATCTCTTAATAAAACTGCAGAAAAGCCGACTCCGGCGCGTTCTTGCGTGCAAATAGAGTAACTATGATCTAAGAGGAAGCGTGAATGGTTAGGCTGCCGGCCAGAACAGCAGCCATCAGGACCATAAGGACAGTCCTAGGGTAGTCACACCAGGAAGAGTGATTACAGCACGAGATATGGATGTAAACGAAGGTAGGAAGATTAGTGTCAGCAGTCTTTGGTCCACCCTGTCCTCTGATAGGATTCCTGACTAGCCGACTATCAGCGAATCATC
>CM031863.1:23885564-24039708 GCA_018697195.1 Certhia americana
GACCCTTCATTATGATGCTTTTTTTGGCAAGGCTGGAAACCTGGGAGTTACTGTATCTCCCGCCCATGCAGAACACACACATTTTGTTTTTCCTTTGGGGATCTCCAGAGCCGCTTCAGCACGGCCGCAGTGGGAGCAGCGGCTCGGCGATCCACGGCTCCTCAGAGCCCTGCGGGGGGGGCACCGGCAGAGGCGGCGCAGAGGAGGCGCTCTGGGCTGGGCGCGCTGCCAGGCCGCCCGCCAGCCGAGCGAATTAAGGCCCAAGCGACTGGAAAAAGCAAGCCAAGGCTCGCTGGAAAAGGACAACAGGCATAGTTATTTATTGTTCCCGGACAGCGGGCCCGGGGCCGCCCGCCGGCCCCTGCAGCCCCTCCCCCGCTCCCGCCGGAAGCGCCCCCCTGCGCGCGCCGCCGGCACGGAAGTCGGGGCGCGCGGGGGGCACACAACCCACCTACGGCGCGCGCGCAGGCGCATGCGCAGGAAGGCGGCGCGCGGCCGAGGCCCGCCCCCGCCGCGGTGGGGGTCGTCGCGCGCTCCCCGTGCGCGCGGCGCGAGGGCCGGTCAGGGGGGGCGGGGGGAGGGAGGCGCGCGGAGCGGGCGGGGGGCGAGGGCACGGCCGGAGAGACGTGTGAAATGGCGGAGCTGCAGATGCTGCTGGAGGAGGAACCCGGGCGGGCGCCGGGCCCTCTTCGACAGCTACACCAACCTGGAGCGGGTGGCCGAGTACTGCGAGACCAACTACATCCAGGTGCGTGCGGGCCGGGCAGCGGCGCGCCCTCACGGCCGTGCCCTCACGGCCGGCTGCTGCAGCCTGTGCAGGGGGGGCAAAGCCGCCTCACCTCCAGCGTGAGCTACCCCGGCCTGACCAGGCGCTTAAATGTGTGATTGACCCCGACACTGAATTCCCTCCACTTTGTGAGTGGTAATTCCAAATCGTGTCTCTGCCCCCTCTTTTCGTTCCCTTCGCAAATTCTGATCTCCTTTGGTGAGGTGATGCGATAAACCGAGGGCATAGCTGACTGCTGCAAATACAGTGTTGGTGCCTGTTAATTTAGAGCAGAATGACATAGGCTTTAGTAGGGTCGTGTCTGTCGGTTTGTATTTCCCTTCTCGAGCAGGACTGTGGAATTCCATGGGAAGGGAAACTGCCCAGTGGAAGGTGCAGGATGGAAGCGTGATGTAGTAGTGCTGGTACAGAATTGGGGAGAAAGATAAAGTGCAAGTTGCTACCGCATAGTGTGGGGTTTGCGGTGACTGCTCTAAAGCCGGGCTGCTGTGAGGACTCTGCTTTTTGCATTTTTCTTTCTAGTGAAAGCAAAGGCAGAATATTCTCGGTTTAGTGTGATAGTGATAATAGGGCCAGATGAAAGCTTTGCCCCAAAACACAAGAAGATACCCTAAGACATGTCTGAGTGTGCAGGAGAGAAAGGTGGGGGGATGATGTGGGTTTGTGGTGTCAGTGTTGAGAGAATTCCCGAGTGTCCTAGAATTGCTTTTGAATTCAGTCCCCAAAGGGCAGAGTGCTTGTGTGCTTCCAGAGGGCAGCTAGCCATGAGATCTGTGGTGAGACTGTTCTGTCAGTGAAAATGGGAGAGGCTGTTTAACCAGAGGCAGAGAATACTTAAAATGTCCCTCTAAAAAACCTCTCACTTGTTTCTTTTGAATTGCTGAATGACCAGCTGTCCTTTAGAGCGACTTTGCATATTTTGGGTCATTTATAAAACTGGTCAATTACAGTGAAATTATATACATGTATTTTATTATGTAATAACTTTTCAGATGTTGTATTAGCATGACTTGGGATTTTTAAGAGACGTGTTGAAATATTTTCTTACAGATACAACCCAACATGCATGTGTTTAAATTTCTGCTCTTTTAAAAAGTGATTTTCCTGGAATATGGGAGAGGAATATTGGAAGGCAGAACCAGATAGGAAGGACTGCATGTAGCTGGGTATTTCTACTTTGACTTTTTTTTTTTTTTTAATATTCTTTATATAAATCGAAGTTTGCAAAATTTCTGTGCAACAGCTCCACTTTTATCATCTTAATAAAAACTGCAGAAAAGGACTCCGTGCTGTTTTGTGCAAATAGAGAATGAAAAAAGCATGGTTACTGCCCCAGACAGCACACAGACCATAAGGACAGTCTAGGATCACAGGAGGTGATTACAGACAGATGGTGAATGAAGGAAAAGAATGAGGCAGTCTTGGTCAGTCTGATGGATTCTGACTGCCACACAGCAATATCCTGACTGCTGGCAATTTATCTGAGCATCAGGACAACACAGAGCTTTAAGGGGGAGGTGTGTTGGAAAGGAAATTATGTTGTGAGCATTGCCTGTGAGGTGCAGTATGGGTCACATCATCAACATGCTTAAATTTTTAAGCAAGTGAGGAATGGAGTCATCAGCCAGGCAAAAGGCTCCGGCTTTTGGAATGCCGTGAGACATCACAGAGTGGGTTTGTTGTGGAGAAGAGGTTCAGTGTGAGGGGATTCTGGATTTAGTGATGTGAGTGTCCTAGTAACAAATCTGTCAGCGAGCTCGCCCCACCTTCACAGGGCCAGAGCTACGTAAACTGCTGCACCAGATCTCTGTAAGAAGCTATTTTTTTCCTTCTCTACAGGAGAGGAATAGATTAATGGGAATAACTATTGGTTAGTCAGATATTTGTGGTTTTGCTTCTAATAATATTTATTGTTCCAAAGTTGTTATGTCTGAAAGAAATCCAAATTATGTTCAAAACAGCAGCCTTGAATTTTGTGGAGAAGATGGTTTTGTAAATACTCTGAAATGCATGGAAGAGTAATTGCCCAGAAAGCCATGTAATGAAGATGAACTAATTCTACTGTAATCCTGTAATATTTCAGTGCTGACTGAAGATTTGTTGTGGATAATTTAGAGATCTAGGGGAGGCTCAGAATGTGACTGAGACCTGAAGTTTATCTGCAGGACGGTAGGTGCTGTGCTGATGGGGACATTGAAGGCCCTTCATTGGCCTGTATTATCTATTTCAGTAGCCAAGCCACTCCCTTTCTGTGCCAGCTGCTGCTTTGAAGTTTTATTGTCCAGTGCAAAGACTGTTCCAAAAGCCAGTGAGGCACAGGCCAGTGTAACAGAATTTGAAGTTCAGCGCTAAAGTGAAGGAGTTTTTTCTCTTCCCCCCCACCCAGCAATGTAATTGCAGCTTCAAAATAATCAAACATATAATCTCATACATGAGGAGATTGCTAGTTCATGGTAGTGGAGCTGTGGCAATTGCAACTCATTTGATTTCTGCTTATGAAATGAAAAAGCTGTTCTTAAATTTTGACAGTATTTATCCAAATTATGATTGATATGTAGCTCGATTACTTTAGCAACAGGGAATGTTACATAAAATGTTATCCTTCCCTTGAGTCTGTGATATGGTAGTGTATCAGAGAACATCAGCTTTAAATTCTGAGGAAAATTATAAGAAATACAGCAAATATATAGTAGATGAAGCAGTGGAAGAAAAGACTGCTGTTTGGGGGAAAAGTTTCTTCATGTCAAAAATGTCTTCTAATTTATTATGTCTTTCTAATGTTTTCTTGTTCTAATAAATTGGAGAAATCATACAGTTATTTTTATGTCATGCTGCTTCTTAAAGAGAAGGAGAAGAAAAGCTTTTTCGTTTAGGTTGGTGTTTGTGTGGTATCTGACAGTGTCAGTCACAGGTTAAATTTTACATGGTCTGTTCAGTGCCTTAGTGCACACTAGTGCTGTGTCCTCTATTACAAGTTTGGTCTCAGTCTAAATATGCAACAGAGTAATTCTATCAAATTTGATTATTTGATGTAGTTGGTATTTGCAGTCTTCATTGATTTATCTGATCTTTCATAAAAAGCAAGTAATAGTTCTATTGGGCAGTGTGTTGTGTTTACAAAATTTTCATATTCCTGCGTAATTTTGTTCAGGGATATCATAAAGAAAATTTCTACTTGCGATAGTATAAGTAACAAGAGCATACAATTATGTGACTTGCACATCTTGGTACTGAAATACTGACAGAAATTCCAACACTGGCTTGCCCTGTTAAGTTTCTTTGAGCTTGTCCTGTATAAGTCTATTCTGGAATAATCTTTTGTTTGTTTCTCATTATCATCACTCTTTTTGAAAATCAGCTTTTCATTTTGTGCAGTGCATGGAGCTTTCTAGACTAAACGAATGCTTGCGTCTGTAAGTCTTTGTTGAAAAAGTCAGAAAAAATTACCAGGTGGAGACATTTCAGCCTGTGTAAGTGTCTGGTGGGCAGAGATTTGAGGTGGAGGGAGGTCCCTCCACCACAGCATGCAGAACTGAGTGAAAAAAACAAGTCTTCAGAAGGAACCTCTGATTTCTCTGATCCAGCTGTGTTGGCTGGGTTCTTCTAAGAGTCTCTGTGTGTTTTAGTTATCCAAGATTATTATGCTTTACTTGTCAGCTCTAAAGACTGAAAATGAAGAGGGAGCTTCTGATTTTCCTCCCTTCATAATCTTCACGTTGCCATGACTGTTTGCATTTTATATACGGAAACACTCTTCTCGTGTTTGTGAGGGGATGGGGAAAAAGAAGGTTTTTATTCTTGTTCTTAGTAATCCATCCTGCTGATTACTAGAAATAACCTGCTTTCATTCCTGCAAATGAAAATAAAGATGGCTTTATTTAACTAGACATAAAGGTGAAAACTCCTTGTTTCTTGGTGATTTTACTACAGTCCATAGATCAGTAAGTTTCATAGTTGCTTTCCACATATCTGTTAATTTTTCTTAGGTCTCGTAAGCAAAACCAAGTGGTTGTAGATTTGGAAGCATCTTCAGTAGGCAGAACAACAGGACAAGGCTTCTATTAGCATATTAGTTTTAAGTTACAGGAATGACAATCTTGACAAACAGCAATTTAATGATTACAGCTTTAGTAATGGGGAGTTTCCATGGAGTCGCTTGTAATGACCAGTACAGGTATATAACTTGTGTAATTATACAGGGAATTGCAGGCATTATGGTTTATAAACAAATTCAAGAATGATCTCTCTTCAATTTACTGAAGATACATATCACCTTAACAGAGGTGACTGAGTTAGATTCATAAAATCTATTTATTTATCCGAAGTGTGAGTATCAGAGGAAAGTTGTTTTCACTTTTTCTGATCCCTAAGCTTGTTTATTGTATAATCCAACTTCAGTGAAGGGGTGATTTATCTTAGCACTGATGGAACACTTGTTCTGCAGGCGTGAAAGTGGATATTGATCAGCTCCAGTGAATATTAGTCCAGAAGCTGAGGAAGATGATAACAAGCTGAAACTCTAAAAAGCCTATGAAGCTAGTAAAACAGTAGTAATGAATACATGGGCAGTGTGCTGTACTGTCTCACTCCTAAGTTCAGTGAATATTACATAGATATATCTTGCCCATCAGCCTATGGTAGGACTTCATGAAAACCGTATGATTTTAAATTTGAAATATGCAGTGATGGATTAAACTTGAAAGTCAACCAGGTGCCCACCAAGCTGTTCTCTTGCTCTCAGTCCTCAGCTGAACAGCAGGAGAAAGTAAGGAAAAAAAAAAAAAAACAGCTCATGGGTTGAGTTAAGGACAAAGAAGTCACTTGCAAATTACTGTCATGGGCAAACCACACTCAACCTGGGGAGTATTAATTTAATTTACTGCCAATTAAAAATAGAGTAGGACAATGAGAAACAAAATCAAAACTAAACCCACCTTCCTCCAGCCCTCCCTTCCTCCCAGGTTCAATTTCACTCCTTCATTTCTAACTCTTATACTTCCTCCCTCTCCAGTGATGCAGGGGAACAGGGAATGGGGAATGCTGTAGTTCTTTCATATCACTTTGTCTCTGCTCCTCTTTCCTCCTCACAGTCTTCCCCCCACTCCAGTGTGGCCTCCCAATGGAGGGAGTCCTTCACAAAATGCTCCAAAACTTTGGAGCACAAATACCAGGTCGTTCCCATGGATTGCAGTTCTTCAAGAATTGCTCCACCTTGGGTTCTTCACAAAAGCCTCCAGTCCTGCAGGAGCAGTCTGCTCCCGTGGGTGCTGCACAGGCCACGGTTCTGCCCAAAGCCTCCTCCTGCAGGGACTTCTCTCCATAGGCTGCAGCTCCTGCCAGAGACTTCTTCTGTGGGCTCTGCACAGGCTGCAGCTTCTTTCAGAACATCCACCTGCCCTGGCACGGGATTTACCATGGGCTGTGTGGCAATCTCCACTTCAGAGCCTGGAAACACCTCCTGCCCTTCCTCTTCCTCTGACCTTGCTGTCTGTCTGCAGGGTTGGTTGTTTCACATTTTTCTCACTCCTCTCACAGCTGCTTCACAGTGTTTCTTCCCCTTCGGTAGATACATTATCACAGAGGTGCCACCAGCATTGCTGACTGGCTTTTGTCAGCGGTGTGGCTCTTGTGGATCTGGCTTAGAACCGGCTCTGTCTGATGTGGGGGCAGCTCCTGATCTCCTCTCAGAGGCCACTCCTGCAGCCACCTGGCTACCATTAAAATGTCTCCTTAGCTTTGGGAGGTTTAGTGAGGATAATCTAGAACATGTTTCCTTGAAGTGAGTCAGTGAAGGTGGCAAAGTTGTTGAAGGATTTATCACTCAACCAATATACTTCCCTTTTTCATCACCTGTGCTGTATTTTTGCCAGGAAAGCTAATTTAATGCATTTAGTAGTGCCACAAGTTCAACCTGGAGTTCAGGAAGTGCTGGATTGATCCTTTCTTGAGTGGATATGGAAATAGCATGAGCCATTTTATTAGTGGCAATTGGAGTTGCTGGTGGTAATACTGTATGTGTAGGTATGAAAATAAAATTTGTAAATACGCAAGTTGCTAATATAAAATAAATGTTGTAACACTTAATGTTGGTTACAAGTGGCATTCCAGTTGTTCCCTTCTATAGCTTATTATCAGACTGTGGTTATTGAATTATATTGATCAAAAATTTTAATTCAGAGGAGCAAGCTTCTGCATCCTACATTTAATTAGCTCTCTGAAATTTATTGTTCATTGCTTGTGTTTTACTTGAGTTTACAGTTATTAATCTTTGTGGCTTAGTGCTGAGGCAGAAAGTGTTGCCTATGTATGGCAAAAGTGTTTCCAGTCAGTGCTTTAAGGGAGTGAAATTTTACTTTGTAGTGTTCAGCAGAATATTTTCTGGATTTAAATACTGTATTTGCAGCAGATTCATTCAGTAGAGTGTATATCTAGATAACAAAAAACCACAACTTTGTTTCAAATGCTGTGTTTTCACACTTAATTGCAGGTCTGAAATTGACCTCTTGCTTAGTAATCTAAGGTTTGTAGTTCTTGTTGGATCTCTACCAGGAACTTCAGTCATTGAAAACCTCATGTCAGTAAGTGAAACAGCATCACAGCACAGTGAATTTAAGAGCATTTCCTCTTCTCAGGGCTTTCACTAATTAAGCTTGCAATTCTTTCTTGAAGTGAATGACCTAATACGTTTTTGCAAGTGAGTTGTGTCTGTTTCAGTGAGAAATCTTACTTCTCTGTTTCCCAGGTGCAATGAGTAAGTTGCTCTGTCAAATTTAAATTTATATGCTCTGAAGTACAGACTCTATGTATGCTATTCCATTTTCCTGCAGCTTATTTCCCAGTAGATGTCATTGTAATATTTATTCTTAATGGTATTTATGTTTGAGTAATAGTAAGTGCTTACCTTATTATTATTGGCATAGTTGTTACCACGATGTTGTTTTATGCTTAGTGAAATGCAGGGTGAGGGACAAGTGCTACTTGGTCTGAGGTTTTAGAGCTAGCTTTGTGCCAACTCATAAGTATACTATTTTTTTTTCTTAAAAACTCTTCTAAGTAAATGGAAATGTTTTTATTAAGGTATTCTGTAACTTGGTTGTGAATTTCCTGCTGACCATTGCTTTGCTCAGGGCTGGTGGGAGTGTGAGGGAGGAGGAGGGCATGACTGAGGCAGTGAGCTGTTAGATGGACCATTTAAGGTAAGTGAGAAATTCATCAAGATACCAGGTATGAAGCATGGCTATTCTGAACTTTCGTGCAGCAGCAGTGCTGCTTTTTGGGCCTGAAGGTCTGTAGTGCAAGTGTCAGGGGGTGTTTCTGTGGCCCCCCGTGCAAACTGTGAGCAGTGTGGCTGCCCCTGGTTAAACACGAGAGGGTTGGTGCAGATAACCTGTAGGTAATAAGGGACTTTCAAAAGCAGAAGCAGTGCTTGTTTTCTGTAGAGTCTGTCTCATAAAACAGTCCAAGTCTCTTCTTGACATTGCTGGTTTTGCCAGACTGGAATATACAAACTTAGCTGAAAGAGTATTTGAGTCTGATCTCTATTCAAACAAAAACTTTTCATGTGTCTAACAAACAAAATATACAAAGCCATTTATTCCTGAGTAGTGTCCTATGAATTCAAAGCACGCTGATTTGTCTTGATTGACTTTAATAATTCTCATTAAGTAGTATGTGTTCACTCAATGTACAATGCAGATTCTCAATTATCTTTAAGTGTGTCCTTTTAGACTCTTAAGTTTGAGCAATGCTGGGCATTGCAGCATTTGCACTTCACTCTAATTTCTTAACTAGTAGGCAACTTTGTAAGTTAGCTTGAGAAGTGGAGCTTGTTCTTAGCTTTTTAAGTGAGGCAGAGTGTTTGCTACAGGTTGTGGAAGTTTGTTGTCTACCTTCTTTTAACTGGTTAAAAAACTACAGGTCTGCTGCAGCTTGTGGGAAATGTAAAAATGTTAAATATCCCAAATTAAATTGCTATTTTGAATAAGCTAACATGCATTTATCTGTATGGAGGGTCTGTGGAGGGACAAGCCAAAGATGTTTAGCCAAAAGGAGTTAAAAAACCTTACAGATATTAGATTCACTGCCTTTATGGAAAGTCTACAGTAAATTTCACTATTTATAAGTATATCAAAAAAGAGAAGTAATAAAAATAAAAGCCAACCTCTTGTCTCCCAGACTACTAACAGCAAAAGAAGAGGCTGAGGTGGA
The DNA here is from genome assembly GCA_018697195.1 of Certhia americana. NCBI lineage: Eukaryota > Metazoa > Chordata > Aves > Passeriformes > Certhiidae > Certhia > Certhia americana. The sequence continues at coordinate 23,894,560 of CM031863.1, forward strand.
TGATAGGCTTCAGAGACACTGAAAAATGCCAATATGAGTGAATGCTCAAAAAAGGGGTGGTTATTTTTGACAGAGAAATAATTATAGGATTATTCAAATAATGTTTTGAAAAGTATGAATTATGTACACTGGTTTCTCATTTTTCTTAGTAGAGTACAGGGATGCTGAATTAAGTTTGAGAAGTAAATGCTACTTAGTCTGTGGAATTATTGCTATGAGCTAAGGCTCAGGATTTAATGGTATTCTAGAAAGATTGGATATTTTAAATAAATAATGGAAATATAAGCGATTTTTATATCTTCTCCTTTCATATGCTTTTGCTTTGCATTTCTTCCATGATGGGGTTTTATGTCTCTTATATGAAGTATTTTGCACTGTCCACTGTAATTCATTTCACTGGATTATTGGGGATAATGCTTCTATTTAATACTGTATTTTCTGTATTCTGAATACAATATATCCTGGATCCTTTGAAATGCTTTTTGCACAAATTGGTGTTGGATTTGCCTTCCAAGGAGAGGGAGTTAATGTGTTGAGTTACTCATGTCAACTTAATAAGATCTGGATAAATTTCATTTGTGGGAAAGAGAGCTAAAGGTTTTTAGATGATGGAGTATATATGTATGTGCTGAAATGGTGGTAGTAAAACTAATGGGCTTTTTCCACCATGACTAATGATTAGTGAACTGGGAGTGAAAGGAGTTGTAGAGAAGAATGAAACTGTGATATTACATTTATTTGTTATTTATGATAGATCAGTCTGCAGTTTTCTGATGTACTCAGATTTCTCACATTATTCATCTGTTAGTGATCTCAGATATCAGCCTCAAGGTTTTAGGCCTATTTGTGTTTATGTCCTTGGAGATGTGATGCCCATGAGGTGACTCTGTCTCAGAAGGGGCAGAATGATTGAGCATGCAGAATCTCTGGATCAAAGAGTTGTGTGTAATCAGCCTAAATTAATGAGGATGTTGGTTTTGCAGCACTTCTGTCACATTCTGAGTGCACTGTCATAAGGGTAGTCCATTCCAGAAAGAAAGAGGTAATTCTTTGACTATATGTGCATCTGTATAAATTTGTCAGTTTGGATAATAGAAGGTAAAAAGTTATCAGTAGACTCTGAATCACTATTATGTTTGTTTGGTGGTGATAATTAATTTAAATCATCTCCAAATTGAGCACGCTTCTCTAACCACTTGGTGGAATGAGTTAATAGAACTATTGTAAATCATTCCTGTTTTATTATCCGCTTAAAAGGTAAATTTTGTATTTTCTAAATGTATATGCAGTCTTTACATTTATTGGAGTCAGAAATTCAGTTGTGCTACAAATACATCCAGTTTGATGACTGGGGCAAGAGGGAGGGGTAAGCCTCTAATTTTTGTTGTTCTCATTTGCATACTCATCTGTCCCCCAAATGCAGGTCCTTGGAAACAGAATTTTTTACTGTGATGAGCCTCTTACAGATGTTTGTACCATTTTGAGACCCTTCACTTAAGTAAGGCTTTGAAGTTCTACTTGTTATACAAGACAGGCTCTTATAAATTGTCTCTTTGATCAACAGTTGGATAATTAAGGCAGAGTTATAACTTATTTAACCATACACATATAAAATAATCTTTTCATTAAAAAACAACTGGGGAATACAGTGTCAGTAATCCACTTGTCCTCTGTAAAGGCTGTGCTTCAAAGTTCTCCAAAGAGAACAAAGAGATTTCCCCTTGTTTTCTTATGATGAACAGAGGTTAATATTTTCTGGTTTACTTTTCCCTGAAATTTTCTTATCTTTTTTTTTTTAGTTGTAGCTTTTGTTAAGGACACGGATAAGAATGAGAGATTTATTTGCCACTGACAAAGGCTCAGAGTATTGAATTTTACTACATTTAGCTTCTTTTCTAAGCAGGATGCTCAGCTTTGTAATATTGAATCTATAATCTCAATCTCTTAAACTTTGTGTCATGCAGTATCTTTAAAATTAAAAACATATTCTAGGAAATTAGTTCTGTTTTAAATTAGTTATAAAAAAAAGAAACCTAAACCAAGCCAACAATTTCTTCTGTTTTCTTTGTTACTCTTGGGGCTGTGCAATGATTTGGGCAGCAATAGGAGTTTCTGTGGAGCTGGTTTTTTCCATATTGCAGTGGGATGTGTAATGTCATTTGGGAGGAAAGCTGTTTTAGAGATAAAGTACCAGTTTTAAATCTGAAGGTTGGTTTGGGGGTTTGCTGCGCTTACTATACGAATATTACTTCAATTCCCTTTCTCCTAAATGAGCCCAAAATACTTTTCTTGAGTTTTTAAAGGAGTGAAATAATAGTCTTTCTGTGGTGAACTGATTTGACTTTAATTTTCAGGAGCCTTGGCATTACCACATGGTAATTGCTGTATTTAGTGAAACTCCCAGGGCCTCTCTGAAAGGCCAAAATTTTGAATTTTTTTTTTTTTAATTTTATTTTATATTGGAGATGGAAATGTTAAGGATTTCAATCTCTATGGAGATTGAAATGCTAGGATTAGTGAGCTTTTGTTTGGTTGTTTTTTTGAAAATATTGTATTCATTTCTCAATCTGTATTTTTTTGTGTGTGCTAAACAGGTAAGTGCCTCTGCACAGACCAAATCCCAACTTGAGCAGGCAGCTTCTTATACCTAATTCTGTTGGTTTTAAGTAGCACAGCTCTTTTGTGCTGTCCTCTCCAGATCTCATACTTTACAAATCAGAGTAAGTACAGCTTTTGTGTACAAACAGTGGAAGGAGTTTGTATTAGTCTGGATTCCATATGCCCTTAAGGCTCTGAACGCAGTCGTTCAAAAATCGTTTGCATGATTTTCTTTGACTAATTGTAGGGGGAATATGAGTAGTTTTTCTTGAGTTTTAGGGACAAACTCTTCAGTGAAATGACTGGAAGATGATGAGTGATTAAAAAACTCCAATTGTTTGTGTCTAGGAAGGTGGAGGATTAGAGGTTACGCAGTTGGTAAATCCTTCTTCTTAAGGAAGGAGAGAATTGCTTGTCTGAAAAGCAGCTTGAAAATTTGTGCTCCTTGTTTTGAAATGTATGATTCATGTTGTGAAACTCCAGGATAGTGTTATTTATTGCCATGGCTAGATGGACAGAGAGGTGATGTATTATTTAAGCATGTCTTGTCAAATGAACAGGTCATTCATGCAGCACTTCTAATTTATGAAGTTGCAGAGAAAACCCATCTTTCAGATGGTAGTAGAACATGCTGACTATATAGTTGTAACAATCTGTTAAGACAATTTGAAAATGAATTCACATTAAAAAGAAAAATGCAAGGCAAGAGAATCTTTTATGACATAGAAAAAGCATTCAGCAGTCGAAATGTTCTTATTTCTGTTGTTTCACTTCTTTGTTTCTGTTTTTGTGAAAACAAATTGCTGAGAATTGTCAGAACAATAACATTAAAATTTGGTGAATAAGCGAAGGTTGAGACTCAGTCTGTGCCGTAATTATTGTGAAAGTAAACACAGTCGTGGGGATTCTTCATATCCTGTATTGGAGCATAAAACTGCTGTGAGAGGAACCTTATGTTCTTCCACAAGTTTGCAATGTCACTTTCAACTTTCATGGTGTAACTTTTCATTTCTGCAGTTCTGGTGCAGCTGCACAGGTAATGCTGTGTGTCGTGGTTTGAACAATCAGGTGTCTGCTAAGGAAGGCAGGAGCCTCCCTTGGAATGGAGAATTTAAACTTCTCCCTCCGAATTACTGTAACTTTTGGAATTGGGGGGCTCTCAGGCGAAGATGTGGGAATAGGAATAACAGTTCTTTATTAGGGGAACTAAAATAAACAATAAACCAAAAACACACTCAGTAAGACAAATAAACAAACAAACCCACTGACAGAGTCAGGACACAACCTGACACCCTGTGGGTCAGGGTGTTGGTGGCAGTCCCATTCCATGGTGGCTGCAGTCCCAGTGACAATCCTGTAGAAAAGTGGAGTTCTTTTGCTGAAGGTCCAGTGGTGATAGAGGGGCCTGGTCTTCCTCTGAGAATCCAATGGAAAGGCTGCCTTGGTGTCCCAAATATCAGATTTTTATCCAAGTAGGAATACTTGGCTCCTCCCCTTGGTTGGGGATGATGAGGGATACCAGTGGGATGATGTAATTCTCTCCGTGACACTCAGTGACCCATTAGCAGAGGATCTCTTCCTGGAGGGAGGCTGGGTTGTGGAAGAGATGAGAAAACTGCCCCAGCAGACAATTACACCACCCCCACACACACCCAGTTTCATCATCTGGTGACAGAATACAGAGTTTTGGTTACATTTTGCACTGCAGCCAGTGACACTGTGTTACCCAGTGCTGTGAGCAGCTGCTCCCTTGCAGTGCAGTGCTGTGGGTGTGCCCTGCCCCTGCAGGTGTGGTGAGCTGCCTGCAGCACTGCCTACAACACACACAGCCTTTGGGATGAGCTCTGGGGCTGAGAGCTCTGGCCATTGGGGGAGTTCCCAGCATGCAGAAAGCTGTCTGCTGCTGCTCTAGTTACAGATGATGAAATTTGGCCTGTGTGGGGAACAGCATGATAGTTCTTAACTGTGGGATTAAAATGACTCTTTCCTGATATATTTGTCACTGAATTTAGACTGTATAGCTGGAAGGACATGTTTCCCCTATTTGAGACAACCGTAGTCTGTATGTGACTTTCTTTGAAAACCGTTTTTTAAAAATTGTCTTTTTAAACTGTTGCATTTGACAAAATTCATTATTAGCAATTTTATTATGTGAGGAAAATAATAGATTAATTTACTTCATGAAAGTTTTGTCCTTAAGTTTTATTGGGCTACTCTGGATGTGGCTGTTGTAGGGGAAAAATAGTAGTTCATTTTTATCTTCTGCTGAAATGTCTGTGACTAAGGTGTCTTCTCTGTCCAATATAAATGCTTACCAATAAATACTGAAAATAGTAAAAACTCTATAAATATGGGGGGGAAAAAAAAGGTGTGTAATTGCTCTTAAAGAAATATATCCTGTCTGATATGGGATTGTCTAAGGGATGTTTTTAAATGTCTGGGTCAGAACAGCAGCAGTAAGTGCTGAAATCAGTATCTGAACAAATCTGAAAGGGCCTGGTGAAAATCTGACTCACTATTAGATAGAGAAAAGAAAAATTATTTCACCTGTTTTGGTAAAATAAGATAGTGCCTGCAGATGCTTTTGTTGTTAAAAAAGTGCTTTCGTGGAAGCTGAAGTCTGGAACATCATCAATATGTGTGCAGAGGTGGGCAGCTGTGAATTTTGAAGCATTGCAGATGCTCTGTAGTACTTTGAGAGTGACTGATTCATTTCTTGGTCCTTTTCTGAAGCTTTTATGTTAACCACCTTTTTCAGGACAGACTTTGTAGAACTTCTTGTGACATTGAACGTGGTGCTTATTTTACATTTTAGAATTGCTTCCAGGTTTACAGAGCTGTCTTCTTTTGGATCCCAAATAACTTGATTGATTTTTTTTTTTTTTTAAGGTATTCTGATAGAGCTATGTCCTTAGCTGCTGCCTCTACAATGTCCTGCATGGAGATTTTCTCCTGAATGTTGACTGTGATATTCCTAAAGTTCTGTTTTTCGAAATGTCCTCACGTGTAATTTTGTGTTTTTCACATGAGTTGTGGGTGGGTGTTGTCTTCAGCTGACATCTAAATGTTAGAACAATAGAACTCAAACATTTTAGAAATAGAAGCTCTTGTTTGATACTGCAGTCATTCTCATGGGGTTTCTTGTATACATTTATTAAATCCTTTTGATTCAAAGAATGTATTTGGTGCATAATGTACTTTCTTTGCGTTGAAGAATAAAAATGACCTTGTGGAATTTACAGAGCTTCTGCCAGGGGGTCCAGTTCCATTATTTTGTCTATTAGGTAATGCTAGTGCTTTGTTTTAAGACAGCAGATATAAACATTTACTGTATAAAATTCTGATGTTGTTCTGAAGGAATTTACAAAAACAATACGGTCTCTTCAAGCTCATGCTGATTGATGTTCTGAATGATGGGCCTTTGTAGTTAAGTAAAAAGGACCCTACCTTTTTCCTTGTAGTTTATATGTCTCAAGTCCTGGCTTTTTTTTTACCAGACAGAAAACTCTCCATATTGTTAGAGATAACTTCTGAAATGACTCAGTGACCTGCGTCATGATCACTTTGTTTCAAGTCTGGGGAATGTTATAACTATTGTATGTGGAGAAAAACTTTGCCAAGGTTGGATTTGGTTATCGAGCATATTGCTTTCAATACCTCAGTATGATGCTTGTTAATTCTTAAAGTAACTTGGTAATTTGCAGAAAGAAATAGTATTTAAATTGGATGGAGGTTACTGTGTTCAGTTGCAGTGTAGTTAATATGAAAAATCAAATACACATCTTTTTATGCTTTTAAAATGGCCATATATTGTTTTTAGAAACTAAGTTACCACTTGCATGAAACAGTCTCTCTTTGGGTGAGAAGGTAAGAAGTATTGCTCTTAATGTGAATGTAGGTTATGCTTAGAAAATGTGTGTGTCAGATAGAGATCTTCCTTGAAATATTTACAGAACACTTGGTGTTGTGCTCTTAAGTTGCATGCTGAAAGTTGAATATAGCAACTTAGCTTGCTGTTCGTGAGCTACATAGCAATTGACAGAAGGTTTACTTATAATTTTGAAGTAAATGAACCAAAACTGCTTGTTAAACTGGGAAGAATAATTGCTAGTTACAGTGCCTGCAGAAAAAGGTTTTTTTCTGCTTATTCTCTGATATTTTTAAATTGTGACAGCATAGCAAAGTTCGAGTCTAGTTGAAATGAAAAACCTTCTGTAACCTTATGGTTTTTTATTTGTTGATGGCTCTCTTAGAAGCATGGACAAGAAGGGTTCTGAAAAGTCTTTATTTCTAGCAGTTTACCCTAGGGAATTAGACTGGAACTCCTCATTTGAGGAGATGACTTACCTTTTTAAAATGTTCTCTAGTAAGTGCAGAACAGAGATCTGGGCTTGGCTGCCTCTGCATAAGAGGCCAGAATCCCATTCTCACTCTGCCAATATTGTATTTTGTCCAGTGCTATGGTAACAGGAGCAAAAGGTTGTAAAAACATCCCTTGCCAGAAAAATGAGCAGATGCTTCTCTCAGCACACATAGGGAACAAATCTACTTAATAAGAAAGCACTGGTTTTGATTTTCAGATTTCAGAATGAACCTTCACTAACTTTCTTTCACTTTATCATGGTAGTTTGTTTGGTTAATTTCCATCCAGGGTTCAGTTGTGACTGGGTATCATTGAGTGTTACCATGACCTTCAGCAGGTGGGTTTTATGGCAGATGTCAGCTTTCAGCAAGATGAACATCGATATCAAGAACAAACCAACCTATTGTTGCTTGCTTCTGCCTTTCTGGCAAACCTTTACAGTGACAGCAAGGAAAAAGGCCTGTGAGTTGTGTGGGCTGTTGAGATTTTTAAGAGTCAGACAAGAATATGTTGGTGTCTGGTCATGTAATGGGGTGCGATGCACATTTGAGGTGGTGGAACTCTGGCACTTGTGTAGCATTGCAGGGGTCAGAGACTTAGACCTTTAAGTGGTTCTGCAGTAGGCAAGGACAGCTGTCCTGCTTGTTTTAATGCAGAAAAGAAAGAGGGACAGACTAGGCAATCTTTCACAGAGGTGATGCCTTCTGGAGGCTGACCTGGATCAGAGACTAGACAGAGCAGAAGGATGAAGTAGGGATTTATTAAAAGGCTTCAATGGGTACACCTGGGCAGCACAAGAGCCCAGCTGGGCCACACACAAGATGAAACCCAAAATGGTCACAAAATGGACACCTGATCACGAGCTCTCACACTTTTATAAGTTCTGGTCCATCAGCATATTGGAGTTAATTGTCCAATTACAGCTTCAGGTTATGAAGCTCCACCCTCCTTGTTTTTTTCCTTCTCACTTCACCATTGTTTATGTTCTTGGGCCTGAAAGTTGTATCTGTTGTCCTTGGTACCAAACTAGAAAAGGAATTGTTTTGTCTACCTATTCTGTGAAGAGAGCTTACTAGTACTTAATATGAAACCCAGAACTACACACTAAAACAGCACAGAATCTGAAAAATAGAAAAGCTAAAACTTAAGGCATCAGAGGAATGAGGGAAACCTCTTTTGATTCTTTAGTTCTGTGCTGTAGAGTGATCAACTGCCACTGCAGCTCACCCAGGCTTTGCTAATTTAGCATAAATCTCTAGGTTTTGGGGTGTGCTGCCAGTGATTCTTTTGCCTCCTAGAGGAATATTGTATATTGCAGCTGTTGTGTGGAAGTTTCTTATTTTGATCTATACTTTTTCATATAAAATAAAATATTTTGGGGGTTTTTTTCTGTTTTGTCAGATTGTGGGCATGAATCTTAAGACAGTTAATTTCTTTCATTATGTCTGAATTGGTAGCAACTTTAAAAAGTGCTAAGTAAGAACAATTTCAAATTTAGGGTTAACTGATCAGTGTGAAGGCATCTGTATAATCCAAATGTCTATATTTCCTGGAAAAGGAAGGGTGACTATGCAAATTCCTGCCCTATTGGTTTAAACCCTCTATCTGCTGTCTTTGGAAGGCATACTCATGTAATCTGATAGCTATGCCTCTTTAATTCTCTCCAAGCTTTGTTTAGCCAGAGTTACCAACGGTAGTTATTTTAAAGTACAACTTGTGGTGTGACAGAATTTTGGAGATTGCTTATGTGAGGAAGTAGAAAAAGTGAATAGCAATTGAAAGTCTTGTATTAGTTAGGGTGATGATGTGGGAAGAATTCTGAGGACTGCAGACAGGACTGCATTTGCCGTGGATAGGCAGGAAAGGCTTTCCAGTAGCAGTTCCTCAGTCTTTTTGAGTGCTTAAGAAAGTGGGACGGTGGCGGAGCTCCGCGTTGCTGTGGTAACTGATGTGGGTGTTATCTCCACACCTGCCAGCCTCTCTCGGGAGTTGTTGGCCGAAGAGGGCGTGTGTCTTCCCTGGTTGTGCTGCAGGTACACCCTGGCAATGACAGGAGTCCTTCAAGGTGTCCTGCATCTGACTGTGTAGAGGGGGACGTTAGGTACTAAGCTGTGATGGCAGAGGATGTGGCTGTGTGTCCTACTTTGCTTTCCTTGCGATGAGCTTGTGATGTCTGGCAGTGGACACTTGGAAGCAGAATCTGCTTCTGCTGCCACGGATCATTCTCCTTTGATTTTAAATCAAAGCCATTAGTTCACCTCAGTTACTGCTATGTAATGAATTGAATTGAGAATTTATAGTGGAAGGACGCAACTGGCAAAATTGGGAAATAATTCAGTTGTTACATAAACCCCTGTGACTAGATAATATTTTTTTTAAAGCTGAAGTAGATATCCATTCTTAGAAATGGTAGATTTTGTCAGATTTCAAGAGACAGAGATAAAAGTCTGTTCATCTGATATTGATAGTGGGGAAAACAATTTGTGCAAATAGCATTCTTTATACAGCAGAATGTAATTGCTACATGATTGTAGGTTTTTTTTTTTTGCATATGTAGTAATTTTTGCGAATGCTACCACTTGCTTTATTTTATTAAATAACTGTAAAATTAAATTTGAATTTATCGATGATTTTGACCTGTAAACTCAGTGAAACCTCTGCATACTATAGCATCCTTGGTGAATGAAGAACTGTAGAACAGCAGATATTTGAGATACAGAGTTAAGACTGTGGATCTTTACTGTTTTTACATTCAGTGCATTTGTATTGGTCTAGCCTCTTACAAATGCATTAATACATTAATACAAATGTATTAATACTGTGCTGCTGTTAAAGCCAAAATTGGCCATGGTTGTATCTGGAACTCCAACAATAATTATGTTGTTGTAGGAACTAGAAAACAACCTACTTCTCTCAGCTGCATTATTGCAGAAGAGCTACCAGAGCAAGGTGAAACCTCCACTGATTTCACAGAATAAACAGGAGAGTAGGTTCCCTCACTGCTGCTTCCTCTCGTGCAAGAGTAAAGTCTGACACTGTGCAGCGGTGATAAGTAGCTAGTAATATAACTACATAGTAACTATATTTTAGATGGAAATGCATTTGCATGCTGGCGTATTGTTCTTGTGATACAATTTGTGATGTATCATTTTAAATTGTTTCACTGATGTGTTGAAAAAGTTTTTTATAACCTTGTCTCGTAGGTTTTTTGTGAATCCATCATGCCCTATTATTTTTGCATAAACAGGACTGGCTCTGTTCTCAAGGAACAGCAACTTGCAAGGTCTGATGAGTGCAGGACATTTGTGCGTGAAAACTGGTCTGCTGTGCTTGTGAATGTATGGAAATAAACACAAAGTTTGGTTCTGGTGATGGTTAAGGGAAACAAATGACAGATTTGTTGAAGCAATAGAGGCTATATGGAAACAGTGGTGCAGGTGATTAGATGTCAGGGCAGCTGTGCTTGTCCACAGCCTCCATTTGCTGTGTTTTTCTCTTGGGTACAGTAGACTGATATTGTTGTAATAGATCTGAAAGCAGTGAGTTAGGTTTACCCTCACTGGCGGCCTTGAATGCAGTCTGTATTTTAATAAGTGGCTTTTCCTTTTAGGAGGTTAGGTTCTGTGTGTATTTCTTTGAAAGGTAGCTTTTCTAGCCATTAATCAAACCTACGTTTCGAGGCTCAGCACAGAACTGTAAACATCAAATAAAGTTACGGCAGTGAAAAAAAAAGACTGCAATTTATTGCAAATGACCATGTAGAGACTGCAGCAGATTATTGATACTGAGTTTAAACTAGCTTAAAAGTTAGGCAGTCACACTTGTAATCAAGAAGTTCTAGTGACATTTAGTGAATCAGTTTTTTAATGGTTTGGAAAATAGAATAACTTGATGTCAAAGGCTTTACTAGAATACAAATGCTAAGAGTATATTCTTTAGCTATCATGCTAGCTATTAGTATACAGATAAAGATAAACTGTAATTATACATAATTTGTTAAAAATGGGAATAACTTTATTTATATGATATTAATATTAGTGTAATGAGATGAATGCAATTAACCTTGTGTTTGGAAATCACTTTTTAAAATACCACATTTATTACTTGCTCTTTGAATGTTGTTTGAATTATAAAATCTTGTGATAGTTTTGATGCATTCTTAATTCCTAACTCAGTATACTTTGTAATGATTGTTTTGCCTGCTTTTACAGCTTTGTTGATTACTGTGTGATCTCTAATCAAAAGAGGATGTGTTTTACTAAATGTAAGACATACAGGATTCACAGTGCTGTGAGAATCATTCTAATCCCATTATCAGTTGTAAAGAGAAGTTTACTTCAGTATGTTCACATTTAAATGTGTTTAAATTTTAAATGTGCTCTGTGTGAACAGCAAGTTAATTGCTTTCATGTAGATGTTGAGTAGAGCCTTTGGATACAGTTTTGGAGAAAGTACTTACCTTTCAGCTTGTCAGATATTGATAAGGTGGGCTGGTTTACATGCCTGACTAACCTCTGTCTGTGCCTGCATGGGTAACCCACAACTGAAGTTGTATTTAGTGCTGATTCTTACACTGTCTTGTCACTTCTGAGAGCAGTTCATTAATAAAAAAGGAGTTGTGTCACTAGGAGACTTGACATGTTCTGCTCCTTTCTTTACAGAGGTGAGAAAGAATTTTCAATCAGATTAATTATAGTTAGTGTTCAGATAAGGTCATGCTAAAATGATTGTGAAGTAAAAATATTCTGTCTCCAAACTCTAGAGCTACCATTTCTAATAATTTGTAGGCCAAATTACCAGTCTCAGTAATCCTGTTGCTTCACCTGTTCATGGTCTCAGTGTGTTTTGCTGCTCATGTTTTCTATTGAATGCAGAGTAATAGAAAGCTGTCAGAGAACTTAGGAGTGGGTTTGTGGCAGAGTATATGTGGAGAAGTGGTTCCTATTTATGTCCAAAATGTTATTTGCTTATGTTTCCTAACATGTGATTAATTAATAATGTTTAGGATACAGAATACGTGTAAATGGACAATGACTATGAGCTCCCCTTAGTTTTAAAAGAAAGGTGTATACATTTGAGTAGGGTGCTGTAGTGATCAAGCCAGCCTTTTGTCTTTCTAAAGTAATAACAGAAATAATTGTATGGATATTCATTATATAATCATGAATAAGCAATTACATAGAGACAGATGTTTGCACATGGAGCTGAATAGTATAGAGATGATGCTCTTACAATGGATGAATAAAAAAATATTCTACTCACAATTCCAGGTACTGTGCAATTTTGGTTATATTAAAGAACAAGTAAACTGAGTTTCCCTGTGTCCTGTGTACTAACAGAACACATGGATTGTTCTGCAACTGAAAGGGAAATTTGGGGTTTTTCTGGTGCCACAGAAATAGAGCCATGAAGCTCTATGGCCCTTAGCTTTTTCTGAAACTCTGGGAGAGCTTGCTTTCTTCTGTTCTAACAGGTCAGTGATTGCTCCTGTTTCTTTGTGCCTGTTTCTCCTGTGTGTTAGAAACCAGCTCCTTAGGAATTGGTGGGTATGTGTTTTTTGTCTGGGAATAAGCAGTTCCGGTAGTGAAAGAGGGGGGAGGGATATTCTTTAGCAAGTATTTAATGAGCCAGTTTCTTAAAACAGGAAACTACTGTATTTTTTCACTGACAGTTATGTAAGTTTTTGGCATGATTTTGACTTAATTATTGGATTAATGATGCTCAGTTTTCTTCTCAATCATTTTTTGTAGTTCACGGAAGGACCTCAGAAAGCACTTGGATGGGCTGAGCAAATACCATCTGTGCAGCTGAATAAAAGTGTGTAAAATACTTAATTATGTATGAGGCTTTCAGTAACTTCAAGGAATTCAGCAACAATTAAAATGAAAAGGATGATATAAGAGCTCAATCTATCTTTCACAGGAAAACTGAAGTGTGCTTTGTCAGTATCACAGTTGGGCACATTTTGTACTGAATAATGCAAGCTTGTTGAACTCTAGCATGCAGCTTTTGTTCTTGAGGCTTCTTGAAGCTGATGCAACCTCAGCAGAAACCTGAGGGGTTTTGCTAGCTGGTTGTAAGACCAGCCATCTTGGGTCTGTGTTAACAGTAATCAAAAGAAACAATGCTTACATTGATAGATGAAACTAATCTTGTGTCTTATTTTTAAAATTTTACTATTACTTTTGCATCACATAAATTATGAGTTTGTTTCACTAGACAGTACTGTTTTGAACAAGAGATGCTCTATATGTTGGGGAATTGATGAGTATATTCTGGATATACTTTTTTGTGTAGTTAGTCCGATGTCAAACTCTTCAACCTCAGCTTCCACTTTTATGTGTAAATATGCATAAATCCATTGCACATTGAAGAGTTGACTTGAGTATGAATTGAGATTTTTTCCATTCAGAAATCTGTTTGCTAAAAGATGTGAATGACAGTAGCCTCAGGAATGAAAAGCTCTATTTTTTTGCCCCCTTTCAATTCAACATTAAGTATTAATCTTGGAAGAATTTTTTGTTGTAGTCATATTGATATTAAAGGCAATAACTTGTGTCAGTGTTCTGTAATAAGAAACACAGTTTCTTTCTCAACTCATGGGTCCAGACTTCTTGGTTCATCCAGTAGAATTTGCATAAGTCTTGTCAGCCCAACTGCAGAACTGTGAATTTCCAAGTTGACGATGACTTCTGAATAAATATCAATTTTTTTTTTAGAACTATAGCAGAAAAGAAACCTAGCTGCAATAACCAACTAAACTGCCAGTAGCTTTTAATGTTTCATTTCATGCACCACTTTCAGACCTGTCATTATGAGCTCTTTCCAATTAATAGGAAATGTATTTTTCTTTTTTAACGTGTTGATATCTTTGAAGTCTTTCCTTCTAATTTAGTAGCATTGGTCGCGTTTCGAGCATTTGGTAGCATTTTTTCGTTTATCTAGTTTTATCCAGTTGGATTGATGTTTTGGAAATCTTACTGTAGGGTTCACGTTGCCTCCCATAATTTGTTTATGTGTGGAATTTCTCTACTCATTAGTAGTTGCTTTTCTGTACAAAATTGTTCAAGTTCTTAACAGGGGCATAACAGACCTTTATCACTAGGATTTGGCTGATCACTCTTTGGGTGGGAGAATGCCTTGAATTCTTGGTTTCTTTCTAACCCTGCATTTTATGCTCTGTATACATGTAAGAATTCCTTTTGCTAATCATATAGCCAGATAATTTTGTCATTTTGGATACCTTACTACATGTTTTATTTTCTCATCTGCCCCGTTCAATATTTGTTTCTTCTTTATAATCTGTTTTTTAATTGTTTGTATAAATATAAAAGTTTGTGTTTTCTTAGGTAGGAGAATAAACATTGAGCCATTTAATTTCTAAAGTGAAAGGATATTTTATATAGGCAGCAGTCCAAGCTATTTCTTATTCAAATCCAGTCATGTTATTATGCAGCGTAAATGAAACTTCCAGAGTGGGAAGCAAAAGCGATGCCTGGGCTCTGCATCCTGACATGAAAAGTAGTCACCTTTACATTTATTGCAGGTTGAATTCCATGTAACTTCTAATACTAGCAATTTTGTTTATACAATCTAATTAAAAAATGAGCAATATTTTCAGGTGAACATTTATGATCATTCCTGAGCTGTTAGATTTAGTGTCTGTTGCTGGACTGGCATGTGGAAGTAGAAACTGTTAATAATTCTCCAGTGTCTGAAAGCAAGCACACACTATTGCCTTGTGTATGCAATACATGGTTTTTCTGACTGACTGTGAAGTCTGTGCGTTTGTGACTTGAATGACTTTGATCTCTTGTTATCTAAAAGCCCCAGTTTGTACAGTCCCTGTAGTTTGTGCTGTAGCTCTCAGTCTGGATTCATCCTGTGAAACATTTCCATGTAGTTGATAGCTTGTTCTGTTTTCTGGTGGAGGCAAAATAACTGTTTTCAGTACTGGGTGATTCTCACAAATGGAAAACACTCTCCAGGGGAGAGTGAGCAGAGCCATGGCTGCTGCTGAGTCCAGGTGCATGGGGAGCCACTTCCTGCTGCAGCAGGGGGGAGCATCTCCCAGTAGTAGCTGACCCTGTCCCCACTCCATATGTGGCTGGCTGGAGCATCAGATGAGCTCTCTGCAGTGAGTCAAAATGGTGCTCTTACTGCTGAGAGCAGGAGAAAAGGATGCTGCCTTGTGACTCACATGGACACCTGATGTGTGCATTTTGTGGAGAAAAATGATAAGCAGATTAAATGCTAAGCTGTTGTCTAGAAATTCTGTAACATGGGCACAGAAGATACGATCTAAACATTTCTATTTAAGGCTGTGAAGATGATCCAGCTGTGATACTCAGGTATTTTAACGTTGTGTGAGAAGTCAAAGCTACAAGTTTAAGAGGTTGAGACACAGCGGCATTCTTAACACAGTTAATGGAAAAATATTAAGGGAATCATGGGACACTATACAGTTTGGGTGAAGAAAAACTGTAGGTAGTGGAAGGCTGGAAAAACTGATGTTCCAGCACTTGTTCCAATGCAATGGAATGCAATGATGTTCCAGCACTTGTTTCTTTCCTAGCAAGCTCAATAGCTCTGGATAGTTCTTCCCTCTTTATTCTTGATTGGATCCTTCTTTGTGTTTCTCTGGCTTTGCAGTGATTTGGATGAGGCAAAACTTACAATTTGGTTCATGGATCAGATGATTTTAATTTGGTATGTGTCTCCTGGTTTAATTCACTACAGCAGATGGAATGTGCACTTGGTGTTGGGAACATCTGCTGTGACAGGTACTGCTGATTAAAGTAGATCCTGAGTCTCCATAATATGACAGTTGCCCAGACCATAATTCACTGAGTTCTTCGCTTTTTCTTTGTGGTTTTACTAGGGGTAGTGTTTGCAGTTTTGCATGTCAGGGAAGATAATGGAAGTGACTGGAGTTTAAAGCAGCCATTTGTTTCTAAAGTTAGTTATAAACTAGGTCAGGTACTCAGTCTACCATGTGGCCCTGCACAGACAATGGAATGTGTATGTTAGGTTTAGGAATGAGATATGATACCTATGTTGGCAATGTTTCAGAATACTTGTTTGTCAAACAATAGCTTTGATTTCTTAAATTTATTATCCATTTAAAAAAACAGAGATCAAACTGATCTAATGGTTGAAGGTATTGCTTTCTTAAGAGTTGTGTGTGGATAGATGTTATGAGCCTTTATTTTTTCATAGACATGCATAATTTTATCTGTGTGAGTACTAAAGATACTTAAAAACTGAAATGGAGAGGTATACTCAAAGGTCTGTTTCATGGCATTTAATTTAGGTCAGGGCACTGTAAACACTTGCTACCAGTCTTGATCATGCTGAACACAATATTTCTGAGAACTGAAGGGCTTCAAAGACTCCAGTTAATATGCTTAAGTATCCACAGGAACAAGTCTTTTTGTTGTAATGAACATAGAACATATTTCTCTTGTTTTTGATATTCTTCACAGAAACAGGTTACTGAAACTACTAAAGTAGAGTGGCATATCAGTTTGATACTTTTCTTTCACTAGAGAATTTTCGTATATATGGATATTGACGTAACTTATTTTTCTGCCTTACAGTTTGATGTGAAGCATACTGGCTGGTATTTTGGTGTTAGGAAGATCAAGAGTATCAGAACTTCAACTGCAGAGGATTATGTTTGAATTTTGTTTGCTGATAACTTGAAACCATTATCTTATTAGCAGAAATCCCTTCATTTACATAGTTATATACTCAGTGAGCACAGCAGCATTTGCAAGCAATGTAATTTGGTGACCATGTGGAGTGTAAATAGGGATCTTGTTACATAGGAGCATATGATAAGATACCATCTCTGGAAATCTACTTATCAAATTAAAAGATGGATTTCATGCTAAACACAAGTTATCATTTCAAGTTAAATTTTAACTGACATTTATTGTTATATTTCCACACAGGAACTTAAATTTTTTTGTAAGTATTCTATTTTTTACTATTGCTCTGAATCATTCAAATTTTCATCTCTTGAAAATTTTCAGGGTAAACATGATTGTTTTAAAATGCTGTCACTAATTATTGTTTGTTCTTTTGAAATGGATTGACAGTAGTAAGTTCAAACAGTCATTTAAATTTGAACAGATTCTTCAGAGGAAGAAAGTTCAAACTTCAGTTGTACTGTGCCGAACGTGAGAGTTCGCCTCAGAGAATTTTGGGCTCTGTAAAAAGGCGTGTGGAGCAAATCATCGTTGTTATCAGCTAAATACATGAGCTAGACACCTCAGTCGAATGGTTTTTTGTGTTAATGACAGTTCCAAAGTAGTTTATAGTATGGTTTTATGAGCTCTTTAATGCATTTGAACATTGAGAAATCAGTTCCTTGGTTTGAACTGGGGTTGACTTGAATTTAGCAATTAGGTTCCATCCCTGGAAGGACTAGCTCTGAACAAGGATTTATATTTGTGCTTCTTTAAGCAGAAAAACCATAGCAGAGGCTCATAATATTTAAAATTACAGGTAGTTTTCCTTTTGTTCTCAAACATTTTGTCTATTAATGAAAAAATACTGTGTTTGCTGGATTATGCTCAGCTCCTCTGGATATACAGTGTACTAATTGAAATCAGCATTTTCTGCTTCTATAAATAGATTGGCAGAGTTGCAGAGCAAAACAGGCATGCTTCTGGTCATTCTTATTATTGCCATAGAGAAATAGTTAGAATGGCTGTGGAGCATGCCTGCTACAGGGGAGTGTGCAGGCTGAGCTGGGGATATGAGCAGGGAGAGGGGAAGAAGGAGTGTGTTTACAAGCCAGCAATATGAGAATAGAGGCAAAGAGCTCAGTGGTCCTTCATTTGGAGTCCTTAAGCTGAGTTTCAAGCTCTTTTATATACAAGACATACTGCTCAGCTGGTTAAAAGTTAGTTCTTAAATGTGACCTGGGGATAGCATTTTTCTAACTTCTTTATAGTTGAATGTAAGGCAGCATTTGTAAGATGTTAGATTCAGCTTGTGCTGAAAGATGCGGAATGCCTTTATATTCCCCCTTTAATAACAGCACATTTCTTGAATCTTGATACCCAACCTATGTGGATAATATAAAAGGACAAAGAAATAATGAAATATAGTATTAAAATGACAGGATTGAGTAGAGAACATTTATCAACCATTGCTTTAGAAACAGCACCATCAGCCTGTGAGATGGCTAAAGATCACCTAGAAGTGAAGATTACTGTATACTGAAGTTTTGGAAACTGGAAAGTTTCTTAGCATCTTAGTTGTATGTTTTACCAGTGCTTTAAGATGTATTCTTTGTAGTGAATTGAATTGCATCTTAGTGATACTAGCTATTTTTCAAGGAGAAGTACAGAACCCTAACAACTAGATTCTTAGTTTATTATTTTTAATGCTGTTTGAAATGTATGTAGGTTTTAAATTTCTAATGGATATCTTCTCTATTGATAGCCTAAATACTTTTAGGTGCTCTACTACTAGAAAAATGGATCATATTAATTTTTCATAGAAGAAAGTATTGACAGTGTGAAAACTTAGAAAACCTGTTTAAGCAGAAAACATGGACTTAACTCTTTTTAGAAATGATTCATCTCACATTGTATTCAGCTACCATCTTATGGGAATAATTATAATTCATTCACTGTGAATGACCATTTGTGACAACAATGAGGTCTAAATGATTAGGAGATGAGGATTGTGGTATTTGGCAGTTCCTTGTAGATGTTAGGAGTTATAAATGAAGTACCAAGTTTAGAAAAAAAACCCCAATTTTAAATCATACAGAATTTAGGAGAGATAAATAATAGTTGTCTCAGAGTGCTTTTCAAGTAGATTGCTAAAATACCGAATAAGAAGTTGGACTTTTTTCAAGAAAAACCCAGGTGTCTTTCAAGAAGAAAGGGAGCTTAATTCTTCTTAGAAAGTGTAGAAACTCTTAAAACACAAAGGTAGTATCCTTTGTGGAAAAATAGTAACTTTTATTTAGAATTAGTTTGACTTGTACAATTCGTTGTCTCTAAAGAATAAAAAAGAGTTCATTTGAAGAACCTTTGCATGAAAGACTTTATAATAAATAAACAAACCTTTTCTCTGTTTTTCAGTCAGCAGATAAGCAGCGAGCCCTGGAAGAAACCAAAGCCTACACAACCCAGTCATTAGCAAGCGTAGCCTATCTGATCAACACTTTGGCCAACAATGTTCTCCAAATGCTGGATATCCAGGCATCCCAGCTTCGGCGCATGGAATCTTCAATCAACCATATTTCACAAGTGAGACTTGTTTCTTTTGCCTTTGATATTACATAGCAAGGAAAACTCCAAACTGACATCTTGTGAACGAGAAGAATTTAAAACAGAAGGATGCATTTCTTCTCATATTCATTCCGGGATTTGGTCTCATGTGGTTCTATACTAGTAGGAGCATTTTTTACTAGTTGGAGCATTTTACACATACCAAAGCAGGTTAAATGCATTCTCAGCCAGATTATTGCTGGGAGAGGGGGTCATTCTGCATAGGTGAAAAGCACAGAAAAATTGCTTATGGTAAAAAGAGAATATTATGTTAAAAAAATGTGAAATGGATGGTGGGAAACAGTACTTGTAATCTTTTTACTTCTTCTGTTGCTTTAATACTGGCATCTAATGACAACAGCAGAGATGACAAAAATAGTTCACTCACGGCTTTTCTTAATAAAATGCACTTTGCAGTGACATGAACAAAAGCCAAAATTAATGTTTCAATTTGTATATGGCTGCAGAACTCCTGCCATTGTTTGCAGTTTTTCTGAGCAGCAATAAACTAAGCTACTATAATCAGGAACCCAGGTTCAGTCACCACATTGATGAGAGAATTTTGACTGCCAGAATGGGCTGAGAATGAATGATAGATAAAAGTGGAGATTTACCAGTCACTGATGGATTAAAAGAGAAATTAAAAACAATGATGCAGCAGTTTCTGGATTTTGTGTCTGTTTACAGAATATTTTGTGTCTTAGTTGACCAATATATTTTGGCTATTAGGGTTTCTTGACCTCTGTGTAATAATGTAAATTAAAGTAAAGAATATTGTGGTATTTAGAAAAACATTTGAAAGTAGATGCTGTGTAAGGTAGGAAATAAATAGATGCATTGGATCTATTTGAACCAGGAAAAGAAATGAATAATTTTATGGCTTAGTGGGCAGAATTGCCTCTGATTGGGTCAGAGGAATCCCAGGACAAGTACAAAGGATTTTCTCTTTTGATAGTGCCATGCTATTAGATTGCCTTAGTTGTCTCATGGATCTGCATCAAAAATAAGCTGGAAGTTTGATTTCTTCTGCTAAATGCTCCATGTTAGTCATTATGTGGACAAGTAAATGACTTTTTTCCCCCAGAAAATGTTATGAATTACCCTGTGTACGCCTGTGTGCTACATCTATATGCTGTGTGTGTATGTGCTTCCTCACAGGCTAGTGCCTGCTCACATGTGTTCCAGCTGTCTGAGAGCCTGATATATAAGACAGTATATTTTACATTTCATGAATGTGGAAAATTTATTTTGTCACACAGCTTCTGTAAAGTAGCTTTTGTGGAAAGGACCATAGCATTTTAAATTTCTTCCTCCTGAGAAGGTGACATTTATGCAGATTGAGAGCTAGGTTAGATTGTCTTTCACCTTTGTACTATACTGCTGGTTATTTAAAAAAGAGCACTAAATTAGCAGTACCCCAACACTTAATGAAAAAGTATCTGCAAAATTTTGTAGTTGAGCTTGAACAACCGAAAAAAATCTGTGATGGTCTTTTTTTTTTTTAAATACTGCTGTAAAATTGAAAACCTAGTTTGTTTGGGGGGATTTTTCGTGGGGTTTGTGTCAGGTTTTTTGAGCCTGCATCACCTGTATATAGGATGCACCCCAAATCTTTATGGAAGAAATAATATCAGAGGAGCAGGCAGTATATAAATTTTGGGTATTACATACATGAAGTGCATTGATCCAAGGAACTTCAAGTTGAGTTAATGTGTATGGAAATCGGTTCCTCCCATAATACCAGTGCTGTAGATTAATATGTTATATGTCTTAATTTCCATGGTTATTTTTCTTTAAAAAATTAATTTGGGCAGTTTCTCTGTAAATAAATAATTTATTTTCAAGAAATTTGGTTATACGTCTCCTGAAATTAGCCTAATCTGCAGAAGATTTCCTTGGTGTTTATGTTGGGTATAAAATTTAGTGAGCTTTTTCTAACAGTACTGAAAATGTGTGGTGGTCACTGCCAAACTAGGATTTCAGTCAGCGTGGCTTGAAATTATGTCAGTAACATAGAACAGAAAACAGGTTGGTAATTACAGATGGTAACTTGATTTTGGCATTAATGCTTTGGTCAGTAGGTCTTGGTATTTAAGTTTAGGAAATATTGTATGCAAATGTGATATCTGTATGGAATCCTGCTTTTAATTCTGATTTGGGATTCCACATATTCTCCAAAGAAGGGAGCAGAATCATTTGGTGCTTGTTTTGTGCAAGCGGCTTAGTCTGGAAGAGGTGTGAGTAACTTTGTAAGATAAAATGCTCTGGTTCTCTATTCACTGGTAGAACACCAATTTGTATCCCTTTCTGTGTTTCCTTCTACATGCCAGCCTAATCAAAGAGCTGAAAAGGAAGCTGATAATCATTTGTGCTCTTTCAAAATTATATATAGGTTGTGAATAAGGGAATTGTTACTATGAAACTATTTTTATGCAAGTGATTAAAGTGTATTGGTTTAAAAATTAGAATTACTTTAGTTTGATCTGAAAGCTGATGAATCTGTTCTTATTTGCCTTCTTGAACCTTGTCCAGAACTAGATGGTACACAGTGTCTCATATTTGACTGTGAGTTTAAATCTTAAATACAGATCATATGTACAAATATTTATACTTGTTAAAAAAAATTATCTTGCAACCTTCAAGTCAGCAGTCACTGTGAAACATTACTAATGTCTAAATTCTTTCAATTATTCTGGCAGATTTTCAGGTTTTAATATTTGTATGATGAGAAATGTTTTTTCCAGTTTATTTACTGAATCTCTTACTTAGCAAGGTCATTTTTAAAACTCTGCTGCTAATTATATAAACCAGCACATTATCACAGAGATGAGTGGTACTGATGAGTGTTCTCCAGTGGCACTGTGTTGTGGGGAGGTCTGCTACATCCTCCCCTTAGAGAACTGACTGCCACTCTTGGCTCTGAGAACAGGCATTGAATAGACTGCAGGCTTGGATTCTCTGCAGGCAGCAGGTGCTGCTTGGCTGGGCTGTAGCAACATCTGTGAGCTGCTCAGACTCTGCAGGCAAGTTCACTTGGACTTTGCACTGAAAAGTCAGTAAAGTGACTGTGGCATTTCTCAGTTTGTCTTATTCTTGCAGGGCACAAGAATAGTAAAACACTTTAAAAATTGTGATGCAAGGCCAATTTTGCACAGTGCATATTACCTGTTTATGGAACAAGTAGCTTTTCAGCATTTTTGTAGCATTATGATCTCTTTTTTTGGTGTATAAATTAGATGCACCTTGAGACAATTAATGTCACATTTCTAACATGTCAAAATCAGGCAGTACTAATTTTAAAGTAATAATCCAGTTTTCAAGGTAATTTGCAATTAGTTTGAATTGTGTCAAATTAAAAAGATGAATAAAAAATAAAAGTCCAGCAATACTATATTTAAGCACCATTTTCTTTTGAGATTTTTGAAACTGAATTTTAAAAGCCCAGACTGACAATTTATAAATTTAAACTAGAATGGTATGAGAAGAGGAAGAAATGAAGGTTTCAGGAGACTCTTATCTCTGAAATGTCACTGTAGTTCAGATTTTCAACATGCTGTTGTGGTTGAACCCCAGCTGGCAACTAAGCAGCATGTGGCTGCTGTCTCACTCCCCCCTACCAGGCCATGGGTAGAAAATCAGAAGGGTAAAAGTGAGAAAACTTGTGGGTTGAGATACGTACAGTTTAATGATGATGGTGATATTAATAATATAGAAAGTTAATATTTAAGAGAGAAGTAAAACCCGAGAAGAAGGGCTGTAAGTGCAAGTAATTGCTCAGCAGAAGCTGAGTCCCCAGGCAGCAGTGCCCAGCCAGGCTGCCCCAGCATGACCCTGCTGACCCTGAGGCCATGTGGAGCCCTGTCCCCTGGGTCAGCAGGGCCAGCTGTCCCAGCTGTGTCCCTCCCCAGCTTCTCCTGCACCCCAGGCACAAGTGATGGCTGGGATGGGGAGCAGAAAGGGCCTTGACTCTGTGCAGTCACTGCTCAGCAGTAACGAAAACATCCTGGAGTTATCAGCTCTGTTTACAGCACAGATCCAAAATATCGCCCCATACTGCAAAGAAAAGTAATTCTGTCACAGCCAAAAGTAACTTAAGTTAGTTAAATACTAGCTTAATACGTTGAGAAATTTTGTTTACTGGTAAAAGAGAATTTCTCAAAACTCATGAATTCAGTGACTTTAAGTGAACCTGAAGGTAGTGTTGCAGAGCTTAAGACTGGCTTTGTTGAGTTCAGTATGAAAACCTGTTATTTCAAAATGGCCAGAAAATTCCCAATAGAAAAAAATGCAGTGGTTTCATACTTATTTTTCCCTTATGCTCTCCCTTAGCTATTGCAAGGATCTTGGAAAGCATATGAAAAGATGGTAGTAATAAGCCTAACCTCTAACAAACTGTCACTTAAAAGCTTTTGCCAAAGCTAATGCAGCTATGTGAAAAAATTTTTAAAAGCATAATAATGCTGTCTGGCATCCAAATTTCTTGTTAGAAGACAGGGTTTTAAGTTGTAGAAGGGCACGGTGTATCCCATCTGCTTTTCCTAACAGAGTTTTCAAGTCAGGTGTTTTGTTAGACCAGCTCTAACCCCCAAACCTCATTAGAACTTTCTAAACTGATGAATAAACATTTTGGTGCATTCTCCTGCCTTGATAAGGGATTTATGTTAGTACTGGAGGTAATAATTACCCGTATGTTGAGAGTAAATGTTTTCATTTTCTTCAGTAGCAGGTTAATCTTTGTTACCTCCTCTACTAATGGAATACTGCAGTGCTCCTTGTTGCTGTTTTATGGGTGCATTAGGATCTCATGACTTCCATAGCCTACTAAACAAGAAAATGAAATGTTTGGAAAACTGCCAGCATATTGCTTTTCAATACCATTTCAGGCATGTAGACCAGATTTAGGTGTGCAGTTTGCATACTTTTAGTCATTCCATAGCTATTCAAGTTGAGATGTTCTGAACCATAATGCAGCAGAAATCCTACCAGATGAGCTTCAAGTTTTAATTAGTTTTTAAGCACTTCATTGTTTGTTACTGTAGTCATGCTTCATGATCACCGTAGTTCTTAAAGAAGCTGGTTTTACCCATGGCTCCTATTGAAAACCCACTCTTAATTCATGGAAACAGCTTTGCACAGTGCCAGGATACCATTGCTACAGTAACATGAGCATTAAATATCTGTATTTGCATTGTATTAGTAGATAGTTACATAAGAAAGTACAGAGAGAACATACTCAAAGTTGCAGAGTTCTAGCACTTGAAATAGAAAGTGAGAAAACATCTTGCCAACCTTGCACTAGTAACTTCCTTTTTGATTTGTGGATTGAAATTAAAGCTCTGAGTGCAATACCCAAGGCATGAAACTGGTTTTGAAGGGCCAGATTCAGACCCATAAGATTTTGATGTTCCAGTGCATCCTGAAGTGCAGCTGCTATTGCATCTGAAGTTTTTTAGCATTTTAGTAAATGGTATCAGGGGCCTGTGAGACAGAGGACACACATGTCTCTGTCATGTCTCTGCAGTTCTCCAGTGACATGTCTAGACTACAGATAAAGTCTGCAGTAGAGATTGGATTTGTCAGTGGTATCAAACATGAGATTGTCCTCCCAAGTTGTTGCCATCACATATCTTCAGCTTCTTAAGTACTCACCCTCTGCCTGGTGAGAGGAGGAGGCTGTAGACCATCTTTTCCAGAATGTGTGCTCCTATTCCCTGTGCTGTGAAAGCACGGAGGTGTAGCACGGAGAAAGGATAAAAGCCTGAGGTGGAAGATGAAATCTTGCATTTTATCCTGATGCAGAATGGAGTACTTTAGGTACTCTGGCCTGGAAAGTGTTGGTGTGCTCTGTTTGCACTTGTGCTTGTGCCAGAAATAGAGCACTGTAAGAGCTGTGAAGATCTGATCTGCACTGCTGTATTGAGGATTGGTGTATACTCCTGGTCATTGTGGGGAACTTCAGAAAGAACCTTGGCAAATTCATTGGAGAGTGGTTTAGTTGTTAAGTAGTTGCAGAAATAATACGTGTTTCTGTTACATTTGTGTGAACTGTGAATTTCTGCAGAATTTATATATTGGCCAAATCTGGGTGGGTTTTTGTGCGGGTGTCCCAGATGGTTTAACTACCCCTATAAAATTTCAACTCATTGCTCAAGCTTTCCAAAGAGAGATTTGCCAATACATTTTGACCTTAAAATTTGTTTTACTATAGCTTTATTTCAAGAAATAGGTATGCACCTATAGGGGAAACTTTACAGTTCTAGGTAGGTGGAACTAGTGGTGGCAGAATGTACATGACAAAGCTGTAGTCAGTGCTTAATTTTAGCAAAGTTAAAAAATACTGAAAATACGTTTCTGGGAAATACTAGGCAAACTTAATGGTAGTATTGTAAGCTGACATATAATGCCCCAGGTAGTTGTGGAAGTCTTTCCCTGGAAATAATGCAAGAAACAACTTCTTGAAAGTTGTTTGGGGTTGCTTGGGATTTCTCAATTTTTTTTGGTAATTTTAAAGATTATGATGGTTGTTCAAGGTAGCCCAGGTTCCATTAGCTTGTTTTGCCATCAGCAGCACAAACAGCAGGGTAAAACAGTGTAGTCAGTCCCACTGCCCCACAGAAAAATAAAATAGACAAAAATGTGTCTTAGGAAAATGAGGTCTCATTTGTACCTGTTCTCCAGTTACTACAAAGCCTGGTTCAAAACTGTGAAAATTGTTTTTGGTGCTGAAGTGCTTACAAGAGATCTGTGTGTTTAGAAATCCCTGTGGTGGTGCTTCTGGCTGGTTTTACTCTTGCTTTTTATCTTGTAGCTAAAACTTTTGTTCAAAGTGTAGCAAATCTCCTATACAGAAAGCTATTTTGTGAACTAGCAATTATTTTTGGTTTAAATAAAGCAAGGAGCTCCATGGCCCATGATTTAAGAGATTATATTTTCCTGGAAGAGATAAGTGGACTTTTTTGTAGCGTTTTCTTGCTCTGTAACCTAACAAAATTCACGTGCGTGTTTTTAGGCAATGGATTTTAGCAGGACTTTGTCTTACACTAAAGATTCTTCTGTGATTTTAGTATCTAGTTGGAGCCTATGTCAAACACAAGCTTAGAGAGCAGTTGTAAAATAAAAAAAGATAAGTGAAGGAATCTTACAAAACAGTGTCAATAAATTGATGTGAACTACTAAGAATGGAAAGGAAAAGGAGTTTTGTGAAATTGAAAGAATGAGGGTAACAGAAAACCCAAAGAACCCCCAGAAAGCAGTGTGGCTTTAGAGGTGGCAAATGGAGCAGTAAGTTGAAGAAAGATGATGTAATCAAGTATATGTAGTGATATGTTTAGTACAGTGTAGAGATCTTCGAAACATTAAAACTGATTTAATTTTTTTTAATACTGACTCTGTATTCCAATGCATACCACTGTTAGTAAATACACTGCGTCTTTTGTAGACGGTGGACATTCACAAAGAGAAAGTTGCTAGAAGAGAAATTGGTATCTTGACTACAAACAAAAACACCTCAAGAACTCACAAAATCATTGCACCAGCTAACTTGGAGCGACCAGTTCGCTACATCAGGAAACCTATTGATTATACAATTCTAGATGATATTGGACATGGAGTGAAGGTAGGTGATATTGTTAAAACAGCCAAACTGCAAATTCATTGTCTTTGTATATTTTCAAAATAACCTGATGCTTTTCATGGTAATATACCAGTTTCTCCTTGCCTGGCCAGTGTGTCTATAAACATGAGAGGAGTCCTGTCCGATTTCCAGTTGTCCCTTCCCCTTCTCTTGCCCCAGTGTTTCTAAATGTTGCAAACTCACTAAATCTGATTTCTGATTGGGACTGTGAGTCTCATGTTTTAAAATGTTTCTGAACATCAACTTGTGTGATGCTGCTGTTATTGTTTGGGTCAGCTGCCAGGGGTATATGTGGGGACTGAAGGGCTAATGTCCATCCCTTTTCTGCCTGAATTAGCACCACAGAGTGTGATCCAGCTGTAATTGCCACTGGTTTACTTTGACACTCATGCAAAGGAAAGGTTTGCACAAGAAGTGTTAAGGGCTCCCTTTCTTCTTTCTGCCAGGGTCAGTTATACACAAACCCAGTGATGTGCTTTGTTAAAGGGAGCTCTCTACAACTTTTGTGCCATATGGGGTTTTGGGATGGGAATATTACTGCCAGGTTTAAAGCCAGATGGTTTTCCCTTTCAAGATTTTTTTCAAGGAAAAAAGAAGGAATTTCAGGGCAGAGATCAGACTGAGACACAACTCAGTACAATGTTCAATGTACACAGCAGCAGTAATATCATGTGTGAGGTTAGATATGCATTTTTAAAACCACATCCTGAATATAAACACAGTCTTAGCAGGTGTGAGCTCATTGTTAACTTGTGCTGCCAGGAAAACAAGTACGGAAATGAGAACACTGACAGTATTAAAGTTCCAGAAAATGAAAGGTAAATAACACGAAGTGATGTCATTTTTACAAGGCAAACTAACAAATCTCAAACCTGCTAAGTAGCAGTAAGGTAAGATGCTTCTTCCAGTCAAAGTACACCAGAATTTCTTTTGCTTGACTTGTAAATGGATTAGGTTATCTCTGTTGTCCTGTTTGATTTGTCTGCTTGGATGGCCATTAAAATGGCAATAGGTTGTTTAACCAAACTTTCAAAATTCAAATTCTGAACAGTTTGATTTAAATATCTTTCCCAAGCAATTTTACGTAATGTCTTTTCAACATTCTGTTTGTTATCGGAAAGTCTCCTTCCCTCCATTTCTTACCCAAAGAATCAACTTCTGAAAGATTTTCAAAAGGACAAACAAAAAAGCATACTCAGCTTTAATAACTGCAGTTTTGACCAGGAAATTATTACTAGTTGTGTGTTAAAATCTGCTACCAATTTTGAATTTATGCAGGTCAGCAGATCTCCTTCTGGGTATGGATGGAGCATATTAACCTGTAGGATTGCTGTTGCTAATATTTTAATTATCACTTCTTGTTTTAGGGAGATAATTTTAGAACTCATTAAAGAATAGTTTTTAATTGCTCTGCAGCACAATCTTATTTAGTACTGGCTCTAAATCATTATAATTGGTATTCCACTTACCTCAATGTAGCAGAGTCGTACTAAGATGCAATGAATTATGCTCCTCTGAAAGAACATAGTTCATCAAATGGATGATGACTTGAGTGTGTTCTGCATCCATTTATTATGCTTGTGACAGACTTAAATTATATTTACCATGCACTATGTTTATATAGAACATGAAGAAGTATTGTGTACTTGTGAAACAATAATCAAAGAACTTGAAGTCATGCTATCCTTAAGATTGTAAATGTGTTCCAATCAGGTTATCCCTGTGTTTAGGACAGAAGAAAGAGCAGCTGTCTTGCTGATGGGGGAAAAGGTGTCCAGTTGTGCTTATGAACCTGTTTTTGTTCTGCTTGAGTATCTACAGATTAGTTTATTAGATCTCTAGCTGCAGAGCAGAGAGGAAAAAATAAAATAGATTAAAGCTTTAAATTTGCCTATGTGTAGCTCTTTATCGTTTGAACTGTGGTACTTTTCCCTTCAAATGAGCCTTCAGAAGGAGTTGTTGCATAAACAGCATTGAAGTTCCAGTTAGCATCAGGATTTCTCAGTCTGGATTCTTTGTCCTTTTTCTGCTGAAGGGCTTCTGCTCCAGTACTTGGACCCAGAATTACATATTTTCAGGACAGGCAGAATGCTGATGCAGCAGACATTCATTGCAACCCCTGAGAAAGATGACAAGCTGGACAGAATAATACAGGAATAAAAGGGAGGATTCTTGGCCAAGAAATTCAGCATGCTGTGCTTAGAGAAGTGGTACAGGCCCTTAAGCATCTTATTCCTTCCATTCAGAAATTTGAAGCATACTGGAGATGATGTTCAGGAAGGTTTGCTCTGTAGTATGGTTTCTAAATGGATGTGAGAGAATTCAAGTGCCTCTGTATCATCCCAGCAGTCCCTCCTCATCTTCCCTCCCTGAAGCTACACTGCTGCAAAAATCTAAAGAATCTTTTGTGTGAAAGAGACTTGCTTTCGATTTTTTTCAGGTGTTTCCCAAGTTACAAAGTCTTCCAACCTATTGTTCCCACCAAAGAGTTCTTTAGTCAAGAGAATGAGAAAAAATAAGTGCTCCTTTCAGAGGGTTGTGTGTTAAGGCATTGTAGTTATCAGGCAGTGCTGCTGAGCTCTCTGCAGATGGACCTTCTGGTGTAACTGACCACTGTGGCCAGTCCAGGGGACCTGGTTTTCCTGGTTTTTCCAGTGTAGCTGTACGAGACAGAGAGCATATTGGTTAATTGAGCCACAGAAATTTAAACTCAAAGACAGGAGGTTTTCTAGTAAATCAGATTATGTTTCTTTTTAGTAGAGCAGGGTCTCTCCTAAATTGATGGAATAGATCAGTCACTCTGGATGTTCTACTGTTTATCCAAATATTTAAATAATTATTTGTTTGAATATTTAAATATTTATCTGAATATTTACTGTTCAATGCTGCAGAAAGTGTAACAAATTTAATGATACATTTAGATGAATTGAACTAAAACCAGATCATTTAAAGGGAAAGATAAGTAATTTAAAAGAAACTATTGTGGAGAAAGAAGATATAGGATATTGTGCCAGTAAGCTAGCACTTTGGTTTTAAAGTAAGGTTTTGCTGTTGGTTGATGTCTTAATTTATACTTTAGGAAATGTGGAATATGTGGTAGAGTATCCATAGACTGCTGTACTTCTTACAAGACATAATATAATGACTTGCTCGTGGTCTTTGTTCAAGAGAGATCTCATGGTATCAAGTTAACTAACAGCATTCTCTAGAAAAAACCATATATTAGGCTAATATATTAGAAGCTTCCATTTCAGTTACTTGTAAATGTGCTAATGCCTGTAAACAATTTAAATGAGCTCAGGCTCATTGATAAGGCTCGTCTTTGACAGCTCAAATAAATTAACTAAAAAATAGTTAGTCCATCTAGATCTCATTTTGAAAGAAGCTTTTTGTTAACACTAAGAACTTGAGTGAACAGTGTGCAAGTATTTGAAGGTTAATTTTAAAGTAATAATTTAAAGGCTTTGTGGTCAATGTATATTAAAAGTTGCAGCTTGAAGATCTTTTGTTCATGACATTCTGCTTTAACCACTCTTTCTATGATCTACTGATACATTATTTTGTTGATGCTGAATGCTTAACTTTTTTCTTTCTTTTTCCTTTCTCTTCATATCCTGAAGTTCCAACTAACCTTTCAATGCTTTTTTTCCTTACCTCTTTTATTTGCTCCATTTATGCATTAAGTGGTTGCTTAGATTTAAGGTAAGAAACCCCAGGGCTGGATTTCCATTCTTCTTCTGAGATTATTACACACGGGGAGATGATGACATCAATGCTACCGATTGTTTAAAACAACATCTGCTCTCCCTTCTGTGTTGCAGAACTTGTGTTGAGTAACTCATTGTGGATAAGCATTTTGTGATTTAAATTGATGTGTATATGAAAGGAAGTTAACACAGTTAATTTTTAAAGCTTTATGGTAAAATACTAGCTGCCCTCAGCATATCTAGTGGAACATTTATGAGGGAGGAATGTTGTGCTAGCCTTGAGTAGACAAAAATATACACGGACTAGATAGCAGGTAAATATGAGCCTCCCCCTGTGTAATATTCTTTTTATCCTATATACGGTGTAAATTACAGCTTGATTTGGATTAATGTTTCAGTGTGAGATTGCTCAGATAATGGGCTCCAAAGATGTCGAACAAATTCAAATCTGTATATTATTTTTTAAAGTTGCAGTATTCTTAATTTTTTCAGAAGCTGATAGCAGTGCTTAAACACTCAGAGGCGCTCATCTATGGAAACTTCCAGAAATTTCATAATTGTGTAAAATATTTAATAACTGTTAAACAACAAGATAAGTGATTTATTTAGTTGAATATTAAATGAATAGTGCATCAAGAAACTCAGGCTGAAGTATGTCAAATTTTTTAAACGTTAGTAGTCTTAGTGGCTGCAGATGCAGAAATAAAAAGCATCAAGTCAATTAGACAAGCAATTAAATTAAGTTACATGATGTTATGGTGGAGTTCAGAGTACATTAATTAATAGACTATAGCCTTTATTGATGATCTCCTCCTCCTCCTCAAGTGCAGCTGGTTTGGGGAAAGAGGGACTGGAAGTTTTTTAGCAGCAGGTGCCACCATTGTAATGAGGGAACTGTGTTTTAGAACATAGAGTGCCAATATATAGAATGAGTATATTAATTAAAGGAAGTTCCAATTAGACGTGAAATATTTTAAAATATTTTCTATGCTTGGAAAAAGCTTAAAGAAAGTTCTGTAAATTCCTGAGATTTCCTGTAAGCCCAAGTATTTCTGTAGATATCTCCATGATGTCCCTGTGAAATTGGACAGATGGTACTTTTAGTCTTGTGTTTAAGTGTATGTAGCATCTCTGATAACAATGGGAAACTTAAAATTTATGAGAGAATTCTCACATGTTATTTGAAATTTATTTTTACAAAGGTGTATGAGGTGTACAGTATTTCAATTCACTCAGTGTTTACACCTTTAATTTCAGAATGGCAAAATGTGTCTCTGCCATGGTTTTTTACTATCTGTCTACATAACATGGTACTTTCAATGCTAAACGTGTCTTATTCTTAATATTGGATGATGTTATGATTGGACACACTTAATATTGGATGATGGTTTTCTCAGTGTTCTTAAAAAAAAAAATTGCAAACTCAATTTCTTTGTTGTTCTCTGCAGTAGCAGTTTATAAACAAGTAATGACTATCCTAAGAAAAGTTTTAAAATTGTATAATTACAGATTATTTGTGAACTGACATATCAGGCAATGAGAGTTTCTGCAGCTTTTCAGAGTAAATATTTTTTATGTTTATAGGTTTGGACTGAAAGCATTTTTTATTGTAATACCACTTCTTTATTTACTAGACTGAACCCAATTAGAAATTTGATTTGAGGAATCAGACATGTTAGTCGACTTCTCACTGGCAAATCCATGAGGGTTTAAAAGAGAAAACACAAAAGGCAAAAAGCAGTGTAGCATCTCTCAGTATACCTTAGCTATTCTTTGTCTCACTGTAGTCACTATGCATCAGGCTGGAAGAAGACTGAAAAGCAGTTAGTAATCCCAGTTCTGTATTAATGGTTATTTTTCTTCACTTAAAAGTGATTGCATATTAAGTATTTAGCTGGCATTTCTTTTTTGTGACTTACCCTTAGACTTACCTAACAGCTATTATATAAAACTGATTGACTGTAGCATTGGATTTGTGTCTGAGTAACTTAAATTTTGAACAGATTTGAAGAAAATTTCAGTTACGAGGCAGAGGAAAATCAATTGAAAATGACATAGTTTAAACCTTTTTATATTCACCAGATTTGGTTCTTCAATTACTTTACAGGGGTGGATGTAGTAAAAACAAATAAGCTCATTTGCTGAAGCTTCTACTTGTGGTCATTTGCCAAAACAGGGCTGAAATTTATACATGTCACTTCCATATAAACTGGTTAATGAGCTGACAAGCAAATGGTTTGATTAGGCATGCACAGTAAGTATTTGAGTGCCTGAGCACAGCCTGAAAAGAAATTTACTTTGAGGTAGCAGAAGATGGGCCAAAAATCTATTCATCATCTCTGTAGCGTGAACAAGATGAAGCAAGGCATGGGAAGGGAGTTTTCATTCAGCCTTGGGTTGTTTTTTCCTGTAATTGGGTATAAAATTGCTCAAGAAGATTGAGGAACTGCCTGAAGTTTCTGAACATAATCCATGAAACATCACTGGCGGGACACTTTTTCTTAGCAGGTTTTGGGCAAAAAGTTATTGTTTTGACATCCTGAAAGTTCTAGAAAAATACAATATGAATGTAAAGTACCACTTAAAAATTTCTGACTATGTCCAGCTTTAGAAGTACCTCCTCTTGAGGTTTGATTGTGTTGAATATTTGGCATTCAGGATTTTGGGGGGGAAAAAGACAACCAACCAACCAAAAATAACCCAACCCCTCAAAATTCCACCTTGCTTGCTTTCTTGCAGGTAAGTGCTTCACATCTGTATAAATACAGAACATTGACGCAAATAGTTTTTGCAGTCTCTTGACCAGCTCTCATGTCTGATCAACCATGTATTTCTGCACGTCCTGTTGAGTGATTTTTTTTTTCTTGTGAAAATATTCCCAAGAACTAAATTGAATGAATGGCAGAATTTATTTCAGTACAAATTTCTTATAGAGTGGAGTGTTAAGGGAACTCAGTATGTAAAATGCTGATAAAAATGTAACTATGAAGGAAACTTGTTCATATGTAGGACCATAAATGGTGTTATAATCACTGGGATCTATGAAAAACTAGTTGCCAAAAATAGAAAAGGGCCAATTAAGTCTTAATTATTAAAAAAAAATTAAACTGAAGAGGATAGTTTTTCTGAGTGCTGTAGTCAGTGCTGTATTGTGTTTTGAAGTCACCCAGTGGTACCTTTGTAAAACTGTAGCTCAATAATAGCAAATATTGGATGAAATACTGTTGTACTCTTTTGAAACAGAATGGTCCATAGGGATCCATTTCTTTGCAGTTCATTTTACAGATGTTACTCTGGGACTAGATCCCAGGCCATTTTCTGGGATGTCTTTCTTACCTAGGATCTACTTTTTAAGTTGTTTCTGTAGTTTCTTCCTCAGCAAAACTTCCAATTCCAGCTCCAGTGCTGCCAAAGTTACAGCTTTGGTAGAAGATATTTTTCTGTGGTGCATGTGCTTGCTAATTCATCTATGAAAAGCTTCTGCAAGGTATCCAGTAAAACAAAAAACTTAACCAAGATCTTGCTAGAATTATTTGGTGTTCCACAACTTCTATTGATAATATTTTTAACTTTTTTTTTTTTTCTTCTATGAAAGAGGAAAAAAATTATTTGAAAAATCCCTGTATGCATTCGGCTCAGACCCTGTGTCCTACTTGTCTGTTTACAGGGTTGTCTTCCTGCTTTTACATCACTCAGCTGTGTTTTTTTCCTGAGCTTTGTGCCTCTCTTTTTTTTTTTCCTGTTCTAAACACAGTGGTTGGCTGCTTAACTGTGCAGTTGTGAGCAAAGGCAGAGACAGATCCTCCTTTGTCTTTCTGGTTGCAGGCTCTCTTTTGCTATGCGTGTTCTTGAAATGATTTGCAAGATTTAAACTAGAAGTCAGCCCCAGTCCTGTGGGGTCCTGCAGTCAAACCAACCACTATCAGACAGATGTATTCCTCTGCTTTCACCCTCTCATTAAATCAACTGCATCTGGGTAGTTCCAGCTGTGCATAACCAGGGGAAATGATGTCTGAAAAGTGCAGCTTCTGGCAAATACCAGAAAAAGGATTTACTTACTCCAGAAAAAGGATTTTTTAAACTTGACAGTGAATGTAAAGTGACTTTGAGTTCTGATGGTTGCTTCAGATTTTAGATATTTGTAAGAGGGATGTGTGTGGATTTGTGTACGGAAACTGTATTTACTACAATATGTGCAAAATAGAAAAGGCAATACAGTAAAGTTTGGAAGGGAGAGGGCATTAATGGCCTTCCTTCCCCCTCCCCCCAATAGTAATTATTATAGAAGGATACAGGTCTGTATATTACAATGTTTTAATCTCAGTTGCAGTTGGTGTAGGTTTAGATTTTTTCAGCATCTTGCATGCTTTTGTTTCCAAGGATCTTTCTATTTTGATCAAAACTGTTGAAATAATTGTATATTTTTAATTTCTCTTCAATGATTATTTGGCAGTAAGTCAAAGGGGAAGTTACTTGCACAGGGTTGTTTAAGTTAGAGTAGCTGATCTTAAAGTCATCAGTCCTGTCAGATTTGAAGACAACCCTATAAATTTTATTTAGTTGCTCTCTGAACATTTCAATTTCAATGTTGAAAAGTCATTCCAAGACCCTGAAACTAAACCCATTGTCAGTGATTTTTTTCAGGATAATTTTTAAAGGATGGTTTCTTTTTGCTAAGTTTCTGGGCTAAAAAGGGATCATATTTTGTTTGACCACATTTTCTAAAGCTTTCTTCCCATCCTTTGTCAAGGATCTGTGTATTTGCAGTGTTAATGAAAATATCAAGCACTGGAGTTGTGTTAGCAAGGCGAGTGTTACCTCCACTTCTGGCTGTACCTGGTGTGATGTTCTGACATCCTTCAACTCAGCCATTGTTTCTTTTCACCTAGCTGTAGCCCTGGGAATGCCTAGAAGTTCATTTTTGTTCTTGCAATCCTTGTATATAAAATAAAAATATTATTTGTATTAAATTTATGGAATTTTATATTAACTGTGAAGTGATAGCCAGTGGTTACATCACCTCATCAGAAGCAATGGTGTATCCAGTTATAACTCCTAAATGGACTATTCAGGGGGACACAGATTGGTCTGTTGTCTAAAGACAGCCAAAAGCAGAGGTTGAGCGGCCTGTTTGAAATACACTAAGTGACAATTCAGTGAGCATTTAATTAAGGTGGATTTTGTTTGTTTGTGGGGTTTGTTTTTTGTGGGTTTTTTTGAAAACTAAAATGGGCACAGAACAGGCATGTGTAATGAAAGAGGAAATACAGAGGGTGCTGCAACTTTAAAAAAAAAAATTCAGATTTTGCTATTTCTTAAATGTTCCGTATATAGAATAAAATGTATTTCATTTTACACTTCCCCTTTTCCCTTCAAGTAGTTGTAGTTCAGTGCTTATCTCATCCCTCACTTGAATTAACTTTAGATTTCTTGTTGCTTAGAGTTGGCTTAAAGGACTTTACAATGCCTGCAAACTAATTTTGTCTTAAATTGACATTACAGAGTACTTTTGCACAACTGAATCCAAACATCTGTTTCTGAATCTGACAAAATACCCCTTCAAATGCTTGGGTTTTCTTTTCCTCCCTGCAGATTGAATACGTGATAGCACTGGGATTATTTAGAGACAGAGAATCAAGTTTCAGTGGATTAGAATACTGCACATATTACTCAGTACATTGTTGACAATATTTATCAATTCACAAATTAAACATTAGCAAGGTTTAAAGTGAGTTGTTAAGAGTCAAATTTTGATGGAGTAATTTGCCTTCAGTGATGTTTGCAAATACTCTTGAGTGCCTTGATCATTGCTTCATTTTTCTATGGGAGGTGGAGGCAGTAGCCAGGACTTAGGTTTTAGAAAGAAGAAACTTTGTGAGATAGAGCATAACAGGAAGAACAGAGAGAGGGACATAAGCACACTTGTTTAGGTTTGCTGAGTATCTCTGTGCTGAAGCAATAGCTCAGGCAGTTGTAAATCTGAGCTGTTTTGTAAGCAGACTGTGGACTGATTCCTGGAAGGATGCGTGCATTGAGGGAATTTTGCTTGGCTGGCAGACTACAGAGAAGCAAAATGCACATTGGTAACAATTGTTTACAATTGATAGATTAATCAATCATCAGGAATGCAAATGAGTTTTTGAAAAGTTAGAGTAAATTATTTTATGTAAAATTTACTTCATTAGTATTTTAAGCTAACAGAGGGGAAGTGGACAACTGCAGTTATGTCACATCACTGCTAAATATTATTCTCTCTGTCCATTTATTTATAAAGTTTCAGAGTTGGAATTGCTACAGACTTAATGGGGGGGAAATACACCTTTGTATTTTTCTCAAAATAGTTTTCTTTGTATATTTACATATATGTAACTAATATTTAATATCTTTAAAAGTTTTTATAAGCTGTGAAATCATTAAAACATTAATGGATCATAGTTATAGATTACTCTGACTTCTTCATATCTGTATAAATCTCATTAGATTGTGGCCTTTTAGATATAACTTAGTATTTTTAAACAGTATTCAAAAATATTTTTTCAAATTTACCATTCAGTAGTGCCACGTGAAATAACTGCCTTTTTCTCAAAATATGACTGGGAGGTTCAGCCAAGTTAGGTACAGTGTCTGTATTCTCAGAGATTTAATGTTTATGTGATAGCCTGAAGGCAAATTCACTTTTTTGTGTACAATTTCTCAAAACTACGTAATAAAGAGTCCTTTGAGCGCAACTCTTGACTTCTAGCAGAGTGGAAATTGCATATAAAACGCATGGCCTCTCAATTTTCTTTGTTTGTTTAAACCTTCCCCTCCTTAGAGTTAATTGCTAAAGGCATCTCAGTGTCTCTCCCCTGGACCCTGAGCTCAGTGAAGGCCGTTTTTCTCCCCGTTCTTTCATGCAGGTCAGCACCCAGAACATGAAGATGGGTGGGCTGCCTCGCACAACACCTCCCACCCAGAAGCCACCGAGTCCACCGATGTCAGGAAAAGGAACTATTGGGTAAGTGCACTTACTGAGTGGGTGAACAGAAGGGAAAAGAGGCAAGATTCTTTCTTCTTCTGTAGTGAGAGTGGTTTCATGGTTTTATTTTAACCATTCACAAAGGCCAAGAGGTGTTATATCTGCATCCTCTTACCTTGTTCATGTCTTAGTATGTTCGTGTGCTGCTGCCAGGAGACAGTGGGCACCATCAGCCTTTCCCAACAGGAACCTCCTCCTCAGTGCAGAACACTTAGAGTTACATACTTAAGAGTGAAATGTCATTAGCTGTGGCTTTCACAGGAGGTGCTAAACAACCGAGAAATAATGAACAGTACATGGCACTGTTCATTAATTATTAGTGCTGTGCGTGATGAAAGTACTTTCCTGCAAAGTTTATGAACCTGATTTTGACCTTAGGAAAATGTATTATAAGTGGAATGAATGCTGTTTCCTGATGAGTGATTATGTATATACATACAGAACACCGTCCTTTATTTTAATGCTAGATAATGGCTTACCTTTAAAACAAGAATGGGATGTGCAACACATTTACTAATAGGAAGACTGAAGTACCTGAAAAACATGCTTAATTGGTTTTTTTTCCTCTCATCCTACAAAATAAGTTCTGCAAAGTTATAAAGCCCATTTTTTAATCTGACATTGCTGATTAGTA
Source organism: Certhia americana (assembly GCA_018697195.1). NCBI lineage: Eukaryota > Metazoa > Chordata > Aves > Passeriformes > Certhiidae > Certhia > Certhia americana. The sequence goes on from CM031863.1 coordinate 23,932,809, forward strand.
GGCAGCCGTCTTTCAGAGAGTGCGAAATCTGTGGTTTTGTGTGCGTTACCCTAACTGGCCTCTGGCGTGTGCTTGTGCCGTGCAGGCGGCACTCCCCGTACCGCACGCTGGAGCCGGTGCGGCCCCCGGTGGTGCCCAACGATTACGTACCGAGCCCGACGCGCACCATGGCCCCGGCCCAGCAGAGCCCCGTCAGAACGGCCTCGGTCAACCAGCGCAACCGCACCTACAGGTACCGGCCGGGCCTGGCGGGGACAGACACTGCTGTGCCACACGGCTCAGCCATCCCCGCCTCTGCCCTGCACTGGCGTGATGAGAATCAGCACTAATAAAACCAGAATAGGCAATCCTGTTAAGGTTATTCACTTAATCCCCTGTTCGCCTCAGTTTTAGTGTTGTCACTTAGAGTACTTAATGAATTACTGGGGTTGTGAAGTCTTTCGAGGAGGTAGATCATGATGCTATTTTACTAAACGATTTTCAGACTGGGGGAAGACTGTACACAACTTGCCTTCTACATGTTGAAGGACTGCTTAGATGCTTATACTTGACATTTTTGAACAGTCTTTGAGATTGAATTTGCTGGAATTGCAGCATAGTGTTTTGGGGATATTGATAACTTCAAACATAGAATAAAGCTAAAATGCATTACTAGAGGCTCTGCAGAAGACTAGCTTTTTCTCTAGGATAATTAGTTTCATGATGTGATAGATCTAAGTACTTTCCTTGAAGTCTTTACTTCTTAAACATGATAAGTACTTGAGGATGGCTAAACAAGTGGATTTAAAAGATAAGCAACCTGAACTTTACTGTCTTACACCTTTCAGGCTTTTAGTAGTCTCATACGAAAGCACACAAATCACAGTCTAAGCACTCTGTAAGTTTTAAAGTTACAGGAAAAAGGACTGTATTTGCTCTGTGGGGGCTTAACAACCCAGGAATGACGTGCTTTGAACAAGGTTCTGGAAGTGTTTCATTTTTGGGCAAGTTCACCGAAATTAACTTATTGAAAAAAACCCTCTTGAGCTGTAGGCCAAGTGGAGAGTTTGAGGAAAGCCTGGCTTTGTACAGATTTGTGTCATCCTTGTTTCTTTTCTCTTGTTCCCTGTTATTTCTTTGATTTCATAAGACACTCTGTGAAGGATCTTATGTTTCAGCATGAACAGCAGCATATTCATACCCTGGTTTCTTTGGTTTCTTACAGCAGCAGTGGCAGTAGTGGAGGAAGCCATCCAAGTAGTCGAAGCAGCAGTAGAGAGAATAGTGGAAGTGGAAGTGTAGGTGTTCCCATTGCTGTTCCCACACCATCTCCTCCTAGTGTCTATCCAGGTAAATGTAAACTTCTTGTTCCTCTTTCTGCCTCATTGTTAACCTTGAGCATTTGCAGTTTCCTAAAGTCCAAGGGAAGCCCAGAGTTCATTGCTATTGATAATGAGTTTGAATCAAGTAGTGTCTGCTCTGTGAATGTCTGATGTGCTGTAATGTTCCTTTTATGTATTAATTTGTTTATCAGAATTTTTTGCCTGGCTGTCTGCATGTGACAAGGTAGGACACAGCACCTTTTTCAGTGGGCTGAGGGATACTTCTCCCGTGTTCTTTCAAGCAAACAAATGATTTTTCATTGTCTATTTATGCAGATATATAGAAGCATGTTTTTAGAAAATTAGATTGGATGAGAGGCAGGCACAGAGTAAATCTTGGGTACATCAATGCAAGCCTGAATTGTCACAAAGAGATACTTGCTTAATGTAATGGCCCCAGACTTTCCAGAAGTAGGAAGTGTTATTAGTACTTCTTTTTCCTTTGCTCAGCCTTTTCAGTGAAGAAGAGCCTGTAGTTGGCTTGCAGAAAAATACATGATGCTTCTGAAACAAAGAGCTGGAAATGTTTTGGTTTCCTCTTTATATTTTCTAATTCATACAAAAGCTAAAGACAGCTATGCTAGAGATTGGAGCATAAATAACCCAATGCAAAGACATCTTTCAAAAGTAATGGCTTTCACTGAAAAGTTTTGGGTTGTGTTCCCTTTAGACCTGGAAAGAAGTGGATTTGCTTGACCCTCATTTGCCATCTACACAGGAATGAACCTTTCTTTAACAGCTCCTTTGTTTTCTCATCTCGTGCATTCTGAAAAACTGTGCAGCTAATAAACAGCTAACACTGAATAGTCAGAGGCTTTCTCTAATCCTTGCTAACATATCTCCTTATTAACTCCACCTCTTCCTCCTCTCTTCACTTAGCCCCTGCTGGCTCAGCCGGCACTTCTCCCCTTCCTGCTACCTCTGCTCCTGCCCCCACTCCTGCTGCTCCTCCTGCCCCTTCCTCTGCTGCCCCAGATGCTGCTGCTGCCGCTGCAGGAGCTCAGCCCCTTGCTGATGGCTTCACCTCTCCAACTCCCCCTGCTGTTTCTTCCACACCCTCTGCAGGTGAGTGTCTGCTCCAGCTGCTGGGCAGATGAACCCACATGTGATCGTGATCCAAGGCTTTGCAAAGTTACTTCGGCAGCAGTGATTCATAATGAAAAAAGGAGTTGAATTATAACTAGAAAATATCTGCTATAGAAAATACCCAACTATAAGGTCATAGTTACAGTAGACAATTCAAGGTGTGTTGACTTTTATTAACAGCAATTATTTAATTTTATAATGTTATTATTTTTACACTTATATAATTTACTAAATCATAATTTTATTTCTGTTTGGATACTGAGAATCTCGTAGAATAATTACGTTTGGCGGGAACCAGCACTGATAGTTCTGGGTCTTATTATTCTCTTTCATAAATGCAATAAAAAATAGTGCATCTAGCAATGTATAAGTTATGTAACTGGTTTCTTCAATGCTGTCAGGTGACAAGTCTCTCTTTTATGAACTGATGAAAAGGGCAGATTTTTTGTGTCCAGTGTTAGGTAAAATACAAGTTTTTATTGTGCAGAGTATTATTAAAGCATTCCATTTTCATATGTGGTATTTAGCGTGTATATTGCAACTTCCTTTGTTTAGTGCTGCATTTTTCATTTTCTCATGTGCTGAAGTTGTAGAGTGTAGCACTTACCAACCATAACACTGTCCTATATCACCTTTCGATGAGGAGATTGCAGTGTAAAGATCTTCAGACAGCCAAATTAATATGGAGCAACCTGCATGCTTTGCTACTTTGCTTTATGGTGGAGGTTGCTTACAGGGGTGGGAGCTGGTTTGTGTGTTTATTATTGTTCATCTCTTGGTAAAAATTACACCAGATTCCAGAAGCATTCTTGAAATAGCATGTTTTTTAGAGGGTTATAGCTCATACAAAATCAGAATATATTTACACTAGAATCCATAACTGTGACCAGAAGTTTCTAAAGTGTGATGACTTTTGGTCTTAGAAGATGATCCTGATGTCTAAAGTACTGTCATGAAGATGAGCTGTGGCATATGGGGCCTCAATCAGTTTTCTATTTTTGAAATGCTGTCAGTATCCCAGTTCTTAAGCCATGTTGTTTCTATATTTTTAATAAGTCAAAATCAAGCAAAGATTAATATTTTAATGACTGTAAATTCACATTCATAATTTCATAAGAGAAATTTCATGTTACTAATTTTAGGATCTTTGGTTTTCCTGTTTTACTAGTGAGATTGTTTGTATGGCTTCTCTGAAATAAAGTATTTCAAGAGACTGGATAGGTCACCACTTATGAAGTCATAGCTTTTGATCCTTAAAAACATCTTAGCCCTCTCTCCTCCCTTCTCTCCAATCACCACCAATTTCTACAAGTACATTAGGTAACAGAGAGAGCGACAAACACATTGGAAAGACACATCAGGAAAACAGGAAAAAATCTTTATAGAATGTTTCTTTCTTAGCTGTTTCTTATCTGTAAAAAGTGCAATATTTATATGGTACACTACATTATTGGTACAAAGCAGAGGGAATGTGACTCTGTAGTTCATGCATTTGCTCTTACAAGCAAGTAACAGAGCAAGCAACTTGTTTATTTACTGACATAGTATGAAGTTGTGCAAAGCGAGCAAAACATAATGAAGAACAATGCAGGTTTCTTAAAATTCGTACATTCTTTTGTTCTGTTTCTCTGCTTACCTCTCTCCTCAACCACAGTGACCATCCCTTCTTCCCTTGTTTTTTTGCAAAGTCTCAAATTTGCTTCTTGGACAAATGGTGGAGGCAGATTACTTTGTGTGGTGTAATAATGCATATGGGAATAATAAATCCAGCTTACTGTCATATACAGTATAAAATCCAGAGAATCCTATGTGAGCACAGAAGATACCTTGCTTCATTTATTGCTTGCTGGGATTCAGGATCAGTGTCTTGAATACTGGAAGTAATGAAAATACAGAGCCGCTTTTTGAGGAGTTGTTTTAATTGGCAGCTCCCTTAAAAAGTCTTTTAGTTTGACTTCAAGCAGTTTCTAACATTCTCTTCTCCCCAGATGATTCTCTGAATGTCTTCTAAATGGCACTCAGATAGGTCGTACTGTGTTTTTCAGTTACAGTAAGTAACAGCTTTGAATCCTGGAAATGGCCTGCAGTTATTTTTTTCATGTATGTTCCTTAATTGTGGAACTGTGACATTTTGGGGAATTTTTTGCAGGTTTAGAAATAACTAAATTCACAAGAAGTTATTGTAATATATTATTTAAAATAGATAACCAGATATTATTTTCTTTCATTTTGAAGACTGGTAGCTTAAACACCATTGTATTTTTCTAGTGGCTTTTGTAGGCACTGCTGAGTGCAGGCAGTTGGGAGAGTGATGTTTTGCATTGCTCTTGAGACGTTCTGTGTCCTGCCAGTCTGGCAGCTGAAGTGGCTGAGTCCTCCTAGGATGCAGACTGTCCTAAAATAGCGAGCTAGAAACCTTTCCAAACCTTTGACATTGAACGCAGGTAGAGAGAAGGCAGGCATCATTCTTTTCTTTGCTCATGCCTTTGTCCCTCTGCCCTAGGTCACCCAGTTCAGTTCTACAGCATGAACAGGCCTGCAGCTCGGCACACGCCCCCGACCATTGGGGGGTCTCTGCCGTACCGGCGGCCTCCTTCCATCACATCCCAGACAAGCCTTCAGAACCAGGTGAACGGGGGCCCCTTCTACAACCAGAACCCAGGTAAGGAAATCTGGCTGCTCCACTGAACTCAGCGGTGGTGAACACAGTGACCTTCAGCTCTCTGAAAGTTTATGTTCTGTCTCCATTGCAGATCTTGCACTTTCAGTATGTTGCTGGTAGCTGTGCCAAAGCTGCAGTGCAAGTGCAGAGTGTTCAGCTTCTGTTATGGCGAGCATCTTAAAAAATGCTGGCTTCTTTGCCAGATAATTTACGTTTGATGTCACAGTCCCTATCAGACAAGCTTTAATCCTTGACTACACCATATGTCATGAACTTGCTTTGGTGTGGGATGGGAATTTGATTTTGGACCAGAACGCTAATTCTTCATTAATCAGTCTTTATCTAGTGTGCTTTTTCCTTCTGGTTAATGTACAGTTCAAGCAGTTGTACTCATTGTACTTTAATAAGCATTAGACACCTTGGAGACACCAATGGTGTTTGGGTGTGAGGGAGCTGTGTCACCCACTAAGCCCCACAAGTGATGTCATTTTATGGGTGAGCTGCCTTACAAAGCAAGAGGAGATCTTACCAGGGAGTGTCCTGTGTGTCAGCATAACACAGTAGCTGTTTACCTAAGGAGTCCTCCTTCCTGTGCTTCTGATGGGACAGGACAGTTTTATACCAGACTAGGGGAGAGTTTCTCATTTGACAAAGCTACAGAAAGATGCAGGGGACACACTGAAGGTTTCTTGTCAGGAATGCCCTAATACCAGCAAGATTGAGTGTTGGCTTGCAAATACTACAGTGCTGCTGGCGTTTTGTGGAGGTGGTATATAAAGGGTGTGTGTGTGTGTTGCTTGGTTGGGGTTTTTTTTGGTTGGTTGGTTTTTAGTTGTTTTGTTTTGGTTTGGTTTTTTTTAAATTGAGCGCTGTACTTGGAATTAGGTCAGATGCTGCAATCTGCACTTAAGGAATTTGATCAGGTTTGGCTGTTACTGTTTGTGAGTTACCCTGCAGGGTGAAGTGTGTGCTGAGCTTGAGATGGAAATGAATGGCCCTGCTGGGCACAGGGGAAGTGCAGGAGGCTGTAGGGCTAAATTGTAGCCCAGTTGCCTGAAATAGGTCATATTTTCTAAACAAATTATGTGCATGTTGATGGCTGAAGGGGGAAATAGGCAAGAAGGAAAGCAACAATAGAAACCTTTCAGGATTACAATAAAGCAATTTCTGCAATAAAGACAATTTTTAGTTTATCCAGAGAGTTTTTGACGACTGCTCTGCATTTTTTGCTTTAGCAAAGGGATAATTCTCTGCAAGTTGCCATTGCATTCTTAATAGGTAATCATAGAAGATGCCAAATAGACTTAAAATAAATTGCATAACCACAGTTCAGTCTGTGTATCCAGAAAGAAGGTAATGATTATGGTGATTAGTCATTTGAACTGTAAATCACAAGCAAAATACTTTGGTGTATCTGAGATAGTATGAATAAGCAGTTGTAGTAAGAGATTTTTTTTTTAATATAACAGCAAAATGCAGAATTTATTAGCTTTGCAGTTAGACTAAACCAAGGTTTTTTTGAGTTCACCTTGAAAGGAGAAGGATGCTCAAGCATGCATAATTGATGAAAGCCGTAAGAACAGAGGCACTGATGTGTTTGGAAGGAGCAGGTTTAGTAGTGAAGGGATAGAGGCCACAATTTTTTCTCAGCATTCCTGAAGAGAGGCAGAAAGCAAGAGGGGAAGGAGAGACTTTACAAGAGGCAGAGGAGGGTGCCAGCTATGGCTTTTTTGTTGTTTGTAGGCTGTTTTAGCAGTAACACAGTACTGTTATTTCCTTGCCATTTTTTAAAATGGTGGAGTAGTCATGTTTGTTTATTCACTTGACAGGAGGATGAAAGGTACTTGCATTGCCCTGTTCTTTTAAACACCACTTTGAGATAATACTATTTTTCTGTGTCATGATGAGATCTTTTTAACAACTGAAAAGAAAATATTAAGAAATGCAGACTCTTAATGATCTCAGCATATGTCTGTCCCAAAGCCACCCTTGCCAGCCAAGCCACCTAACAAGTGCTTTAACCTTACAACTTTGGATATTATTATGTAAGCAATATAGAACTCAGCACAAGCTAAAAACCGTGTGGGAGAGTCTGGGCAAGTATTGAGATGGTGGTTGTACCCCACCCCATTTGTACAGCTGACTTCTTACCACTCTGAAGCAGCCTAGTGTAAGATGCTCTTGAGCATTTCTGAATTAATTTACAGCAACTGTGTATTAAATCTATCAGTGGGCAGTATGGAAGGAAGATGGGGGAGAACATTTAAGATGTTTATACAGCAGAGGTAAAGTTCTTCTGATGCATTTAATAAACAAAATAATTAGTAATAAAATATTTATTGTATTGCCTCTTAAAGGTCAAAACTAGAGTCATTATATAGCATAAAGAGACAATATTATGATAGTCCCTGCACAGTGCAAAGACTGAAGCACAAACTGAGGGGTTAAGATACACAAGGAGTGATGTCAGCTAGTGTTAGCATCACCATTGTGATTAAACTACACAACCCAAACTGAATCTGGGATTTTTTGGTGTTTCCTTGGCATGCTTGTCTAGAGTAATTTATTTTTCTCCATGGAAAACCTTGTTATTTCTTTCAAAGAAATATATATAGCTCAGGAACAGAATACACTGAAGAGACCAAGGAAACTGGACCTACTCTCTTATGATAGGTGTGGATTTCATGAATCCATATGATGTTGAATAGAGGAATCATTTTGAAATGAAATGCTTTTATAGCATATATAATTGAAAAAGCAGGGACAAGGATGCTGAATTGATAAATATTACTGCTTTTCAGTAGGGCTTTAAATTCGAAAAATTTAAATTTTTCTGCTTTGAAAAAATGCAAGATCAAATCTTTTTACAGCAATCATGGTTACACTTGAAGGAATAAATACTCTGAGGTCACGTCATTTGAGTCAAAGAAACTGTAATCAGAAATGTATTTCAGTTTTTTCTCAAGAGATATCAATTAAATGGTGATATATAATGGAACTTGCTTTATATGGAGGTACAAGATATTTTTGCAACAAAAGGGATGGTTGTGGTTAGTCTTGTCATTTATGGTGTGTGGTTCTGAAAGAAATGTGAATGTGAGTGACAGAAGAAGTTCAAAGCACTTAACATAGTTGTTACTGGAATAAGCAAACAGAAGAAATTTTGAGATACAAGCAGTATATGCTGTAGAAATCTTTTCTCTTGCTATGATAATGTGAATTAATTCTGAAAAATGCTACATCATGCCTATCAGTTTTCTTACTACCTCTGAAATTAACCTGAAATTTATTTGCTTTAGTCTAGTAGATAAATAAATGTAGTTACGTGAAGTATACACTTTTTTCCCCCTTAATCCCTTTGACAATGATCAAATGGTTTTTGTGTACCATATACTAACAAAAAATTTATTATTTGTGCTTCTCCTAAGGCGTGCTGTCTAAAAAATCATCTTGCAACTTGACTAAAGAATTTTGCTGCATTAGTCAAAGTGATATTAAACCCACATAAAACTAATTAGATTTAAAGCAGATTTTTATAACTAGATAACTGAAACTGGCATTCCAGGCTTAAAGCACAGTTCAGTGTTTCAGCATTTGCAACTGGCTGAAAGTATCTTCTTTAACTGGGAATTCACATATATTGTACAAAGGCAGCTCTTATTGTACAAAGAGAGCTCTTCTGGTGCCAGTGAAAGGGCTGTTCAGAGTACAGTGCAGTGAAGTCAGGTGGGGAGGAAACCAGGCAGCGCATCTGGAATAGGCCCTGTGGTTTGGCAGCAGCACAGTGTGCTCTGTTCTGTCAGTAAGATCAGAAGTGTTGCATCTTTCAGATCTGCACAGTTCTCAAAAAGCATCTTTTTTCTGTTTTGTCTAAAATAGCTACCTCATTGAATGGGGTTTTTTTGGCCTACATCTTGGAAAAAAAAGAGGTATATCAATTTTCATTACTAGGGATTCATGGATGCTCTTAGTCACCTCTATAAATATTGATTAGATTTGAAAGGGGGAGGATTATAGGCAGAGAGTCCTCTTGATATATTTGTTAGTTAGGTCTGTTCATAAAGTGCTATATACTGTAGTAAGAAACTCAATCTTAAGGGTATCTCATAGTAAAATCAGAAAAATACTTCAGCATAGATTCTTAATGTTATGAAAAAGAGCTGGGTTGGAAAATTTAAAAATAGAGAAATATCCTCGAAGAAAAGATTAGGAATATGCTTAAGCCACTGAGCCATTTTTCTTTAAATGTCTGTCTTTTTATCTCAGCCTCTTGGCAGCCTACTGCACTGTCTTGAGTGGTGATGATGTCTACTTTCCTGTTTGCTGCTTTTTGTGTTTCTAACTGGATGCCTCTCTCTTTTTAATTTCTGTGGCAGCATCCCTTGCTCCTCCTCCCCCCTCCATCCTACAGGTAACTCCACAGTTACCACTAATGGGATTTGTGGCCAGAGTTCAAGAAAACAGTAAGTTTGCTGCTTCCTTGTGCTATGTTTTATTACTGGGTATGGTTTTTTGATTGAGTTGATGAAAGACTTGTCTGTATATAGCCAGAATTCTGCGTTCTCTACTGCCTCTGCAAGTTTGTCTGAAATTGTGAAGGGTGGGAAAAAGAAATAATCATATTGGAGGTACCTGGTCCTTCCTTCTCTGAATTTTCCTGTCTCTAGTGTATTTTCACAAGTTATAACTGTTGGTCCCACTGCAGTTAATTGGGAGAGTATTACTTGAAGTAGCTATACCATGGTTGTAGAGACATTTTCATGGTTGTACTGTTAACTTATTTTCAGTTTCAGATACTCCTCCCCCCCCACCGCCTGTGGATGAGCCAGTGTTTGATGAGTCTCCACCTCCACCCCCACCTCCAGAGGATTATGAGGAGGAGGAAGCAGCTGTGGTGGAGTACAGTGATCCCTATGCTGAGGAGGACCCTCCTTGGGCACCGAGAACATACTTAGAAAAGGGTAGGTTTGGAGCTAGAAGAGACAACAGGGTTGTATTTGCAACAACTTTTTGTATGTCCTCCTGCCATCCTGCTTTTGGACATAGACTTCATACCTTCAAATCAGTATTTGGTATTACAGCATTTTAGTCAGTAGCAAAGGAGAAAGAAGAGGCCCTGATGTGTGTTTATAGTGTCTGATACTAATGCAGAAGGGGAATGTGTGTGCATGTGCCTTGAGAAACAACTTTCTGTTTGAGGAAATAAGGATATTTGAATGATAATTCTGTTCCGCTTTCCTGTGGGACTTTATGAGCTTGGGAACTAAAATAGTTTATATAGGTGCATATATGCACAGATCTATTCCATCTCACATGGGATAGCAAAACTCTAGAGGGGAGTCTGAAGATAAGCTGGAGAAAGTCAGGCTTTTAGTGAGAAATGTTTCCTATGAAGAACAAAAGTATAAGAAGCCAAACATTGTCTCTATTGATGTAGAGACCCAGGCAAAAACATAATTTTGATCTGTATTTTTAAAACTGGATGACCAAAACATCTAAAAGGTTGGTCTGTTTTTAGAAACTCTTAAAAGTAATAGAAAATACAATTACTTCCAGTGTATGAAGAACTTTAAATAGTAGTTTTAGGATACCAGAAAAAAATGAGATATTGACATAGGTGTGGATTCTGTTGTAGTTGCATGAATAGTTCTACTCAGCCGATGTCTTGAGATTTGACTGCTTTGCTGGAGTTGAGAGAGAAGTGCTTGGCTGGGAGTTTTTTGTAGCAAGCTTTGAAGCTTTAAAATTAATGAGAAACCTTATACTAAAAGAGGATTTTAATACTCAAAGAATGTGTTACTTATACTGCTGGGGATTATAATGCTTTATTCAGCAAAATAATTTATTCTGTGGCAACTCATGAAGTTCCTATAAATTGTATTCCGTGATTCAAAGTGGACAAAACAGATGAAAGTAAGTAGCTCTTCCAACACATCTACTCCCAATAAGTAGAATTCCCAAGGAATTCTTAGGGATTTGTACCTGTACTTTTGATATGACCATTCTCTTATTTATGTTCATATGAGAGCACTTTTTTAGGGTTAGGGTAGATGGCTTTTGCAATAGAAGCTGGGACACCAAAGAGATGTCAAATACAGATGGTTGCTGTATATTGGAATGGGATTCAATATGACCCCATTGTGTAGAGGGTCAAGCAGTGTGGGAGGTACCTTTAACATAGATATGCTCTAGCCTGCAGCTGAGGATGGAAGTGAATAGCAGATCCATTTGGAACAGATGGAGAAATTGTTAAGCAGGATATAGTTACTGGGGATGCTGAACTGGAGGACACTGCTAAGTGACTGTAATAGCAACAGCCAACCTGCAGTGTCCAGGGATGTGCACTGCTGTTTTCCATTGAGCTCTGTGTCAGGACATGTGGCAGGAAAAGATAAGAAAATGACCTCACTCTGCAAATCAGATAAATGGAAATGGGTATCCAGAAGGAAAAATTGCACTTACACCACTTAGAGAAAGTGTGTGTTCACAGATTCCAGTTGGATAATCAGCCTAGCCTGCATTTGTGGTCAGTTGGATATAACAGAGTTCAGCCAAACTCTGTGTAATTGTTGAAGAACTAAAGATCACTGATTGGAAGAATATCAACCTAAATGAGTAATTCTGTTTTTCATGACTGCATTGAAACATATTCAGACAGAAACTAAACGAGGCCCTGGCTCAGGCTGACAGGGAAGGATGCCACCTTCTGAGTCAGTATTGCTGCTTCCTGTCTTATCTGGAGCCTTTCTTGCAATACTGGCCCAGACTCCTCATAACTCGGGGCATGTGACAAGCTCACAGCTTGAACTACAGAAGGATTAAACAGCCTTTTAGAGAGAGGACTGTTGCAAATACACAAATAACATGCTGGAGAAAGCAGTGGTGATGTAGAAACATAACTAGGCTTCAGGTAAATTTTGAGGCTTAACAAAAAGCAAACTTTCTTCACAAATTTAAGGAAGAGTTTCCTTCTTGTGATCATGAAATAATTAATCCATTCAGTATCCAAAGGAGGTAGAGTACACTCAAAAGTTAGAAAGAAAGGAATTGGAAGTTACCGTGATCCTTGGATGATGATGATGATAATGATTATTATTGTCATCAAGAGAATGAAGAAAAATAGCACAGTGACTCTAGGAAGAAATTTCAAATCCCTTAGAAAGGAATTTTGAAGGACTTAAATTGAATGCCTCATGTGTTCATACACTTGTTTTTCAAGCTAAAAATGTACTTGTTTCTCCATTGGTGTTTTGTTTGCTTAGAATTAGATGTCTAAAACTGTACTTAATAACTGCTGTCACAATTGTAGAGCTAACAATATGTTTTAAAAATACGCTCTAGTCACATGAGAAAAAAAAGTTCAGCACATACTCTGATTTTCCACAGGGATTGATCTGTATATTTTATAATCTCTTCTGGGTCCAGGTTTCCCTAGTGTTGGTTTGTGTTGATTCCTTTGCTCCCTCAAAAGGAAATGACCTCTTTTCTTTTGAAAAGAATGATGAGAATACTAGGACTCTTGGACAGTGGATTTATGAACACATGCTGTTAATTTTTAATCCTTGCTTTAGTTTAGAGTATCTTTCCATCCATCCCCAGTACAAGATTTTAGGATCCCTGTCCAACTTTTTTTTTCCTTAGTGGCAGCACTGCATGTTTTATTGCCAAGTGCTCAAAGCAGTGATTGATGCCATTTGTTAAAGTACTCAGAGTCTGGCACAACTAACTTTCTCTATGAAACACACAATGATGGCACCAAGATTGGAAAAATGTATCAGTTTGATGTCTATTTTCTGGCATTTCAGGACTGTTCTGTTTTATATTTCCAAGTGTTTGTCCAATTTCTTTGCCTTTCCTAACAACTTTTGTGCCATCAGTAAAATATTCTACAGCTGTAAGAAAAGTGTTGTAAAACACTATGTGTACATTTCCACCTTCCTTCTTCATGGCTCCTAACAGGGATTCACCCACCTTGGTGCTGTGTGCCCTGGGAGTGGCTGCTGGACATTGAGATGCACATGCACCCTTTAAATGTGGAAGCAGCTAAGGGAGATGGAAGTCTGGGACATCAGCCTTGGCTCATTCGTACTGTGGCCTGAAGAAAGCTCTTGCTATACTCCCTACTCCATGCTTTCCTGCTCTTAGCTGTGCTGAGATCTGATTTAGCACATGTAGGAATAGTTCTGGGTGGTCATAGCCATGGGGATTCACAACCACCTCATTGTATCATTCCACACCAAAAGTTTATCATACAGTTGGACACCTCCTCTGGTGGGTCTGGAAATAGTAAGAATAGAAGAGTTAAAGGAGTCCTGGCTCATGTGCTTCAAAACATGAGCTTGTACAAAAGGGGGTGGAAGAAACTGTTTCTCTCAGCAGATCATTCTGCACATACACAGGTGAGGCAGTGCCTGGATGAGGGAGGGTGATTTTTTTCCTCCTCCTCCCCTACCTCTCCTAATAGTCACGTTCTTTTGTTTCCTAGTGGTGGCAATCTATGACTACACCAAGGACAAGGAAGATGAGCTCTCATTTCAGGAAGGTGCCATCATTTACGTCATCAAGAAAAATGATGATGGCTGGTATGAGGGAGTCATGAATGGAGTGACGGGGCTGTTCCCGGGGAACTATGTGGAGTCGATCATGCATTACTCGGAGTGACCAGCAGAGGACACAACACTGCATCTTCTGCTGCAGGAGCCGTCAGGACTCCCCAGATCTCCACCAGCCTATGGGGCCCCATCAACTATAACTGAATGAAGGATAGTTGTAACAACCACTCTTTTGGGTTTGTTTTGGTTTGGGTTTTTCTTTTCCCCCTCATAAGACAATAATGTTTTGAGTTGTTTGAACAAATGGCTCTTAGCTGCCAGCAGAGGCTATCTTGAGCTATCTGACTTTGAATTAAGCTGACCCATTCAGATGTAACAAACTCATTGATTAGCTCATACATCACTCGAATTCTGACTTTTGACAGGCCTTGGGATCTGTCTTAGGAATCCTGTGTGCCCTCATGGTACTACCATTGGAAGCAGTGCCTGGCACTAGGGATGTCCTGGATGCTTCTGGTGAAGGTTACTGGCCAGTGGACATCCCTCCTGTTTCTACACTACACTCCTGTGCAGCTGGAAGAACAGTCATGTGCTGGCAAACACTGGGATTTCTACAGAGACGTTCCTGTAACTGACTTCCAGACAGCTGGATACATCTTCAGCATAAACACTTCTGCAGTTGCTCAGCACACGTAGGCTGACACAGGGCATGCAGAGCCAGCTTTCATTCACTCACCTTTCCGTTTAGACAATTCAGATGGCTGCAGCCCAGAGGACCCCCACCCCCATTTCTCATCTTCTGAATGCCACATATTTGTTTTGTGTTCTGCACTGATGTAACTGTGCTCCTCTCCACAGCGAGCTCCTTGCCACGGTTGCTTCCGGTTCAAACAGAACTCACAGATGCCGTTGATGGTGAAGGTGAAACAAAGTTTACAGGTCCTCCTGGGGTCTGAGGATTAACTCTAGGGGGTGTGATCTAAGGTTCAAATCCACTCATGCCTGCTTGCACTAGAGAAACTTGCCCCCAACTTTAGTTTTATGCACAATATAATCTTAAAAATCCAATCAGGTATTGTAAATTGGCTATTTTGTACTTGATGACTAGATTTGCATATGTACTGTGAGAGCCCTGTGCAGAGGCAGGACAAACGGCAATTGTCGTCTTCATGTCTGTTGCCAAAATCTCTTCAGTGGAAGCAAAAAGGGCTGTTGTGTGTACTGGTTTCCCATGGAAATCCAAGCAGTAACTAGTAGTAGTCCTAGCTCTTCCCCTAGCCCTCTCCATTGTTTATTATAATAGATACTTTGAGCTGTACTGGTGGCTTGGGGTGGAGTAATACCAAGTGAAGGCCTTGTGATGATACTTGGCTTTCTAATCTAGTCTCAGTTAAAAATTCTGCTCGGTGATTGTACTCAGCAGATCACTGTAAGTGATGGTTGTACTCGTTTGCCCTTAGGAGCATCTAAATGTTACCTTTAGGGAATTATCATGCATTAACTAATTAAATTTCCTATTAAGTCTTGTTAGCCTGCAAATTGAGCTGATCCTGTATTGCGAGAGCCTCCTGGGCAACTTTAGACTGTCACCTGGCCAAGCTCTAGGTGGTGCCAAGAGTAGCTTTTCCAAGGTGAGACAACAGTGCAGCCGGAGAGGCTGGTGTTAGAGCAGTGCACAGGAGAGCAGGGCTGGCATTGGCACCAGTACAGGTAACTGACCCAGCCCCTTGCTTGGTAGTTAGTGCAGTACCAGCATGGAGGTGCAGGTTTGGTGCCGCCTGGGGCAGGGAGCTGCCATAGGTGCTCAGAGGGGAAGAAGGAAAAAACAAATAGGTGTGTTTGTAGGCCATGGAGGAATGTGATCACCTGCTGTGAGCTTGTGGAACTCCTGTGACAGCGCACAAGAAATTGGTTTGGTTAAAGTCTGCAGGAAGGACAACTTTGAAGAAACTTGTGTGCAAATAGAAGTTGCTTTCTCTCTTACTAATCCACATGTTGTCTTCTTTCTGGAAGCTGACAGCATTGTTTGGGATGAGTGCCAGAACAGATACTCTGTTACTCTCTGAAAAGTTTCCTTGCAGCAAGACTAAGAGAAGCAGCCATGTTCAGTTCCCTCAGCACATCATTTCTGTGGAAGCAAGTCCAGAACCACTGATTGTGCAGTCATTGGAATAACTGTTTCTAGTGTCATTGGGCAGGTCTAGGCACAGGGAGGTGGTGCTTGTAGCAAAAGTAATTGAACAGCAGCATTCACGAGTTTTTGGTGCTTACAGGGCAGCTGTGTTTTCCAGGAATATCAGAGCTTTTCTGGTTTCTGTTGCCTTGGATATGTTTGTGGCAAAAACTGGGCCCACAGTGCTTAAATGCATTATTAGGGCAGCTTAATGTTTTCTTAAGTGAGAGCAGAACCTCTGCCTGCAGTGCACCCAAGCTGCAGCTGGCAGGTCACACTTTAGTGAAAAGTGTCTTAACCCAGTCTGAGCAAGAGCTTGTGCTTGAACTCTTCTGGCAGGTGCGTGGGGCAGTGTGTACTCCCACTGTGTGTGATACTTTATCTTCAATCAGCTGGTTTTTCGTCTTTCAAGTTTTCTGTGTTGTGAGAGCAGAGCAGTGTGAGATGAACACTTGCCAGAGCCCAGCACAGAAGATGAGGCTGCAAAACCCTGAAAGTGGAATGTGTGACAGCTCCTGAAGAACTGGCTTTGGTCTGGTGGCCAGGGGTTAGTTTACTCCCTGCTGATAGTACATTGAATTGTTTATCCTGCAAGAACTGCTGTGGATGGAATTTCTGGGTCACCTCCTGCTGGCTTTTTGCTTTATTATGCAGTACTAATGTAAAGAAATCTGTTGAGTTTTATGCATATTTTTATTTTGTACAGATTTTAATTCTGTTGCTTGTTTGGGGATGATGTGATGTAATGGTCATAGACCAGGCCAAGGTAAACAGGCTTTGTATATTAATGTTACATAGATTGCATGCTAGTAAGTGAGGGTTGTGTTTCCAGTTTTGTCCCTTGTACTTCTCCTTGTCCAAAACCTTCTCTTCCCCACCCCTTTTTAATTTACACGTTTAATTTAAAAGGGGGTGGTAAATAGGGGGTGGGGGAGAAACACCTCAGTATTTTAAATAAGGTGCACAACATCTCTTCACTGCTGAGTTTTGCTGCTACAGCTCATGGTGTTCTGCATCACAGGCTGTTGAAGCAGGAATGTGTATGCTTGAGAGGTGGGGGAAGGAGACACTCCAGCATAGCCCAAAGAGTGCTGAATGGCCAAAATGTATATGTTTCTCCCTTTGTGAGAACTGCCTTAGCCCAGCCAGCTGTTTTCATTGTGCACAGAAATTGTTCAGCATCCTCTAGCGGTGTATTTTGCCTTGGTTTGCTGTGTATCAAAGGTTTCTTCCTTCCTCTTGGCACCAGGGACAAAGCTATTAACTACAGCTGCCTCTCCATCACGTGCCTGCATGAGAGGAGGTCTGACTGAGTCTGTCCACGTCTAGTGCTGAAGAGAGTTCATTTTGGTGCCTTCATTCCAGCTGAAGGGAGATAGCTGAGGTTGCATGTGTCTCACCCATTCTTTCCCCTCCTTTTCCTCTTCCCCCCAGCTGTTGCAGCAAAGGGCTGAGAGGGGCAGGAGAGGCAACCAGCAGATTCTATGCCTGAGTGTCCTGAGGGTGTGTCCATGTGCACTGGCTGGAGTAGGCACCAGAGAGCTGAAGCAGTGCTGGATCAGTTGCTGGTCTGACTGGTCACACACAGACACACACTGAGGCACTGAAGACCCACTGCTCTCCCTGGAGGACAAGAGGTGTGGCTTGGCCCTGAGGTAGATGACAGAGCTTGGTGTGTGTTACCAGGAGGGTGACCATTTTTCTGGAATTCAGCTTGTCCTTGCAGATAGTTGAGTTGGATGTCATGGAAGTGTCTGGAGATGTCTGCTGGTGTGAAACACAGGTCCTGTGGTGTGTGGCTGGGTGGCTTACCTGTGGGTGCCAGAAAGGCTTAGACTCAGCTAGTTCTTGCTAGAGCAGTTTAGTTTATTCTCACTTTCACAGCTGCTGGGCATTTTCTTTTCTTGCTGCTGAGGGTTCTTGGTGACAGCCAGGGTTCTTGGCTGACAGTGGCAGTAGTGCAGGTTCTGAAAAGTGCCACTTTTACCTGGATTATTTCAGTTTATCATGAAAAAAAAGCGAGGAAGCAGCAGGACTGAGCCTTTTCCAGCAGAGGGTTTGTGGGCTGCCTGCCTGCTGTGGATGGGCACATTGTTGACTAGAGGTGGAAGAGGACTGTGCACTGATATGGTTGTGCTTCTGTGGTGTCTCCCACCTGTGCTTGATGGTGACTTAGTGCTGTGCTCCTCCTAGCAACTTCCACTTCCTGCAG
Source organism: Certhia americana (assembly GCA_018697195.1). Lineage (NCBI taxonomy): Eukaryota > Metazoa > Chordata > Aves > Passeriformes > Certhiidae > Certhia > Certhia americana. The sequence goes on from CM031863.1 coordinate 23,950,855, forward strand.
ATCCTGTGTCTGCGCCTCTTGGCTGGAAACAAGTTTGCTTTTATATTAGTTATGTCCATGGGCTCTGGGCATAGAGCAAAACTTCCACATTTTCCTTTCTGGAAAGAATGGAACTGTATGTGGTTTAGTAAACTGAGAGCATTTACAGAGCTTCTCCTCCCAGAGGTGCAACAGGACATTTTGTAAAACAGGTGACATCTGTATTCTCTGCAGGCCCTTTTTGGAAGCTGCTTAGGGGATGCTGTTGGAAAGACCATGGTGCTGTGGCTTTACTAGGAGCAGTAGTTGCATTCAGAGTATCGCGTGTCACTGGTGAAGCACTGCAGCATTTCAGGCAGCATTACAAACCCCATGCAGAGACTTCAGTACCTTGCAGTGTTGCATTCACTAAGGCAAGTATTTACAACACTTACCTCTAGGGAAGGTGGTGGTGGAAACTGAGCACCAACAGGATCATGGGCTACCGCTTCTGGGGTGCCAGTTACAAGAATTTACTGTGCTTACAGATGTATTCACCTTCCCCAGCCTCTGGCATCTCCTGGTATTTGGCACGCTGTCTTTTGTGGATAAAATGATTACACAGAGGTCAAGAACAGTACAAGAAGGGAACAATGTGTGGTTGGTTTGGGGGATTTTCCCCCGCAGTAGCTGAAGTCAATGTGTAATAGTAGCCCTATTTACCTACTGCTGATGTTAAAACTTCAAGCATAGTGGGACCCCCACCTCACGTCTATGGGGACATGCTGAAAGCTTGATGCAGCCAAAGTTTGACAACTGCTGTTAGAATAATTCACACATCATGGTGTTCTGCTTTCATTAAAAAAAAAAAAAACAACCAAAACAACCCACCCATGTGTTTTGTGTAATCTCCAGCCCATGCAGGAAGAGTTTGAGGGGTTTTTTGGTACTCTAAATATACTACTTTTACTAGCACCTGTACTTATTACAAGACATATTACAAGGCAGTGATGGCAGCAGCAGCCTGCTGTTCAGAGGTAAGCCTACATCCAGGACCCTGCTGTACACTGACACGAGGACCCTACTGAAATGGGTGCAGTACATTAGTTCCAGTTTTTCTGTACATCTCCAAAGAATCCTACCACTATTGACTAATAGGAAGAGCTATGTACCAATTTATTTCCATTACAGCGCCTCGGTAAGTGCTGACATGTCTGACATTTTTTTGTAAAGAACAAGTGCTTCTTTTCACATTTGAAAAAGTGTGTTTTGCAACTTGCATGGACAAGTAGTTTCTATGAATTCTCTGGAGATATCAGTGTCTAACATGGATTTTGTCCATGCACTTTTTTCTGAAAGCAGATATCCCCCCCTTTGGTTTGCAGTTGGAGCAGCACGCTGTGCTTTTGCTTTTGGCACTGCTGATGGAGTGGATGGATGCAGTGCCCACTGTAACTGAACCAAGCCTGCAGGACTCTGGGGAGCTGTATGCCGCCAGTAACGTTTTAGTGTGTGTGCCATTTGAACCACCTTCCAGTGAGTGCAAAACCCAATTTTTAAATTTTTTAATTGTACTTGGAATTAACTGTTGCTGTGTACTAAACCCTCTTGTTATGAGCCCTAAATAAAAAGAACAAAGCACACCTGATGTGTTCTGTGAGCGTGCCACAGCTGAGTCACATTTCTTGTCTTTGGCTACACACTTCAATGCTCTAGGGCCAGGGATCATGGCTTGTGCATGCAGGAGCCCTGTCCTTGAGGATCTCCGAGCACAGCACTTCCCACAGCAAAGGTACAAACCTTGGCCTCCAGCCTGCTGCCTTCAGCAGCTCCTCAGCCTCTGGGGGACTCCCCCTTTCCTGCATTTGCTGATGTAATTCTCAAATCTCTGGTACCAGGGGCTGCAGGCTGAGGCTCGAGAGCATTTCCCAGCTGTGTTCCCTACAGCCCCCCAAATAGGGCCACAGCAGCACTTACCAGCCAGCAGCTGTTCTGCGTGAGCAGAGCTGGACAGGACTCTGCAAGCTCGAGCAAGGAGCAGGTGGAAAAGGTGAGCCTTCACATGGGGTCCTCTTTAGACCTGTTACTGGTGTGCAGCACATGGCTGGTACAGCCAGCTCTGACCCAGGGACTAACAGCACAGAAATGGTGTACAGCTACCTGACCCCTCCCGAGGAACCACTGATGACCTGAAAACTCAGTGTAGGTTCTGAGCTCATGAAAAAGGAAAATTGCAAGACAGAGGATTAAAACAGAGTATTAAATTTAACTACATCTTTATTGAATTGTGCATATTCCATTGTATAATGATCTATATTGGGTACTCTATAATGTAGTATTTCTTTTGTCCTCTCTCATGCTTAAAAAAGTATATTTATACATATATTTATATATATTTATAATATGGCAAAGCTCCCCCCAACCTGAAGCTATCAGTCTAAAAGAGCTTTGATTTTATTTTTTTTTTCTTTTTGGAAAGGGAAGAAGAGGGGAGGCAATCCCATCGAAAGATAAAATGTGCAATTTTCTTCTTAAAGCAGTAAACATGAATGTATTTACAGCACTCGGCACAAGTTTGCTGCACAGACAAATCATCATTGCAATGACACTTCTTACACTTGCATCTCCAGTATTATACAGAATATTCCCAGTGACTGGTAACAATTAGTGTAAGCCATACACCCAACTGCTGCTCCAGTTCATTTCTGGTCCACTGCAGTCAACTAGGAGGCCCAAGATTTCCAAATACAACTTGTGACAAAACATTTAGTTTTTCTTTCAGAAGTACAAGCGCTATTGTGCTGCACCAAAACAGCAGCAGGGTGCCATGGGCACAGGTTTGTTTGCTAAACTGTCCTTTGCAAGTGCGGATCCAGTTCTCAGTGTTGGTTAAAGGCAAGAGACATACAACATCTCAGAGTAGCCACCCTGTTCTCTCACCAGACATGTGCTAGAGATCAGCAGTGTGAGACCCCTGGCAACAAGAGACTGGCGTACACACATCTGTATACCTGGAATTTAGCTCAGAATGCATCTTTGGCATCTTGGGAAAGCTGGAAGGAAATTATTTTCCACTGTAGCAAATGGTTGAATTCCAAAATCTCCTAAAAGACAACTCTCCTAAATGACAAGTTGCCTTCACAAGCATTCACAAGTAAGGGGGAGCAGGGAGTGTCCACAACCTGTTACTGAAGGTCCTTCTCACTCATTTCTACAGCACTAAATTCTTGTTCCTCCTGGTCTTCTACCTTCTCTAACTCTGCTTTACCCAAGATCCATCTGCTGAGCAGAGAGCTCACTGAGTCCCTGCCTCTGAATGCCTCAGAGCACCGAATGACCAGTACCCAAGTCACTATTTTCCCCATGGTTGGTTAGTAGCAATTCAAGTAATTTACATGGTGCGAGATAAGCATGTGTTTGTCATCTCGTTTGTAGTTAGTTTAGTGTCTTAAACTTTTTCTCAAAACTGTACCAAGCCTGTGTGACAGTATTACTGAGTGCTGCCCCCCGCAACAGAACCCTGGTTTGGTCAGTCTCCATGGGCATTTTTTGATTGAAGGAAAGAAAATTCAGAAAGGACAGTTACTCAACTTAGACAAAATCAGAATTCCAAAATAAAGCTTAAAAACCCAACCAGCATGTGAACAAAAAACATTCAAGAGAAACTATCCCTTGGTAGTGTTACATCCTCTCAGGTTTGGAGTCTGCTCCAATGGTGCAAGAGAATGAATGCAGAGCTCAACACCAGGTGCCACAAATGGGCCTCAATGTAGTAAGACTCACCTGCAGCTGAGGAGCACCGTGTGACTGAATAGGTAATCTACACCTTAACAATGCTAAAAAGAAAAAAAAAAAAAGCCCAGCAACCAAATTCACATGTTTTGGCTGCATCCTCACTACCTTCTGCCAGGAATTCATACTGCTTTTCCTGAGTGCAACTGATTTCGACAAGACACTAGTTAGGACCAACTTGAAATCTTAAAACAAATTTACCTGTGATGGTACCACTGTAGCAAAACAATTTGGTTCTATGCTGTTTTCTGTAAAAAGCAGAAAATCTCTCTTTTTGCCCTTCTGCTGTTGAAATGGCACTTTTGGTTCCTTAAACTGTGGAAAAAAAAAATTTAACTGAGAGGAAGACTGGCAACACTGTATCTCTGAGCTGATATGATTTATCTGGTTGCCTAAGGGCACATAAAGAAGGAATTAGAAAACATTTAAAAATGCAAGCCCAGAACAGTAAATGTTAAAAATGCACTTGTTGAAAAAACAGCTTCCTCTCCCCTCAGACTTGAAACCAAATAATCCAGGTACCTGCACTTTGTTTCCCTGATGTGTCACTCACTGCTGCCCTGCAGACAACTGCAGAGTAAGCTCAGGAGAGGAGCTCTTTGGCTTTGAGGTCATCACCAAGTCAGAGCAGTCAGTGGTGGTTTGCCACAGGAGGAAACCACTGTGCAGGGTCAAACAGGAAACTTCCTCTTCCATAGAAAATAAGAGAATTATTTCGACACTTGTGCCTCACTTCCTCTTCCAGCTACAGGTGTTAGAAAGACTAAACAGGACCCCTAGTATAGCCACCTGAAACATGTTAGCTATGGTTTGTTTAGAACCTGTGGGTTTTTTGGTTTTAAAAATAATTTCTCATCTAAGCATAATGCTGCCAGAAGGGCCTCATTTTCCCTTTCAAAGCAACTCCCCAACACCCAAATTGTGATGTGTCTGAGAATAGCTCCCTGCTTTCTACACCTGGGCTGCAGGCACAGACACCTGGCTGAACAGGGCTCTGGTACTCAGAGGTGGATGCTATGCTGTATAGCAGAGGGGAAATGAAGACCAAATGTGGAAAAGATTAGCAAACAGCTGAGCCCTCTCAGCTGGCCTTGCTGCAGCAGGGCTCCCCTGACACACACCTTCACAAGTGCCCAGCCTGTGCACTGCCTCACGTAACGCTGGGCCAGCCGTACACGCCGTGTATTTTGCGAGCAAAGCACTTTTGTGTCCCGACTATAAACACTCAACTCAGCTTTCACATGCCCATTTTAACACTGCCAGAAGTATTACTGCCCATGTTTGTAGCATGCCCGTGTTTTCAGACACTCTTCCTGGGTGTCTGAAATCCAGCCCCTTAATTTTCTGATTTAATAAATATTACGGTGCAATTATGAGATGACTGCACACGAGGGCAAATAACTTACTTGCAAAAGAAGGTGTAAACATTTACTGTCACAAAACCAGTAAATATACTGGAAAAGCAAGTTACAATGAGGGTATCTCATAACCTGAAAATGCAACCAGGTTGTCTGAACAACACTGTAGCCAAATTTCCATGCTCAGTTGAAAGCAAGCAAGCAGCAGCCACTCACTGGATCACTACTGCCTTAGGAAGGAGACTGTAACTAGAAGGAATACAGGGTGCCACCTTTGCTGACATTCATTCTTTTTGCTGTAGACTTAGGAGTAACACAGCTGCCTCCCAGCAAGCTGTGGGCAAGCCTGCAGTAGTATGCATGGATTCATTGCCTAGGGAGAGGTACTGGGAAATGAATATGGGCATAGGAAAATGAGAACAAAGCTCAAATGCCTCTGAAGAAACTGCACTCAAAACATTGATGTGCCGCGTCCAAAGCCCAGAAGTACCCGCACTGAATGAACTAAGTAAAAGGGCTGGAGCTGACACACACCAGTGAGGCGGCCTTGGGGAAAAGAAAAGCAGGTGGGGAAAGCAGAATTCCCTGACTGCTCTCACCTGGGAGCACATGCTGCATCAGCCCAGGTGCATCTTGCAGGAGTAGGAGAATGTGCCCGCTCACCCGTCATGGCTACGGCTGCAGTGAGCACCTTCTGCCCACTGGTGTGTCTGAGCCCCAGGAGCTGCACACACGACAAAGCAGCAAGAGGACCAACGGTGAAAATTACAGCACCCATGAACTGCAGTATAGCTTAACAACCCTCTGAGAAGTTAGTCACCAGCTACACTGAGCATGCTTAAAATCAACAATGCAAATGCTTTTAAGGACACTTTGTAAGCACAAAAATAGTAGAAACAAAACTTGGTGAACAATTTGAAAGATACAAAAAAGTGCCTTTTCTTAGCAGTGCTTTTAAAATGCACACAATGGTATATACTCTTATTGCTCAAAAAATCTAGTCTGAAATATTAAAACAATTTCCAGAGGTGCTGAAACAGATTTTTAAAAAATCATATGAAACAGGTCAGCAGAGACAGCACCACTAATTTTTCTCTTTTCATGATGCACCTATTTAAAACTATATACTTATAGATGTGTAATTTTCCACCTCAAATTAGCAAAACGTTTTTCCTATTCATAAAATATTCACAAAGACATTTATTTAATTATTTGGATTTTTAAAAAAAAAATTTAAAAAAGGAATGGGGGACACTATCACAATATTTCTTAAAACTATCATCCTGAATTACTATAACGAGAGATTAGTTTATATTGGTTTTAGACATGTGAGGATACTGCCAGGTCAAGCTGCTATCTTTGTTTCATTCTGTGGGAAAAAGAACGCATTTAAAGTTTGCTTTTGGAGAAAAAGTATGCAAACAGTGAACTTATTTGCCCTATGAGCCTATTGAGCCTAACAGTATCCCCAGGGTGACAAGGGAAGCTAACAGCTGAAGATAGGGTAGTTACAGTCCAAGTATTTTAGTTGTTTTACAAAGGCTGTGTCCCACCACCCTGCAAGGAATGTGCAATGATACATAAGACCACTTACACTACCTTATCACAAGGTCTGAATATGTGGGTAAGACTCTACAATCAAGCTACTGAAGAAAAAGGACTGTCATACTTGATCTGGTGACCGATTGTAAATCGGTGACTAACAAAAAACCAAGCAAACCAATCGTCTATTTTCTACTCATATGGGCCCATAGATGAAATTCCTAGCAAATGTTATTGCCTCTTCAAGGTTGTTTCATTTCCAGTCTTCTTCCTTGACTGCTAGAAGTGCAACTTTGTAATAAACAGGTTAATGCACTGCGGTCTCAGTCTCTAGCAGGTCAAAGAAAAGACAGATAATTCCTACACTGCTTGTCCTGAACTTGCTGCTCCCTTCTCTCTTTCCAGAAGGGAAAGTTTCCCGACAATTTCTAATCAATTACAAACAATACTTTCTTTACACATTTCCAGACGCTTGTTTTTGTGAAGACATTCCATCTTACCAGGCACAGACCAGGTGAGACTGGACACTGTGCATACCTGTGTGAGCACACAGTGCTTTTTACAGAAACCTACCTGTTCATTCAGGGTAAGAGTTACACGGACAGCTCACAGCTCGGCGAGGGTCAGCCTTGGGGGTTGGCAGGATTTTCGACTGCAGGAGTCCTGGCAGCTTTCAGAAGGGGTTAACACAAATATATTCATCTTAAGTCACAGAAACAAATGATTGAGCCTACTATCAGTTAGAATGCATAATGGTTTGGAATAATATATATTTATCCTACTTAACTGCATGGACAAATAAGTTTGAAATAATTTGTATCAGTGTATATTTTTAAACTATTTGAAAGGAGGGGGAGGCTCTTTATAGTATAAATATATTTCACTCCAGCCCACTATATATAAAATCTATTTCTTTCCTCTGAACATACTCATTTTCAGTAGTATTATGACCAGAATGTTTTGGTATGTTGCATCTGTACTTTTCAATCAACAGACAATGCACAGTTACCAACCAAACACCTCAGCTTTGCAGAATTTACCCACCACAAACTGCTGAGAAGTTTGTGGATTTGGGTTTTTTATTTCCTTTCCTTAAAGTGCCCCCTACATCTCCATCTTCATGATAAGATTTGACCAGTTAGAGTCTGATTCCAGATAATATACTGACTGAAACAATAAATACGGTTCTACAAAAACATTCTGGTTATCTTCTATAATTGCGACGAAATATATCACAATATATTATATACCTACACTTATAATACATGCACAAACATGTCTCACGTGGACAGACGCTACAAAAAAATTATCTCCCTCCCCCTCCCCTAAATGCAGAAAAAGTAAGAAAATGGGGGTTTGGTCCAACCCATAAGAAGGGTAAAAGAAACTGAAAGAATGAAGCCAATGCCTCTCTACCCACTTTTCCCCATAAAGTATCAACACCCCTAAGCCCCCAACTTCTTTAACCTAGCCATGAGAGGGGAATGTCTTTATATTTAGCCATAGCTGCAGTTTGAGATCACCTCTTTTAATAGGGCTATCATCCACATCCCCACATCCTCTCCACATGCACAAAATCACGGGCTGGCCGACCACAGAGCAGCCCACAAGCCATGGAGAGCGCTGGCCCTGGGGACTGACTACCAGTCTCGTGACAGCTTGGTGTTCTGATCCCTTTTGGGGGGCGCAGGGGGTGGCCCCCTGCGTAACGTTGCATAGCCAGATATATGACTGCCCCCAAAGCTGCTGGTCTTCTGCTGGTCAGCCAGCAGCTCTGGTGGGGGTGGAGGCAGGGCCATGTCGTCCATGGTGGCCGTGGGCTCTGTTCTGGACATCCGCGCGGAGGAGAGGGAGCCGTGCCGGGTGATGGATTTCCGCTGCAGCGTCCGGTTGAGGTCTGCCAGGAATCCCGGCTGAACGCTAAGGCTGGACTTGGGTGATGTGGGCACTTGTGGGGCAGCCGGCCCTGGGGGCTCTGCGACCTCCGCCTGTGTCAGTCGGGTGCTGTCGTTCCGCTTGGGGCGTGTGGGTGGAGGGGCTTTTTTCACAGATGGTTTTGACCACGCCTGTGGCTGGGGATTTACAACAGCAACTTTTGGGGAAGTGCTGCCTGAAAACACAGACGGAATTTCTACTGGAGGGGGAGGAAGATCTATTTCAGGTGGTGGTGGTGGGAAGTCTGAATCGGATGGTGGTGAAGGGAATTCAACCACAGGTTCCTTTCCAGACACACTCGGAGCAGAAGCCTTGGCTGGGATCCCACCTTGTGGAAGGACAATGGGCAGGCTCACACCAGAAAGGTTAAGCTTTCCTGGCTTTGGAGGGGCTGGAGGAGGTGATGACTCCTTGGAAGGAGATCCTGACGGCTCTGGTGAGTGTGCAAATTTGCTGACAAGGCGGTCCACTGAAGGCCTCTTGGACTCATGGTACTCAGTGGAGCTTGTGGACTTGATGCTCGAGTTGCGCTGAGGTGTTGGAGGCGGTTTCTTCCCTCCAGGGCTTGATGTCTTGCCGGCCTTTTTGACTGGAGACCCTGATTTGTCAGGAGGGGGAGAACCTGCAGAGGAAGCTGGGGAAGGAGGTGGAGGAGGAAACACTAAACTGCTCTCTGGTGGAGGAGGGGGGAAATCTGGTGAAGGAGCAGCAGCAGGCTGCCATTTGGGCTTTGCCTTCACTGCTGGAGGCGACTGTGGTGCCACACTCAGTGGAAGGGGTTTCAGAGGCTGGGGCTCAGTGGCAGGTGGCGTGGGAGGAGGGGGGAACTGGCTGACTATCTGCTTCACCACTGACGGCACTGGGGACTGAGGGGATGGAGGAGGCTTTACTGAGAAACTCTGCTGCTTTGGGAACGTTGCAGGAGGAGTGGGGCCAGGAGGGGCTGGGGGCAGAGGAGGCACCTGGGGAGAAGTGACACTTGGTTGTTTCTTTATTGCAAGGGGCAAGGGTGCAGTCACAGGGGGAGTGACATGTGTGACCCCTGGTGACGCTGCCTTCCCACTAGGCTGAGGGGGCAGAGCTGCCATGACAGGCTTTGGGGGTGCCTGGGGTGGGGGGGGAGCAGGCACAGGAGGAGGCGGTGGTGGCAACGAGGAGGCGACAGCGGCCGGGCTTATATTTGGTTGAACCTGATGAATCTTGGGGGGCGGTGGCGGTGGCGTAAACTGCGGCACAGAGGGGGCACAAGGTGCCGGCTTCAGCTGCGCCATGGCCGAGCCCGGTGTGGGGGGCGGCGGTGGGGGCGGGGGAGGCGGCATGACCCCGTTGGGGGGCACCAGGATCTGAGGCTTTGCCGAGGGCGGGGGCGGCGGCGGGGGCTGCTGTGCAGCAGGGGCTTTGGAAAAAGGGCCGCCGTGCTGGGCCGCGTTCTGCAGCCGGGTGATGGTGCTGTACTTGACGAACATGGTGGCGGGCGAGCCCGCGGATGGGGCGGCCTGGCTGGGCAGCGGCGGGGGAGGCGGGGGCGGCGGCGGCGGGGGCGGAGGCGGTGGGGGCGGAGGCGGCGGTAGCGGCGGGGACGGCTGCGAGGCCGTGAGGGGCGTCACCGCCTTCGGCTGCGGGGACACGGGAACTGCCACAGACACGAAGGGCCGACCTGCAGGCTCCACTCGGGCCTATGGGGGAGGGATTTTAGTGGAAGTGGAAAGGGAGAAAAAGAGAGAGGGAAGGAGGGAGAGAGGGAAGGAGACAAAGAGATGATAAAGTCAAAGTCTAAATGTGCCCAACATTAAAAATGAAGTGGCAGATTACAGCATGCAAGAATTATTAGCAAAACACTGGAGCAAGAGACAATTCCATACACTGACGAGCCTGGACCATGCAAGGGGATGGGGCTGGCCGGGAGAGGAGCCGGCCAAAGTCAGTGGAGCCAGTTGTGCTCCAAGCCAGGCTGACTGCCAGGGAAAATACACCAGCGTTGTCACTGCCGTGGGGCAGGCAGCGGGACCCCCTGACAATTACTGGCCTCCTCTGGGCGAGTGTAGTGACCCCAACAGAGCCCCCCAGGCGAGGGCAGAGGCAGAGACTCTGTGCACATCTCAGCTCAGTATGACTAAGAATCAAACCACACACCGTCCCCCAGAGCATGTCACATCCTTACATCTGTTAGTTCAGGCCTTTCACTGTTCAGTGTCACAAAAAGCAGAAATCCTGAACTGCTCTAAAACACAAGGAGAGTAAGCTCTGCACAGGAATACTACTAGGATATTTTTCCTTTACGTGCTCTGCTATCCACAACTGGCAAGGAAAAAATTAGGGAAAAAGAAGGAGAACCAAGTTTTCCCAGGAAAATTTCTTCAGGAGGAAATGTTTAGACATCTGCAAAACATAGTAAACTTGGGAAAGGAAAGTTACACATGCAACTTGTATGTTAAGCAGAAAGAATAAAGAAAAACAGGGAAAAGCTGTCAAGGATCAATGGGAAAGCAGCAGGCAGTATCTTAGTCTACTCGGTGGATTGTGCTCATTGTTTCTCAAAAACTCTAAGCCTACATCCCTCTTAAAAATTAAAATGGTAATTGCATTACTCTAATTTATAAACATCCTCTTAATATGAAGTGTTTTGGCTACAAGCCAAGTTGTGAATTCACAGTGCATTTGCATAGAAACATGCATTAGAAGTACACCACCACCAATGGCAACTGACCACACTGGGTACCTCTACCTCATTGCAGATAACTTTGCAATAAGTTAGCCCAATTACACTCATCTGCACAGGAAGAGTCCATTTGCATATTGCTTTGTTCTAAACACAGGTGCAGTGTCTGTATGTGCAGAACTCCACCAAAAGGATTAGATTCACAAGCAATAAACAGTGATTTTACAACAAACATGGGGTGTGCCTCTACCTGTCAATTAGGTCTGGAAGGCAAGAATATTAACAGGTCCAGAATTAAATCAAGGTGTTCACATTATAAAACAGAAATCTTGAACTCTTGCAAGTGTTAGTCTGAAATTACCATTCTCCCAATCACCCATGTTAATGAATTTTCAATTAGCACCACCTGACCTTAATTGTGCCCTGTAAAAGGCACCATGGGTGTGCTGCCCTTAGTTGTGCTGAGCTTCACTTTTGACACCTGAGACAGCAAAAGGCAACAGGAAAAATAAAGGTGGCATAAAACAGACAGAGAGGGAGATGAAGGCACAACAGAATAGCTATCCCTGAATGGCAAGACCCTGGGGAATCTTGAATTCTTGTGTCCCTTAAAGCAGACACAGTGAGCATGCATTTGGGTATTTGTTGTAGCATACCATTTGAAAAAATGTGTTAAAAATCTAACAAACGAAATGAGACTTAATGAGCTCTTCACTGCCCAACTGGGAACAAATGAATAAAAGTATTCTTTAGGCAAAGAGCAATCTTTCCAAATATGAAGCAGATGGATTATCTGCATTTTGGGAAAAGTTTTTCTTGATCTTAGATACATTTGAAAGAGGGAGGTGTTTTCCTTATACCCACTGAGGACAGGAGCATCTCAGGAGGGGGAGTCCCTCCCATCTCCACAGAATCAAATCAAATTTCAATATCCCGAAACATATTCTGTGATACTTGGTTTACAGCAGAACCTCGAGAGAGATTTGTCCTTATAATTACATCATGTCCTTCTGTGTACCAAGGGGAATTACTTTTTGCATACTAGCAATTCCTATCTGTAACATGCATCTTCATGACTATATGGAATTCTAAGAAAATTCTATAAAACAATAGTATCTCTTTTTATATCAACTGTACTTTTTTTTAAGCTATTTTTTCTAAAGAAAACAAACTTTTGTAATTGAACTGTTTGCCCTCTCTTTTCCCATGCTTTTGGACTGGTTAGCAAATTGAGGTAAAATATGGCAGATCTCTAGAAATCTCAGTATGTTTTTGACTTCAAGAAATTGTTGCAAAGTTACTGGCAACTGGTAAATGAGGGAGAAGTGGGCAGAACTCACCCATTATTAATTTCTTGAGGCACTAGAAACACCCTGACTGGAAAGAGCACCAGTGTCATCTCCCTGCTGAGTTGCAGCATGCTCTCTTCTTCCCTTTTTGCCCAGGGGAATGAGCCAAGGCTGACAAGGTGTAAGAGAGCTGTTGCACAAGGGGAAAGGACATGCAGGAAAGTTCTGCCACCAGGCAGCAACACGCCCACATGAACTATTTAAGCCAGCTTTGACACCAAAGCACTGTAGCAAAGCTGCCTCTGAGCTAACTGGAGACTAATCTGACTAAAGCACATCTCAGTATCACTGTTAACAGCTACTCATGTAAATTACAATTCTTCAACATTGCCATTGCCTTTCTTACCACGAAGTTTAACATTTTCCACTCCCAGTCTGATTTCCTAGTTATTCGAGTTCCCCGGGCCAGATTTACACTGTTTCACTGAGTAAATTTGTCACAGAGTAGTTTCACTGAAACTAAGATTGTCACCAAATCACTCTATAGTTCAACACAGCTTCTGTAAGTTTATACACCTCATTTCATTTGGATTCTATGGAAGTTTTAGGGCAATTCATTTACCTGTGTTGTGCATAAAGTGAAGAAATACACCTTTTCTTGGATTTGCAGAAAGGAATTAAAATTGATGAAATATTGATACATGGATGGTCCTCAACAGGAAACATTCTGAATATTTTATTTTTAACATGGCTTTAATCAGGTAGCATAAAAATTCTTGGGGTTTATTTAGATGAGCTATTGCCAGGAGCACTACAGACTTGATGAAGAACAACAGCAACCCCAAGGTAGAGAACTTCACACTTTTGCTTAAAATCTCACATTGAGTGTATGTAGCAGCAGGATTTACACTGAACCCAAAACTTGAGGAAACAGTAACATTATCATTCTATCATTCTCATAGCAGTACTCTTTCAGCTTTCTTGGACACCTGCTAGCAAATGCCCCATCTCATGCAGCTCACTCCTGCAGAAATGATGCATCCTATACCCACACAGAAGCCATCTGCTGATGGACATGCACCACGTGTTGCACTCATGCAGTAGAAAAACTTGGACCACAATTTAGCAAGCTACATTCCTGGACTGAGTACTACATTACTATAAGAATCAGGTAACTTTCAAGCCAGCAGGCATTATAGAAAATTTAAGAATCCCAAAGGATGCAGCCATGACAGCTTTCACATTATCATATGCTTTCTCATTTGAAAAGGTGTTATCTTATCTTTAGTTATTTATATGAAGCACCAATGCCAGGAATATTGACCTGTGCTTTTAGTTTTAAAAAGCTTGCTTCTCTAGCAAGAAGAAGTGCTTGAACCTGGGGTCTTGGGAAGATTCAGAACTGATAGAAGTAATGATAGCTTCTCATAGTGCACTTCCACAAGTAGCCACTACAGTTAATGACACCAAGGCTCTTCAGGAACCTGGAGAATCCTTCAAACCTGACAACAAAGCTGACATCTTCAGCGGAATTTCTCCTGTGCATGGAAATCTTCCCCAGGAACTGCAACAGTTTACCACAGAAAGAACAGAAAACTAACTAAACCACAACAGACCTGAGCTCCAGCCTCAATGGGTTAAAGTCTTTTGTAACTCTCTACCAGCAACAGGAGATACCACATCTGCTTTAATCCACAGTTGCTGACAATGTCAGTACTTTTGTTATTGGTTCCATTTCCACCTAATATAACAGGAAACCTCTGAGTAAAAACTACTGAAGTACTTATATATATATATATATATATATATATACCTACTTGTAGGCCCCAGTTATTCACATCTTTACAAAGGAAAGATGTGGATACTTAACTGGAGAAAGATCTTAGCAAAAGAATTTCATTCAATTTGTTAACAGCTTTATCTTTTTATTTTGTCTTCATTCAACATTAGTAAATAGGACTCTGTGAAAGGGGCTGTATAATGCCTTCAAAGAACAAAAAGTTTCTATGCACACAAATAAAAGCAAGGCTGAATTACCTGAAAAAGTGAATCCTAAAAAATAATTATATAGCAGTGTAAATCAACCAGGTAAAACAAAGAAGAAATACCACTCAGAACAGAGGTGGAAGAGATACAACACCCTGTCTCATGCGTTTTGTTGGGCGTTGGTTTTCAAATTAAAGTCTTCTTGTTACCTTGCTGGATTCCTCCAGTTGAGTGCCTCGTTTCCAGGCCTCAGAGAACATGGAGCTGACAATGCTTTGGGAACGGACATGTCCAGCTGTCTGGGTGTCAGAAACTCCACTGTCAGACTGATTAGAATGATTTGATTGAGATTCTGTTCAGAAAAAAAGTTAAGGAACAGTTAGCATATGTTTCTGAATGTAAGAGTAATGTCAGTACGCTTATAATGCAACTCTGTGTGACTTGTTAAATGTGTCCTTAGAGGACTCTGTTCCCAGTAATGACTGCATAAACTCCAGCTCACATCCAGGCCATTACCCCCTAGAAAATAAAACAGTGCAACAGATACCTGGTATTAACCAATCCTGAAGCTGCACAAGGATGAGAGCATGTCAGATATGTTTCAAAGTAAAATCACAATGCAGCTGTATTGGTTCTGAACCATGCCACATGCCTGCACTTTGGGAAAAGTCCTATTTCATCCAGTGCACGAAGCCTGCTCTCTCCATTACTCCCCCCCAGCACAACCTTAAAAACGGATCCTGGGCACAGGCTGTGAATAGGCAAACTGCACCAGCCAAGGCAGGACTGCTTCCAGTGACCCACTCCTCAACACAAGAGAAGGACTGCTGTGCATCGTGCAAGTAGCCAACACAGGTGATGCTCTGGGTCCACAGGGTGTCTTGACAATACAATTTAGTAGACAATTAAATTTAACAATTTAAATTGACAATTTAAATTGCCAGACCAATTTAGTCAGCCTGGCACCTGCTTTCTGTGTAATCCCAAACTGTCCTGGCACAGGTTGGAATGCAGCACGGCTGGTGGGCTGCAGCTCAGCTCCCTACAAAAATTGACACTTTATCAGAAAATCATACAGCTTGGATGGAGAAGTTGTCAGTAGAATTTGTCAAGAATTTACTGCTATGCCACACAGTTGAAACAACAAGGTACCTTCCCCGTAAGGCTGCATTTGCTTAGCTTGTTCTTACAGGCTACTTTCTGAACCTGTCCAATTCAGCAGCATTACTTCCCAACCCATATCTGTAGTGGACAGACGTTCACACAGTAGCACATTTTCAATAAAAAACCAAAACCCTGAATGTTCTGAATACTCTACCAAAGCATCAGTCAACTCTGAACAGTGAAATTACACTGTATAAACCATTTATCAACTTTTAAACTGTTACTTGCAACAAGAAACCAAGCCCCAGTTCTGCTGAGAGATAAACAGGAGCACATTAATGCAGGCATGCACAATTTGATATGGGAACAGAAACAGTATTTGCAAAATTTTCTCTAAGAGATTGGATCTTTGCCTTTGGGCAGGGGCTATTTCTCATTTTCCAATTTCAAATATTTCAGTCAACAAAGCAGTTTAAGAATTATATATATATATTTCTATGCATCATTATAATATGAATTTGATTTTTCAAATAGGTGAACACAGAGCATCAGGAATTTGAAATGACGCTTCTTCCTCTCAGTATAAGAAAAACATTGGGTTTTGGAGGTGAACAAGAAAGTTATGAATATTTCAAATACATACATCACTGCAAGTAATATAGCAAAATAGGTTTTTACCTGTATGTGCATATATATAGATGAATGTTATAGATAAAGTCTACATTTTAGACTAAACATAGCATAAAAGACTTTGGAGAAACAGTTTCCAGCAATAGTCTCTCTTGAGGCATGCAGACAGCAGAAGATAACAAAGGAAATTCAATCTTTGTATTGTGACTTAGATCACATTGTTACCTGGCAAACTAGATGAGCTGGAGCCTGACTTGATACTGGAGCTAGATAAGGAGGTCCAGTCATATGCTGATTCTGTTCTCTTCAATGCTTCCTGATAGTTCATGTATAGTTGCTTCCCATACTATAAGCAAAATGACAAACAAGTTTAACAACTCTGTATAGGCTGTGCACTCTTTTCAGACTGTTGAGCTCTACCTCTGGCTTCTCTATTACATCTTTCCTCCTGCCAGTCCCCCCAAAGCAACACAGGCTCTATGTTAAGGAGTTCAGGCAATATTAATAGTATTAGTGAATTGCTGAAAGAAATAAAAACAATTTCTTTATGCTAGAAGAGACAGTGTCAAGCATAAAATATGCCAATGAATAAATTAAGACAAACTGAGGATCTTGGAAATCAACTCTATTTTCTATATTCTCCTTTCCCATAAGCCTTCTTTTTTAAAATCCCAAAGAAACTGGCTAAAATCTACCCATGATTAAGTCAGAACTGTGTCATGTGACAGGGGTGCAGAAGAAACAAGAAGAAAAGGTCAAATTACTGAATTACTCTATCAAAGCCTAATAATTTTTGCTAAGGAATGAAAAAGGTAAGAAGATTTTACAGTTCATGTCCAGAATAGTTAAACAGAGGGAAGTTAGATTTACCATGTATTTTGCTAAGTAACTGTAAATGGTGATGACAACTACCCATGACAACAGTGTAAGATGCCAAGGGGTTACCTTAGCAATGCGGATGCCATTGATCCACTGGTGTAGAGTTCTTACATCATCACAGCAAAGATATTTGATATACTGGGACTTCTTCTGGATCTGAGGATGCTGCAAAAAAAATTGTAGAGTCTCATCAGTGTTTTCATAGCTAGGAATGCAATGAAAGCATTTATTTGTTGAGGTCTATACAAATAAACCTAATGCTGGAAGCTCTTCAACAGTACTCTGTATTTAAGCCCATTTAAAAAATGTCCCAGAATATTTCAGGAGGTGAATTTCAATGGGGTTTGCTTCACACACACGCTTGGCAGTGTGTCCAGCATGTACTGATTTCAAGTTTGAAACACTAAGAAAGGGCAAGTCTTTCACTATTTAGGGCTGTAGTACTTTATACCCCCAAGAGCCTTCTGTATCTATAGACTGACTCACCACTTGACAGGGACAACTGGTATTTCCCTTTCCTCTCACATAAAAATCCCCCAAACTAGAGGAAAACAGACACACTGGTATTCTCTGCCTTCACAGGCTTAAGTGAGACACTCCCCAGTGACATGCTGTTAAGCACAATTCCATTTTCAGCTTGTAGAGTCTTCAAGATTCCCACCCTGCTGATACAGGGCATTCTAAAAAAACTTGCTGCTCCCACATGCATGTATAAAAAATGTAAAGGCACTGTATTTATCAATTCAGCAGTCAAGAAACAAACAATGTTTTTCAAAAATCAGACACTGGAAGTCATCCTGGATGGACTATTCAGTTGTTTCCTGTCCATGCTCTAGAAGTTACAGGTCTCTCAGCTGTTGGCATAACTGAATAATCCAGTTCTTATCATTTCCTCTGTTAGCTTACAGCTCAGTGACACAACAGAGTTTTGCTAGAGAATTTTAGGTATTTAAGTTTTACTGAAGACTGTCTGAAACATATATCAAAGAACTGTTAAGCTTTTTTTGAATATTTTATCCTGTTGCCCTCCAACACAATTATTTTAAAATGAACATAAGCATTTTATGTCCATAAACAGAATATATATATATAACAAATTTTCTTGTGACAGTAGACAGTTGTTTTCATTTTCCACTAGCAGTCTCCTTCACATACATGTTGTATAACAAAGAAGAGTCTATAGAAGCAAATGCAATTACTTTGCTAACAAGCAGCTTCTTCCTGGACTTGTTCAAAACTTTGGTTAAATAGAAATAGAAGAACTTCTCAGAAATCTGGTATTTAGGACCAAGGAATTAACTTTATATACTAGCACACAAATGTTACATTTAACAATAGCACAGCATCTAACTTGAACACACTAAGTTTTGATATAAAGAAAAGAGTGAAGATAAACACAAATCCAGTCTGTATGTCAGTAGAAAATTGGGCCTCCAGTTTGTATTTGCCATTCACTTGTTCCAAAGGAGATACTTCCTAGCTTAGTGAGCCTTTGTGACACAAGCCTCTATTTTTATTTTAAAAACTGTGTGGTTTCTATACATTTGTACTAATTGAAACCATTGATGTTACATTTTAAGAACTGGTGAAGGCAGAACTGAATCCTGCTTAATATAATTTGGTGATTGATCAGTTCCACACAGAAAATACAGCTTCACTTGGTGCAAGCTACTTCTAAAGTTACCCAACTAAATCTACCCCATTAATTTACTTAGGGATAATTTTTACACATCTTTGTGTCTTCATTAACATTACCATTAAATTTTATGCTCAGAATGGCAGTAATTTTATTTTTTTTTTTATCTACTCTGTGTGGTCAAAAAGTCTGAAAAAATAATTTACTATTAACCTGTCCAAATGATCTAGACAAAAGTGACATGTAAGTAGAAAAAAAATCAATTTACTGCAAGGAATTTATATACACCTACGAATACTGACATTTTTGTTTGCATTTAATGACTTATAAGAACATGGAAAATACTTCCAGTTTCAGCTGCGTACATTCTCCACTAATATCATGTCCCATATTTAATATTCAGTGTCTCCTCAGTGGGCTCAAAGACATGTTGTCCTGTCCACTGGAAAACTTTTTCAGGCAGTGGACAGGCAGCCACACACTCCAGGCAGGCACAGTAAAGGGTCTAATGTACAGACATGTACATCACCACAGGAGCTCCAGAGCAGGGAGGGGAACAGTGCAACTGTAACTCTTTTTACTGGCACCATTTCAAATCCCTGAAGACATGTCCTTTGCTGTGAACAGTGAGAAAGCCTGTTTTAAAATAGCTTGGTACCCAGCTATATCTTGCAGGAACTGACACCATTCTGAACACTGTGTGGGAGTCAACAGAAACTAGGAGATGTGTTGATGCAAATAAAATAACTTGATGCACTCAAGTTACTAGATCTGTTTAAGATCAGGTCAGTGATTTTATAACAGTTTTTGCTACTTGTTCTTTCTACCTGTCCTTTATACTCAGAAGATGCCTCCTTTACAGCATCCCCTTCCCCTCAGGTTGGTTCATAAAGGGTAGACTTCAATCTTTAATATCAATTTCTGCACTATTCTGGACCTGCACTTAGAAGATAACACCTTGGAATTAGCATTTCAAGGGGTATTATCTCTTTGAACTAAAAGAGTTGTAAGGTATAGAGTTGCCAAATGGAAAAGAAGACCTTAGTGTATGTTTTAGAGTATAATGAACAATTAAATAGACTGGCACTCATCAGTCTGGAAATAAAACAATTCAGGGCAATATGAAAACGTTTATGAAGCCATGACCAGCACAGAGAACAGGCAACAACTGTGCACTAACTGTTCATATTGTATACAAGAATTAGAGGAAAATGAAATGATGGTTCAGAACAAGTAAGAGTGTATTCAAGGAATAGCCAAATGCTGCAGTGTTACCTTTAGCACTAAACAATAGTCTGTGGGTGCCTTGTATTTGTTCCGATAGTCCTGTCCATAGTAAACACTGACATGGTCTAGCTGGAGAAAGCACACAAGATCCCGTGAGACCTAGGAAAAACAAAAACGGGCCTTTATAAAGTATCTTTATAAAAATCTATGCACATTGACACAATCAGTCTAATACTAAGATCCAATACTAATATAAGATCTAGTTAAGGTCAAATATTAGTTTCAATCTGATTCAAAAACTACCAATACAAGAAGGAGATACAGCTATGCATAAACTCTTTCATCACACCTTCATTTTTAACCAAATTCAGTCTGTTTTTTGTGTTTTGTCTGCATTTTTTGCCTTTTGACGACATTTTACATTGGACTACTAATGTTTGCTCAGAGCAGGTATCAGGAGAAAGTAAGTATGATTGGTTGATCAGGAAGTTATCAGCTGCTGCTTACATTTCACCTTGGTAATAATCAAGGTGCCCAAATTCCAGTGTGACTGGTGAGTAGAATTCTAAAGATGTTTGGCAGTGAGCGTAGGGCAAAGAATTTCAACAGGCTACTTGCATACAGATTGTTTTAATGAAGCAAAAGATTATGGAAAGAACATCTGACATGCATTCAGCTCTAAATGGAGCTGTTGTGCTGACAGAGATTTCCTCTTTGTTCCCAGATGTATAGGAGGTGGACTTCCTGTACTGGGAATCATCTGACACTGTCAAGACTGATAGATTCATGGATGACTTGAACTCACAGTAGTTCAGCCTTGAAGCTGTAATGTATTTGTAGTGGCTTTCTACTTATTTTACATTACTGATACAGAGAACAGCAGCAAGTGATCCTGAAGAAATGGAATTACATTTACCAGTTTCAAAAAATGTAGCACCAAAAAGAATCCCATTTATATGAACTAACTAAACATAATGAAATTAAGCAGACTGATTGTGGAGTTGGTCTGATACTTCATGATTGACATTTGCAGAGCAATTTGGTCCTCCATCTGAATTCTGCTTGAACAAAGAACAACTTCTTTGTTCCACTAAGTTCTTAAATTTTTCATTAAGTATTTCTGAGCACCCAACCCTAAACTAACTCAAGAAGCAGATCCCTGTATCCTTGAATTTTTAAACTGGGGCTACACCCTTCACATCAAGTGCTGCCACCAAAATTCACACAATATTTCCATGATAAGGCCAGCCTTTTAATTAAGGGATGTGGCACTTGGAAAGGCATAGCTAAGCCAAAACTTAAAGCCAACTCTTTTGTGCATTGTTTACCAGCAATAAACAATTCAGAGCAATTGCTTTAAGTAGCATACCTTTGCCTTCCCTTTAGGGACATAGTAGATTCCAGAAGCCCGAAGAAGGAAGTAACGTTTCTTCCAAGATTTCTTACCATCCTCTTTCAGCCACAGGACTCCCTCAATCTCTGGCACAGTTACAGAACTTCCACAGAAGCATTCCTGCCAATAAACACAGTGGTTTGGGAAACAGACAGAACAGAGAGCGTGCAGTGGTTTGTTTTGAATGACTGAAATTCTTTATTCAAGGAATGCACTCGTAGCAGGGAGAGCTCTTTTTTTCACACAAGATATGAAATGCAGATTAATCACAGAAGCAATAAGGCAATTCAGACAAACAGGACAGGGTGTCTGAGCATTTGGTCAGTGCAACAATGACAAAAAAATCACTAGCAGCTGCTGTAAAGATTTTCTAATCACTGCTTCTCGGTAACAGATCCCCCAATGGCTTTACTGGCTTTAAGGTCACAAGGTCACCTTATATAGCCTCATATGTTTGAGCACACACAAACCTAATTGTGCATCCATCAGACACAGCTGCAAGTCAACAGGGAGTACTTTGCTGCTACTAACTACCCACAACATTGCAACTTCTGCTAAGGTTCTATTTATAAAGAGCTAGCAGAGAAAAACAAATGCTTTAAACACACTCCAGATTAATATGCAGCACAGAAACTTATGAATAATCCTAGAAGACAGAAAGAATTAAGCACAATTACAATTCTCTTTATGTTGTAGCTTCAAACAATTTTTTCATCCAGAGTATACATACAAACACTTATTCAAACCCATATTAACAATATACTAATAACATGCATATGCTACTTGAAAGTTAAACTGTCTTAATTTTAATCCCAAATTAAATACTCCAAATATTTACTTTTGGGTAACTATGTAAATCATAATCATTATTCCGGAAATCAAGTGGAACCTATGGCACTTCAGCAATGTCACAAAAATATTTAGTTTTCTGCTTTATTTGCTCCACACTTTTATGCCATTATTTCTGGTAACTGGTTAATGTGTTTGACAATAATTAGTTTTCTGTCATGCATTTGTTAAAATTCAGTATTTGGGTTTTTGGGTTTTTTTTTTTTTTTTTTAAGTGTAATTGGAAAAAAAATTTTCTAATTTGCTTATTATCAGGATTTGAAATAACTTAGACTAGTCTCCAGACCCATGCTCTAAAGAAATAAAAATTTGGAAAGTGCTAGTAAGAATTCTCTACCACCACAGGTCAAAAAACCACAGGTAACAGTTTTGCAAATTTCAACTTGAAATTCATGGTTTTAGCCATGGCTACAGGCAACCTCATTTTGATTATTTTATATACTAAACTAAATACAGAAACTTTTTCTTTTACTGATCACAATCTGAAAAGCCATTTATCTCAAATATAACACATTCCATTCAGCACTGTCCATCAATTTCAATCACCACAACCTTTTGCAGTTTGTCTTCAAGATCCAAAAATGACCACTGTATCCTTTTTGGTTTGACATTCTTACCTCTAGCAGCACCTCTTTATTTCTGTCTGCCATCTCAGAGGTTTCTTTCTTCCCCAGAAGATAGTTCTGTAACAAAAGAAAATTTAATACTTCTATAGGTATTCTGAAATCAAGCCAAATGGTGTTTCATGATTACTTTTTTGTAAGAACAAAACTTTGTAGAATAATTGAAATTGTCAGACTGCTAAATCGTACATTGAAGTAACTTGTAATCACCTTTACCAGAAATATCAATCAGTCCATACTCTTACCTAAAAGCCTCATAACATCATCCTGCCTTTCCAAGGATCAAACAGCTCTCTGTTATAATGCATCCAGAAATAAAAATACTATGAACTTGTAAATACCACAATAAAAATATAAAAAATCCCCCAGAGATCTGTTACATACTGTCATTATTTCTGAGTTCAAAGAAACACACATAGAAACAATGTACTTCTTCCCACCTTTCCACCTGAGTTTTGCTGAAGAGAAATATTTATTTTCACAAGGAATTACTAAATAAAATACTTTTTGACTTCTTAAAAGGAATTTAATTATGCACAGGCACCATATCTTATTCAATTTTTTTCCAAACTGAATAATAGAAAAAAAAAAAAATGTTGGGACAATGAAAAACATCTTCTTAACCTCTAGCTCTAATACTGGAAAAAAAACAAATATTCACAAAGTTTCTCCAATTCAATATTTTAAAGCAAGGAAAAATATTTGGTTTATGTTGGTACCTCACTCCTGTGAGAGTGCCTACTATATGTACTGGTAGTAAACCTACAATCTACGAACTTTTAAAAAGAATGTTGACTTCTGGTGCTTCAGTGCAAAGCACTTGTATAAGACCTGGTTTTCAGATCTTGCTTAAAATAAATAAAGTCAAGTAAACTGATGTTGTCCCATGGGACGAGCATGCAAAACTGATACCCAATTTAAATCCAATATATTAGCATATAGATGCCATATAGACATAAAAATAATCTGTAAACTCAAAAGGGAATAGATTAGGTAAGATAAGAGAGAGATCAAGTGATACTACAGACAGAGAGAGATCAAGTGAATTTTCAATGCAAATTCTTCCAAGAGCCACCTTCTGCTTTTCTATTTCTTTTCCTCCACTCGCCTACAATACTGAAGTGCTCCCAGATACCAGGTCTGTAGCTACCACTTGAGAGAAGAGAGGACTTTGAGGCCATTTGAGAGGAAGAGGGGCCTTTGGTTTCTCAGCCAGGGAGCAGGAAAGACAGGTGAATATAGGCAGGTCCCAACTTCCAAAGGAAGGGACACAGGCTCTCTCCTCTTCACTTACCATTTGACCACGAAGTAAATGTTCTTAGATTTTGTCTCCCCTTCTTGCCAGCAATGTAAGAATGCACAGTGGAGAGACATTACTATTAGCAATATCTGTCAACACCTTTCTTACATATTTACATAATTGAGCAGCACTAAGTATGGGTGCAAATCCCTGGAAACTGCCTGCCTTCATGTGCATTAAAACTACTCCCAAACACATTAGCAAACAGATTGCTTCAACTCATGGCTGTCTCTTCGGGACTGACTTTGTGCCAACAACACTGTGGACGTACATAGTGCTGAAGTGTAAAGTTGCCTGGCATTTTAACACATATAGAAGTACCAAAGTGAAAGTATGGAAATGAATGCTACCAAAACCATAAGAAATTGCAATCAGACACACGCATTCAGCACAAATCTCAGGCTTACCTGTGGATTCTTGAAAAGTGCATATTTCTCTATACGTTCCACGAACATTAGTTTGTTTTGACTATCTCTTGTCCAGTTCAGGAGATTTTCAACTAAATTTTCATGATCTTCAAAGATCCTTTCTGTAGCAGTAACAAGTGAGCAAATACATTGGAATTTGTCACATTTTCTGATAGAAACTAATCTACAGTCATTTCTAAGAGACAAGGCATAGATGCAGAGAAAATAAGAGTTAAGATTTACTACAGTGGGGAAGAAGTTTATGCTAAGAGACTAAAAGAACTTAGTCCACTTCTAGATATGCCTGGTTTAGTGTTTTTAGATCCAGTCACTTAACATGGACTTCTCATATCTTCAAGCTCATAGTTCCATCAACATATGAAATGGTTTTATTTTTCTATCTGAGAAGGCCTACCATCCCACAGGAACACTGAAGACTCAAAAGATAACATTTCAAAGTTTATGGGCACAAATAAGAAGGCTATCACATTTATGTGTTTTCTGTTCTACACAATTCCCAGAGGAATGGATTGGAAAGCTTTTTTGGCACAAAACTTGTTTCTACATCCCCAGCGACTATCTGACTCAAAAAATATCAAAAAAGTAGTGGGCAGTGGTCAGAAGGAAAACAAAATGCTTCTGAAAACCAGAATACCCATGGCTAGTAGGGGTATTGTAAAGAAGTCTGAAAACTGACACTGTCTACTTCCTATGATCTCTGTTGCTCAATAAATGATGTATCAACAACAGCTTCTGAGAACTTTGGTTCTCAGTCAAAGCTCTGAGCTTTGACTCTCCATTGAAAAAGTTACCACTAGTGCACTAGTACTAGCACTTCAGAATGCTGAAAATAGACAAAAGAGAACAGAATAAAGAAAAAGAGGAAAACTTTACTGAAATGGTAGAAAATAGCTGAAAATCCTCATTGCAAAACAAGTAAGAAGTAGTCTTTGGGAAACCACTAGACCAACTTTCTCATCCTTTTAAACACAGTGAAGTAGAATCTAGCTGGTCACAATTTGTTCCTTTTTCATATAGGCGACACAGTGGCATTTTAGGCAAATAGTTTTTTCAGAATCCTCTGGCATCTGCTTGACCTATCAATTGCACCTGAAAGTAGACCATGATTTTTCCCCACAAAACCAATTCCTCTACATTCTTACAGAGTGTATATGGCTGATCACAACCTAGAAACTATTGCTAATGAGGACTCAGATGACAGATGACATCTGAACATCTCAGCGTGAGCACAACAAAATGTCATGTGCAGGGAGTGTCACATGGCAACACATTACTGCAATCCCTGAGTTCTTTCTAAGCTTCTGAGTTACAATTCATTACTTCCATCAAGCTCTGTAACAACACAGCAACAGTGTCTTCCAATAAAGTAAAAAAATCCATTATGTAACAGAAGAATAAAACAAAAAAGCTTCAGATGACTAGAAAAGTTTACATTTCGCTACAGTTTCATTAATGAAACTGGATAGCTTTCAAAACCTATCAACTCTCATTACAAGAACACCATTTATTAAACTTTGAAGTTTTTGAGCCTAGTAAGATATTAGTTTTCATGGGATAGTAAAAGATTCAAAGAATACCCTGTTAGCCCACAACAACCATTTGGCATGCTACACTACCTAAAATAGACAAGTTTCATCAAAAGAGAGAGGAAACTTTCATTATAATAACTTCCATTGTAATTTGAAATCAAGGTATTTGGTTTCAGTTCTGTGTTTTTCTTTAATCAAAGTCAATAGACAAGATACACCTTACCTATTCCCCCTATTTTCCACTACGATGCTATATCCTTTGGGCTAAATAAACCATGTGGTATGTGCAATGAAGTGTAAAGGAGATTTAACTGCTTTTAGAGGAATACTGCTAATTGTATTTATAATAATATAAAAATATTTCACAGGAAAAAAATGTAAATAGCTTTATGCAATAGGAGTTATTAGGATCAGTTCAAAATACCATTTACAAAGACAAAGAAGCACAGTAAGTTTTTTATCCCTTACTTCCTTTTACTGTGAAGAACACATCAAAACCAAGAGGCTCAATGACCACACAGTATTAAGATTTCTATATCACACCACAGAATTTAGCCATGTTTTTAACATAAAAGAAGAAACAATTTTCAGATCATTCGGAAACAAGGTCAACCATGAGCTTTATTGTAAGAATTAGCATTTACTACATTAATGAACAGGATGATGAACATTATAAAAACAAGTATTTCAGTCATTCTGAGGAGCTAGACTGCTGCTGCATCAATGAATAAGAATTAGAAATGCTTGTAATGATTACTTACCCATTTGCAATTCAGAGATGGTTTCCACCAATGACCAGTCTAAACTGTAGCCACAATGTGATTTGTCCATCAGATTGTCTAATACTTGTCTCACTGTTTGCCTCTCATCCACCATCATTGTTTTTGAGCTGTCATCAGACATATGGACTCTGATCACCAACTGTTAAGTAGAAAATGAAGAAAAGAAAAAAGGATTAACCTACCATATTTCAAATAAAAATAAGGTTTCTAAGATCTTGTTTATTCTTCTAAGGTATTCTTACAGTAGCATAAAATTCAATCAAAACACTCCCTCAAAATGTAAGAAGTCATAAATGATGACTAGATATTTGCATCAGACACTTCACAAGATACTGTTCTCCTTCTGCACATGAAAGTAAATATAAAGGTCTTTCCAACACAATAAGAAAATCCTTCAGCTGTGTGTTAAAGAAAAAAAGTCCTTCCTGACAAAGTGTCCTGTTCTGATAATGAAGTCTTTCAGACAATATCTAGTTGGAACAAACATAGATGTAGAGCTCTGCACAAGTTTACAAAGAATCAGAATTTTTCAGATTACAGTTTAAGCTTTCTGTCTGCTTCCAACAGTATTTTCTAAAAATGGTCATTACAGAAACAATGTAGCAATACTAAACCTTACTTTTCTGGGGAATATGAAACAGCAGTGTGAAAAAATCTGCTTTTAAAACACAATGGCTTTTCATAGGCATTTTAAAGAGGTCACTGTCCAGAAAGAAAACTCCAGCCATTTTTTTACACCAATCAAAAGACTTAAGATAACAGATTCTTTGTGAAAATCATTATTATTTCCATTTTTACATCTTGTTCAGCTGGAAAAGATAAAAGCCTGCTAGCTGTAGTACACTGGTTGACTTGTTAATTCCCATCTTCCAGCCAAGACAGCTTTTCAGCTTTTGCTCTGCAAACAATTAATGCAAAAAGGCATTTTCAGGTGAAACAAACAAATAAAATAAGGATCTTATAAATTGGTATAACTAACTTACCTTTTTCACCTGTGCTTCTTTAATCTTCTCTAATGCAACCCTAATCTTCTCAGCTTTCAGTTTAGCAGCCTGCTCCTCCTAGGGGGACACAACACACAATTCCAGTTAACACAAACTTCAGTCAGATTTCAGCGGGTTTAAGTTTGAGGCTACCATGCTTTAAAACATGAACTCAAATGCTGATTTGCTCACCTATAAATCTCTATTTCTTAGTGATGATGAAAACTATTACTTTTTAACACAAAAAGTGCTCCTACCTAGTATTTAAAGATATAACTGCCATTAACTCTAAAGGAACATACTGGAGGTATATATTTTGTACAGGCATTTGTCATTTCTCTGTTCTCCTGTACAGTAAATAGCCTTAAGCTACCAAATATTTTAGCATATTATATATTTATAGTCATAGGTTGGGACAATACATATTCAACAAGAATATACAATGGAATACACCCAACAGACTTTTGCTTGATCAACATAAAACACAAATAGCATGTTAACAGGTATCTGAATTTAACAGCACACAGAAAGTAGGGAAACAAATCCTATAACTAGGATTACATACTATATGCATTAGTTGGAAGATTTTAAACTGTTAAATCCAGTTTAAAAGGAAGAGGTTTGAACACTTGCTTTTTCTTTGCTAAATCCAAGCTGTATTTCTCCTTGCTTTAAGTATTTTAAGACACAAAGCAAATAAGTATTCTTTTGCTCTTTTACATCATCGATTTTTGTTACAATTGGAAATGCATTAAAAATTCAGGTAGCTTAAATCTATTTGCTGATGCTAAAGACTAACAATAAAGATTTTTAAATTCTGGAGATTATAGATATTTCTGTTGAAATTGCATTTGAAAAATGCAGCTAAAAAAGCAACCACTGTTTTGAAAATGACATATGCAGTCTTCAGACTTTCAAAAGCTTAAATTGTGGATCTTCATAGTGATTAATATCTAAAACCATCATAATTACTTTAAAATTTCTAGCACAAACAAGTCTGTTAAAAACCACACAAAGCCCTTCCAAAATATTCAGTCCTTAAAAAAGAATAATTATTATTTTTCCCAGAGCCAAAGTACCACATCCCATCACAACACTCAGCATGCCATAAACATTTAGTTCTCTATTGCTTTCTTCTAAGAATGTAATTCATCATTTCTTTACCATGTGTTTAGATGGCTGCTTTTCTTGTAAAAGTCAAGATTCAGTTATTCTGAAATCCACAGAGCTTAAGTTTTTGACTTCTCAATAAATTACTAATATTCATACCAACTGCTAAAGAACGTTCCCTTGTTATTTATTGCACTCTTAGTAGCTTTTGGTCCTTCACATCTGTGACCATCCTGTGCACCAGAAAAAAACATCATCTGGACAGACCAGTATGCTTCCTTGAAACATAATTCTTTTCAATAAAATGAACCAGTAAGTTGACACGAGCAGAAATAATGTGAGCCTGAAACCTTATCTGGGCCCTGAATTACCCAGGAACATTGCTTTTACTAGTCTAAAGGGAACTACAGCTTTTTATTCACAATAGCAATGGTGAATATATATAAACTTCCTATAGCTTAGAAAGGTTAAATCAGATTAGCATTCTATGAAAAACAAACCATGCTATGATAACAAGAATCTTTTTTTCTTCCTATTCCTTGATATTAACTATTTCCACGTGTAGAAATAAATTATTACTAAAAAATGAGGCTTCACAGCTCCAAGCCTGAGAGAGCTGAAGAAGTCTTTGGACAATGCCCTTGGGAACATGGGGTGACTCCTGGGGATGTCCTGTGCTGGGCTAGCAGTTGGACTCAATGACCCTTGAGGGTCCTTTCCAACTCAGCTTATTCTGTGATTCTGAGACAGACTTGGAAGTTTCTTGAAGTGATGCTATGCATATGTTCATCATGAAATTAACAAAATCAAAAGACTTACTTTATCATATATTTGGAGAAACTGTAATTCGTGGTTTAAAAAAGCTGCTCATTAACCCAATCAGCACGATTTTCCAGCTCATTTCACTGTACACCAGTGCAAAGCACCAGGAGCACACCTGCCCACCACCACAGTGCACAGGCAGCAACACCAGGGCAAGCAACAAGCACCTGTGGCTTCTCATATACCTCTGCCAATACAGCTGGAATATCTTTGGTGACCTCAAAGTTTATAATCCATCATTCCCTAAAATGCTTTTGAAAATAGATAAATGTGTAGACCAAAGAAGATTTTAAGGACTTACTATTTAAATGTGTACCAATTACTTTTCATTTCCTACTCAATGTTATAAGGGTCCAGAGATTAGATTCTTTATACTTTAAGAGTTTAACATAATCAGTTTAAATTAAAAAAAAACCAAAAAAAACAAAAAACAAAAAAACAAAAAAAAACAAACCCAAAACAAAACAAAGCATAATTACAATTATCAAAATAAGAACTGGTTTCAAGAAGCAAAAAATTATAAAAAGAGGTCTGAATTTACTAACTGGAAAACACCGTAAGGAAAAGAAAGCAAGAAGTCGAAATTTCTGAAATTGAAATTTCTGAAATTTCTGAAATTTGACACAGTAGTCAAAGATTTGAAGCTATTTTGAGCAGTAATAAACTGAGCTTAGGCCACTGCTGCTCACTGCTGATGTGGCAAACAATGTTTCACAGGAGAAGGAGAAAGAACTATGTCTTTTGATTCCTTAATAAAATAATTTAATAATTCCCCAAAACTCACAACCACGTTGAGTCTCTCCTAATGGCCCAAGAAAACAGTCCCCTTCCCATCAAAGCCACCCAAGAATAGCACTTAGACACAAACAGGTCTCTCTTTCCCCTGTACATGAAAGCAACACAGCTTTTATCCAGAAGGAAGCATGGGCAGTCCAGCAGCTTGTGCTAATAAGCTAACAACCCTTTTCACTGCACAGGGAGACAGGTGACAGATGACAAAAATACCTGACTGTAACAGCAAATTATTTAAACTGTTCAATGCCATCAACTAACAAGGCTAGCACATCCAGTCCAGCCATCCATCCATCTACCTTACATATTTATTTCCCCTTTGCTAGCAAATACTGGCAACAGTGATGGAGTTGCTAAAGGATTACAAAGCTGCAGGTGAATTGCAGGCCTGCTGCACTGTCACAGCTTCCCAGGCAGTTCAGACAATGTCAGTCCCTGCTATGGCCACACCCCCACTTCCCCTGCCCAGCATTACTGCTCACAGAGCATTCACTGTGCTGCTGGCACATGGCTCAGACACAGACTGATCTGCAGGACAAGTGACACAGCTGGGAAGATCCAGCAGAACCCATTCCCTGGTTAGACTGCCTTTACAGGCACAGGCAAGCCTTGGAAACACACCAAGGAGACACACATGCATGCTTTCTAAAGTAATGGAGAGTCATCTCTGGCAGGAATGGGATATTCTCTTATAACAGCAATATGCACCACTGTCAAATTGTAACAAATTCCTCACTTAACAGGACTATTCTGGGACTATTGCTACACTTGTATTTTGAAGTTTTGAGCTAAGATTCCTTCTGGTTATGGAAAACATTGCACCTGATTTAAAGAATTAAACTTGGCAACATACTTATCTATAGAATTGGCTAATCCAAAATATTCAAACACACTGTAAACCAAAATGGAAAATACATAACTCTGCAGTGCAATGATCCTAAATTGATGACCTTCTTCTTTGCATTTATATACCAGAACTAATTTTTGAATAATTTTAGCCTACAGTGAAATATCAGACAGAATAACACAAAAAAATATAAAGTTAATATTTTCATACTATAATGATGAACAGTTTCCTCCCCCAGTTATCCCCAAGATATTTCAGCTGTGCTTTAGCATTAAAGATGCAAGATGCGTGCAATGGTGGTGCTGACCTTGATCAAGTGATTTTGTTTTTCTAGGTGAGGGTTTTATTTTTTTCTTTCGTTTTATTTTAAGTGTTATTAACTAATCTCTTTAGCAGAGATAACAAATGGAATGGAAAAAAATAGGGGAGGGGGGCATGACTTTACAAGGGTACTTAGAAAAGGCAGTAATTAAATGGTAAGAGGTAGCAAGGTAGATACACAAAATACAAAATGTATAAAATCAAGAAATTCCTTCTCTGTTTAATATTAGCTTTTTTTCTCTGAATTTTCTTTGAATGTAGGTAAGAAGGTAACGAAATACACAAGTAGCATTGACTTCTGAAGGACTAAAATCAGGTATCTACAACCAACTACAGTCTAGCCTTGGCTAGAAAGGCCATCACCTGTTTTGCAAGGACTCTCCTTCTTGCAGAGCTTGTACTGAAACAGAGGTCCCTGTTACCAGAGAACACCAAATTAACATCTCCATTTGTATCTAATTACCCAAAATTTCATGACATTTTTATTAGCCTCATGTTTAATGTATATCAGTCTGAACATTAATCCCATTAATGAACTTTATCGGTTGATTGCTTTAATTTATTAATAAAAAGAACACTAGACCAAGAGTGTATGTGATCAGCACTAAGACCAAAGGTGTGAATATTATTGCATTTCTTATCATAATAACTATAAATAACCTCTATCAGGGTAAAGCAGAAAGGGAAGCAAGACATGAGTATCCGAAAGCTCACTAAATGTGCGTGTGCATTCACCCTGGTGAGTGGTTCATCCTCCCTAATGTAGATTCACCACACATTTCCTCCTTCTTCCTTCCCAGTTTAGTAGAGACCTTTCCAAACCTCTGGAATATTCCTGACATTAACACTATATTGCAATATTGCATTATGCTACTAAATACAGAAATGGCTGTGAAGTGGTACTACTGTTTTTGGGGTTGCGTGTGGGACCTTTTCACCCAAAAAGGTCTCAGGTATTACAATATTATTCCACTTGAGTAGTGCCATATTCTTCCTTTGTTCTAGTTCTTTGTTCACCATTCACAAACCTTTTGCTATTAGAAGCCTAACTCAACCACAGAAGATGACTTCTGAATGGAAATTGGAAAGCAGCAGATACATTTTAAATGTAGCTCAAAGTCACACTGGCTCTTGTGACAATTTCCCACAGAAGGGATCCTCTTCCCCACAGTCTGTAAGGGCAAAGGAGGCCCCATATCACTAAGGAAGATGCTGAGAAGTCCTTTATCTGGTCTGGACCTCTCAGGTGCACCACTGGTTAATGCCTCCAAGCAGACTTGTGCCCTTTTGAAGTTATGCTTCGAGGTATGGGAGGGCAGAACAGAACCTTAACAGCAGAGACGTGCATTCTGCTGTCTGCCTGCAGGACTGCTCAGACTAGATTTGACAAAGCTGGTGGCGATGAAATAAAAATCCAAAGGAATTCACTGTCTCTTTTTGCCTTAAAGCAACCATTTGCACCACATTTTCATCCACCTGCCTCCAAACAGGACCTCTCCAGTAACAGCTCTAGGCCAAGCTTTTCACGGGGCAAAGAGTTGTACAAGAAACAGTGCTGGGATCGGAGAACAGGAGAAAACAGTGAAGGGGAGGGGAAGAAACCCAAACAAACCAGGTGGAAGAACAGGCCCTGGAAACCACAGCAAGGAAGTCTGAGAGTGGAAAGATGAGTACAATGTAACAGAGGAGACATTACACCTAACTGGAAAGGAGTTCTAGCTCCACAAAAAAACCCAAGGGGTACGCAGAACAGGGCAGAAAGATTTCAGAACATTGGATGATTATCCAACAATGCAACTACAATAGATTAATAATATATAAATTATGGTTTTATTGTAATGACAAAGCATATAATATCATTACAGTAATAAAAAAGATAAAAGGTGACATTAAAATTGCATAGGATATCACAACTTCCTCACAAAGCTTTTAGATTGTTCTTATTCTTTGCAGATTAGAAACCAATTATTGTATTTTTAAACTGTGTTAAAAAACCCAAAAGTCTGAAACAGATGCTTAATTCAAGAATGAGCACATCTGAATCAGAGTGGCCCAAGATGTATGAAGCCAACATCATAATTGATTTAATCAAAAGTCTGATGAAACTACAGAGTGCAGGAATCAAAATCCATAAAGCAAGGGAATGAATATCCATAACAAGAATTTTTGTCTTTCAGGTCAACAAGGAAAGAAAAATTACATACCTGCTATTAGGGAAGAAAAGGTATAATATGGTTCCTTTCACTCCAGATGCTGACATACTATCTGAATCATTACTTCATTAAATCACTATCATCTGTCTTCCTGAATGTAGTTTCAACTTCACATGCATCAGAGCAGTAGAAGAAATGTTCACTTCAAAATTCAGCATGTTACATTTCTATTTTCATGGTCAAAACTGAGATGTATTTCTGCCCTGAATATTCTCTCAAAATAATTTGCACATACTCCAATTTCACAGTACTAAACTTAGTTTTCAATATTCATTATAGGGAAGCAAGCTTGCAGATTTGACAATAAAGCTACTTTGCCTTATTTTCAATATTCAATACCTTTACAGATATGCTTTCACTTCTTTCTGTTTTCAAACAAAGGTCTGAATGCTGTGTGAACAGTAATACCTAGAATTATATCTAAAAATGAAGAGCTCACCAAAACAAATACATCATTTTCTGTGCTGAGATCTGCCCTATGCTGTGACAGGAACTGTGTGTGCGCATGGTTGTGACGCAGAAGGGATCTAGTCCATAGCTAGAAGGTTTACAATTAGTTATAGTAGCAGAGGACAAAAATGGTTCTAGTCTCAATACAAGATGCAGACACACCAGAGGAGGGGAAGAAACAGGTAAAGTCAGTAAGAAACAGCTGACACCAGCACCAGGGTGTGTCCAGAACCAGGGACACCAGCACTGACCTGCAATATGATCCTAACAATCAACTGATCTAACATCTTAGTATAAGGAAATGCCCCATTTCTTGAGACTGCTTCACTCCTAGAGAGGTTTATCCAATGTTACAGCAAGTGGAAGAGATCTAACAAGAAAAGTCAACAGTGGACTTCCATTTAATCATTTTGCTAAAGGTACTTCTGCTTGCAGGAGGTCAGAAGAGAACCAGTAAGTTCCATGCCAGACCTGTGTGCTCAGGATTCAGAAGTGGAAGGCACAGCTGTACTGATCATGAACATAACCCTCAGAAAATCAGAAGGCTCATCAAAAGCACCTGAATCAAAGAGCTATGAAGCCTAATTAGCCAACACAGATTTATAAACACAAACATTTAACTTTGGAGTGTATGAGAATGTCTGATAGGAGATACTCCATGGTCGTATGACACAAAGTGATTGTTTAATCACTTTTTAAAATTAAGTTTCTGTATGATAACTAAGACTCATCCCATATACAAAACAACCAGAAGGGAGGATCTGAAGACACATGGAGATGAAAGAAAATCATGGTTTCTGTTTGTGCCAAAGCTGCTAATCTATTTGCAATCAAGCCAATTGTTGTTTTGGTGGCTGTTTACTCTGTTGGGCAGTGCAGGGGGCCAAGAGCTATTGGGGATGGGTCATGGCAAAATTTTAAAATTTAAAATTTAAGCAAAACAATCACAAGAGCAGATTACTTCCTTTTGGCTGTTTGTACTCATCTGGAAGACAGCCTGAAAATGTGTTGTCATAATACATGCTTTATATTTTGAGAAGAATATTAAGGTATTTGAGAAAAAACAGTAAACTAGTTCTGAACTTTTATTGCTAAATACAGACTACTTATGCCCAGTGAACATTATCCGTATTGTTTTGAGGTCACCAAACTGCATTATGATACTTCAGGCTTGCCTGAGGTCTCTCCACTAGAATGTCTGTTAATTTAAAAAAAACAAAACTACAGAAATGGTTTTGCAGTATGTATTAGCATCAGAGACATCTGACACCTCAGTTACCAAAAGTTCTGAGCTACATGAAGCTGTCTGTCCTTCCTTCATCCCAGCCTGTATTTTCATCAGAGATTTATAGCTTGCTCCATCCCTTGTCCTCTAGTTTCAAAAGAAAATACATATAGAAGACATAATTCTTAGCAAGTTGAATGACAAATTTTAATCTCTTAGTAGGTCATGACTGACCTCTTTCCTGTAAAGAAAATGAATTGATAATCAAGCTTCGTACATATCTGGCTCATTAGACCATTGTCTTACTAGGATATTCTCCCCACATTACATTCAGTCAACATTCAAAATGTTATTAAAAATATCCCATTACTTACTAGTTTGTCTTCAATACAGCAAGAGAAGTAACTTATTTTAAGGCTAGTAATAGCTTTTAAAACTACTTAACCCTTCTACATATCTTTCACAGCTAGGATATTTTCTTTTTCTTTTTTTTTTTTTTTTTTCATCTAGTGAACAGCAATAGGAACAAAAGAATTTCTAGCTCAGTACGTTTTACCTGCTAATATGGCTAATAAGTATTTGTCAAGAACTTGGACACTTTGATAAATCTGCAGAAACAAACAATACAATTCACCCTTTAAAAAGCACCTTGAACAATCAGGAAAATCATGTAAGTAAATGCAGAAGTTCCTGGATGGAGAAGGGCAGGGGTGGAGAAGCATAGCACACACCAAAAGCATTCTTTCTACATTGAAATAGTCACATAGTAGAAAGAAGCATCATCACCTTGGTCAGCAAATGAGAAGGCTTTCCTGCAATGTTTCTCAGAAGAAGGGAGGTTTCCCTGTCCAAATAGGAGTGCTTGTGCAGAAAGAAAGAGAAAGAACATAAGTCAAAGGAAGTCAGTATAGTAACTTTATGGTGTCTTGATTACAGAGGATAAAGCAGAGTTTAAAAGAAAAAAAACCCTACACATATCATCACATTTTTCCCCTCCCATAAAAACATGAACATTCCCAAATACTATGAGCCTGATACATTCATGTAAAAGCAATTGTGCTAACAGAAGACACTATTTAAATATTCTCCTGTACAAAAATGTCACACAATAGAATTAAGAAAACTTTTGCTTACCTGCCACTGGCTTCTTTTCTGCAAGAGAAAACTTATTTGTAAAGACATTTAGAACTATAAAAGTAAGAAAAAATGCCCTTACAATGTTTTTCAAAATTCTGTCCAGTCTTCTAAAACTAATCATTCTACTTCCACTACACAAACAGAGCCACTATAAACTGGTCATCTGGGAGACATTCTGGTTTTATGCTTTCTACATGAGTTGCTGCTTCATTCTTAAAGAATAAAGATATTACCACAACAATAAACCAATCTGGCTTAAAATTCACAACCTTTTTTTTTTTTTTAAGAACTTAAGTCTCTCTTCTCTTGTATAGTCCAAACTATAAAATTACAAATTATCATGCTTCTCTTAGGAAGATAGATTAGCAGAAAATATATTTTCATCTGTTTTCAAAATGGGTAGCAAAATCAGTAGAGGGGAAGCAAGCAGTAGAGAAAGACAGAAATCAGTTAATGACAGGTCCCAGAGTGATTATCTTCTCCAGCACCTCCTACAGGCAACAAAACCATCATGCAGCAATTTGCAGAACCACACAGTCCAGTCTGCTAAGGAAATTAAACTAGGACTGTGGCACTTAAAAAGAGCATTTAAACAGTTTAAAAGAGCATGAAGTAAATATCCTGTGTACAACCACCATACTGCAAGTTTTGTCCCATGTGGTTAAAATTGTCTCAGCCTTATTTGTTTAATTTGTTTCAATGCTATACAGAACAAGGCATGACAATTATACATGCCTACTACACTTTTATTTAGTAATTAGCAATACAGAATCTCACCTCTTCTTCAGTGCCACAATAAGGTATAGTCTGAAAAATGTGAAGAGCCCATGTCTACAACTTTCTGCAAGGCAGTATCAAATGGTTTGGTGAATACAGTTCCTGCAGGGAGAGTTTACTTGATGTGACTGCCACATGCTGGGATGAGCAATTAAGGATCTCAAGCAGGCTTTAAAAGTTACACCTCAGGGAAGACTCTACACAGCATTTGAAGTTAAACCCAGGCTCCAGCCAAAGCTCCTCCACCTGTGTATTTAGCCAGGAATATAGACACAGGTTATGGTACAGAGTAAAATATTTTTCTGCTTGCATGCTAATCACTGTCTGTATTTACATTATATGTTTTAGACACACAGCAGAGCTGCCTAGCTCAAGTCACACTGCTGATGGTTTGCAAAACTTGGTGTAATTATTTACAGTCATATTGAATTGTATCCTTTCTTACACAGAGGCTCTAACTTCCCACACAATCAGTTTAGGATGGTCTCATTACAACACATTGCTCCACAACTTTCAGAATAAAATAGCAGGCTCAATCCAAACCCCAAAAGTGTACATAAAAATCCAGTGACAATTTCAAGGAAATTCTTTTAAGAGTTTCTTCATAGAGTTCTTGTCAGTCATCATGGACTCTGATTAATATGGATCACTTTCTTGGTGAATGGAGCACTGCAGTAGAAGGAAAACTACAATAAACACTGTAGCCTCTTCCTTAGAGTTCAGTCACCTTCTGCCTTAGCCTGTAAGTCAACAATAGGATAAATACAGGATATTGAATCTCTCCATAAAGGAAATACTATTTGCTGGAGAATATTTCTCCTACAGGGAAAGTCAAGGTAGGCCAATTAACCTTCTTCCTATCTTGGTTATCTTGGCTGCTGCTATCTTGCATTTAGCTACATTATCTCCACTAAGGAACTTCTACCCAGAAAGGGGAATGCCATATCCTTCTTACAACATAATAGTCACTTGAAACTTTGATATTTTTTGGGAAATAAGGGTTGGCCAATAAATGTGGAACACCAGTGTGATGACAACTATCTATGTGAATTGCAGCTGCAGGGCTAACATGCCTAGAAACAGGAAGGCAACAGCTCTTTTCCAGACATTCTTTTGTGCATGGCTTCTTCCTACTGCATAAAAAACTTCTGCATGTACCCAAGTTAGAATGAGGAGAAGTAGCAAAGCAACAGGAAAGCCCAAGTTCCAGAAATTATAGCTCAGGTAAACAGTAACTACCTGCACATAAATGATCTTAAATATTTGGCATGCACAAATCAATAAATAACAAATTCAATCTCATTTTAGAACAATGTGTTACTTTCACAATCCAATTTTAAAGCATTTAGCCTATTTCAAAGAAAGACTTCAGCTCAGACATCAAGCTTTGAGGTAAAAAGATGTTCCTCCTAGAATACTCCATCGTTCAGGGGAAGATAAATCTTTTATCATTTTTTTCTAGATAGTACAACCACAATGGTTCACACAGAGGATC
Organism: Certhia americana; assembly: GCA_018697195.1. Lineage (NCBI taxonomy): Eukaryota > Metazoa > Chordata > Aves > Passeriformes > Certhiidae > Certhia > Certhia americana. Next base: position 23,989,926 of record CM031863.1, read on the forward strand.
TAAATATCCCACTCTTCCGCTCTACTTAAGGACTTGAAATATGTATCAAAGCTCTGACAATACAAATGCTTGATCTTGCCAAACAAATTAACCTACTTTTCTGCCCCAAGTACTTCACTAGACTAAAAAGAACAACACTGACATCCAGGAAAACCAAAATATTAATTACTCCTAGGGAGACATTTCTAGTCTTCCAACATGAAAAGCATCTGTTCTTCCACCTGCTCCCATCACAACAATGAGAACTCAAGCTCTAGCTACAAAGTTGTCTCTCCTCGAGTGCCTCACCTTAGATTCATCTAAGTTATAAAACCAATTCCAGTTCCATAAACTAGACTGTGTCCCTCCCACTCCTGCATGGCCATGCATTTTTTGTATCCTGCTGCAGTAAGCTGACTGCTTCCCCAGTACAAGGCCATCATTTCTCAAATAAGCTATTTTCAGTTTAAAGTTTTTTTTCAAATTGTCACACAGCCAGAATTAAATGGGGCTGGAAGGTAAAAGTAGTCTGAAACACAATGGAAGCATCAGAAACAGCTTCAGAGAAGACAAAACCATGCAGTCCTTTATACAAAGCATGAAATTGTAGAAGATGCAGACTGTAAGAGTGTTGGAAGAGTATTTAACTCCTGCTGTCACTAAAATACTCAGTACAGATAATTCAACGTGAACAACACCAAGTCAAAAGAATTGATGCCTAATTTACCAAATTATTTGAAAGATCGCATCTAGATCAGCACTCAGGAGGGCCAACACAAAGAGTATACAACAAGTACACAGTCAGAAGCTACCTTCAATTCTTTACTTCTACTAGATGTGGTGTTATTTTAAGTCGCAGTTTTTATGTGTAGTATAGCTTTCTTGAAATCCAGCCTTTAGTAACAGCCATACCTTGGTACAAGGTTTTGTATAAAATTAATACTGCAAATGCAGTAAAAATGAAAGAGTATGTTAAAGTTATTTCTGTTACATGTATAAAAAAAGCATTTATTTAGACACCACCAAATGTTGAAATCTACTAAATGGGGATCTATCTGTCACAAGAAGAATTTTAAAACCAACAGTTATACTTTGATATTTTAAATGATTATTAGGGAGCCAGACTCCACTCAGGATTCCCAGTTAATCCAGCATCACTACTACTAAGGCAGAACTCAAAATACCATAGGCCCAGTGAGCATCCAGGAAGGAAAAAGAGGCAGGGCTTTAAGAGGACTCTTAAGAGACAACACGATGTTTCCTTTTGTCATGGAATCTATCAATATAAATCGTGCTACAAGAATTCACACCAGGAAGCTGGGACAGGCAGTAACACTACCCCAAAACTCACCCTATTTGTTTCTTTATATAATCTTCAAAAGTACTCTTCTGTCCCTAAAACAAGCAAAGATGACGCCTACCATCACATACCAAATACGTTTACAACTTTTATGTGCCAAAATCACTTCTTTTGGAGACAACTTGTAACACAATACATAGGAAGCTATTCACTTCTGGTTTAGTCCTTCCTCATAATATGGAACAGACTTCAAACTAAGTTGCAGGAACTCAACCTAGTTAAAAAACTTGAACAGTGAAAAATAAGGAAAGAAAACTTATCAAAGCCAGGAAAACCATTTTATACCATGTAGAAGCAGTCAATGATGACTGTTTTGAACTGTGTCATATTTTAACTCCTAGTAGCAATTATTCCAAGTCACACTGAAAACCATGGAGCTTTAATAATAAAAAATCCTCAAAATACTAAAAAAAGATGTGCTGATTGAAAAACTAAATTTCTATAAACTTAAATATATACCTTTTTCAAGGGATGCCAAAACAACCGTGCACAAAAATATTTTGTGCAAAAACAATTTTACTTGCAAAAATTCAGATATGATGATTATCTGAAGTAATAAAACCAAATAAATTAGGCTATTAGTGTCTCTGTAACAAACTTCAGCTGCTGAGGATAATCAACAACACAGAAAACTAGATTTGACTGAAATTAGCATTAATGCTTAAGAGTTCTAGATGCTGTTAGATCGAAAAAATTAATAGTGTTCAGGTGCAGCTCATTCAGCAAAGACAGCTAGTCTTGATGTTTATAAGAACATGGACTAAAGTCTTGTTCCAAATTATGTTTTGGACATCAAAGATTTCCTATATCCTTTCTTTGAAGACAGAAATGCAACATCCACTACCTTCAGATCTAAATACCAGACGTCCATGGACCAGCTGTTGAAAATGGCCTTTCAGTGTTTTCAGGAAACTCAACACAGTACTTAAATACACAGCAGCTGCTTATGCCAGATAGTTTTTTCATTACTGAAATATTTTTATAGCCATCACCAATCCTATACCTACAAAGCACGTTTGCTAAACATGATAGAACAGACGGGCTACCAGGAAAATGAAAACAGCTTTCAGATTTTCAGAATGTAATTTGTTGTACTAAACTAAACAACCAGTAATGCTCTACATGGCCAAAACCTCAAGATTTTCTCACCTATTATCCTTGTCAGTTCCATTACATAATATTCCCTGGGTTGTTTTAGTTCTTGAGATTAAGATGTCTGGATCTGAAAGTCAGTTTCAAAAAAAACTCGAAACTGAAATGATTTCCAAACTAGCACTGAATTAACAAGCATATTAGATTTTTTAAAGACAATTACTGATGGCTGGATTTTCAGAAAACTGTCTAACAAGAGGTGAGAAACTGAGCTGTCTAGTTTCATGTCTGAAGCAGGAAGGCCGTGTAGCCCATCTTGCCATGGTAGCAGCTCACTGGTTTACAAGATGCTGTATTATACACAGCTTCCTTTCTTCAATTCCATTTGCATACTTTTAGAAAATCTGAACACTGATCTATTTTCTTATTATGTTTGATGCTCGCTTAGTACAGAATAGATTAGAGGGATTCAGACTCATTGCTAAGAGACTGGGTTATATCTAATTCCTCTGATTTTAAGGTAAGGGCGGAGAATATAGGCATACAGAGTTTAAAAACAGTACAATACAGTCTGAAAGGTGTCACATATGTTCTTTACACTGACAGTTTACAAATAATGATCAAAAAATGGGGTGGGAATTGTAAGAAAAAGGGGACCTGGTGATCTTCTGAAGTATATTATCTTCCTGTTGTAATGCCTTAAACATGTTAAACAGGAAACTTCTTTCCTGTTAAATACTATCTGTACATTCAATGACATTATTCACTCAAGGTATGTACAGGAGAACAACTTACTTTAGTACCAAAAAAAAAAAAAAAAAAGACAATAAGAGTCCACTGAGGACTTGTGCATGTAATTATCTTGCCATGTTTCTGGCAAAACTATTTAACAGTTTAATAAATACACATGTTTAATTAAACCAGCTGGTGGCACTCTTGTGCCACTATTTTGGATTTAATATCACAGTTAAGAAACACTACAAAATCCCTTTTTAAATGCATTCTCTGTCCCTAAGAAACAAATTAAAAATCAGGGAAACTCGGTACGCAGTATTCACTAGAGAGCTACACGCTTGCAAAACTTTGTTGAAAAGATTACTATAGCTTCCATTTTAACTACATCCCTACACTGAATCTTTAGACTCCAGCTTCAAGAATTAGAATCCACTATTTCCAGAAGAAAACTCAAGAACTAAAGATTAAAAATTATTTTTGTAATTTTGACCTAAAAATGAGGAAGGAGAACTGTATTTTTTTCCAATCTCTTTGAGATTATTTATTCATAAAGAACTTACTCACATAGATACTATATGTCAACCACCTAAAAGGCAGTGTAGACAGGTGGGTGACAGTCTCTTCTTGAAAGTAACAAGAGATAGGACAAAATAAAAGGCCTCAAGGTGCATCAGAGGTTTAGATTAGACATTAGAAAAAAAAATTATTGCAAAAGGGGTTACTGTTTATTCTTATTAAAACCCCAGAAAAGGAAAATAGGCACTGAGAAACTGAAGCAGCAGCATTGGGTAACAGAGCTGCCTGACCCTTTGCACACAACATGTGTTTTCACAGAATCAGAGTGGGTAAGGCTAGAGGGGACCACAGTTGGTCATCTGGTCCAACCTCCCTTGCTCAAGCAGGGTCATCCTAGAGCTGCTTATAAAAATTTTCTGAAATGAGACTACTAAGGGAAGTTTTCCATGATTGGACACTGTTACAGGGTGATTACTATTCATCTACATTAGACAAAGTATTTCCTAGAAAGGAAAGAAAGGTGTGTGTCATTTAAAACACAGATGATTTTAAAGACCTCTGCACAGCTGACCATAAAACAGATGATGCTCCTGCCAATAATCTAAGTCTTGCTTTGTGCTTTCCCATGAGAAGATAGCTAAATTTGTCTGAGACTAAGCCTTCAGAATTAAAATTGCAGTCTGTAAGTTTCAGTGAAGACTGGAGCATCACAATTAAAAGAAAACCTCGAGGCCACAACCTCTCAGAGCACTGGCCAGCCCTTCACAGCTGGACTGCACACTCTTACTCTTGAATCAGGCCAAGATCAAGAGCTCCTGGGTGGGAGAGTACAGCAGTCTGCTTTATGCTGCAGTGCCTGGCTGCTGCAAAACATGTTGGAGCCAGACATGGGAAGGGAGAACCTGGTGCAATTACTCTGTGCTCAAGAGTACCCAACCCTCCCTCCTAGGACTCCTGTGACTCCACTTCACTGCAAGCAAAGGGAATTTAAAAAATATTTCAAATCTTAACTTACAGCAAGTATTTATTAAATACTAGGGATATTTGTAACGTCATCCCAGTCTTGATAGACTAACCCTGTTGAAATTCACTGTAATTTAAGTAACATATCTGTGGACATCTCAAATGAACAAACTCCTGCTCTGTGTGCGTGAGGTACACTCAGTGCTAGTCCATCACCTCCCAGGTCAGACTGGGATGCTGCCCTGCTGAACACAAGTTACTTAGGACAGAGCAGGACAGAAAGGATTGCAAAAGCTGGTGAACATTCAGTTCAAGCTTCATTTCACTATTGTTTTTTAGAAATTTAAGACTAAACTGCTGCAAAAAAGAGGCAGTCCTGCCATTCCCCCAGCCCCGTGTTCTCACATTTCTTGTGTGGACAGCCACAATGATTTTGAGAATGTGGTCCAATGGATCAATGAACAACTAATTCACGAGGATTATTTTCCAGGGAAAGCTGCTCCAAATCACTAGGCAGCTGCAAAAACAACAGCTCCAGCATGAGGTTGGGCAAGGCTGCTCAATTAATCAGTAGCATGGATCTAAACTGCATAAACCAAATGTGAAAACCCAAATACAGTTTGTCTGCAGGGAGGAAGTTTCAAGATAACCCCAAGAAAAAATAAGATGGAGTATTATTTCACAGAAAATTGTTGTCTAATCAGTCTAAAAAAAAGCGCACTAGAAATAAGAAAGAGGGAAAAAAAAACTATGACTAATTGATTCCTAACTTCATTACTTACAGAATATCAGAGACTTCATCCTGGGAAGGGCTCTACCTGTAGCACAGAAAACAAGAGATCAAAGCAGCTAAGAGACCTAAGGAATTAGAGTACATATAGCTTTAATTGAAGCTATAATTTAGTTTGAATCTACTGCCTTATACTCTAAGAAGTAACTTATTAAGAAAAATTTGATTTTAGGACTTCTAAACTATAAATTCTATCCAAAATGACTGTACATAAAACCATCCAAAGATCAACCACTATAAAATAATGGGTATACACAGCTGGGGAGTTAAAAGTCACAAATCTACCCTATTTTTTAAAAGCAGGCAAGCCACATGAATGAAATGAAACCTGCATTCATAAACTAAGGCATTGATGTGGCTGGTCTAATATATTGGATAACTTGCAAAAGTAAGACTAGTAAGTGTCCAGCACAGGAAACTAACCAAAGCTGTACATTTGTTTAGCTAAAAACAAAAGCTTTTCTTTGTACTTGCAGACTTCCATTATAGTGTAACAAACTAAAGCAGCATGCCCCAAACTGACACAGCTAAAAGGCCAGTTCTCAATTGTTTCTCCAGAACATGAAGTCTTATTTCTGGGGGGTTCAAACTCCTTCAAAAACCTCACAAACTCTAGTTTTCACGCTATAGTTTATACATAACTGAGGAAAAACAACAAATTCTTTTCTCCTCTTAAGAGTTTAATGTTTCACAACTGGTGGCTGTGTTCTTGATTTTTGTCATCTGTCCCAAATTTCAAACAAGGACAAACAAGTAATCTGTTTCTAACTTCCTACAGATTTAGTATTTCACATCTCTAATCTAATCAAATGTCACAGAAAAAGTAAAGAAGTTTGTTTTAAGCAGAATTTCCACAAAGAAATTGGCTGTTTTAAAAGCTCCATAATTAATCATCACTAGTAGAGTGATCTCTTTACTGGAAACTGCAACCAATGCATACAACTCCCCTGCAGCACACTTTCAGCAAAGTTTGGTAACATCATAATGCAAGACTTCTGATTTCTCAGCTCAGGTCTAGTGGGAAGCTCCAAGAATGTGCTGCCTAGATTTATTTGGTCATTCATCTATGGTGTTTTTTCTCTTGCAAATGGATCTGGTAAGAGAAAGAACTTCTGAACAACTGTTTTCTTTGCTTGTATTAATGATAAAATTTTTTCTTCAAGAAACCCTTCATAAACACAAGTATTTTTCTCAAGTGCTGTGGAACAGGCATAAACTGAAGAGATTAATTTTAAAGTGTGCTTATTTACCCAGCATTTGGGATAGCAGAGTAAGTCATTGAGTTGTTTGTCCACAGAAGACTGCAACCTCACAGAAACCCCCAAAGAACAGTGTATTTAGGTAGAGACAATGCCTTCGGTGTTCACACTTATACTAACAAAGTACACCCTAACTGTAATTTTTGAGTGGATACCAGCCTTACCAGCCAGCAGTGTCAAACAAGACATATATTACACTGTCCATTTTCCTGTTCCTTCCAGGAAAGGAACTTTGAAGCTTATTCATCAGTGTGAGGCAAAGCTGACATAAGAGAAACAATTCTTACGTGTTTTAAGGTTTCTGCTACACTTAGATTAGTTATCTCCCTCTGTGGAAAAATTATAAGAAAAATTTTAAGTCCATGGCTATAAAATAAGTCAGACACACTGAGTGAAGAATCAAGATTTACCAATGCAAGGATAATGTTTAAATTCTTGTTCCCCTTTCATGTATTTTAAATCTTTTTACCCCAATTTTTGAAATCTACCATTCCATGCATGTGCCATAAACAAAACTTTTAGAATGCCTCCTTTGGATATCAATTGAAAATGCTTAAAAAAAAAAAAATTATCCCTTCCCATCATTTGCTTTGTAGATTCCATAAGTATAATGTGAAAAAAAGTGTATGTGCTAGTTTGCAGGCATTGGGAAGAGTGTATTAGCAATCCTTGGGTTCTAGTGCATCATATGATGATTATGCATAGCCAAGCACATTTGATTATTTATTTGAAATACATAAATATTGTTTATATTTTATAAAATCATATGTTTATCTCAGAAAATGCTTTGAAAGCTTCCAAAAATCTGGCAAATGAGGAGTCATTTTATACATGCATTTCAAGAACATTTAAAAAATGGATGGCTCACACTTCCTATGCCAACAAAACTAGAAGCCAAAGTAATGTTTCAGGATGACAGATATGCACAATTTTCCCTTACTGTTGACTTATTAAAGAACACTTTGTGACTAATAATTGGAAAAAAAAAGAAAGAGGAAGAAATGGTCTAATTGTGTTTCAAATTAAGTCTTTCCATTGACTATTTTCAGCTTAGGAAAAGCGGAACTGGAAATGCTCCAGAATAGACTTTGTTCTCAACTAAGGACATAACACAACTGGCAGAAAATGAAGTGATTTTTTTAAAAACATCTTTAGAAAAAACACAAACCAAACCTCTGCCATGCCTTGTTTGTTGCTTATTTGTGACTACTCTCACAAACTGGAGTCTAACATCCTTCACATCTGCTAACCACACAACACATGGACCATAAGGAAAAGTACTCTAAGCTCCCAAAATACAAAAGCCAGTAACGCTCTATTCCTGCAAGAGCTAAAACAGACCACAACTCTTCTTTAAACCACCTACAAATCACAGATGAGATCCAGCAGCCCAACTCTATTTTAAGACATCCTTGCCTAACAAAGACCATGTATATCACCAGTTTATTTGTCTGCATGCATTAACAGTTAACTGCCTTTCCGTACATAGCAACATTTAGCAAATCCCACATAAAACATGACCCTCAGTAATTTTAAATGGGTACCAAAGCTTCTGTGTTATACCACTCCATAGGCAAATGAAATACTAACACGTCCACATAAGAACCACAGCAAAATTGCTATGAAATACAAACTTTATTATCCCTTATGTCCATTTCAAATTTTCCATTTTATCCTACAAGGTGTTTTAGCCACTACAAATTTATTTATGTGTGCTGAGCTTACATGACAACGGCTACTAACTGTCATGCCTCCAAAGCTCCCTTTTTTACCCTGAAATAAACATTAATGTTTACTCTACCCTGCCTTCTCTGTCAAGTGAAGCAAAAAAAATATGGCTTTACTGCACTGGCACTCTCTTCTTCTCATGATTTTTACCCTTCATGCATCAAGTAAAAATCTACAATGAATTAAAAAATAAAATTTAATTAAATCATGTAGTGTTACCAGCTAAATTTTGCATTATCTTTGTATGTGCAGAATCTCTCAGCTGTGCAAACTGGGTTACAGACATAAAGAGGGTGGGGGTGATGCTGAACTGTGCCAGACCAGATGGCAGACTTCAAACTTATCTGCAACTTCTTCACCGAGTGTGTGCAGGACTGTAACAATGACTGCCCATGAATGGAGCCTTTCACCCACCAGACACAAGCAGCTACATAAACATCATCAACACAGGTCTCTATTCTCTCTCCTCTGCTTTCTTCTCCTCCTACTCTAGCACAGTTCACTGAAAACAGAGACAACTTCTGGCTGGCAGAGGGACCAAAGGAAGAAGAAAAAGATAATGTGAGTGGAGACAACAAGTTAGTCACAGAGTCATCATTTCCCTTACCTTCAACTCATGCTATTACTTCACTAATTTGGTCTACATACAAGTAAAGTAACCCCCACACAGAAACAACAGTTTAAAGTCTATGCCACTCATTACACAACTAAAAGCATAGAAAATGAACTGCAACATACCAATTAAGGAAACAATACTGTTCAAGCCAGGATCTATAAAGTCATTTAGTCAAAGACAAATTTCAATTCAGCAAAAAATTATGAGGGTTAGGGTGGGGTGGAAACAACTTATTTTTTTATTCAACAATGCTTAATGGGAGACTGAAGACAAGAACATTAAGTGAAGCCAGAAAACACTTAATACCACTAAGAAAAGGTTTCAAGACTACAAAGAGAGTCTTTGAAAACACCAACATTCACAACGTCTAAAGAGATAGTACTAAGAAAGGCAAGGAAGAAAGGAAGAAAATTAAATCATCATGCCAACTAGTAAACCCACAATTTTGGACAACTAAGGGAACTCTAGTCAACTCTCCTGAAAGTGGCCTAAAGACATATTCAGAATGAGTACAAGGATGAACCTGGCCAATATGACCACTGAGAGTTATCCTGTATCATCATACTGATTTATGTTGACTCCCAGGAATTTCCTACAGCACAGCCTGCTAGGAGGAAGAGAAAGACAAGACAACGAAGTGTGCATGTGGAAATGCTCAGGCAAGAGGTTCCGAATAATCAATTACAACCAATGAGTGAGTTCCTGCTCCCCTTCCAGCCTTCAGTCCTTGGCTACAACCCTCCTAATGTGCATCAGTCCTCTGAGCCTCTGTAGTTCACCTAAATAACGCAGAATGAGACACAGAATAGAAGCACAAAGTTTTGGTGTGCTAAGTATCAGTTAAGTGCCAAAGCTGGGACAAGGGAGAAGATGAGAGTGTAAGGAAGAACTGTGAGGAAGGAAGGATGAGAGGAAAGGGAAGCCATATCCTCCCATTTCTGGTGATTGTGGAATTGCAGCCTTTTCTGTAATACTGGCCTCTATTACTGGCCAGAGAGCACACCAGACCACATATACCTTCAGTGGGCCAGCACATGACTGTTCTTTTACAGGATTTCCCTGCACTTCCAGGTCAGAGAGCTCTTAAATACAGAGCAGAACTACTTTTTAAGATAGAATACTAAAGTTTATGACTGCAAAGCCTAATTTCCTTTTTCAGACAAGCATTTCCTCCCATCAAAAATGTCTTCCATTTTACCCTGGAAGAGCATAACATGAAGCTGCAGCAGAAAGGATGACTTTTTAAAAGTACCTATACTGCCTGGAGAAGACAGAAAGTATCGGTCAAAAGGGCAGAGCTGACAAGACACTGACCTCTTTCAGAAGAGCCACAGCAGTAAAAAAAAATTTTAAAGGTCAGCTCACCTACAGGCAGTCTCAAGGAAGACAGGCAAAAGAAAAGAGCTAACTTGAAGCGCTACTTCAGAATAACAAATCTCAAAACAGATCTGCTGTGACCATGAATAAATAGCCTATCCCACTTTCTGCATAAAAACTGTTGGGTTTTTTTCCCCTATATGGTCATTAGGACTTCTTCAAAGGCTATTTCCTCAGAGGAATGTTTTCTATTAGAAACAGCATCATTGAGTCAACTGTGTGGGTGGGAGGGTATAATTCAGCCCTACTAGTAAAAGGTGTTTGGGTTCACAACCTAAACAAGAGGATTAATAAACCCTTAAACTAGTTTTTGGGCACTAAATAAATAAGAAATAAACAGCTTTGTTGATACCCAACAATTCTTCTAAAGAATCCATTTAATGCTGAATTCATTTAAAAAACACTGCCACAAAATCTGTCACAAACTCAAAGAAAAAAAAAAAAAAAAAAAAGAAGCTATTTCCCTCTCTCTATTCACCAGTGATGAGAAAAGAAACTTAATTCTCAGTAAGAAGTCCCATCCCATCACATAACAATTTCAATACTGAATAGCTGAATACCAATTCTGTACATCTGGGGAAAAATTCTCAGAATTGAACACCTTCCGCAGGCTACTGAAATTAAAAAGAATACATAGACCCAGAGCAAACAGCATGGTTAATGAGTGCACAGGTTTCTGTTCCCAAGAGGAGAGCAGAAGCTGGATCTCAAATTACTGACACTTTCTGGTTACCTCCTTCAAAGTAATCAATCATTCTTATCAACTTATCTGGGCAGAGAAACAATACACATTCTTATATGAGAAGCAATCACTGGGTTTGTACAAAGGCAGCCCTCACATGTCTCTGAGAAAAGCTTTTGGGGATGGTTTTGAGCTTTGCAGTCAGTGGCCAAGAGCTCAGAAAGCAACTGAAACAGCAACTGCAACACTTGCAGCAATACAGATTAGCTTCTTGTAAAGACAAAGTAACTTCTTGACCTCTGTCCCTTGATTCACCAACATAAGTTCATTACGGGCAGCAGGTGGTTTCTTATTACTCATGACACAAAGGATTGAAAAAAACTGGGAGACAGAAGGGCAATGTTACTGATGCCTCAAGCATGTAACTTTCAAAGTAAATGAGAGAATCTAGAGGAAGACCTGCAAGACCAACAGCAGAAAACACCTTGCATTAAAAATCAAAAAATGCAACATTCATGCTTTTCTTATGCTATGCAAGCTAGAGCAACTAATACACAAAAAAGTATATCTTTTTTTTTTTTACCATGGGCATCTTTTTAGTCTGAGACCAAAATGCAAGACTGCCTAACTTTCTACATCATAAAGACAGACATATAATCATGAGTAGCAGCTGGAGACAAAAAAACACAAACAAAAATCCCACAACCAAAAGCCTTATCATACCATAAAGAGAAAATGATTCTCAAACAAACAACAGTATAATCAATGACTGTCATAGGCTGGGCTTGAACACTTAGCAATTATGAAATTAGCAATAATGAAAAGGTTTGCATTTTAACTTTCCAAAGAGCAAAGGACACGTTTCTATCTGTTTTGCTTCACTCAATAGGAAATCTCCAATAAAAGCATACTGAACACAAACGTTTTATACAAAAAAGAAAGTTAACCTAAACTGTCATTCATTATTCACCATTTCAAATAAAGGTTTAAATCAAAGTGTGACCTCAATGAGTTGATCAAAAGACTGACAAGCCCGCATCATTCATTCACTTTATATCAGGTGAGCTTTTGTTGCAGGTGTCGAGAACCATGCTTTCAGTACAGTCCATCCAGATTAGTTTTAATTATTGATTAGAATAAACTCCGCTTGTTCCAGTTTTCTCTCATGAAAGAGAACATGCATATTAGTACAACTGACATTTTAACAGGTCAGATTTCTGTTTCAGAGAGTATTTGTAGAAGAGAATTTCTAAGTTTAAGTTCTCAAAACTGACTGGAACATTTTCCACATTTTTGCTCCTAAGTTACCAGCACTTGCAATGTTCGCTGAACTGGCTGTTCTTACTGAAGTTTCCTCTGATTAAAAAAATATTTGTATTGCAGCCCAGTTATTTTTCTGTGTTGTGTATTGCTTCAAAGAGCTCCTCCTGTCATACATTAAACAAGAACATTAAGTAGCAGCAAATTACTGGTATAGTATAGCTCCAGATAGACACCTGTAGATTGCTCCATGTGTTTCAGGTATTAACTGTACTGTAACAGGAATGGAGTTTTGTCAATTGTGCTTTCTTTTTTCAACAGCTGTGCACTCCTCGGATTTAAAATAAAGACAATATGTGATATTTACTTTGAAAAGAAATATTAACTACAAAAACATTAAAATGCATGATTGGCTTGAGAAGAGGAAGAGATGGGGAAGGCTCTTAAACCAAAATGGATTCTTTATAGGAAGTTTCCTTGCAGACAAAACCAAAACCAGAGAAAGAAGTAGCTACAGGGCAGTTCCTGTAAAAGCAAGACTTCAATTAACCCCACTGCACTACGAGTGTCAGCATGGGGAATGAGCCATAAGTTTGAAGAGAAAAACCCAAACCAAAGAAAAATCTTGCATTAGTGACACCTACCTCAGTGATTGGCTGCCCTTGTGATGTCAAGTCCAGCTCCTGAGGTCTCGTCACCTTATCGATGTCCAAGGAGTCCATGCTGGAAGCTGCTGAGGTGACGCTGGAACGGGAGGAGTTACTGATGGAGCGCACCTCAGCATCGCTCACTGTGCCAGCAGACGCTGTCCTCCTGTGCTGGGCAGTAACCACTGGCTTGGTGTCTTCTGCAACAGACTGCTGGGCTGCTTCATCCATGCTCAAAGAGGCCTTCTCTAACTGTGCAGTGATGTCATCCAAAGACACGTTGGCATGTGATGGTTTAGTCACCTTAGCAGAGGAGGAGGACAATCCTTTCACGCTGCTGTGCTTAGTGGAAGGTCGACTAGCAGGTGGTTTCTGAGGTTTGGGTTCTGTGGCAAGGCGTTTCACTGCAGCATTGTTTGCTGAATGAGAGCCGATGCTGCTGAGCTCCTGCTCTATGGAACAGAGATCAGCCATCAGGGCATCCAGATCAACAGTCTCCCCCTGATTCAGGGCTTCTGCAACAAACAAGAGTAGTCAGTATGTTATTTCATTTGCAACAATTCAATTCATTTTATCAAATGTAATGATTAAGAAAGCAAAGGAAGCAGTATCTTCTTTTCCCATCTATATTGCAAAATATCTGCGCACTGCTGAACAGAAATGCATTTGCACTGCTATCCTTGACCAATGCAACTTTGACACTATTTAGGTTAAACTCATTTGTCAGCAAAAAAAGTCTATGAAAGTTCAGATCGCATCTGAAAAGTTTAAACTGCTTTCCTGTGAATGGAATGTAAAAATGCATTTACATATCATACCTTACTTTTCAAAAAAAGTGCAGATGTTTTGCTAAGCATTTTCTGTTAAAGTAATGCAACTGCTTTAAAAAAACAAAACCAAAACAAAAATAATTTTTATATATATGTGTGTATATACATATATACTCAAACATTTAAATTAAGGTTTCCTTCTGTTTATCCTGAAAGCATTCTGTAGCCATATTTCTGCATCCTGTTCCATAAAACAAGATGCTCTTTCTTTCCAGTTAACAGATACACATTAATTCAATCTTTCATGAGACCAGATCCCAGAACAAGTTTTTTTATACAAATACTACACTACAGTTCTCAGATACTAGGTGTTGTAAAAGATACTGCTTTAGGAGACTCAAATACTTGGAAAAAAAGGGACACCAGAAAGCAATGCCTTCAGCAGATATGCTCTCACCTCAGCTATAAGAATTCAAATGTTCTTATATTTTATAATATTTTAATTTATAGTTGGAATAGGTTTTTTTCTTAGACTAGTGTTTTTATTAAACTATATGTGGTAAATAATTCAACAAACCATTCAAATTGTACATGGAGAAGCGATACGAGAAGTTGGCAAGATTGGTTTCCTGGCGGAGAGGGGACCTCTTCACTGGTGCCACAGGCTTGTCTGCATCCAAACTCTGAAAAAGATTTTAAAAAAGGGCAAAATAAAATTTGACAAATTCTTTAAGATGAATAAGAATTAATTTTCTCTAAGAGGAATTTTTCCAATGCTACTGGTATATATAAAAGCACCCCTGTTTTACAGGCTTTAGACTGAGAACAAGCAGAGATTTAACTTCAGATATGCAGTGAAGAAAAGTTGTTTAACACATTCTGATTTTTTTCAGAATCAAAAGGAGAGAAGCATTTTCCAAATGTTCTTTGAATGGTACTAGACACTAGGTTATTTTGAAACAGACAGCTGACTTACCTGTAACTATTTCTCTGCAGGAAAATGCATAACATTCAAACCAGGATAAGAGTCTAAGATATGGTCTGAGATATCCACCATTACCTTATGAGCATAATCATAGCACAAGTGCTTAAAAACATCAAATGAAGAATTTTATTTTATTAACAGGGATTTAAATTCACAAAATTCAGAATCTTTTTTCAATAGTCTTTCCTGTGAATAACACTAAGTTATGAAAACCAACCCCAGCCAGTTTGTGCAGGACACATTTTTTTAGGAAAACTAGCATGCGTTAAAAAAAGAAACTCTTTCTAACCAATACACTAAGTTGTTATGTTATGATGGCTAATATGGATATAGTACTATAATAAATACCAGGATTTTTGTAAGTAGAAAGCAGTAGGGCACTATGATCCAGCTGCTGACCCAAGAAGTACAGGGTCAGCAGCTGCTGGCCCTGGAGTGGAATGTGTTTCATGGGGAATCCAGCTCTTGCTGTCACTGAAGCTCAACAGGCCTGCAGAACATCTGAAATTAGGCAATGCTTGTACTGATAAAAAGTTCCTGAAGATATGCTTGCCTGAAGGAAAAGTGTCTCCAAGTTCCAACAGAATAAAGTTTCTCACCTAAACATTTTATGTTCATTTTCTACATCTTTACTCAAGCCTTTGTTAAAAAGATCTCATGCACTACTTTTTCCCCAAATATTTATTCTTCCTGAGCTCCCTTTGCTCCTTAGCTTGGCCTGGACTTTAAAAAAAAAAAAAAAAATAGATGTATAACCCTAGAGACATCAGTGAAACTGGAGACAGAAGAGGCAAGTTAGGCCCCATTCCTTCAGACCAAACCCACAGACTGCTACAAAAGATTTCCTGTGAAGCAAATATATTCTGGTTAAAATCACTTCAACCATGTTTTACCGGCTTTAATAAAGTTACTGCAGATCATTGGACACACATGTGATATGTCCTCAGTATTATCTGAGAACATTCTCCATAACATATTAGATTGTTAAACCAGCAGTTTGGAGAACTGCTAAAAACTGCAACACCAAAAGCTTAATTTTAAACATTCATGAGAAGCAAGGTAAATTTTTTTTTCATTTAACCTGCACCATACAGCAGGATAACTTATGCAGAATAAATGTTAAGACACCCTTCATCAATGCCAAATATTGCTCACTGATGCTGCAGATTTTGCGACTTCATCTTGTAAAAGCTTTCGTTAGACCAAGAGTTAAAGAGGGAAAGTGAATTCAAATGATTCCCATGGTCATTTAAACAATTTTAGATCTTTTAAAAAGCACTTACATCTGGGTCTTACTTTAAATCTCCTGAAAAATAAACATTTAGGGAATCAAAAAAGAAGTTAAAGATCAAGGATCTCAGGGACAAAAACCCTTCCTCCTAGAGTGCTCTTGAAGTCCAGCTGACAGAGAGCAACAAATGCTGAAACTACAGGAGAATGCACTTTGGATCTCATTAACTCTAATCACTTCCCTTTATTGGGGCTTCATTGGAACAGCCCCATCATGATTTGATGACTGTTCAAATAAATGAACTGAGACACAACCAACTCCAGTAACTAGTTTATATAGAACGATATGAGGTCATTCAAAGTTTTGGGGGAAATGCCATTTCTCAGCAGTTACAAAACATAAAAGGGCAACAGTCAGGCTATGCTGCAGACTGTCTTGAACAATATGAAGGTAAGAAACAAATAATGCGGCTCCTACCATTAAATACCTCTTAGTAGGTTTTAAGAAATTTGCATGGACCAACAGCAAACTGAGACATCACCCTAAAGTCTGCATGTCAATAGTGTAGCTATAAGCCCCAAGTAAAGTATACTTATATTTCTAGGCTGCTCATACCTTTAAAAAATGGGGCAGAGACCGAAGGGTCTAAGGCCCATTGAATTTTTATGTTATGATGGCTAATGTAACGGCTATAATAAATACCAGGATTTTTATAAGCAGCAGGGCAACTGTGATCCAGCAGCTGACCCAAGAAGTACATGACAGGGTCAAAAGGTGCTGCCCCTGGAGTGGAATGTGTTGCATGGAGAACCTTGCTGTCCCTGAAGCTCAATAGGTCTGCAGAAAAATCTGAAATTAAACAATGCTTAATGGGTCCAAGACCTATTGTGCCCCTCTGAGAATATCCTCACTCAAGGTGATTTACAAAGCCCATGCTTTCAAAATGGTTCACACCATTAAAAATCCTTCAAAGTAAGTTAAAAACTAGCAAGAATTAGTATATACAGATTCACATCACACTCTTCCACTCATCTCAGAAGGCAGAAGTCTTTATTGTCCTGTATGTGTGAGCTCAGGAAAAAAAAAAAAATCATTTTTCCCTATAGTGCTATATACATTTAGAACTTGCTGGCAGAGGCAGTAACAGAGGTGAGCCTGAATTTGAAATCCTGTTACATGATTAGCTCAATTTCCCTTCAGCTTCAGGTAAGATGAGAAAAACTGCCTCTTCTCTAGCTTAATGAACCTTCAGTTATTATACCTTTGCTTAATTCTACATGACAAACAGGGAGAATATTAATTATGTTATTCAGAAAGGCCAGTTCACACAGCTGAAACACCTGCAGGCAGTCACAGAGAAATGGCTGATCACCCCAGGAGTGCAGCATACCATGCAAAAGATAGTAACTGCTTGTGAAGCAAAGGAAAAGCACTAGAAAGAAGAAAGGACTGAAAGATGTCCTATCTCAGCTACTTCACCAATGCAGGAAGAGCACTCTGGAACAATGGTGAGTCCTTGAGGGTGTATCAGGGTATCTTATTATGTCATGAGTGGCAACAATCACAATTTTTTCTTATTGCTGTTCAGGTGCAACAAATAAATGCTGTCACAACTTGACAATGTCAAACCACACGTTTTGAGACACAGCCTCTCTCTTGTTAGTTGAAGTCTGTGTTGCTCTACATACATAAGGACAAAATAACAATTCTATGATTCTCAGAAGGAACTACATCCTTTGTGATAGGTCAAACTAGCAGGTTGTGCAAAATGAATATAACAACCTCAGAATGGGGGAAAACAAGCCAATTTAGAAACCTTTAAAGATTACTGAACTGGTCACAGGCTACAGTCTGCCTTACTGCAAGTGGAAGTGTCAAGCAATTAGTATTCAACTGAAAAGAAATAATACTAACAAAAAATTATTCTGTGAGATGATTGAAACCTCCCTCACCTGTGTGAGTTTGTCCAGTTCACCCAACCAGGCCCCAAACATCTTGTCAAGATCCTGATCTTCCTTATCACTATCTTCTTCTGCACCATGGTCAAGCTCTTCATCTGACAATTGCTCCATCTGGGAAAAAAAAAAAAAAAAAAAAAAAAAAAAATTTGATACTCAAACTTTCTTATCAGTGTCCAAGAAAACAGCCATCAGTTACTACATTTCTGAAAAGTGTTCCTGAATCAAAAAACTCCTGCTTCCCAGTAAAGACTGAGAATGGAAGTTGTAATAGATAATTGCAAAGCCATTTTTGCAGTTCAGTTTTGTCAGAATGATGCAGAAAGTGATTAAGAACAGAGTTCACAATATCTAACATACCATCAGAAATTCATGCAAGCCTTGCATGTGCCTTCATTGCCAGCTATTGTTGGCAAAATCTATTGACATTACATTAGAAAAATCCAACTCTTGTCCAAGGAATTCAGCTGACCACAGTTAAGCAACACCATTCAACCACAGGAAGTGCAGTCTCACTGCACTGCAAATAGATCTCTCTACAAATCTGTAAACAGAAATGCTTAAACAGGCCATAGAGAATGTCAGCAATACATCCCCTGAGACAGTTCAAATCTTAGACACCAACCAGATCACTGATGCTGCACAATTTTTATTCAACAAAGGAACTTTTCTCTGGAAGCAAAGAGTTACTATAATGTATCTCAGATCCTCCTTCATTCAACAAATTTGTGACCAAGATAAAGAAAATGTTCACCAAAGTTTATCTATTACTATCTCAAAGAAAAATAACCTTTTGTTTAAATCTCTTTTCCAAACGTGTTCTCCAGCCCCTTTTATGGAGTTACACACATGCCTTTCTATGTACGCTCATACTGGCACAGACATGATCTGGTTTAGGAAGAGAATTTACATATTAGGGGGGGCAACAATCTAGGTAATAATTTGGAAGCAATCAGGCAGTAGAGAAGGTAGATTTCAGAAATGCACTACAGAACATCCAGAGACACATAACAGATCCCCAGCAAGAGCTACACAAAAAAAAAAATCAAGCTTGATTTAGTCAAGTCATGGGCTACATAGTTTCAGAAAGCACCAGTCTACATTTTGTAGATTTAAAAATTAACTAAGTGCTTAATTTGTCTTCAGGAAAAGAACAAATCTTGTTGGACATTGATGTCTCTCAGACCATGACACAAACAAACTGATAAGGCATGCTATGAAAAATGCTTAAGGTGATCTCACAGAAAAAAACTTCTCAATCCACTTTTTATTGCCCATGACAGTTTTCATGCAAAAAACCCACACAACCCTCTAAGATTTAAAAATAGTCTTTTCTTCTTATTATATATTGCTTTTATTTCATTTTAACTTGATAAAATAGGTCCAGGGAGACTTCAGAGGGAGAATCAGAAATTCTGAAGTCAGCAGAAGTCAATGTCTCCCATGGATGCAAGATACTGCCATCCACTTGCTCTAGGCAAAGCTGCTTCAGTCTACTACCTGAACTTCTACTTTTGTGGGAGAGCACAATGCATATGCCTACCTTAAAAGAGGCAATAACACTAGAGCTAACTTGTCATGGCACACTGTACTTCACAAACACTGAACAGTTTAAATTCACCATCAGAATCTCCTTTCTTCCAACACTTGCTTTGAGTCCTGCACTCAAAGGAATGAAAGGAAACGCTTCCAAAAATCTAAGGGTAACGATGAAATTAAAACAAACCCAGTATGCTTATGTAATATTGCTGCATCCTTCCACCAAGACTGCAGTAGTTTTTACATTCTGGAAGCCAGGCCTTCCCCAGAAAGATTCCTCTCCACGATGCCTCCTGCAAGTCCTCCCACATACAAAACTAGAGATAGCATGGGAGCAGCAACTCTTAGTCTGCCTGAACTTCTGCAAAGCAAACCTAAGCTGTATTCCACTTTTATCCCCCTTCAAAGCTTTGCCTTACTACTTCTTAGGCTCTTACATGGACCAGAAATAGTGTAAATTCAAGACAAAACACATTACACTTAGGGTGACATGGTCAAACTGCTGTAGAAGTGCTCATAGCATTTCTCAATGTCTAGATACATTTGTAGAATTTTTATTTGAAAGCTAAAGGAAGCTATTAAAAGGGTGCCTTATGAAATATGACTATGAACTGGCAAATCAAATAAATGGAAATTGTGATAGAAACCATTCAGAGCACAGTATTTACAGATACTTTTCAATGCTAGCCTTTCCCTCTTTTAGCTGTTTTTGATACTCACTCTAGTTAGATGGACTTGTTTTGCAGTGCATTCATTACATGGCACTGTTCATAACTCACCCTTTCATTAACAGAGAAGCTTGCTCATTTTACTAATATTTCTGAGGATTTAAACCATGGAAGGCATTCTCAATTTCCCATAAACTGTTACTTTAGCTGTTTTAACTTGGCATCAGAGACACTGCTTTGGTTCCAGTTACTCTGAAGACAGAATTAGCAGCCTAAAGAAACTTTTACAAGTGAAGTACTGTTGTGTCAGTATGTCTGGCACTGAACCCTGTAGTATTTGCCAGCTCCTTGTAGTCCCCACCCAAGCTTCCTAACGTCAGCTGCATTTCCTATGAGCCTGTCAACATTTACTTGCAAAAGGCACACAGAGGTTAGTGTCTCGCTTCAGAAACAGCTAATATTAAGTCACAAGTTCTGTAAAAGGAAATCTCAGTACAAGTTCCACAACTGGAAGATATCCCAAAGGACATTAATTAAAGAATTAATTCAATAAATGAGGGCAGAAACAAAGTGCTCAGAAAACAGTATATGAACTTCTTGGCATAAGAACTCAAAACATTAACTATTTCAAAAAAGAGTGTGTATTCAAATTAAAAACTTCAAATTTTCCCTTTTATAGCCATTTTCTTTTTCACTTTTGTTGATCACAGCAAACATGCACTGCACTTTAGCACATTATGCTCTAAGTGGGAGTTATCACACCTTTCTAAGGATATAACATCTTTATTTATAACAAGAAATAAAACCAGCATAAGGGGTGAGGGGCTGTATGTGTTTTGTTTAGCTGCATTGGAGTTTTTTTTGTTAAAGGAGTAATTTAGAATTGAATTAGATGTAAAAAAATGGAGAAAAGATAATGGTTCTAATGTGATGCCATAAACTAAGCCACTTACATTCCTAAAGTATTTACAGAGGAGCAGATTTGAAATAGTTTTTATCTCTGCCTAGGTGAAATCAGATGACATGCCAAAGTAACTTCAGGATTCAAGTTATTTTTCAACACTTCATCTTCTATTTTGTTCAAGTGTATGTTGAAGTAGAACATAAAGAAAATGAGCAGCATCATTCTGGGATACCTAGATAAAATACAGCATCAACACAGTGTAGTCTTTCATATGGAAGTGAGGCTTCCTGCCCTAAAGCACGGTCTGTGGATCATTTCATTATCCGTATGCACTGTGAGTGTCTATTCTGTCTGTCTGAAATGCTATTTAAACAGGCAGACTCATAATCTCTCCAGTCAATGATCTAGTTTCCAAAACAGTTCATTAGATTTTACCTTTAAATGCACGAAGCACAGTATTCTAATACTAGATTATGAAAAATTATTAAGGCTTTCATTAGAAGTTACCAGTCGTAAAAATTAATCAAAAACTACTATTTTAAATTTCAAAATTCTTTTGTAAAGGAACAAAACTCACCAATACTTTACTTTAGGGGAAAAAACAAAAAAGATTTACCCTTTCAAGATGATATTTATATTCTCAGTATGCCAGAACAATCATGAGATATTAAAACACATGAGGAAAGATGGAAAGCCCAAGAGCAATGCTTCAGATATAAGATTTCAACATTACCAAGAAAAGACACCACCACAGCATTCTGAAACTAAGAAACAGTTTTCTTTATATCAACAGCTTTGGGACAGAGTTATCAAAAGTGTATCTTAAGCATCTTTCTCTGAGATCCTGGCATTAGGGAAGTGTCTTGCACTGAGACCCAATCCTGTACACCTGCATGTTGAGACAGTAGTTCCTACCTTAAATCAACCAAGCTGATTGAGAGAAATGAATTTTTTATTATATGGCTAATATAATAATGAAAGAGTCTCTCCTTATAAAGAAAACACTGCACTGGTTTTCTCTATACCACAATTCACTGACAATGCAAAGACTAAGTGAAAGGAAAATAGAATTCTTAGTTCAACTGGAAACACTAATATGCACAAAGGGTGGACAACAAGAATGTGTTTAGTCACTATAATTTCAGAAGTAGTTTAGCAAGAATCTTGAACTAGAGATGCTTAAGTACGTTCAAAACCAGCAGACAGCATAAAACCCCAAAATGAAAACATACTATCTTCTCAGGCAACTGATGTTTCTACATCCAACCTTTCTTATTATTTAAATACAAACTTGCACAAGGTCGTGCTTGTTCCTGAAATAACAATTTGCCTTCTAAAAACAACTATGGAATTTGTTACAAAGTTATTTTAGGGATGCAGTGGACAAGACACAAATGTTTGAAACACCATCTGAAGAAATAAGTGGTTTTCTGCATCTTAAAATCTAGCCTCAAGAACTAAAGAGTATACCCTGGTTTGGGAAACATACTCTCTTCTAAACCTCATTTGGACATCCAATTTCCTTCATTTGTGAGCATTCCTGTGTTATAAGCCAACATCCATTTCTGTTGAAAGGTTGTATATGATGGAACACCACACTAATATACCATATGAGCACATAAGCACAGAGTGCAGTCATAAATATCAGAATAAGATTCTAGCAGGTTTTCATCTCTAATATTCATTCACCTGACTGCTCTAAGAAATAAGGCTACTTGAACAGAAAAAAATAACAACTTAAAATACTTCCACAAAACTGACAGGCAAAGCTCACAACCCTGTTCCATGTTTCTAGACATTTCCATAATTAAAGTCACTATAAATAATGACAGGTACTTTGAGCACATACATTTATTTGTATCACATTAATACTCTGTTGGTGTGACAGAGACCAATCACATCTGGCACACTTTTCAGACAGTGATTCTTATTCTATAACTGACACTAACACTCCTCCTTTGAATTTGGTTCAGCACACTAAGCAAATGACAGTGCAGATCACTTGCTTTAGTATTTCCGTGTTTCTTATTAAGAAGCCTAAAGTATTCTGAAAATAATTACTCCTGAAAAAGATATTTGGAAGGGGATTAGAAAGTTATAGGAAACCCTTTGTGCATTATTCAGTGGTCTATAACCCAGTTCATGTTAAAAGTAATCTAGATGAAAACCTGAACAAAAGAGCATTTGTTTTCTTTAAGCTTCAAATAGCATAGTAATAGCTGAATACATCCCAAGGCTTCTGCAGCACACATTCCAATGCCCCTCAAATTCAAAAACGAGATACAAATCTGTCAGCCAAAAAAACCAAATTAGAATGTTCCAAATGAAAAACTCTTATGTCAACTGAAAGTCTGCTTCAAAATGCTATTTTTATCCAACTTCAAGTTTCATTTTTCTTTTTTTAAAACCATGCTTCAGGCAATAGTTTTCCAGACTTGGCACTAACAAAACAAGGTGAAAACACACTGAATGTCTGATAAAAGATAAATCTTCAGATACTTCATTAAAAGCAAAGTGACCTTTCATAACCAATACTCTGAAATACTGTGGGTGACCTCTGGAAATCCTGGACATCAATATAAGTTTCACAAAAACCAGTCATATGTCAATAGACTGCAGATATAATTAAGGTGTAGAAAGCATTCATTGTTACTGTGACAACCCTGGATTTAAGTCTACTATTTATTTCCTACTTTTCTTCCCTTACTCTCCAGCTGATGGTGTTTTTCTTTACATCAACACATTATCTGCCACAATTCAATTGGTCTGTCCTGGCCAACTCAACTACATTCCGACTATTAAGGAAAGAAGGGACTCAGCATTGGTCTAGAAAATTGTTTTTATTTAATTCCACACTTCTTTTTTTGAAACAAACTAATTAGTAGCAATTTGGAAATGGTGTTGGCAGAAAAAAGAAATAAATGTTTACACACATGGGTTCTTTAAGCTGTCCTTCAAAATTAAAATAGACCATTGTAGTTTAGCAACAACTGCTATTCTTCAGAGGAATTCAAGAGCAGGATATGCAAAGTACAATACTTATCCAGAGCACCTGGGAAAAGAAGGACAATTCCAGAATTCACTGAAAGAGTTTAGAAGCTTTGTATAGTTTGAGCATATTTCTTTTCTAGTCTTTTACTTTATATCAGGCACT
Organism: Certhia americana; assembly: GCA_018697195.1. Classification (NCBI taxonomy): domain Eukaryota; kingdom Metazoa; phylum Chordata; class Aves; order Passeriformes; family Certhiidae; genus Certhia; species Certhia americana. The sequence goes on from CM031863.1 coordinate 24,014,139, forward strand.
TGGTCTAGACTGCAGCACGTCTGAAAACCAGGCATCCTCACATCATGGTCTTATTTTCAGGTTTAACTGTGAGATGCAAAACTGGACAGCCCACAATGCTCCCTCATTTGCCCACTGATCTGTGCAACATACAAGAATGTACCTTTGAAACCACAGAAAATAAATCTGCTGTCTGAAAATGCATGTTTTGAACTGCACACAGGCTACAGTTTTAATAAAAGATCAACTAAGGCTGCTGAAAGTTAACAGTTACTCAAACATCCACAGCATGATTTCTAATGCTGCTTTTAAAATTAGCCACATGCCTGTGCAAGAACTTGCCTTTGCCTCTAGCTGTTTGTATTTCAAGCCCAGTCCAACAACAACCTTTTTCACTAAGCTCATAAAAATATTTTTCTCTACATTATTTATAAGTTTGTTATATAAATATTTATAGCACAAAAGTGAACACGTAACTCACATTTTAACAACTGCAATGAAACAATTACTTGAAAAAGCAACGGGAAGAAGAAAAAATCTTCATCAGATACCAGATTGTAACATCAAAGCAAATTGTCTCACTGCTTCTGCAATCCTCCAAAACTCATCAATGCTCTATACAGCAAATACTGGTTTTCTGAGACTTGGTGCTGTTCATGAGAGTACTTTTATCCCCTTCAGATTCTAACAGACTGTGCAACAACCACCCTCAGAGATTCTGGCTAGCAAAGTCAAACATATCACAGTTGCTCCCTGGTCTTACACAGATTTAATATGGAATATTTAGAACAAAGCAGACAAAAATATGACAACTCAGTATTGTTCACAGACAATACGAAAGAATCAAGCTCTTTTTTGGCAAGCAGTATGAATAAATAGAAAAACATAATTTTCCATGTTCACATCCTTTGCAGCTCCCTTAAGTAGAATTTGTACATTCCCCCTCTTACTTTAGTTGACACTAGCACACACAATTTCCTGAAATGAACACACTGAAGACACCAGAATGTTTACTTCATCATCGTGATTTCTAGCAGTGGGAAATCATTCTGATGTGCCACAGCAAAACCACCCACAAAATACCCACCCATCCACCACTTCTTTGCCTGAGAGCTTTGAAATGTAAAATGAAAAGGGCATCAAGCAGAATATCCTGTATTCCATAGGCTTGGTTTCTGGTCTTAAGCTGTCTTTGTATTATTATTATTATTGCTTTATATTAACTCTACCTTTCCAAAATTGCAAAATTGAAATTTTAAATTAGTCCCCAAAGTGTGCCTCCTCACATACTGAAATGCATTTAGAAGATCTTCTTTCCTGTATGATAAGGGAAGCACCAAAATTACAGAAATATTAATACAAACATCTAACTGCATTTGAAATTTGCACTGTTGGGAAGGCACACAGTAAAACCTTTATTCCCTCCAATATATTTCAGTGCCTACTCACATCTAGCCAAGCAGATGCTGCCTTGAAAAGAAGGGGCTTTATCCATCATTGCATCCTATTTCCTGAACCAAGATTCCAGCCAGAGTATCCAAGTGGACATTACATTAATTCCCATAAAAAGAGCATCCTAGATTACATCATGTCTCACTGAACAGTCCTTATGAAAACAACCTGAAGACAACTATAAAAAAATATTTAAATCATAAAAACAAAACTTGCCTTAGCTTAAGTATTTTTCAAGTAGAGAGGTAAATAACACTCCATAAAGTAGCATTCATTAGTTGCAGAAGCCAGCATCTTAGATTTACCAGCTGAGACTAAAGAATTTTCAGTGCATACCCTGTTTTTATTAGACAGATACATACTTACAAACTACATTAGTGTCAATTTTCCAGGATATTCATCGTGTGGTTATTGTAAAGCAAATACTGCTGCATCTCTTTGCATTCAGCTTTACTTTTGGAATGATGCCCCAAAAGGAATAGTAAATATGAAAAAGGAAAGTAAGAATAGGTATGAATTTTATTGTAATATCTGGCCTTATGCATAGATCTCAGGGAAAACCCAAATATTCCTGTAGCTGTGGCCCAATAAGAACAATCACCAGGCTAACAGCAGCACTTTCAGGATTACCCTGCACTTGAGAAGTAGCATTAGCCATCAAAAAATCACTCTAAAATTTACATCCTTTTACAGACTGGTCTATTGTGCCTGTAAAGGGTGTTTTTCCACCAAGAATAAATATTCAAAGAAACTAAAATCTTTACACATACACTATGTTGTCTTCGAACTATAAGAAAGAAAAACAAAGCAAGCAATTGTCAACTACTCTTAAAAGCTGAACATCTCAACAGTGCTTATTGTTATAAATGCTAGAAAATGAATGATCAAACCAACCAGGAGAAGGGAAATATAAGAAAATCACTTAGGTCATAGGTCAAATTACAATGCAGGTGAGAGTGCTTCCTCATAAGACTGAGCTACTCTGTGCTTTAGTAGTTAAAAAGTAATTTTTGTTCAAGGGACCCTCTCAAACGTTAAAAATAAGCATTATGCCAAGGCTCATTTAAGATACCACTGCAGACATTGGCAATCTGTGTGATGTGGGTACTATCTAGACTCAGAAGTAGTTGCCAAATCCCTTTCCACACAGACCTAGTAACAGTCTATGAACCATGGCTCAAAAAACAGATGAATAATACTTTAGGTATGATAAATAAACAATATTATTCACAGGTTGCTTTTATGTCAGGGTATATATTTTTTACACTAACCTCGGCTGGATCAGGCTGGAAGGCAACTTAGGTTTCCTGGTAAAAATTAAGACTACATTGTGAAGAAGTGCATTTCACTATAGTGGGAACTACCATCTCCAGAAAAAAAAGGTGAAAAAAAAAGTCAAAACCACCATTATGTATTTTTCAGAAGACCCACAAATTCATGTTTGATACCTCTAAAGAACATGGCATTTATGAGTCAATGCATTTTGTTGTTTAAAGCTAGCCATGACAAAACAGCATGACCTTAGGAGACACCACATAGAAAAAAATTTAGTGGACTAACAGCAAAATAATCTTTTGGCTGAAACATTTCTTTAAGAAGGAAAAAGTATATTCAATTTAGAAGACATCTGATTTACTTTAAACCCACCTCTAACAAACTGAGCAGAAGAACACTGCCTTCAACTAAAAATAAACACATCTAAACAGGCTACCCTGGCTCAACTAGTTTTATATTTTAAGCCACTAATAAGACCAGATTTAAGTACTGCAATTGGCAGTCAACTTTCATCCTCCAACTTCACAGCAAGCTGTAAGGAGAGACATAAAAGCCCTTCTCTATCCCTGTCACTTTTTTGCATCACCAACCTGTACACAGAAGGACATGCATTTATTAAAGTGTGAGAGGCAAATGGGGGTGGTGGGTAAAAGAGAGGAAGCATGGCACCATGAGGTTACCATGAGAAATGGAATTAGTAAGTAAGGAGAGTTTTTTCCATACAAGAGCTGTGTCTTGTGGGAGGCAGCTGAGAGAGAAGGGCTCGAGACAGCCTTGTGTACCTACAAGAAAGAGTGATGTGGGGCTCTGGAGAGAGATGAGTCCCAGCAGTCAAAACTGGAAGGAAAGGCTGGAAGTCAGCAAGAACGGGGCAGTTTTCTATTAAAAGAAAAGGGAGGGGATCATTTGGCAGTAAATCAGCACTGCTCACTAGGTAGTGATGTGAGGCACATAGGATGAAGGGGTCCCTGCCACACAATGCAATTTGGCAGCAACTATGTGGCATGAAAAGGAGAAATTTTTTTTAAATTAATTTTGTCTATTTAAGATACTCTCCAAAGACATATGTTCATACTGAAAAGCTGCATTACTTCAGTTTCTAAATAAATCTTGGCACCAGAAAGTGAGGGAGGGAAGCAGGGAGAAACACTACTACTGGGTACCACTCCCTGGAAAGAAAAGTATTTAAAGCAAGAAAGCAGCCTCTACATAAAAAAAGTTTTGCTATGTCAAAGGTTAGAGAATTCAAAAAGCCAGTTAACACCAACTTATGCATACTGAAAGACTTTATCTAGAATTCAATTGCCCCAAGATTAAGACCAAATGTAAATATTTAACACAGAATCAATGTTTTAAGGTACACATTCCTGAAAAAGTAAGGAATAAGTAAGGAACCTTCCATAGCAAAAAGGAAAAAAATACAGTGTAAGTTATGCCACTGGGGAAGCAAACATGAAATTTCTGTACAGTAAAAGAATCATGTAAGATGGGGCTGACAGCTGGGTTTTGTTAAAGGAGGACTTTAAACAGAAGTATTTAAACTCATGGGATTAGTCCAGCATTCCTAAGAAATGCTGTTCAGATCTTAAGCTGCAGAGACCTTGTCTAAGCAGCTCAGCAACTGAGTCACATAAACAACTACTGTAAAGTCTGCTGCCACCACTCTGGTAGCTTTGTGAATGAAGCTTTTCTTCCATATGAAAACTAAAGACAGAGTGTTTTGCTACTGGAATGGGGGGCAGAGGGGAGAAGGAGGAAATAATCAAGTAAATCAGCAGACTGCCATTTAAAATCATAAGTTTCAAAATTTCTTTCCAAAAAATTATCTTTCTTCAAACATTTAAACTAATGAGCTTTTTAATTCAGTGAAGGATAATCCTAAACACGTGGCTCAGAGCAGCTATTATACACACAGATACATATATGCTGTGAATTATATTTGACTTTACATTTTGCTTACAAACATGCTTGGAAATTCTGTCACTTAATAATAGATTATTTGTATCTCCTACCTAAATTTGATGCAGTGGTAAAAAGGTAGGGCAGATTTAGATGAAAAGAAAAAAGAACAGCATAGGCTGACTAAAATAATCTTAACGTTTACAAAAAACATTTTTAAAAGTAACATTTCTTAGATCATATTGATACAAAGCCATCTTAAAGTACCACATGAACTTGTTCTATGTGCAACTTTCTTTTTTTTATGAATGAATGATATGATGAATGACCTTTTTTCAACATCAGGACTTCTAAGCAAGCATTGCAGTGACTGAAAAATACTATATACCATTCTCATTTCCATCCTGAGAGACACAAATTCAGAGGGACAGGAATGAGATACTTCATGGCAGTCATCAGTCTGGGGACGGGTACCCTCCTCTCACTGCTGAACTGTGAACCTCAAGGGTGTGGCAGCTTCCAAGCAGTTAAGAACGGTACTCTGAGAACAGCTCATGGGCTTTAGCACAGAGAATGCTCAGCAGCAACAGGCAGGATTATTTCTTTTGATAGCCTCTACTCTTTCACTGCCATCCTGGCAGCCAGACAAGTTCTCCTCCATCATAGTGGGTTTAAAATGTGCTACTCATTGAGAAGCCACAGGTAAACACAACTTATGTTTCTCAAGATAGATAGGGAAGCAACTTCCAAAATAATTTCCACAACTCTCATTCAAGTTTCCCATGAAAAGCAAAGCTGGGAGCAGGCTCTGTGACATGCCAAAGGTAGCAGATCATTTGTGCTTGCCCCTCCGAAACAAAGTCACCTGGAAACACACACTGGCTGCACATACCCAAGAGTTCCAGTCATATAGGAAAGGAGGAGCTGCAGCACATTCTTCCTCCTTCTTCCTTCCTGTCCTCCCCTTGGATAAATATACCATCTGTTCAGATGAAGAAGCTGAGCACCAAAATGTTACATCACTTCCAGTAGCAAATCCTTGCATTTGCCCTATTCTCAGAAACATGCCAATGGCAAAGGGGCAGCCTACCTCCTACCTGCATTGCTCTGCAGGATCCATGCATTCATCAAATACACACCCAACTATTATCAGCTGAGTAAATCTCCACACACTTCTTAGCGATGCTTTTGTGAAATTCAGTCAACTTCTTTTTGTTATCAGCATTTAAGAGCTGCAGAATATGAAAAACAAACCAAATCACAACATATTTTGGATGGAGGTTTTCTTTGCATTTAGAAAACGCTGACACAACTGGCTCAGAAGCAAAAAAATTGTGAGGTTCTCTTTCTCTCTACTCCAAGGTAAACTTTCTACAGTAGTTTTCAAAAGAGTTTTTGGAAAAATGTATCTACAAACTTTCCTGATGTCTTATTTTTTTTAAGCTCCTGCTCCTCCCATTTAAAACAACTTACATATTTGAGCCAGGCTAACACCTTGTTGATGTTGTGAAAAGGAAGAAATCTCTTTCCTCTCCATCTATTAGTACGTTGCTCCAGAACATCACTGAGCAAGCTCAACCTTCAAAACCATCAGAAAACCCACTCAACACTCCAAACACCAAACAGTCTTTCTGCTGAGGACGCAAGCAGCAATAGGTTGCCCTGTGACTGGACAAATACTAGAGCCAACACATTCTTTTGGGTTCAGCTGGGAGAAGGGACAGGGAAAGAAACAAGTGGGACTTCCCCTTTTTCGAAGCAGCAAGTTCACCTGTAACAGGCTCACCTGCATTTTTTTTATGTTCTTAAGCTCATAATAAATAGAAAAGCCTACCTTTGCCATTAACACAGCAAAATTTTCAAATGCTACCTGCTGTAGAGCACAGGCAATCACATATGTATGATACTGAAAAAAACAGTATAATTTTGTTGAATTTGCATTTATGTTAAAATTGGATCAGTTTTACCAAATGAGTAAAATGACAAGTCTTAATGAATTACTTTCTCTACAGACATGTTTAAAGATTGTACTTTTTATTACAAGCACTTAATGTTTCAGTACTTTTCAGATACCAAGTTAATCCCTAGATAAGACTACATTTAAACAGAACTAGGAACAAGGAAAAAAACCCCACAAAGCATTTCCTTCCATAAATACATTTATAATTCTGAATTCAGAAAACTTCCAGTTTAAACTCTGTAGCACTGAGGCATAAGATATGAAAATAGCACACCATGCCATTAGCTTTCAAATTGATGGCTAAACACAAAACCAGCATCTTACCTTTTGCACTTTTTCATTTAATGTTTACAAGCACAGGCTAGGCATTTCTACAAACTAAAAATTTATTCTACAAGCAAAGAACCTTGCATGTATCTGTGGAATTGTCTCAGAACCAACGGAAAGGCAATATGCCTGCTTGAAAATATGTCCGTATAGATAAATGTAATTAAAAAATATATATTATTAATATAACAAAAGTCTTGTCAGTGTAAGCTAATCACTAGAGTAGTCTCTAGGTATTTATAACATTTGAATGTTTCTGCATGAGCAAAGGCACAGCTCTGTTAAAAAGCATCACAGAACTGATGACATAAAGGTACAATTGAATAGCTGTTGCAATGCAAATTCCACTAAACAGTACAATTGGAAGGGGCTTACAGTTTAACAGGCGTGTATTTAGAGTGCTGTTTTCCCAAGTTATCAGGAACAAACATGACATCCTTCCTTTGGATGTAAATGTTCCTTTGCCACATGAAAAGGCATGAAGCTGCACCAGGGAAAGCTCAGATTGAACATCAGGAAAAGATTCTTCACTGAGAGGGTGGTTGGGCACTAGAACAGGCTCCCCAGGGGATGGTCACAGCAGCAAGCTACCAGAGTTCAAGGAGCATCTGGATGATGCTCTTAAGTTAAGTCATATGGTTTTGGTTTATGTAGTCCTGTGAGGAACAGGGAGTTGGACTCAATGATCCTTACTGGGTCCCTTCCAAGCTGAGATAAACTGTGATTCTATGAATATCTCCTTTGGATGCAGCTACAACTGTGCAGTTTACTACTAAGTGCATGAAGTTAAAGCCACTTCAGTGTCTTGTACTCTGAACCATAAACATTAACTAGCTGATAGAGACTGATTCTCCTGGCAGCATAAGAAATATTCTGCAGCCTTCATACAAAAATTATGTCATAACACTAGAGTTCACATTTGTTTTAATGTTTATATGTGGCTTCACTCAGATGAGTATTCACAATCAGCTGACATCACCAGCACCCAGATGAGTGGTATCTTAGAAATTTTTGCTTTCAAGAGGTGTACAGAGCTCAGTAATCAAACAAAGCTACCAGCCAGCTGTACTCTTGGCTATGGCTAGAGTTCCTCATGATACTCTGCACAAACCACTTGTTTGCTGTTGAAATCATCTAGCTCTAAAGAGCATCACAAAGCATATATACTGTATTTATTATTCTGTTATACAATTCAGAGCCCAACACAAATTTCAGAAAATTTCAAGTAAGCAACAGTTTGTCAAGAAAGAAATGTTCCTGCTTTTTTTGCCATCACGTCATAATATCAGATGCCATCAAGGCTGAATCTTTCCTGAACTAAATGGGAAAATGGAAAGTTTGCAGGAAGTCTAAATAGATGACTTCTTAACTAGCCAGACATTTTATTCATCTTTCCCTGATAGAAATGTAATAGTACCAAGATAATGCTTAAACAACAAAAATCAACAAAATGTAATACCTTTTACAGACACTGATACTAAAAGACTGTTTAAGGAACTCAAACCTTTCATAGGTGTGTTATATTATTACTAACACACACTCCTTCAGTTTTTTCTATAGAACATAAAAATTCATGTCTTCATATGAAAACAATTTCAAGCACTAAAATTTAGTTAGAAAACCAGGGCTAAAAATTAGCTTAATTCCACATTGCATACTGAGTTTGCATCATGCGCCAAGAGCCATGCCCCTTCCTAAGGCGAACACAACTTCAGTTTACATCATTGGTGCAGCCCAGGCTCATTCCTTTCCAAAATACTTAAGCCTGTGTCCACAAGGTTGATCGGCAGTGCTGTCATTTCCTTCAGGGTAATTTGAAAAGCAGCAGGAAATGTGGCTCACAACAAATGCAGGAATACCGGACATATGCAAACAAAACAGAACCTACCGTCCACTCTGAGCGTGTTTTTGAAGTCTGACCAAATCTTCAACTTAACTATAGTGAATACCTCTCAGGATTAAGGATATTCCAGTCAGGAATTCTCACAGCTGAAGAGTTTTCTGCTATATAAAACCAGGACAAACTCTTATTCTAGACATACATTCTTCTGGCAGTACTATGGGAGGAGGTTATATCTAGCTCACAGAAAATTAGGTCACCCGTTTCATAAGCAAATATAAACTGCATGTTGAAGTCTGTAAGCATTTCATAGATACTCTCCCTCAACAGAAATTTGGAAGAGATTTATCACAAATTCTGCATAGCGCTAGAATAATTGTAAATGCAGGAGGAAGGAAGTTCATATTTATAATCTTAGTCAAACAGAAAGAAACATTATATCATCTTAGCAGCTGTGTAAGAATTTGGCAAGCCTCTGAGTAAAGTTTTTTTCTGAACATCCCAAAAGAACAATTATTTTTGTTTCCTGGAACATATCTTCTTTGGTATAAAGACATCTCTAAGGATTGAGCCAGATGAATAAGCTACAGAATACAGCACTGAAAGTGGAATGTGTACCACAATGATTATTTTTACTACAAAAGCAGCTGAGTTGACCACACTGCAGAAGGTATGCAATTTATGACATTAGAAATGCTATTTATTTGGACCACATTCATATCTTCATAAGGACAAGGGCTGGCAAGAAAGAACTGATCTGGAATTAATCTGCTGTAGCCAAAATGAGGCACAAAGCAGGAAGAGTAGCTATTTAAAATGTAGGTGACAGTGATTAGTTAAAAAGCCACATAACAGTGAATCTCTTAATTCATTGCGCACCACCTCAGTATTTAAAATGAAAATAATTTCCTAGTCGTGTTAGTCTACTGCTCTATGAAAAAGTTTATGCAGATGCAGCAGTTTGTCACACATTTCATTAGCCTACAGTCTCATTTCCTTGGACTGCTAACAGTAACGTGTGAAGTGGCTGGAAGATTTTTATAGTTTCTTTTTTTGTAGAAAAGATTTTTACGCTTGATTCTTAGATCTCTATCTCACGCTGAATCAAATCAAAGCAACAGCACCATGAAAGGATTTACAATGAAGCTTAAAAAAGTAGAATTATTTCATTGGTTTTAATAATTTTTCTATCTTCCTTCAGACCTTTAAATGCCCATTCAGGTCTAAGTCTTGCTGGCACCCTCTTCCTATTACCTTTCCAAAGGATTTATAAAGTTTTGCCGATAGTAGCTACAGCCTAGCATATGCTGAAGGGCCAGCTTGTAACAAATCAGAACAGGTTTAAAAGCCAAAAAAGAAAATCAAAAATAATTTCTGCAGAGTTATAAATTTCATTCTACAAGGAGCTTTCTGCACACTCTCCCTTCAGCCCAACACATCTATGCAGTAAAAGTAGCTTATAACTACTAAAACATATAGCTGAATTCCTTGTGTATATTTATTTAAGAGTAACTTATGCCAGGGTCCAGGTCCAGATTGTAAAGGAATGTTGCATTTGACATTGCCACACATCTGTTTCCACCAGCAGGAGGTGAAAACACAGGTGAGGGCCTTCATCCATCTTCACCATTCAGAATTGGAGATGGTACTCCATCACAAAAATGAGGTGTTACAGCTCTTCCTATTAAATCATCACCGTCTTCTTCCTCCTTTTCCTCTACAAGAAGCATGTTAAGGTGCATTCACACAGGTCAGGGTATCTCATCTTGTTCATTTACACCACAGCAAGCAGTTCCCTTACTAACTCTAGAACAGGCAAGAAGGATGGGTAGAAAACATGGTCCAGCCACCAGAAATGAAGCTCTTCTGTCATATATCTCATGACATTAACCTCCCCTCTCCTTCTACTCAGTAGTAGAAACAGAATTAAAACTAACAAAACCTGTTGGTTCCTGGCTATAAAAACAAGTATCTTTTTAAAGAGCTGGAAAACTAGGGCAAGGTAGAACAGCTCTTCAACTGGTATGACACATCAGAAAAGCCAACAAACAATGAAATCTAATTTTAAAATGGGTAGTCTATCTTCAGTAAAACATGATCAGTGATTTCTGATTCTAAGTCTAGCATCCAAGAATTTTCATCAATACTTTTCAGGAAGACTTCTAGTAATGTGACAGGAATCGTGCTGCACTATAATTTAGATGTAAATCTTTAATGAGAAAAGATTTTTTCAGACCACAGCCTGATAAAAGACAAATTGACTGTTTCTAGAATAATGGAGGGAAGTTATGTTTGGGCCTTAGGAATAGAGTAATAAACGACCATAAGAGAGACCACACAGAAACAGAAAAGACATTTGACTTTTCACAGCACATAGGTGTATTAGGAAACAAGAGACTTATGTTATTTGTGACTCAATGGCTGAAAAGATTTGACATAAGTCAAAGCAACAGTTTTTTTAAACAGGTGACATGCTCACAAGCCATTTTATAAGAATATGAAAATATCCACACCATCTGAGTTAGGTATCTAGGCTCAACAACCAGAATGCATGTAGGCTCTATATACATTTGCACAGAATGGAAGATCAAGAAGTTAATTGACAAACTGATTTTGCAGGCTGGGGTGGGACAAAAATCAGACCTAAATCAGATCAAGGACAACCCAAACATTTAATAATGTACAAAACAAAAGGTGGGGTTTATGCTTTTTGACACTAGTATGCAAAATATTTCAGATGCTGTATCCAAATAACCTCAAGGTACAAATAAAGAAAACAACCAAAAAAAAATAGCTAACAATATTATGAATAACACAGAAATCATCCAGAAGTTCAGTTCATAGGTCATGCTATATACAAGTAAGATGAAAGATACTACTAAAACAGTTTAAAAAGTGACTAATTCCAATCTCTTCATTATGGTACTGGAGATTTCTTGATGCAAAGCTCCCACATAAGAATAAACACAACATCACTTCCCTCTCATAATCAATTGCTGAATGAAGCAGGAAGACTTCTCCTTCCTTGAATAAGAAAAAGGCTAAAACTAAACTATCTGCAGGGCACAGCAGGCAATCCAAGCAACTTGTATATGCAAAGTCAGAAAGTCCGAGTTTCTCTACATAAATCTTCTGATTCCTCTTAAGCAAGTAAGGTCTTTTTTTTTGCAAGAAGTGATAACAGAAAGAAGAAAGTGTTAAGAAGTCAAGAAAGGTTAATGTACTTGGGACTGAACACGCTACACACATACAAAAGATAGCAGATACCATTTAAATAATAATTTCATAAGTCAAAGACTGAAAGACGTCAACAGCTTAGTCTTAAAAAAGCCAAGAGACCACAAACAAACACCAAAAATCCCCAACCACAAGACTCTCCACCCCTCTGCAAGTAAAGGAAAGCAAATGAGGTAAGTTCACTTTCTGTAGGAAAAATAAAAACATGCCCAAAAATCAGTGGAACAAAGTTGGGAATCATTTCCACACACTGCTGTTGTTGCAATGCTAAACACTGCTGGTAGCATGGACCAAGAATGCATTCCTAGTACTCACTGCCACCACTTTCTAGCTGCAAATGTATTTTAGGGTTCAGAAAGTCAGAAAAGAAAAAACCCTTTACATCAATATACTTTTTGCACACTTGTTCATAAACAACACTAGTAAAGATGCACATAGTATTACCAACATATTCCATTATTAGGCTCTTCAAATACTGAAGTCCCACTAAAGACTTTAAGACAGAGTTAGATTGCTTTTTTTTTAATTAAAAAAAAAAAAAAAGTGCTGGTGAAGCTTCTGTTTTCAATACAGTTGATTTGACACTCTACTGAAAATGCTCTTTTACATTTAACAGAAATCTTGTAACACACTTTGAAGGATGATACATAGAAATAGAATAGATAAGGAAGCAATTAGCTGGGCAGCTCCCTCATAATAATTAAGGAAGTTTTAAAAACAAATCTATTGACTAAACTTAGAGAAATCCAAAGGTATGGATGATGTTGTTTTGCTGTCCTTTCATTGTTCAACAGAATTCTAGAATCTTAACCTCACATTCTATACTGTCTGACTACACAGCCGTGTAGCATAAGCCTGAGAGAACTGTGACCAGTGAAAAGCTAGTGCAATAACAACTCCTTAAAAGCCTGGCCATGAACAAACATGCACATGGCAATTTTAGTCAAGCAACTAGCCAAATCTCATAATTTAATGGACAGTAGCTAGAACAATCAGCAGTGAATGACTCACCAATGAAGTGTTAGTATGCTATAAGTAGCATTTGCTCTGTCAGAGCTGCCAGTCGTCCTTCATGCTTATTAAGGCAACTTCCTGGCTGTGGTCCCCTGGCAATGCCACTGAGAATGCCTACCAGGAATCCATGCCTGACTGACAGCACTGTTTCAATGGCAGTGTCTCCTTCTGTTAGTGCAACCACGTATGAGCTCTGGAAATGAAACAGTTCAACCAGGATCCAGAGTGTGCCCCACAACATCATTCAAGAAGCAATACCTGTAAAAACCAAATGGGATGCATCCTAAAACCTTGTTTGTTCCTGGTCTCAGCTTGTCATCTGATGTCACAACCTTCTCTCAGAACAAAACAAGTAAAAGAGCAATACATCTGTGGAATCATTCACAGCCTGTGTAGTAAGGTCAATTCTAACAGCTCTTTCCAGCTCCATAACTCCTAACAATTGAAAAACCCTATTTTAAAAAATTCCATCAAGTCACAGAAACCAACTTCTCAGCCCCTTTTTTAATTCCTCTGCATTGTCAAAGAACTCATCCCAGCTGAGGAGAACATGCACAAAGCATAGGACTAACACAGCTCATAAATACTCCCACCATATGCATTATGAGATGGGGAATACCAAGAACAATATCCTGCCCAGTTCTCCATGGACAGAATATCTCCTGCAGGACAGTTCTAGCCAACAACATCTAAGAGCATGCATACAAACATAAACCTGAGTGTAGGAAGGAACTGAGCACAGTAAAAAGTATTTTTCTACCTATCCATTTTCAAATTAAGAAGCATTTCAGAAACAAACATTCCAAGATCAATTCCCAAAAAGAGGATGAGAGAGCTACACAGACAATTTTCAACTACTTGTTGTTTTCAACTCCACTGAAGAACTGGAAGACTGTATGAAGAAAGAAAAAGTGAATGTAACAAGAGACCAGAAAAAAGTGTGTTTCAAAGATGACAAGGACAGCACTTAATCCATAATATAATGCTTCCTCTGTGGCAGACCTAACTTCCTCTTAAAACAATGTCCTGTTCCTGAAGACACTATAAAAGCTCAGCAATAGAGAGGGCACAAATCAATTTTTGACAAAAATTTACAAAGAAGTCATGGATATTATTTCAGTGCTTATTTTGATCATCTTTGGAAAGTAACAGATCAGAGTTAGTTACAAACATACTTTCTAAATCCAGTCTATAAAATATATTGGCAGTACAGTGGCAATAAAAATATGAAAGCCACATAGTTATCTATCTGTATGCTATTAAACACCAGGCTTCTGCACGCACATCTAATGACAGAAAGATCATCACTATTTGCTACTGTTGCAATACAAGACTCAAACCATACACTCCAACTAGTTCCACATGGCTACACGGATTCTTGATGCACACAGAACCAGACTGCTGCTACCTTCCCCAGGGAAAAGTTACCATTCACATAATGGATGCAAGCAGAAATTCAGAAATTATGGCAGAAATATTAAGTAAACAAAGACTGCCTTTTACTGGACCTTCAATTACCTCACAGAGTTGTGCTCTTCAGTTTAATACAGGACTCCATCATAGTATTACATCTCTCCACAATGAGTTATGTCAGGCAAAATTTTAAGTTTTCTCTTCAAAAAGTGAAATAATAATATAGTATTTTAAATAGTTAACCATCTACATATTCCAAATTCTACCAAAAAACCAAAACAACTTCATATTCTACTTACCATCATTTCAAACAATAGCTATTACTAACCACCAAAAAGTTAGACATTTAACTATGAGTGTCTTGGAATAAACAGACATAATAAAAGGTAATGATTTATAATGTACAGTATCCAGATACTAAATATTTAGTCACACTACAAAAATATGGAAAACCCTACTTTTGAATACATGTTAGCTCAATATTCCTGTCAATAATACTGCCTGAATCACACTAAAATACCAACAGTACATGGCAATGCAGCAGAAGTCATTTTAGGAATGAAGCAGCAGCTGCTGAATCTATCAGTAGGCTATGCCTTCTCAACTCTTACAGGCACTTCGTAACATAGAGAAGGCATGCGCAGTTGTAAACTCAAATATTTAAATCCACTCTGGAAGGCAAAAAGAATGCAGACAACATACGGCCAGCTGCAATTTTTACACTTTCATATAAGAACAACTGACCTTTTATCTTGCTTTTCAACTCACTCTAAAATAGGAAAAAAAAAGTATTTAGGCAGCTTTAACTAGAACAATGTACTACACAAGACACATGAATATCTTGTAGCATTTTATCATGTTTCATCAGATCATGTGCATAAAAATTTTGTTCTCAAATGCTCACAGCCTGTCAAGAGTTGTATTAAAGAGCATGCCAGATTAACCTTATCTCAGAAAGTTAATAATGAGCATTACCACACACACAAAAAATTCTGCTCTCCTAGTTTCTGGTGATGTACATTCTAAACAAAAGGAAGACCATGTACCTTCAGGATTAGAAAAAAAATGCAGGTGGAATTCAAGCTCAGAAGGGGTTACATTAACCTATAAAAATAAAGGCACTAGATAAAATGTTAGGAAGATATTGCTTTAAAGCACGTTCCCCCGTTTTGCGAAGACAGTCCTATTTTATTACTGGTTAATGCATCTTTTACACTAAAGTGTAAAAAGACACAAGGCTGGCCCATGGTCACATTATATAGAACAAAATTTGCATTGCCATCTTCAAAATTAGAAAGTATACACTTCATATGAATTACTGGAAAACATTAATCATCAGAAGTACTAAATAATGAGGAATAATTTAAAAAGTGAAAGATAATACCATAACTTGCCGCATGTAGTGCACTCAGATCAGTATTTAGTCCACCAAGAAAGCAACAACAGGTTCAATTTAAACTCTTCCCATGACAAGGACAGCAAGACAGCATGTAAATTAAATCAAAGCAATTTGCATCAAGTGAATGTTTTTTTCCCACACTATGTGTATTTTAGATCTAAAGGCCACACAAAGCAAACATACTTTGAAATGATCTAGAAAAATAATAAACACATAATAACTCTTCCTAAGATTTCAGACCTCACAGTCTATCCAAGCTAACTCCCTACACACCTATAAATATATTAACTACCTGATCCTCCAGGAGAATGAAGATTGACACCTCTTTGCAAAAACAGAGGCACCCAAGTCATCAAAGTTCAAAAATGAAACACCACTGACGTTGAAAGTGCATAGTCTGAAAAGACTTTGTTTACTCTGTGCTGGACTTTCAACTTCAGAACACACGCCAGTCATTCCAGAAATATTCCATTCTGGTTGATAAAGGATAATTTAAGATGCATTATACAGTAGTAATAACTAATCCCATGGGCTTTTTCTTTTTTTTTTTAACTTGTTGGTGTTGAGAAGCTTCTGAACTTTTTGTGCACATTCAAGCTGAACAGATATAAACAGTATCCAAACAGAAAGTTTCATTCAAGCTAATTACAAGGACAGTGCTTTTGCAGGTTTGTTTTCTCTCATTTTTAACTACAACATCTCTGATTTTTAATAACTGGGATAGGAAGCACAGAAAGTTAAGCTGAATGCTGCACTATCAACTGGATAACAGTTAACAGAGCATTCTTCATAAAGACACTGTATGTTTCACTTTAAAAACTAATGTGGATATGTGGTTCCTCTCGAAAATTTCACTCATTTCCCTGTTTCCATTTTCTGCTCTGCAAGCTGCCAGAAAGTAAAAAACACACTTTTCTATGGGACCCTCCTCCTTCCATGTAATTGCTGAAAATGAGACTTCTCACTTTTGCTGTGCTTCTTTGAAAGTGTCTCAGAGGTCTCTAAACCACAACTGAACATTTCTTCATGAAAATAATTCTTTCCTTCTACCCTAGGCAGGAATTTATCTGTGGCACTCACATCAATCTGACAAACAGCCTTTCAGTTCCACAGAACTGATTATATCACAAAGTTACTTATTAATAGACACAACAGAGTAGAGGTAAAAGAAAAAGTGATCTGCTCTTACCCAGCTTCAGTAGAACTGTTCTCCTGACCTGTGACGTGCTCAGAGACATATACAGTTCCAGCCAGTATTACTGCTTTGCAAGGTTACTAGTGACTGAAAACTACTGACTTCCCTCCACCCCTAAATAAAATGGCATTTAATACATAGAAGAAATATCTATTAGAAGACACAACTATTGTTGACTAAACTCCAGAGTACCAGAAATGTGCACTGATACACACAACTTGCTTCTCCAGGAACAGCATGCATCCACCCATGTTTCTGTCAAAGCCACTCAGACCCGCATGTCCAAGTAAAAGGTCATGCTCTCGAGTCATGCATTAAAGACCTAAATGACAACTTCTTTGAGAACAGAGATTTGTATGGCATTTTTATTTAAAGGCTTAGAACAACCTAATGAGATTTTTCATGATGGGAGTTCTTTTAAAATAAACCACATTTGTGCTAAGTCTTTAGTCACTTCTGAAGGAGAATGATTAGTGACACCTTGGAAGTCCAAACTCGCATTGGTGTATTAAAACAAATTCTAACAATGATTAACTCAATTTTAAGTGATGAAACAAGTTAACAGTGATCCTTCTAGCAAGGAGCAGAGCAAGAAGCAAAATTAGTAAGGTAAGGGTAAGTAGGTGTTTAGCAAGTTTGGGGATTTTGCGCATGCTTTTCTTACGTCTAGTCTCCAGTGACCTCTACATATACAAAATCAGCTCAAGCATGGTTTAGTGGTGGACTTGGCAGTACTAAGTTAATGGTTGGACTCGATCTTAAGGGTCTTTTCCAACCTAAACGATTCTATGATTCTATAAATAAAGACAGCTTGGAATGCTTGGCTTCTGGCATAGAATCAAAAATCCTATGCAAGATGCCTCATCACTATACAAGCATGAACCAGGCAAGGCAGGATGAAATCAAGAACAGCCATACACAAGCAAGAAACTGCTAAGGAACAGTCAACAGTGCAACACCTAAGACTGAGGCTTTAAATCCAGACACAATCTGTAAGTATTGTACCTCCCATGGAATAACTGTGAGAAATCTCCCTGGGCAGTGAACACTGGCCTTGCTTCTGCAGGAATCTAGAGTAGATACTGCATTTAATTTACATAGGGTGTCTTGTTCCTGTAGACACACAGTCTCAGAGTTAACACAATTTAAGAATGTCAGATCTTAGCTTCATGTACTTTCTGGCAACAATATAAGAAAACCTGAGGGAACACTGTCATAGTCATAATGAAATGGTTTCACATATGTTAGATAGAGTACTTCTCTTCTTACTTAATTTAATACTACTTCTAAATTATAAAAGAGCAATAAGCAATGAACTCAGACAAAAGAAGAAAAAAAATCCCATGGGATTAAAATTAAGGCAATTAGTACGCAAGCACAGTATTTCACAAAGCCAATAAGCTTCCCATGCCAATTTCACCTCTGGAAGATCATCATCAGGCTGCGAAAATCAGTCTTGTTCCTAAGAAATTGAAAGTATGCTGGAAACTTAGTATTTTGAATACTGACCTAGAACCCATCCTAGTTTTGTAAAGCAGCTTGTCTAAATAAGTATAGATAACATTAATCATCTAGATATGAAAATGAAATTATTTACAAAATCACGGGGCAAAGTATTTCCTACAACAAATTCTGAAAGCCTGGACAGATGCCTCTTCATACTTGTAAGATGCAAAGTGCA
This sequence comes from Certhia americana, assembly GCA_018697195.1. NCBI lineage: Eukaryota > Metazoa > Chordata > Aves > Passeriformes > Certhiidae > Certhia > Certhia americana. The sequence continues at coordinate 24,032,810 of CM031863.1, forward strand.
ACTTGGAAAGGAATTTGTTTTTATTTTTTAAAATGCCTTTACATCCCAGAAGTAAAAGAACCTTGAATTCTGCAATACAATATATGATCATGGTCTAGGAAGATGGATAGAAGAATGTAGCTTCTCTTCTTTCAGCAGCTCCCAACACATCACCTCTTCAATTCATCATTTTGGCATGCTGTGGATTATGCTGTTAACTGGATCACAGAATTTACATGGATTTAATTATGCCCATTTCTGGGGTTTCTATGAGTTCAAAATTTCTATTTTTAATGCACAATAGTTTAGTGATCTCTAAAGCTACCTAAGGATAATTCTGTCACGAAAAGTGTAAGGGGGGTAAAGGCTCCCCTGCCTCTCTTCTGCCCTTACTAATGCCATCCCTTTAAGAGACCTACCAGGAAGAAAAAAAAGCCCACTGAGTGAAACACACAGTTCTTGAGATTGGGTTAACACTGTCAGAGATGCAAACAGGGACTATTCCAGGTTTAGCAAATGCATCTGTACAGAGATTAGTGACTCGAACAAGTATATAAACAACACATGGGGAACTTAACTTCTTTCAAAGAACCTGTACATTTGTTTTGCTAATGCTATCTTCTACAGCAACTCCAAGCCTGTGGTGACATCATATCTTTTCAATACTGGTGTACCACAATGATCAATTCAGCAACTTCACAGTTAAACGTAGGAGTACCTCTCCAAATCTACAGGACCTCTGACATAGAGAAAAATCTGTCACACCTAGTTTCAATATACTTTCCCAGTGATTAAACCAATCAAATCAGCATTTTAGATAGAATATTTTACCATAATAATCAATGGAACTACTTAAAAGAAATCCACAAACAACAAAAAGCACTAGCCTTTTTTCATCACTAATTGAAACAATACAGTTGGGCAAAATTGTCTTAGCATAGTGTCAAAATTGCAAGAAGAATAAAATTCTACATACACGCAAAAAAGGCCACATTATTAATTCTATGTTGTAAAGTGAGCATTTTTCACATTTTGCAGTAAGTTATTCAACATTTACTGTTGCACTTAGCAGGCAATGTAATTACATACATTGAAAGGATTTAACTGTAAAGGTGATACCACAGTAAGAATTCAACCATTTGAGATGGGACTATTTTATCATCAATGCTTGACACATACTCATTATTTGCACTTCTAATACTATTCAATGATACAGCCTTTAAAATACAATTTTACAAGCAAATAATGCAAATTTGCCAATTACAATTTAAGTAAGGTTCACAATGAAGTCTTTTGGACACTTCTGAAAACATTTTTCCTTTTACCATGACCAACTGGATTTCAGAAAATGAAGTATGAGTTTGCACAGAATAATCTTTGATGAGTTTACAGTACCTCCTCAAAGAACCAGCAAAACTTTTCACTACACAACTGTTCAATAGCAGAAGTAGTCACTACTAGCTCAACAGTTTTAGTTCAGCAGGAGCACTTTTACCAGGTACCTATAACCAAGTTCAAACATTACGACTATGATGACAAACTACCTTTTTTGTGCTACAGATGGCTGTTCTTAAGGCAGAAAAGTGGGAATGTGATGAAAGAATTTGCTTCAAGATGAAATCTCCCCTTGTATCAAACAACAAGCTCTACTTGGAGCTTTTCTTTGGGGAGCAAACTGTTCCTTCCTACTAGAAGAGCCAAAAAGGCAACAATTAAAGGAACTACAAGTAACTTGCTGCACATCTTGGCTGTAAGCATAGTACAGTTCCACTTTTTAAAAGTTTACTTTAACCAGGACAAAAAGCCACCAGCAATACCACAGGTCCTACCAACTCAGCAAACTATTTCTGGGAAAAGGGAAGGACAATGAGACAATAACAGCACCGGCAGCAGCTAATTACTCTATGCCAGCAGTAGGTAGTGGACTTCAGCTCTCACTATCATATCAACAGAAGTTTCTGCCAGGGCCCCTACAACTGCTCCTAAAGCCTTCTGAAGGGCGAAGTTATCAGAGAGGATGAAGGATGCCAATGAGCTTCCCTCCAGCTCCTTTCTAGATGTGTTTTAGACAGCACATTTCTCCACTTCAGATCCACATTTGAGAAAAAAACATCAGGTTCTATATTTAACTTCTCCAAGACTTTTTTACATGGAAGTCCAATACAGACACAATCAATAAATCTTAGCAATCACAAAACTGGAAAGTGATGTCACTTCTTGCTCTTGTTTCTTTCTAATCCTGATCTGCTAAAAATCAGCTATTCTGTTGTAATGAACAGTAGGAAACAGTAAGGTATTTGTATATGAACACAACTTGGCATTCTAAACACTTGACAGAGTACTAACACCCTCACACCATACATGACCATTTCAGCAGATGTCAAATACAATAATTAGAACAACACAATGTTAATGTTGCAATAAGGGATGATAATTCGGGTAATTTTCCCAGAAGATGAGAACAATCTATATTCAGTTGATCATTTATGCTATGCAGTGCATTTTTACCAGCAATCTGAGTTCTTGAACACTACAGTTACTTACATAGTTTTACTACTATGGATAGTAATTGCCTGACCAGACTCCCTATAATATTTTTGTATAAGAACTTTCACCTTACACACTGCTGTCTTGAAAAGACCAGAGGCAATGAAGATTCTTTTTGATAACATTTGTTTACATTATTTTGATGAATGTTTGAGACTAGGAATTCAGTAACAGGTAAAAACTATGTTCTGTGACTATTTTTATATCTCCTTCCCCACCCACAGGCCTCCCTCCCCCCACACCCCCTAAAATCCAACTAATTCATTATGATATAAGATGGCAACAAATTTTTTTCCTAATATGTAACGCTAGGACAGTTTCAAACTCTCATATACGTCATCCTCCTCTGTATAATACAAACACAGTGACAGCTCACAGACCAAGACATTTCAAGAACTCTTCATTAACAGATGGATTTTAAAAAACAAGTTCAACAATCTATTTAACATCTTACACGAAACACTTCTGCTAAAGCTGGACATAGAAAATAACTAAAAACTCCTACTTGGAACAAAATAGAGAAGTGACTTTAATTCATTAAAATGTTAGAAAATATCTATCAATATATCTGGATCAAGTTGCATAAAAATATTCTGCAGATACTTTTCTTAGGCTTCATACAATTTTCCTATATGAAGGATTATAAGTAACCTTTATCATTATTGAATTTTAGTTCTCACAGGTACTCATTTGTTTAATTGGGTAGTTATTACTAATTTCTAGTATTAACAAATAAAAAATAATATGCCATTTTCAATGGACGTTTTTTAAAAGTGATGATAACACTTACAGATTAACAAGAGAAACTTAAATCCCTCATAATCTGAAGAACATCTATTCAGGACAATTATAGTGCAAGTTTCTTTACTGGCATTACCTAAGCTTGCAGACATTCCTAAAGGTAGGAAACATGCCATGTGTGTACTCACTCAAAATCTGTGACTGCCAGTTATCAAAGATATTTTTTGAATTCTTAAGAGGAACTTAATATGTCAACTTATGTTTCATAATTTATGTTTTCTGAAACAAAATTAACACTTCACATTGAAATGGGTTCAGCCTGACTACTCAGCAGCCTGCTGTCATATCAATGTATTATTAACCCTTAGCAATAAAATAGATCTGGATTGCACCTTTTAGTAAGGCTTGTTTATCCAACATTGCCTGATTCAGCTGTAAACCAACACATTCCCTTCTAGCAACTGCAGAGAAAGAGTGTGAAACATTACAAAATGGCTTATTGTTGGGGCCAGAAACAGAAATTGAACATTTCTGGCTTTGGTAGGCGTTTGTAATGAGTTCTAGATTCAATCAGCCAGATCTTCAGTATGAAGAGATGTTAATGGGAAGTTGTGAAGTACATTATTTCAGTTCTATTTGAAAATTCCATAATAAAACTATTGTTTAACATAACAGCAAAGGCAGAGTGTGATTATTTTGCAAACTTTGGCTATTTGTAATACAAGTGATTTGGATTCTTCTTCTATTAAGGAGGTGATATAAATTACTTAATGGCTGAGATCTTCAGTACTGTTCTTCCTAGTATTTACCTAACTGGCTTAGTTACTCAGATTTAACTCTGTCCCAGTTTGATAGGTTTTCACTTCCCCCTCCAGTGGCTGAAAAACATTTGAAGGAAGGCAAGTATGACCAGTAAAGATGAGACAAACACAGGGTGAAGATCTACAATTTAAGGCACAAATAGTTACCTATTTCTAGGTAGAAAAGCCAGTTGATTTTATCAAAAACGTTAATGCTGAAGGAATAGACAAAGGACCAAATCCAAATAAAGATGCAACCACTAAAGAAGATTAGTGGTTTGGGGGAAACAAGGCAATACCCATATATTCTGACAGCCAGAACACTGAGATATCCTCTTGAAAAACAAAGCCTCTTAAAATCAACCCAGTGAACCATTACCTACGAAGGGTACTGCAGCAGATTCACACAATACTTTAAATCAACAGGTGTTGTCTGTACCCAGGCTGACTTTAGTAAGAAAGGAACAGGCTCTAACACACAAGAAGTTGAAAACAGTTTATGTCAATACACTACTCCACTGTAAAAAAAAAAACAACTATTTTAAATTCAAACCTGAAGGCAGTAGCCTCCAGATACTATCTATGCAAGGAAGGCAGATTGAAGGTTATATAAAATTTGTGTAGTGTTCTCTTTCACATTATTTTTTATACTGTTTCAAGAAACTAACAGCCAGTACACTACTGCTTTCCTTCACTGTGGTTTATCTCTTACTAATACTTTTCTCACTGCCACCATATGCTGAGTCAGAGAAGCAGTGGTGGAAGGATGCTTCACTGCATACCATCTGAGTACAAAAATGAAGCCATTTTAAGGAAATATCTATCTGAAAACGAAAACTGTACAAGGGCAATAAAATAGATTCCTTAGTGCCACTTACCTTTCTGTTGTATGAAGGCAACAAGCTTCTGTAACATGGATTTCTGTACAGTAATTTGAGTATCACCCAGTGATATGAAAAATCACATACCAACTTAGGTGCTGAAAAATAGTTCTGTGTTCCACTATGCACCACACCCACCCAAGAATGTTATCAGTGTATTATAGATATATCTAGATCTTTAAAGAATTTATGTAGAAAGTATTCACTAGATTATAACCTATACTTTTGTTCTTCAAGATGATATATCAAGTAATTTTCCCATTCCTCTATTTTAACAGGAAAATTCTCAGCAGAGAAAGCTGATTAAAGACAATAAAATTGGAAGATTTGTTTTTCTAACATATTGTTTCAATTAATTCTTCTGCTCTAAGGTGTTTAACAAGCTAATGTATCCATGTCTGGAGGGCACTAGGCAGAACAGACAAAAAGAGGCTATTTGTTCAAAATGGAGTGGGTGTGATTCTACAGTCTCACAAAACATTCATCCATCATGTGAAAGGTAATGTAAAGATATTAGCCATATGAAATAGTTTATATTTGCAAATGGAGTGTACCTGTAATCCAGCAGTAAAAAATAAATTGTAGTACAGAGACCGCTACTCATCCCCTTCTAAACACCTATAGTCCAGTAAAAATGTAAAATACTAGAAAAATTATACAACGCAGAGTATAGAAACACACAGACGATTGTTTTCTGCCCCACAAGATAAAATATCCAAAAGAAATAAAATCTTCCAAAATGAACAGGTAGGTAAGTCACTGGCTTCTTAAGACAACCAGCATCAGTGCAAGAGAAAAATAAGTATAGCCATATGAATTTACAAGGTCATGTGACACTCGTGTATACAGACACTCCTCCCTTCCCTCCCACCGTCAGTGATTTTCTCCATGCAGAAAAAATAATATACCACTCTCCCAGTTGATGAAAACCAATGGAGGCATCACCCTTGCTTGGGAGGCTCTTCGCAAACCAGTCTGCCTTCCGCAAGTCGTTAACGGCTAAAAAGCTTAACAGATTCCAGGTCTGGCGTTTGGTTTTTAACCCCTCATTCCTTTTTGCACCAGGATCGAGGATTTGCGCGTTTTGTTCCGCGGGTGGCAGAGCGCGGACCTGCGCCGGGGACCCGAGTGCCTGCGGCTGCACAGGGTGGAGACTCACCCAAGCTGACATTGTCTGGATACCACACACCACATCCATCCCTCGCGCATCCCCGCCTCAATTCCCAGCCTCTTCCAAGGCATGCCTCATTCGGGGAAAACCCGGGGGGCACACACACACACACACACACACAAGAAGCCTCCACCAGTCAGCAGAACCTCTCTAGCAAAAACCCCCGATGGTGTCTGGGGCGTGGAGGAGCGCAGGGCAGAAGCACGGGCCGGTAAATGCGCGCCCCTCCCGCACCCCTTCGCTTCTGTGCTCTCGCCCAGCCTCGGCGGTGGCGAGGGGGCCGAGGGGACGCGCCAGGAAACGCCGCCCGCGGGCTCTGCCACCGCCGCCCCTCAGAAAAGAGCGACACCGTGGCTCCGCCACTCACCTCGCCCCGGCTCCGGGGGAGCCCCGGCGGGCAGCGGCGACGCCCCACAGAACAGAGGAGTGAGGCGCCGGGTTCGCTCCCGCTCGCTGCCGGCGGCGGCACCTGGGTCCGCTCCGCCCGCAGACCCCCTCGGCGGCTGCCGCTGCTGTTCCTCCTGCCGCCACTAATGGTGGCCGCTGATACCGGTTCCTTTCGCCGCTCCCTTCCTTTCCCGTTCCTTGTTTCCGCCGAGCGCGGAACCGCCTCCGCCCGGCGGCCGCGGCGCGCCCCTGCCCAGGAGCGGAGACGCCGCTCCCCACACGCCGCTGCCGCCCCAGCACCGCCGCCGCTCCGGGCTCCCCCCGCCGCTCACTTCCGGCGCGCGGGCCGCGCCTCGCCCCGCCCTGCCGGGACCGTGGCCAGCCGCGGGGGGC
>CM031863.1:24040108-24078146 GCA_018697195.1 Certhia americana
GTGCCGATCGATCCCCGCAGGAGCCCATCGATCCCCGCCGTGCCGATCCGCCGGTGCCGATCCCCGCGGTGCCGATCGATCCCTGCGGTGCCGTTGCCAGCGGAGCGGGTCCGCCCGTGCCGGGCGGTGGCCGGCGCGCTCTCGGCGGGCGCTGCCCGCGCTCCAGGCGCCTTGGGGCTGCGGTTCCGACCGCAGGTAAAGACTCTGTGGGACGTTCCCTGCTCCGGTCACCGAAGGTTTCTGTTGTCAGCAAATTACCAAATCCTACCGAAATCCTCGGTTGTGTGCCCCGCTGACCATGGGCCAACTGCGGACCGCGCCGCCCCGGCTACGCTCTGCCCCGGCGGAGAGTTTGCCCCCGTTTCTTACCCTACCACAGCTTCAGGAACGAGATCACCATTTCTAAAGTTACTTACAAAATGGGAAAAACGCATTGCTTGCTACTGCAAGTAGTGCTATAGGAGAGGAGATTCGCATAAATACAGTTTATTGCCTGAGGGCTCCAAGGTCCAGCGCAGGAGAGGTGGCGTGCAGGCTGCCTTCTACCGGGAACACGCTTCTGTCTATTGTGACAGAGCACAGGCATGTTTTACATCAGCGTTTATCTATCAATATTTGACAGGCAGAAAACTTCAGTCAGTTAAAGTACAGTATTTTCCATAAATGTGAACAATTTTGCAAAATGACGCTTGTTGTTTTACTTTTGTAATTTACCAAAGAGATTACAAGCTAGGTCAATAGCAACGTGAACATCTGTTTAAAATACAAGCTAGTACATGGAGACAATTATTTTGTGTACATGTGTACATACGATTCAGTAATTTGAGAAACAAAGTTCACCCATATAATTCTAAAATCTAAAATCTTTGCTATATAAATTCACCTTAACATGTAATCACTCGAAAATTCTGGACAACGTAATAAAATGTTGCCAATTAACAACATCCCAGACAAGTTAAGATCAAAGTTATGGATGCAAAAATGTATAAAATATTAATATGGAATAGAAATACAAGCATTAATCACCAAGAGACTACAGTAGTCTTCTGGGGTTGCAAATAAAATATTTTTAATCCAACTGTTCCAAATTCTAGACTGCTACTGGTACATTGCTTCTCAGTTTGTGAAGTTCCATAATTAAGAGGTGTCTAGGCTCACATTATTTAATAAAAGTGATAAGTACTTCAGTTTTCAGTGCTGTTCTGCACTTGCTGCATATCAGCAGTGAGAGGGAGCTGGCAGAGACTATAAGCCTGATGTTATCAGCAGGTTTAGACTTGGTCTGCAGGTTCTATTAATCCCACCACACTTTCCTACTGATCCTCCTTGACCCTGAAGGGATTAGAATGACAACACCTCCCCCAGAAGCAGATTTGAGATGGTCAAAGGAAGCACAGGCAAGGCAAGGAGCAACTTGGGTGTGCCATGGCCAGGTTCCTTACGGCAGCTCCATGGCAGCTGACCCAGAACAGGAGCGCTGCCGAGTCTCACATTCTGCATCACTGCACCTCAGGAACTGCACAGCCATGAACTGTGCAAATCTTCATACCCTCAGCTATGAAATTCTCTCAAAAGGAAAAAGAGGCTGCAGCTAACTACTGCAAACTCTGCTTTTGGCATGTGGAAATATTATTCTCTTATATCAAACTTGCTAAGACACTAAGTTGTCCCTGAGCCTGAGTAGACCAATAAACAAAAGAGTTAATTTAATGTAGGGTAGAGATCAGAGCTAGACTATTTTAAGCTTGAGGACCAGATTGGATCTGTGTGCATCCTACAGAACCACTATCCAATTACAGATGCAAGTTACTGAAGTAAAATCATCCCCAGGCCAAGGAAATAGTACATACCTGCAGCAGTTGGGTAAGGTTTTCAGAGTAGTACAGGAAATTAGTCATACATCTGCCAATGAAATTAACAAGTAATGAATTAAAAAATAAGTGAAGCCTTTTGAGTAGGTTAAAAGGTCAGCTTAAATGTATATCTGCATTGAAATAAAAAAGGATAAAATGGATCATTTTTTTAATCAGGGCAATAATTCCATGGTTATTGACCCATTCTTATCCCCAAATGCTGTCTATCAATCTCAATACTGCTTGTAGCTAAGCACTGTTGGCAGCTGAGCTTTATTTTGAATCCTTCTTAGGTTTTATTTTCTGTATTTAAATAATTCTGAATAAGAAAACATAAATAAGCAAAGGTTGCATAGGCTTCTGGATCATTAGAAATTGGGAGAATTTCCATGAAAGACACACCAAGCAAGGGCTGGAAATATAAGAGTTCAAAATTAACAAAAAAACTCCCATCTTGATTGCTTTGTTGGACCTAAGAAAGCTCAATGACTTGTGCAGTAGAAATTCCACATTTTGGTAAGACTTGCCGAGTCTGACCCAGATTGTCAATCAAAACTATGTGTGTGGGCATATATAGGTACATCCATATATCCATGCAACTGCACCATCATGGAACCTTGAGCACCTATGATGCCTGCCAGCTCTAGCAAGGACAAGAGCAGTCTGACTCTTTTCACCTGCTTCTTTATAAATTTCTTTTGCCAGCTACAGGGTTCAAGGCACAAAATCATCAAAAAGCCTTTCCTGTTCATCAATAGCTTGCTCAGCCTATACTATATCTATCGCTGCTCACCTAGCTATAATGGCATTGCCAAATGGGAATTCTGACAAAATATTAGAGTATTTAATAGCAACAGGTACAGCACCCATAGCCATTAACATCAATAATTCAGCTCGTCCAGACTTACATATAGAATGTTTTCTCTCAGATCTTATCTATTGTTCATAAACAAGGATGTCTTGAAGGGATGTCTTCTGACCTTGCAACAACTGGTATGATGACAGCAGTAGCCTGTAATAGGAATGCAGATTTGGACAATAACTTCTGGGGTTTCAAGTCAGCCAGCATGATACATAAGCCACAGCAGAAACTCCTCATGTTCTAGGTTAAGGCCACTAAGCTTCCTCAGGGCTACTGTTTGGTGGGAAGGCTGCTGCTATTTGCATGGGGGAACAAGTTCAGAGGAGCACCAGCACAAACACTGGAGTAAAAACACTGTTTTCTGGACTCATTTAATCAGTGTAAATGAGAAAAGTCTTAGCTAATTCCAGTTGAAGTACTCCTGAATCACAGGGGGATGAGAGCACTGAATCCAAAGCACAGAATGTCTGTGGATGAAAATATAACCAATGCACTTTCCCTTCATTCCACCTCTAAGAACTAGAGAAGTATTCAGTCTTTCTCAGGTGATTCAGTGATTCTCAGGTGAGAATAAGCTACTTCCTTAGAGCCAGAAATGAAACCTTGTTCATAGCCAAGGTTTGAATTCTGCTCTCATAAATGCCAAATCAGTCCCTTGCTTGGGAGGCAACTTCATTACAGACTTACTATTGACACTCTTTTTATGGAAATGTCAGCATTGCAGACCAGCAAATTATCTATAGCATTCATTATTGCTATCAGTCCTTTTAATGAAGACTCAAATCACCCCATCACACATCTCAATAAATCAGCACGGCTAACACATGCCAAAAAAACCATTTCTTCTTGACCCTCAAAGCAATCAGCTTACGCTGCTGAAGCAGGAAGCTTGTTTGTCCCCTGCATTGTTGTAATCTGGTGCATACAGCTGCAAATGTTGTCTTTGCTCACAAAGCTTCTTAAATCCCTTTTTTAATTCTACTAAACTCTTTGCCTTGATGACAGCCCATGACAATTGGATTCCATAGATAGAAAATATACTGTGTGAAATTGCATTGAAAACGTGTTCTGGAAGGTTTTGCTCTATGAATTGGGGCATAGAGGCTGCAATTAGCTGACTTCACTGCACAGTTGATGAAATTTCATCTCATGTGAAGTTTCCCTAGCCTACATGATCTCAGCTACCCTCCATTACTCTTTATTCTGCACAGTTAACTTTCTGGTTCCTTTTTAAGTCCTCTGAGGCAAATCCTGGCCCTCATGAATGTATCAGAGCACCTGTGCAGCCATGCACATAAAAATAGGGAAGGAACAACACACAGACAGATTAGGATCTTCCAACATACAGGGCACCACAGGGACTTTCTGGACTCTCCTCCCAGGATAAAGTCAGTAATTGATTTTAATGGGAGCAGGACTGAGCTAATGCTGGCACTTTGGAAAATCCCACCCAAGGGATTCAGTGATATTGAAAGTGCTCGAGGCAGGTTAACTGCAGGCATTTTCACTAATGGGGAATGGAGCAGTTGTCTTTATTAATTTTCCTTTTCCAAAGTGCAATTAGAATGTATGTATTTTTACATCCTTAGGAACAAAATAATGTAAAATGCTTCTATTTCTAGAGACTTTACTGAAAAGCAAATAAATGAGTGATTTTTTGCAGCACAGTTAAAGGCCTTAACATCTATCACACTCTGCAAGAATCTATTAATACTCTCTTGCTGCCCTTCTTTTTCCTTCAGCTCACTTAATATGATTACAAGGGAAAATAATCTCAGTGTGGGTCCCAATCACAGCAGATGCACTGGCTATTTGCAAAGCAAGGTTTTTCATCATCTTCCTGGAGACAGGAGAACCAATACTTTTCTATCTGACCATACCTTCAAAACCAAGAGAAAGAAATTTCAATAGTGAAGATGAATTGGAAAATGGCCATTAACATGGGGAAAGAAAGATGGCATGAAATGGAATGAGGTGTAAACAACAGGAAGGGGGATGATGTGAAAAAATGGTAAAGCTGAGGATATCGTTATGGCCAGTTATTGGAGAGGTCACTACAGGGCAAATGTGGTCTAAAAAAAAGGAACCAAAGCTATGGCAACAATTTTGCAGACAACTCTACAAGTAAATACAGTCTTTAGCTGTCTCTGAAAACTATGAGATCACTCATTCATAAAATGCTGAGGTTCTGGCACATTATTCACTTAAAATATAAACAGTGATTCTTTTCCATACATTTATTCAAACAACATTACAATTTTAAGCATAGAGGCAAACATCACCACTTCAAAAGATCCCATTGCTATAGTGTAATGGCAGAGATTTGGTCATTAACATCACAGCAGAATACCAGAAGTTTTGCAGTCTTAAGAACCACTACTTTATAAAACTATAGAAAACCACTGCTATAAAAAATCAAATCCACAATATATACTGAGGGAGGCGAGTGGCAGAGTGGGGTGGAAAAAGAAACTCAAGTTTGTTTCTACTTGCTACTTCTACCTCGTGATTCAAACTTTTCCTGAAAAGCTCTTCTTGCAATGTTCCTGATATGACTTTACTGACTCTTTAGGTATAAAGGCTGTGCTTGATACCAAACTGGAAAAGCCTCAGGATAACCCAGGGGCCTGCATTAGGCATTTCTCTGTGTCAGTCTGGAAAGCATTTCTCAGAAGATCTTACGAGTTCATGTTATCTACATTACCATTACAGAAAAGGTGTAAAAAGTAGCTATTTACCTTTCAGATTACTTTTAACCTATTTTTACTTCTTCTATGATGACATTTCTCATTTTAGACTGAAAATTCAGTTCAGTTCAGAAGTGACATCTTTTGCTTACCGAGGTAGAAAAAGGGCATTTTAATGTAAATGTTCAAATGTCCTTCCACACCAAATACTTTTTATGCAGTTAATGCTCATTGAAGAATAATTACCTGCTATATCTGATTTAATAATTCTTAAAGTGTAAATGATTTTATCAATGGGCAATAAAATAGAGTTATCAGTTACATTGCTGCCTGAGAGAGAACTGAATTTTGGATCTTAAAAAAAGATCACTGTGAAAATCCAAAAGACTACATTTAGTTTCCTTTCTTTACAGAGGGAAATTCAGCCAAACCCATTTATTCACTGGCCATAATTGCAGAGGGAGCTTTGTCTGGATGCATCGCAGCAATGTGACACAGTTTCTGGAGCTGCAGTGACAGATTGACACATCCCTGGTATACTCAGTACTGGCAGTGGTTTGTTTTTCCAGTTACTATTAACTGTTCTTCCCCAAATATCTCCAGCCACATCTTGTCCTCAGATCTCATTCTGGAAAATGACTTGCTAAAATAGACTTTTCATTTCAGGAGACAGCTGGCACTAATTAAGTTGCAAGACCAGGTAGAAAGTACAGCTTTCTTGAGAAGTTCTGTTATTTAACTGACCAAACATTTACAGAGCAGAATTATTTTTTTCCTGTCATTTTTGTACATATATGATATATTTGACATGTATATTGTAAATCATACATTAGGATTTACTGGAATTTCTGTCTTGACCGCTTAAGTGACATTGGCTGTACTGTTAACATTTTTTAAAAGTAGTTTAAATTGGTGCAGTTGTTCTTTCAGTGAGTGCCTGAAAATAGTTGTGGGAAGTTTCAGATTCTTTTTTTTTTGAACAGCTGCAGATAACTGCATGGTAGATTTTTGAACTGTAAATTTCAACATTTTTATTACTGTAGTTTGAAATTTCTACAATTTATTTTAAAATTCCCATTCTGAACTGAAAAGTGGAAAATAAACATTTTTGCATGCTTAATGTGGTCTGGACTTATCAGAGAGAGCTGTCATGATTTTTTGAATAGTTTTAGTGACAAGGCAGGAAAATTAAATGGCACTTGAGAATAATTCTGAAGATTTTTATACAAGATTTGATGAGCAAAAATCCAAGCAATATTCATCAGTAACACCTTCAAAGAAAATTTCCTTCTTGAATCATAATGTGTACTTTTGAGGTAGATGACTTGGGAGCATTTTCTGTATAGGAAAATTCAACTGCCTTAGCTGTAAGTGGGATTTCTCTTAGTCTAAGACACATGTGCAGAATTATATACAGATCACCCATACACATAATGTATGTTTGCATGTAATTTGTTCTCAAGTACTCAGGGATTACCTTTAACTAAATGAAGAGTGGGATTAAGTGAACATATGGTGTTAAGAAAGCTGAAAATAAAATCCCCCTCCATCTTACTCTACCACACTTATATTGCTCATTAGGGGATTACTTCTAAGTCTGTGTGGACAAGCTTTCTGAGGAAGGAACTGAGAAGCATAACATTTCACAGGTTATGAGACAAATCCTGCAAAATTATACTGCCTAAGTGAAAGATACCTTGTCTTTAATTCAAATCTTGAAACCCATTTTTCACTTGTAGTGTATCAATGTGTACATGTAGAGAAAAAAGACCCAGTCAATTCTTTTGACTCATGTTATCTCAGGTAAGTTTTCTGTAAGTCACACTACAATCATAACTGGATGCTGCCTTCTTATTTAACATTTTTTTATAAATGCAACTGGAAAGCTCATAAGCCAACATTGAAGTGACAGATTTTCAATCAGAAAAATCTATACAGTTATTTTAACAAGTTATTTGTGAAATTAGATTTAAACCTCATGATTTTCCTGATTATTTACCTCACAACTAAGCTTAAAACAGATGTGAAAAACTTGCAACATCTATTGTATATGCCAGCTAGTAAGAAACTGAATAACAGAGTGTGAAAATAACATCAAAGGACAGAGCCCATGCAACTCTATGTTTTTGTATTTAGCTAGTGCAGCCCAGTTTTCATCCTCACCAACATCAGTTCTCCCAGTCACCTTGGAAGCATCTTACTGGCACTTCTCTTTCTTGAGCTCTGTGTGTGTGTGTTTGTTTGCTAGGTGATTCTGCTGTTGTGTTACTCCTTCCAGGGCCTCCAGAACCTCCCAGAGGTCCATTAATGTTAACCAATTTGCCCCACCCTGTACATCCTCTTCACATAAGCTTAAGATTCTTGTAAAATTCATCAAAATCTAACTATTTCTTCCACTTCTACTGATTAGTTGTCCTCCTATAATGCCAGGCTACCTTCTTGGTGTTCTCAAACTCTCTGGTTCCTGGTGTTCTCAAAGACTCTGGACCATTCTATGAAGCCACTGCATGGTCCCTTACAAACCTCCTTCTACATGTGCTCCATTTTGACATCTCTAAAGTTGATAACACCACCAAAGCAACCAGTAGGAATACAAATGTCTCAGAGCAGCAATCTGCCACTGTTTACAATGAACAAAATCTGTGTGTGCAACTGCCTTGTTTTATTTTTGCTGTTCTTGTCCTTCCTTTCCTATTTCCTCAACAGGATATTTCTCCACTTTTTTTATTGTGTTAAAACTCATTTTATCTCTTTAGTAAAACATATGTCCCCTGCCACATATGTGTGAGTATCTGGCATAAACAAGCACTGAGAGCAGAGGCAGGACCTGGGTTATCCCACCCCTACTGCTGCCTGTGCTGTCAATACTGACTCAGGCAGCAGGCAGCAAATCCCACAGATCCAGGCTGCATCAACTGTACAACAGACGGGCTGCCCTAGCAGCAAATGTGCGAGCAGTACACCTGGTGCCCTCGGACAGTGGGCAGCTGGTCTGGTTAAAGTGGCCAGCCTGGAGACTCTCAGCTACTGAGCTACCTGGGCAGAGTGACAGTGCAGGGCTGCTTCAGTAGCTCCAGACAAATAGCTCCATCCATCTTATTCCATCAGGACAAAATTTTTGCACAGGAGCCTGAGTTCTGTTACAGTACAATAATAAATGCTACAAAAGAAGCTGGTCTTTTAGGGGCTTATTCCTGCTGATTAACAAATGCATTGGAGAATATTCAAGGTGACAGGCTGTGCTCAAGTCTCACCAGAAATGGGATCTGGAATGCAGCTGCAGGCATGTCCCCAAGGCAAGTTGTGTTGTGGTAGCAGTGAGGGTCACAGCTCTCTAAGCTGGGCTGCATGTCTGCTGAAGCAGGCAGGCATCCTACACTGCCTACTCCTCTGCTAGGACTTCAGTGTAGGGATTGAGGGGTGGTGCCAGGCCCCTTGCAGCTGCAGGAGGATGTGGAAGGCTCTTAATGCCCTGGATGTGGTAAGGCTCTTAATGCACTGGCTGCTTCCTGGAAAATTCTCCTCTACCACAGCCAAAAAACGGTGATGAGCAGGGTCTGTGCAGCTGGACCAGGCCAGGGAAGTGAAGATTCAAACTGCAGCTTCTCCTTTAAATAGTTTATGATTGGTGCTCACTTTGGGTTTTGTTTTACAACTAAGCAGAAAACAGCCCCAGCAGCACCCCATATGTTCCTTGTCTTTTGTTTGCTTGGGCATGTTTATTGTACAGGTTTACTTAGGATCTAGCTATGACTGTATCATGGGCTTGTTGTGTACATTGTCAAAGACATGAGACTGAGCCCAACACCTGTGTTTAAAACATTATGGTTGTGTCTGAAAGGTCAGAAAAATGGGCGTTCCGAGCTATTCTTATAACACTGTAAACAATTTTAGCTAGCTAAATAGAAATTCTGCCACTAAATACAAGGGTCAGATTGCAACCAGATTCTCAGCATGCCAAGCCCACATCAGTGTTCTAGATTTCCCTTTCAATGAGTAACCTGGCAGTGCCTTGTGCTAAGCAGCAGTGTCCTTGTGCAGAACTGTTGTTACCTACTCCCTGCTCATCTGACTGCTCCTGTGCAGTTTCACCTTTCACTGTGTGACAGTGGACTCTCAAGTATCCCAGGGCATACTGAAGGAAGAAGCATAAGTTCTCCTCCAGATAAGAATGCACCCAGAACCTGAATTATTGCTGCTCAGAAACCTGTGTGCAGAACAGTGCACGTATTGAAGCTCAGACTTATTCTTTGGAAACAAATGTCCTCCTTTCAAAAAAGATAATTCTCCTTCTACCACATTCTTTAGTCTCCAAAACATCCCTAACCCTACCTGCTCTATCCCCATCTTACCCTTGCTGTATGTAAGGTATGTCTAATCAATTTGCTGTTTCTGTTGACCCATTTTTGGACAGCTTAATCAAGCACTCCAGTGTGAAGGTTCAGCCTATTTGGAACCTTCTATAAGCGCTTCCCACTTTAGGATTTCAAGATCCAAATGGCTCAAAATCCAAAAGTGTTGATGTATTTGCTGCCTCCTTTGAACCTAAAGAATCCACAGGTGACAACAAGATGTATGCAAGGAACACTGCTAATTCTCTCTGAAAATCTAAGATTAAGGCTAAATCCACTGAAAGCCTATGCCATTGTATGAAATCAGTCAGAGAAAGGAAATTTTGACAGCATTTATAACTGCAAAGTAAGTGAGTGTCCTTGGAGGAAAGTATTTTGGTCACTGTAGCCAATGCTGAGCTAGTGTAAGCTACACTACAAAGCTTACCAAAAAAAGCATATTTATTTTCCTTTGCATTAGTTGCCCCTGCATTAGGGCTGTGTTTGAACAGTTGGTAGATTCAATCTAGTACAGACCTGGCACATAGTTTCCTGCTACATCCATTCCTGTTCCTTTCTGATCAAGTGTCATGTGGGATTAGGAAAATAAATCTAGACTACAGCAGAGAAGGAGTGTTCATTTTAATTTTTCTAGCATTATTTAGTTTGTGACACAGTATAAATATAGCTGGAAATCAGTGTTTGTGTTCAACTTTACTATGTATTTAACTTAGCCATTCCCACTGAAATGTGTAATCTGTACTAAAGAGAATAACTCTGCAGCATAAATTCCCTTCTGTCTCAGTATTAATTGTATAAAAAAAAGGTCATTCAAGCAGTATTTTAAATTTATGTGGTGGTGTTGTTTGCTTCTGCAAAATCAGCCTTGAGTGAATACTTACCACAGCATGGAAAACAGGGCTGGAAGGGGGTAAGCCAAGGGTGCTTAAGGGCTCACTTCATGAAAGCAAGTTTCTGCTGAAGCTGAAGCAGAACTGCATGGCTAGAAAAGGTCTGAAACCTGACTGCTTAAAGTTAGGAATCTATGTATCAATGACTAAATGCAATGGCCTGGTTTTCCAAAATGATAGACAGGCATCCACATTCTCAATTAAATCAGTAGGCATTGCATATGCTTAACACCCTGGAAAACCAGGGCTCTTATATTAAGGAGTTTAAATATTTGGACACTAAATTTCAACTACTAGAGTTAAAAATCAGAGTATCTAAAGCCTATTTTTAAGTAGGATGTCTGATCTAGTTCTAGAGGTTACAGTTAACCAAGATAAATGATTCCTATGCTGAGCCCCTACTCCTCCAAAAACATTACCCTTATACTGAGATACCTTAGCTGTAGCCTGGGCTGCTAGCTGAGAAACTTGGTTTGAGAACTCTTCTTGGAAACCCTTTCTACAATGATGTTCTTCATATTAGCCCAACAGTTAGCTTTTCCATTCAATTTGAATGCAATTGTTATCAAAGTGCTGTTTGGTCTATTTGGTTTAAAAGAAGGAATCATAAAAAGCAGAAAAAGTGGCTGTGCAGCTTCCATCCTGGGCAGAGGTACCATTTCCCTCTGCAAAGAGGGTGCCTGAAGCCTCAGTGCTCTGAAGCCCTGCTTTCTGGACTTCCAAGTGGGGGAAGGCTGAGGGTTTGGGGGAAATCACCTCAAACAGCTGCTCACAGGCAGGACTGAACTGGAACAGTCATTCAATCACATTGCCCAAGTCCTTTGCCAGTAAAGGCCTAGCCAAAAGCAAACACAGATAAAGGAATTTCCCTGCTTCTAACCCATCAAATAGAAACCTTATTTGGTTCCTCTCACTGCTTGGCCTGGGAGACTAAACAGGTGATCTGCTTTTTTGGTTAACCATTACTATAGTGATTGGCTCCTCTTGAGGGTACAGAGGGAGAGGCACTGTTTCGTATTTCCCACTTAGCTCTGAAAAAGAGATAAGGAAGGAAGGAAGGACACTTTGCTTCAGTCATTGAGATCTTTGTGCCTGCATTTGCACTAGGAAAAGTCATTATGCCACAGGGTGGAACTTGGCTTCATCTTTCTGTTTGTCACGTGGGGCATTAGAAGACAGAGCTAATAGCCACAGTACTACTTCGCAGTCACCACCACAGAGTCCATTCTCTCACCATTAAGGAAGAATATTGGGTTATTACTTCAAATACTCATCAGAGCACCACACAGAGCTCTGCTCATGGCTACCAGCTTTATGGATGCAGAAACCAATCTTTGATATTTTGGCCTATTTTAATAAAGTGCTGTAGGTACCAGGAATCCCAGGCAAGTCTCTGCAGTGCTGTGTAGCTGGCTTGGGGCCCAGCAGAAGCCAGGACCATAGCCACAGGGATGTGGAGATGGTAATTTGGTGCTAGTTTAAGTTAAAATTGCAGTCACGGTGTTTCTGGAGTCTCTGTGATACTCTTGCATCTGCACAACTATCTTTAGTATGAACTTTCAGCATGTAGCCCATTATTTTTCATGCTAGGAAAGGTCCCTTAAACAAATACTAGTTCTTTCAAAGAATTTACCTTATCACCAATCCTTATTTTGAAATGTCCTTGTAAACATGAGATTCCTACACACAACATTTTCTGTTTCCGTTTATTTCTACCCCAACATCAGAACCTGGTAATCACAGCCTGCTGTCCCTGATTTGTCTGGTGGAAGGAAATGGAGGCAAATCACTACAATGAAGGCTTTATCTCTGCAGGGTTTGAAAAAGGACTTAAATAGCAAGTACTCCCAAGAGATTGCAGGGGTCTGAATCCTATTTTTTAAATACTGTTTGGACAGTGTCTATGGTATGGTTCTTTATGTTCTAGAGGCCAAGACTTCCCCAGTAGTGTGAAAAAAAGCTCTCAGAAAGCAGCTGTGTTAGGTCATCACTGTGCTGTTCAGAGGGGGAAGGCTGGTGTTCATGCATCCTGCAAAGCCCTTTCTCCAACCCACCTAACATAGGAAAGACTCTTTCTGATTTTAATGGGTTTTGGACCAGATTTTACCCATGTGTAGTAGTGAATGTCGGTGTGACCCAGATTCAAGAATGAGGTCTGCTGGGTACATTTTACAGGTAAATACTAAGTACTAGGGGGCACCATGATAACAATGCAGGCTCCCTAGAGCAACCTCAGAGCACTCTGCATGACTGAATCTGCCTCAAGCCATGACCTGCATCTTCATAAATCTTTCTGGCATTGGGTAATTTATTCTTTCAATACATCTGTAGGGAAAACTCTATTACTAGGTTATAAGAAAAGAAGTAGCAAGAGAAGCAGGGATGCATTTGTGCTCAACTGGAAGAAGAGCTGGAACTTTTGACAAGTGTGAAAAAAGCTGAGGGCATACCTTTTCTGTCAAAAAACCACAAAAAACAAAACCAGGCTTCTACTTACTTTTATCCACAAAGAGATTTTGTCTGAAAGCCAGAATTAAAACTCAAAAGTTCCTGGCTTAGACCAAAATCCTGCTGTGGGATAGTGTTTCATTATAGAAGTCACTTATCTACCGAAACTATTTAAAGACAGGAAGTGTTATCTGTGGTTAGGATTAATCTTCTCTGTCACATAGTCTGTCTCCCAAATGAGAGATTAATGCAGAGCATAGCTTCCTGACAGGCAAGAAGCATTGTATGGATTTTGTTAATTTCTTTGTGAAGAAGCAAAGCCAAGTAAATTGCTCCATGCATTGCAGGTTGGAACACTGTCAACCAAAAATATCTCAGCTCAGACTGCTCATTGTGCCAGACCTGATAGACAGAAATGGGAAAAGAAACCTCTATCACACCCCAACATCCATGTCTACCTTGCCAAAAAGAGAGAGTGACAAAAATACTGGATATGCAGCAGAAAGTAGGCTGCTTCCACTTGTCCTGACAAACTTCAGTGCTCCTTCAAGAAAAAAAGAGAGTGCAAGAAAAGCAGGGCACAACAGGGAGGTAGAGAAAACACATGGAATGTCAACATGGAATGGCAACATCAAAGATGCTGGTTGAAGAACAGAGGCAGAATGGAAAAAAATGCGACAACTTGAACTGGCATTTTCTGCCTCACGTCCTAAATCAGCCATTAGCACCTTGACCACACTCACAGACAGGGCACAGTGAGACCCAACTGCAAAACATCCTGTCTGGGCTCTTGTCATGCTGACAAGTTGCAGATAGAGTGCACTGTCCTTTGTGCACATTCACAGAGGAGAAGAACTTGTGAGAATAACCCAGGATAAGATTTTACTTGTTTAACTTGAAGGAAGGAGGTCATCACATACATCTTTTGTCTTTCCAGATGGGGCTGCCTTGTCTGCTTTGCTATTTGTATAGCCGTCTACACAGCTGAAATATTTGCATTTTTTTCCTGTGCCCTGCAGCCAGTGCAGCACTATTTGAGCTGGTAACATGCCAGACTCTTACTCAGTTGTAAGACTGAGCTGGTGATCTAGTCGGCTTTGTTATGTTATTGTCAGCCACAGCAGCAAGACAGCAGACATCACCACCAAGATCATCAGAGACCATTCACTCTTAAGGAAAAAAACAAAACTACTGGGTCATAAATTACAGCATAAATGTATTTCTAGCCCAAAATAATATCTATTATTATCAAAATATCTATCCTAGAAAAAGGTCAGGGCGTGGCCTGCTTGTTTTGGATGATATGATGTGCTGCTGTTGATAATGATATGATTTGAGCCATATGGGATCTCCAGAAAATTATGTGCTAATTACGCGTTAATGTGATCAATGCATGAGTGCCTAATGCCTGGTTTTCCTGTGCTGATGTACAGTTTATTCCCCAGCAGATCAACTGCGTGTGAGAACTTCAAACATAAATACAGGAAGTTATTATTTGAAGAGAAAGGAATCTTGGCATGATTCCTTTTTTCTTTTTTTTTCCACTTCAAAATGATGATAGGGTTGTTAATTTCGAATTAGAATTATTCCTGTTTCAGTGGAGAAGATGGTTTTTGAAGTATAAGAGAACAGAACACTGTCTTGTGTGCTACAGCCTGAGTGTAACACAACAGGATCAACCTAGTGCAAACATCCCCTGTTTATCTTAGCAGGACATGTAAAGACTAATTTTGTCCTTTGAGTGCTTTGTACCTTTAAGATAGTATTTCTGAAACCATGGAAGACTCATTGAGACATTAAGTATTGATTACATACAACACAGCTCACACAATGTTTTTGTGGTATACTACTGAATTAACACAGTTTGTATTTTCACTCTTCTTTAAAGGTCTCAAGTTTCAATGATCTGATGGGCAGCTTAGAGCTCTGACACACTTCTTGTCCTCAGTCATCCTTATATACTGCTTGGAAGGGCTGGGCAGCGGCCAGCATCCCTTCCAGTCCCCAATGACACAGGTCCAGACAGAGAGAGAGATCAGAGCTGGCCATAAAACCACAGTGTAATCATACTGTACACTGTGAATGGCTGCACCATTCAGTTTGAACTGTTTCATGCATTCATTACATGTTGAGTTTGGAGAGTGCACTCAGGATCTTAAGCCTGGCAGCTCAGCTTCACTTCATCCTAGTGAAAATAAGGTGTATCTTCTATACTACAGTAGACATGACAACCAAAACCATGCCTCAAGACACAGCTGGCCTTCTCTGTGTTATTTTTTCCCTCTGTGCTGCTTTAGTCTTTTCAGATTGCTCCTTATGGGCAACAGGCTGTGGGTATGTGTTTCTCTGCAGATAGCACTGTTCCTAGCCTTTGAAGCGCCCTCATGTTGTTGTTTGCTCTTTTCTTTATTCCTTCCCATGTAAATAGAGGGGCGGATGCTTTACAGATAAGGGCTGGGAAATGGCTGAATGTGTGTGTCTGTGAAACATAATCAAACAAAATGAAAGCTGGGACTGACCCTTGAAATTTCACCGCAAACATTTTCAGGCATGCAAGCAGCTTAGTTGACTTCACAGGGGCTGTTAGTTCATAAAGGCTATCTGTGTGGAAGACACAGCAAGATGGACACCTTATTGATATGATAATGTAGCTAGCTTGAGGCTGCTACATTGAGATTGTGATAAAGGATGTCTGAGAAAGATAGCAAGTTCATAAAGTGTTTCATTTTAAAGCATGTAGAGTATTATTAGCAGAGCAGCTGTAGCTTTTTATATCGTTTCATAATGCATGTGATCTGGCATTTTGAAATTAAAACCCTTTTTATGGCTGTCTTTTGTCACGTATATTGTGGCCAAGAGCTCTCCTTTTCCAGGGCATTCTCTAACCATATGTGCACTAAGACTCAGAACCCTTTGAAGGACAAAACCTCAGAAACCTTTAATGCACAAAACCATTTTCCAAGAAGAAAATTAGGTGAGTTTGGCAGATTTGAACTAACTAGCTGTAAGGAAGAAACAGCCTGTGTTTTTCTATCCCTGCAGTGGAAGAGCTGAGACATTCCCAGGCGTGGCCCTGGCAAAGTCCAGTGCCCATGTATTTCTGGAATGAATGCCAGCTGCCTCCACATCTTCTCACTCACACATTGAAACACTGTGCAGTCAAATCCATCAGGACTTGCAGAAAACCCTGCAAATGATCTCAGGAGAAAGTAATCTAGGACCTTTTGCTCCTGAAAAAAGAGAAGCCTGAAACTGGACTTGCATTACTGGAGGACAAGAGAGTGTTTTGAATGAAGAACAGAACCTGAAGGTTCTTTATGGGTTCTCTCCTGAAGGAGCTCCTGGGTATTTCACCTCAGCCATTAATTCTACCAGACAAAATCAATGCCAATTTAGAACTCATCCTGATTGCTTTAAACAAAAAGATGGGCTCATGGAAGTACACAGCTATAATATAACTCCTTGGTCACAGAAAGGATAAAGGACTCCTGCCACTAGGTTCAGCCACAAAACCTGCCATCTTCCACCAGAGACATGGAGTAGGTTCCAGATGATTCCATGAATTTGAGAAAACCACCAAACCATTTCTTGGTTTAGTTTTTTCATGTCTGAATAATGAAATATTTTTGCAGAGAGGGATTTAGCTCAGAAATCCCTAGAAAGCTCTTTCTACTCTGAAGGAAAATATGCCAAATATATGACAATGTTGTGACATACACACGAAAAAGAGCAGCACTAAACCCAGCTCCCCTGTAATAGTCTTGTAAACAATCAGCACCTTCTAGTGGATGTGCTAAAATCAATGGCATCTTCACACATACAGGTCCTTTTGAGGCTCAGCTGCCAAACATGACCTTGTAAAAACATTACATTCCTATGAAAAACAAGTCTGGACACTGATAAGCACTACTGGAAAATTACACTTGATCCGGCAGACCAAGAAGCATTAGATTGTTAATCTTTGATCCCTTCAAAGATCTTGTCCACTTAGAAATGAAAACCCATTGTTACCAAGGCAAGGAGGCACCTTTTCACTGGATTAACTGCTGACTACCTAGTGTCTTTTGTTCGTATGCCAAAGCCTGTGTTGCATTGTGCTCTCTCTTCTCCCTCCCAAAATACTGCTGAAGATAAAGTGAGCAACTGTTCCCGCAAGCTTCTACTGCCTGCAGGCCATGCTCTCTGAGCCACCTGTGAAACCAGTCATTTTACCTTCTCTTACACTTCCTGCAGCAGAAGGCAGGTTCATACAGGCTCTCCTAGTCTGCCCCTGCATTTCTCTCTCCCTCTCCCTCTCTCTCTCTCTCTCTCTCTCTCTTCCCCTCCAACTGCAGTAAAACCTTTGCCTGCTATGTTTCTTTGGGTGGCCTACAAACCAGCACAACCCTGCCCAGGATGGCAGGGTAGGGGTCCAGGCACCACCCTGCATCAGTCCCTATTCTGGTGCTTGCTTCTGTCGTTCAGGGACACCATCTGTCCCTTCCCTCACCTCTCCTGGGCTCATTCCAATCCCCACCCACCCGCACCCGCACCTTAATCTAGTATCTGGCATTTAGATTTGACTGACTTTCAAAGTATAAATGGGTCAGGTTCATTTAGCATAGGCTGATAGGTTGTGATTGCAGTTCTTCGTGTGCTGAGTCACTGAGGAGCAGATGTCATCTGCTTCCCGTTTGAGGGAGAGGCACACAGTAAATTAAAAATGCAATATGCACTGCTAAATCTTACACAGCTGTATTCAGCAGAGATGAGTGGGAGTTCAAGACAGTAAAATTACAGGGGGTTCTACTACGAAGGCAAAAATTCAGGGGAAAAGCCTTTGTGTAAGCACTTAGTTCAGTTACCCACGTGTGCTTCAGTAACTGGCTAAATATAGAACACCCAAACTATTGGAAAAGCAAAGAAAATGGAGACCCAGGAAAAATAAGGCACTGATGGTGGTGCAGGAAATACTTCTGAATGAAACCATTCTGCTGCAGCCTTTGTAATGTTCTCAGAAGACCTCAGTTGTAAAAAATGAGTCATTCCTGGGCCTGAGTGTCACATTGACATTATTGATGAGGGATTGCAAGGGATTCATGTGGTAGTAGGGTAAATTGTGTTTGTTTTTACAGACATGTATAAAAATACACATCACTAGCAAATCAAAGCAACAACCACAACATACCAAATACTTTCCATAGGCGACAGAGAGCCTAATTCCCTGAGAGCCAATGACCCCAGCTGCTCTCAGAGCTGAGAACGTCACTCACTGTCAAGACCTGACCCAGAAGAAAGGAAATCAGGGCTGCATTTCATTATTTTGGCACAACAGACTTCAACAGCTGCAACTTGGGTTAATGAACTGCAAGTCAGCTTCCAGAGGCTCAAACCACATCAGCCTTCCCTCAGAATCAGACATTTTTTTCCCTGAATATCTATCAAAATCATTGCAAAACTGAGATCCTTTGTATGTCTCTCAAGCTGCTGGAGTGGAAAAGACACCCTGAGTAAGCATAGGTCAAATGGGGTTAAGCTTGCATTCTTCCCAGAGTTATCTGGAAAAGATTAGAATCCAGCAGTACTATTGGCCACCAAATTTGCTCATATCTCAGCTGAACTCTTGGTATCTTCAGCAAAAGATTGGTTTTTGTTCCTTTATTTTTTTCTCATATATGTTTATGGTACTTACTGACAGTTGACATTGGGAAAAACCCCATACTTCTGGATCTCTATTTGTTGAAAATAGGGAAGTTTTTACTGAAATAATTGCCTTTTTTCACAGGAAAGAAATCAGTTTTTTACTGGACTGAATCTCCTGTAAGTGCAGCCTGTTGGCTGACTAGCTGGGTTCCTGGTTACAATCCTGTTGCACTCCTCCTACACTGCAAATTCTCACACCAGAAGTTTTTAACCTTTAAACAGTCATGATTGTAACTGTAAATGTCCTGTCGTCTTCCTTTCCCTTTAAATCACCTTCAGCCTGGTATCTCACTCCAGTTTCAACAGGATTTCAGGAGAGAGTGACTGAGCACTTTTTTGTCTTTTACAGCCTTTAAGACAAAAATTTTATAAGTTTTTATAAGCTTAAAGATTTGTAGGGCTAAGTAGGGGATTTGAAATACCCAGTTTCAATGAACAAGTTTTCAGGCAGTAATTTCCCAGAAGGTGGCTTGGAAAAATGCCCTCCATGTGACAAAGAATCCACCCCCTTCCCTCCCCAAAAACCCCCAAAACCTGGGAGACTCACATGGATGAGGTTTGTAGAGCTTCCTACAGCTTCACCTTACCCTGGTCCACCTCTATACCGCCCCTGCAGGAGTCAAGCTCGCAGGGCTTCCCATGTGCTGTTGGGAGGGAAATTTCACACGGTAGAACTGGAAAGCACTTCACATCATACCATGAGATTTGGATTATTTTAATTCTGTGAGTTTTTTTTCTGCTGAGATCTATTAATTAGCACATTTCACTAGACTGGAGGAAAAAGCCATCTGAAAAAAGACTTCAGGGAACTATCTCAAATTAGCTCATGGATGACTTCTGTCTTCTTTTCCAGTGATATTTGCTCTTTGAAGGCTTGTGAGTCTGTTTCATGTTTACCAAACTGAAAGCTATTATATTACTGAAATCTAAGTCCTTGTAAGTAACTTAAGAAGATGAGCAACAGTCTTTTTCAAATGGTCATGCTTGTGAAATTTCTCTGGAGAGAATGGCACAGCCTGCAAACTTGCCATAAATTTTCACTATTTTATTCTGCCAAGGGCAGGACCAAGATTTGCCACAGGGCCCTCCTCCTACCATAGGGCTGGAGTTGCTGTCACACTCACAGCCTGGGCAGAGCACTGGAATACAGAGTCCTTTGCTCCAAAGTGGTCCTAAATTAAGTTCTGTACAGCAGACAGGAGGTATTTACATCCAGTATTTTGGTTTGAGGCCCATCCTGAATACAAAGATTTTTCTTTCAATTAGAGTATTTCAATATGGTAATGAGCAGTACATGTTAAACATGACTATTTTGCCAGTTTTCAATATCCTCCCTGTATCTGTATTATCAGAGAAGAAGTGCCCAGAAAACAAAACCCTGAGCTATATTCAGTCCTGGTGTTAATCTTTGCATCCTGATTTTATCTGATTATTTATTTTGCAGCCCAGGGTACAAGCTACCTTTTAAATGATATGAGGCAATGGGAGACCACAGTTCTAGCAATCAGGCCAAGTAAATAGGAGTTTAGGGTATGTTAATTCTGTCTGATGGCACTAAGTCTGTCTTTTGGTTAAGTTAAATCAACACAAAATGTGTTTGGCACAGTATTTGTTATGATTTTCTCTCCTCTTCCTTGCTATTTAGACTCGGTGCCTCTATGCATCTGACTGTTTTTAAAGAGCCAATGGGTGATTTTCCCACATTTTTTCAGCTCTCAGAGTTAAATCACTGAAGCTATTTTCCTTAGATGGGTTTCATGCATATGGACTGTTAGCTACCTTCTTGATCTGGTCTCCTGCCAGTGTGAATATTTTTGTCAAGGGATCTCCTTTCTGTTGTGGTGCAGGCATTGAAGGTGGGTGCTGGGAGGTGTCTAGCTGTCTTTTGTGAAGTAACCAGAGGTGTCAAAAAAGAGAAATTCAAGCTACCCTGAAAACAGCCTGCACTTTCAGTAGCAAATGTGAGACAAATACAAGGTCAATTGTCTGCTTTCTTGTGGAAGGTCTTAATAAGAATATAGAAATTCAGTGAAGAGCTGAGAGAGCCCCTGGTGTCAGCAGACTGGGGAGGTTTATACAATGTGGCTCAGTCACTCTTGATCTCTCATGTTAGAGACAGAGAGCTTACAGTTTTGCAAGAGTCCTAGGAGATTATGTGGTTCTCAACAAATTAAAACATCCTGTAAATTAGCCTTAACTACTGCCTTCAGAGACTGCTTCCTTCTCCTCCCTCTTGTTTTCCTCTGACAAAACCAACATAGTCGAATTTATGATTTATAGTTGAAGACCCTATTTTAAATTTAGAGCCATAGGAATCCGTTTAAACCTTTAGCACAAGAAAAACTGGTTGACACAGCCATGGGTTTATAGGGCAGCACCAGAGCTAGCACACAAAGTATTCAGCATTTCAAACAGCTCATTCACAAAAATCTGTGTACTGCATTCTGGAGGGAGTCAAATCCTATTTGCCTTTTGGGAGTTGTCACATTGAAGCCAATTGGATTACTCATTTGTTTGAGGCAAGCAGGATTTAACCCTCCAAGAAACAAAATGGATTTGCTAAATGAAAGGGATTAGTTTTTTCTATGTAATACTGTGATAACAAAACAAACAAAAAAAAAAAATCAAAAAAGAAAACAAAAGGCATCTCTCCTCATTCTTTTTTTGGTGCAATATGGAGCAAGTAGAAGAGGACTCTTCTGTGCCATATGCATCTTAATTTTAGTTAATCAACATCTTGATTTCATTTAAATCAGCATGCAAGTGCCAGCGGATGCTTTTCAATATGTAGGTCATAACAGGCTAAATTGGTTTTGGAGGGTGGAGCTCCTCTCTTGTGTTTGAGACAGGGTATACTGTTTGGTGTTAGGCCCAAATTAATCTGTAGTGGATTTAAAGTTGTACATAGTTTCTGAGCTGTCAGTGCTAGAGGCTGGTAAACCAACTGCAGGTATTTGCCATTCTTGGGATGTACTGATATTAGAAAATAAGCTGCCTATGATGATGGCTTACAACATAACAGAACCAGCCTTTGAGCCGTTCTTGAAAGTGAAATAAAGTTTACATTCAAGGTATTAGTCTGAGTTAGCACTTCATTTGGATTCATTTAGCACAGAAGGAAAAAGTAAATAGACAACAGGTCCTTTTGTACCAGAAGAAATTTCATCTCGAACTGGCACGCATGAGAGAGAAATGGTGCTGTTCTATAAATGAACAGCCTCTTCATGGCTGGAGTTAAAGAAATTGCAGCCACACTGCACTACAACTCCCACCTTTTGTCATCCTTCCCAGACACCTAAGACTGAAGTCACTGAGCATTCCTAGATTTTCATGGTCTTCCTGGAAGATGCATATGCTTCCAGATGCATCCTGTATCATGGTCAGTGCATACTGGGCATACGCTCATGAGCTCTGTTGCAGTGCCAGCAGCCCCAGATTTGATAAGCTGGGCTCTGTCAGGCAGTAGGAGACATCCAGTTCTTCCCCTCTCTGCTTTTACAGAAGTAGGGAGTGGCATCTCCTCTATGGCAAGCCTCGTGGGCAGGATGATACCATCCAGGCTGAAAGTAATCACTAGATTCAGACAATGGTCTGCCTGGTAGTCTCTGCATTTATACCCTTATGTGGTTCAATGATTCCTTTTTTTGCTAGACCTGTGTTCTATCATGAAGTTGTTTCTCTTAGCACTTACTGTCTGCTCTGAAATCTTGAAACATGATATAAAAGTATAAATGTGGAGCAGCCTGTGTATCACATATAATGAAAATTCACTACAGGATAGGAATAAGCCTTTACAGCAATTTGAAATGTATGCTTCTTCTCAAGACAAGGGGCAATATTCAAATGAGTGAGATGAGAACCTGGTAGAATTATAAGGACCTTTGTTTGGAAGATCCCATACAGATAAAAAGTCCTTGTCCTCCATCAATTCATGTTACATAAGTTAAGCAGAGAGAGGAACAGTCTGCAGCCTTTCAATATGAATGGTACCGAATCTGATCAGTATGAATCTATTACTAATTGCAGTGCTATCCTTGAATTAGTTTTTATTCCTCCCCCAACTAAGGGAGACCCAAAAGAAGAGTGGTTTCACAGTGGACAGTAACTTCCATCAATACTAATAAGTTCTGAGTGTTGTTTCAGCTCATACCAAGCCCAAGATCCAACACAGGAGAAGGCAGCATATATAGGGAAGAGATTTATATGTACATTAGTTTTCTGCATAAATCTGTCTTCCTCCTGAAAAACAGCTGTGAGCTACACAGACTCAGGATAACTGTAAGACATAGAGGGTGGAAGATTTATTGTTTCTTTTAAAACTTCAGCAATGATGCTATTCATCTGCCAAATGACAGATCTCTTGGTGGCAAGGATTTCACGTTCAATCAGACTGCTATTTGAAGTAGCCTGTAAAGTTTGCAGTCTGCTATGCAAATAAGAGGAGGGAAAAGTTAGCTCAGTAGCAGCTGTAACCCATGAAAAGCAAAACAAATTTCATTCTGGCAAGGGGCTGCCCCTCTAAATCCAGCTACTACAGTCTGTACAGCAGATTAGGGATCTCTCCCCTCCAGAAGGCTTCTCTTTTACTCATGCTGGTACAAAGGAGGAGCAGAAGGCATTAACTGGGAAGCAAGTGAGGTCAAGATGGGTGTTTTCAATCAGTTGAATGATCAAACTGTGCTGCCAGCTAAATTCAGGCTGGTGTAATAGATCCCTCAAACTACCTCTCTTTTCCTGTCGCTGCTCAGGCAACCAAAGCCTAAGGCCTCTGTTGCTGAGGAACAGACAATGCAGGATTGCTTATACCTCTGCTGTACTAATTATTTTCCCCAGCTGCTGCAGAAAACATCTGCCCTATGATGACAGTCCATGTTGTCACATCATCAGACAAGGTATCAGGAAAAGGCAGCTCTCTCCCCCTCTCTAAGCACCTCCGAGAGATATAAATGAGTTCAGCCAGGAAAAAAGCTCCTATCTTTTAATGACGAGTGTTACAATGTTGGATTACAGATTTTCCACCATTAGTGGGAGGAGAAGGAAAAGCTTGTCCTTGCTTCAGAGGAACAAGAAAAACTCACTGTGTGTGAGGGGATTTAGCAGCTGGTGGGAAGCAAGAATAGAGGCTCCATAAAACATTAGAGATGCTCTACTCTGCTGGATGCTGTACCCAATCCTTATACTGTTACATGTGGAGAGAGTTTTGCCCACCCACAGCCAGCATTGAGGATAGTCCTGGGCCAGGCTCTTGCCCAGCTGAGCACTGACCCTCAGACATTTACCCCTGCAGTGTTTCCTTCTCTGCTCTGTTGCCCTGAGGCGCAGAGGCATGAGCAACTGTACAGGCAAAGTCTTCTTCAAGATTGTCTTCATTGACTTTCTAAGCTAGACATGGGTGATGGTGCCTGGGACTGCATTAAAACAGCTTATTATTTCTTCTAATCTGTCAGAATACTTTGCCAAGGTGTTTTCAAATGCAGAAGAAATGCCTGTTATACTTGGGCTTTCCTGGTGTCCTTGGCTCCTATAAATTACAGGAAAGGTAAGCAACACAGAATGTGCATTATCTTCTAAAGGAGGGTTTTTATTATTACAGTGCCAAGCTAGGAGAGAGTGTGAAAAGAGCAAAGCAGGCAGGGACTATTATTTGAGTTGTTGTGCTCTTCAAGACTTGAAAAGGGTTGCTCTGAGCCCTTGTCAAATAACCCTTGCTTTTGGTGGGGCTGAGTGGCTATTCCCCAGTACAGGTCTGCTGGGCTGAATCCAGCCCTAAGCCTTCAAGAACAGGGCTGCTGCAGAGTGACACACAGCTTTTTTCTGCATGAGAATATCAAGACAGGAGTAATGTTAAAAAAAAAATAGGTCAGAGTACTTCTATTTAAAGTACTTGTCAAGAAATAAAAAGGTGCAGCTTGGTTTTTCTGGTTTGCTTTTCAATGTTTGTGAAGACTGTGATTGTGCCAGAGCTGAACTGGCAGCCTCAAGTCCAGGTAGCTCATGATGGAGTGAGGCTGCCCAAGGCCACCCTGTGATACTGCCTGCACCCCAGCCACTTGCAAGCTCCTGTGCCTGGAGCTCCTACTTCCTGGGGAGTAACAGGATATGCAGGAAAATGTTTGCAATAGGTAAAAAAATGCTCTTACAATCTTGGCATTGTTGGGGCTAAATATCTGCCAGGCTGATCTGGAATAAAATAAAGCACAGTATCAGCTCAAATTCACTAACAGCAAAATCTTATTAACTGCGCATTTTCTCACATACAAAGGCTAGTCATGGGGTCCTCAGTAACAGTGGTCTCATTCTGCAGAGCAGATCTTATTTAAAATTCTTGGGGCTAGACACTCAGTTGATATAAGTAGCTATATCTCCAAGTTGTAGCCACCCTGAATTACACCAGCTACAATGTTGACACACTGTTAATTGCACACATTACAATTCTCTGGAATTTCTCTTGCCACAGACTGTAGTGGAAAAGCATTTTCTGGTGGTGAAAGGTCGGTAAACATATCTGAGATGAAACAATCCCTTTGTGATTATGGTTATGCCTTAAGAATGATTTTGTCCTTCCACAAACATAATATGCATGGTCTGTCTAGAAGTTTTGAGCAAAAATGCTAGTGTATACAATGGCTACAAATAAAACAACAAATAATTGCCACTTAAAAACACAATTGCTATTCCTGAGTATAAACCCATCTGCATGTGATTCATCCTCCTAGGATTTGCTGATGATTGCTTGCCTGTTTCCTTTACTTATGGGTTGTAAGACCATCCCCAGGGCAATGCCTGTTAATTTCTAATTTAGCCTGGTTTAACTAGCCCCGTTATTCAACAACCCTTAGACAGACAGAACTAGATTTCTGAACTTGTTTTTCTTTAAGTTAGCTGCAATTAGGCTGAAGGTGAAGAGTCTGCAATCACTTAAGTGCAGTATCAATTTAAAGGCCTGTGCCTGTGTCCTCCCTGGAGCTGGATGGTTTGGCAGGGGACACCATTCCCTGGTGGCAGGGCAGGGGCTAACAGCAACTCCATCTTGTATGGATGAGCTCACCTCCCTAGCCTGAACTGCTCTGGTTTTTCATAGTCATTGTTCCGACCTCATCTGTTGTTCTTAGGAGAAATGCTGAACCAGCAGTCTGGGGAGCATAGACTTGTATCTTCCCACAAGGGGCAGGAGCAGGACAAGCACCCTTGGCCCACCTGGCCTGGCTGATTTGTCCTGCAGCCAGACAGTGTGGGTCACCCTCCAGACTGTTTACTGTGAGGAGCTACACAGCAGCCTGTGGCAGTGGCAGGCAGTCCAGGAGGAGACTGGCAGTACATTTGAGCTGCTGTGAGCCATTAGGATACTCTGTGCCTTTGGTGCCTCCTCTTTGCCTGCCAGGAAGGTCCCTTCCATTTATACCCTGTTGTCCCAGAGACATGCGTGAGGGGCTCAGACACAGACCCTGTGTATGTCAGATACCATCCCACCTAAACCTTCATCTGCCCAGCCAAGAAAACATTATAAAGCTATTAATATCCTGTGTTCCTTCCACCCTCCATGCCCACCCTGTTTAAGCACCAGTGCCTTTTTACACAGCTCAGAGCCTGCTCCAGACCTACGGAAGCGATGCATAAAAGTGCCTGTCAGGCAGTGTGCTGTGCAATGATCTCAGGCTTTGGAGCAGGGGCTGTCATTTTACTTGACTTGAGGCTGTTTCCCTTACTCTGACCTTACCACTGAGCACATTCAGTAATCACCAAAAATTTCCTGCATCACCTCCAAGAGGGTGGCAGAAGTGTAAGATGTGCACCCCCACACACACGTGCATGCACGCACACATCACACATACACACACACATCCATTAGTCTTCATGTAGAAAAGAGAGCTAAAATCAGCAGTAGACTTTACTGTGTGATATTTCTGCCCTGGATTTCTAACTTAATGGTATGTAATGAAAAGTGACTTTGTAAAAGAGAAGATAAATATTCCCTTCAGTTTTTGCATCTAAATTGATGCACACACTATAAAAAAGTATTAGTCTAAGAGCTCCATAGGCACCTTCAATTTCAGAGACACTTTTTATTTTATAAATCACAGAATCTAGTCTAGATTTTCATCAGAAGTATTAGCACTGATTTCTTACTAACCCTCAAACTAGTTGCATAACAGAATAAATTTAATATTCCCTTTCCCTGTTTTGGATTTTAGCCCTTCTATCATGCTGCAAGGAGGTATGATTTGCCCTTGTAAGAACCCATAATTAAAGCACATGTTGATTACACAATGTCTGACACAGCTACAGACTCTGTGCACTGCAAGTGGGTTTTGAATCTAGCGAATGTGACACAGCTGAGACTGCATATGGTTTGGTGTTACATGGGAGGAATTTATGGGAGATACTTGGAAACAGAAATCAGATTAAAGGAGAGAATTATCATTTTTTGCTCTCCTAAATATGAACATAAATAAGGTTGTACACAGATTTTCCGCATTAGTCAAGGAAAAGGATTATGAACGCTTCCTCTAAGCGATGGCATTATTAAATGTTCATTTGACATGTGAGAAGCTTTATTCTGTGATTTAAAAGACAATGACATAGTTATTAGGCCAAACAGGCCAGTATTACTTGATATGTGAGAACACAATTGAATTTAGATCATTCATTGACAGATGAATATTTCTGAATTCCTTCTTTGAATAAAGTTTAAAAAAATACCGAAGAATGTAATCAATGTAATACCAGGAATAACCCATTAATAAAGCAGGCACAGTATTCATCCAGGCACTGTAAACACTTTGAATATGGAAATGTATTTCAGCCTCAGACTTCCATGAATTCCTTACATTAGATGGGGAGAAAATGGCTATAAAACATCAGCTATCTTGATTGTCTTTTTATAAGGCAATGAAGTAACAATGAAGTAACTTGAATCCACTTTTCATTCGGAGATGGATTTACCTGTATCATAAGGAATTATGGAAAGACTTTGCTGTGAGTTATTAAAAAATGTAGAGGCTGAATTCAGTCCTTTCCCTGTCCAACACTTGCTGAGCCTTTGTTAGCCAGCATTGTTCACATCTGCTTACAGGGAGCACACTGAAGAGCATGTGATCCAGCTGTTGCTATGGTATCTAGAGGGATTTTAAGAGAATAACAGAAGAAACTGTGGCAAAAAAAGAACCCATCCAACTGACACCTGGGTTAAAGGGACATCGCCAAAAATTATGAGTTGAACATACTTAACCTTTATTTGCTAGGTTTTTCTTTTCTTCTGGAGCTGAATATCTAGCACTCCAGTGAGAATTAAGAGCCCCTGGAGCCTCTGGGGGCTAAGGATATCAATACCAATAATAGTCAAGTGATTTATTTTTAAATGTCTCATTAATTTAGCAGAACATCTGCTTTGAACTGAGCTCTTAAAACATTGAGTAAGCCCAGCTTATCATCAGTGCAAGAGCACAGATACCCAGTTTCTTACAGAAATCAATGTGTACATGAAGATACAACAGCCAGCATCTTGAACCGACCTTTCCCTCCTGCTCATTCCTGCCAGACTACAGACAGTATAGAGACATCACAACATTGTTCCACACATACTTTCCAAAGCAATATCTCTTACACTGATGTACTACTGCTACATTACACCTAGAGACCATCAGAAAAACCAACAGAGAGAATGAGGTACTGGTTTTCCATCTTCTTCTTCAGAGGTTTTCCAAGAGCTGCCCAATAAGCAGTGAAAGTCTAAGGGATGTTTGGTTGAGTTCAATACTCAGAAGTTCAATACTTTTGTGAGGCAGCCAACAATCTGGAGCCTGCAAAGCCTAAGGAGAGTGGGCTTTCCCCATTTCTGCTGGTACTTCCCTGCAGTGGGTTTGTCAGAAATACTGATATTACTGCTCTGGCTTTCTTGCATGCCTGTGGTGAGCCAGACTCATCCTGTTTTGTAAAAACAAAGGTTTTCATCAGTTTTGTAAAAACAAGGTACTACAGATGGAGTATCCTTTTCTCCAGGCCCTGGAAAACACCCACAGATAAGAGAATACCTATTTGAGATGACATTATATTTGGTCATAAAGTGGTTGTGAAGCAGCTGTCCTTGCTCTTGGGGAAGTTTACTCTTTCTGACATCCCAACCTTGAAGTCTCAAGAGCTTTTTCTTTTCCTATGCTTGGGCATTAAATTACAGTTACCCAACATGCTCCAAGGTGGAGGGACTCTGAAGCAAAAGCCTAAGGGAGATCAGAGCAATCAGCACTGAGGAAGTTCAGTCTGCCATGGTGTTCTACCCACCTGCTTGAGGAGCCTCTAAACTTGCTCACTGAGTGTCTGTCCTTTCCCTCTGCCATGATGTGGCTGTGAATGGCTGTAGTTGTATCCAGAAGAGCCTCTGTGTGATGCCCTGACCAGTTCTTGTGAGGCACTGTACTGAGGGATGTCAGCACCCTCCCATCTGGGAAGAGCAGAAGTTTGGGGTTTCACCTAGTTGTGCATGGAGGTTCAAGTGAGGCTGATTTTTTCCTGATGCTTCCTCCTTCTCTAGCATTAATCTAATGATGATAACCTCTGAGGGCCATCAGCATGGCCCCTGTGTAGCTGCAGAAGTACTGTGTGTTCCTTGCAAAGACAAAGAACCAGACATGGTGCTAAGGATAGAACAATGCACGCTGTCTTGAATGAAAACAATCAAATAATCTGCTTTCCTGACTTGAACACAGAGAGTTTGCTCTGAAAAACCTAGGAGAGGACTTAAAATCTAATTTCTGCTCCCTAGTTTCTTTTGATTATAGACTTCATGAATTAATCAGGAGAATACTTGGTGTAGTAGGTGGAGATATGAGAGGCTGTTTATGTTCAGCAGGAACACAAAATGCTTTGTAGAACTAATCTATAAAACAAAGACTTGGAAGAATTGTATGCAGTTTAATAGCTCACTTATACAACTTGATGATAAAATATGCATAATCCAAAATTATATGGCTTTTTTTTCCCCAACAGGATATGAATAATTGAAAATGTATTTTTTTTCAACCACAACCCTCTTGTCATGACCCAATCAAATATAATCATCTTAGAATGTTTTACTCTGCAAACCAAACTAGGAGACACCGCACTCTGCATGAGTAACCCTGCTATGCACACATGACAGAGCAGCAGGGCTGGGATAAGAGCTGGGATGAGAAGCAACTCTCATGTGCTTCCAAGGTATTTCTAATAATTGGCCTTTGAAAGTCCATATGCTAATTCCACAGCAAAAGAAGGCTGTAACTTCTAGTAATGCAGAAAGAGGCACTTCATGGAAACACTCCTCAGTTCAGGAGTGCCAACAAGCTATCTTATCAAATCGCTGATAAAGAAGCAACAGAAAAGAAGTTTGGGAACTTCTGCTAAGGGGCTGTTCAGCAGTGCTGAGCACAGGGAGCAGGCAGGAAGCTGCAGTTTGGGAGGCTGCTGCCTACATCATGTCTGCCCCTTGCCCTGCCCCTAACCACTCAACCTCTCTCTCACTGAGCCTGGCACAAAACTCCTGTTTGCAAGCTTCTTCCTGTGGGTTCCAAATCAATAATACTGATGCCTCTAATTTTCCTTGCTTTGATTAATTTTGGTCATCTAGAACAAAATCACAGCCTTTCTTCAGAAAAGGAGATCTTTGAGAAGGACGCCACTGGATGTGGGAATTTGTACCTGATATCCATGTGTCTTTCTTTTTTATATAGAAGCTACTCAGTCCACCATCTACTGGCATCACAAATTACTATTTCCAGACCACTTTTTCCCCTTTTTCTATGTATCTTTGCATCTTTGCCTTGGCTTTCTTAACTTTCAATTAGCTGAAGTGCTTTTCAATTACAAAAAGCTATTTAAGCCAAAATAATATTTCCTGCCTTCTACTTCTGTACATTCTGTGGATTTCTATCTTCTCACATCCTCTGCACCTTTGATTTGCCTTTCTGTGCTTCTACTGCTCAGCCTGTGTACTACTGTGATCTCACCTCTGCTACAGTTTGTAATCATTTCCTCTTGCCCCTTGAAATCCCATTTCCCTTCCTTCCCGAGCTGCCAGCTCTCTATTTCCCTGCAAATGCAGTAGACTCCTATTGTGGTTTCCACATACACAGTGGGAGTTTGCAAATATATACATATATTAATTCAATCCATTCTTGAGTGGCTGTTCAGCTGCAGAGATCTCAGTACCTTATATTCCAATGGGCATGTTGAATAAAAACCCATTGACGTGGGAGAATGTGAAGGTGCAGATTGGCATGAGCAAACTAGTCACAGGTGACGTTGTGCATGTCCTGTATATCCCAAATATATTCTTGTCTGTTTTGAATTCCAACTCATTTGGAGACAAGGACATTACTCT
Source organism: Certhia americana (assembly GCA_018697195.1). Classification (NCBI taxonomy): domain Eukaryota; kingdom Metazoa; phylum Chordata; class Aves; order Passeriformes; family Certhiidae; genus Certhia; species Certhia americana. Next base: position 24,071,235 of record CM031863.1, read on the forward strand.
CAAGAAACAATTTGATTGGAAAATGTAATTTGTATTCTTGGTGGTTCAGTGAATATTGCTCTGTTATCTGACATAATTTCCTTTGTTACACTTTTATTAAGGTGCTCAGTGTCTTCAATATGAAATAGGTTCCCAGAAATTAAAGATTAACACCACCAAAATTTCTCTGGAGATTTCAAACCATGAAAGGGCAAACTGCTGGTGTACAGAAGGCAAACTCCTGTTGTGGCAATGTGTTCACAGCTGTTATGAAGGGAGGCAGAGCCTTGCAAAGTGGGGTCAATAAACCAGACAGTAAATCAAGTTTAGAAAAGTTATGACCAGTGGGACTACATTAAAATATTATCTGTGAAAAGTATGTCAGCCATAGATGAAATAACTTTTGTCTCTGGAAGGCAGGTGGGAACAGATCAATTCAATCTGTTGAGAAGTAAGGAAGAAACACTGAATATAGATACTTTTGGAATTTGGAACTGTCTGTGGACTAAGTGACAGAATCTGAGGTACAACAAAGCGTAGTGGCAACACATACAGGGTTGTGTTTAAAATTCAAATGTGACAAATGGAAACGAAGTTTTGCAAAAAGAAGTTCTTCTGGAGAATCCCAATCTCTTTTGTTTCCCCTGTGTTTTGCACTTTGTAAAGCTCATAATGTGCTTTGTTTGCCAAATGTACCTATCTGCCGCCCAGTGAAGCAATATTTTGTTTGTCAATACAGAGGGCAGGTGATACTAAGAAATGATCCTGAGCATGATGACCAGGAAGTTAACTTTGTTGGATCTTTGTATGAATTTTACATATAGTGTTCAGAATTAGCTCTACTGAACATATGCTTTTGTTAAGAACCTAAATTTCAATTAGTACAATTTACATTAATGGTTAAATAGAAAAGTTGTAAAGTTAGTAAGTCCAATTATTTTCTTTATAAGTACTCTAAACAGGCCTGAAATCTGGTAACTGACTGCAGTGATTTACTTGAAAAGTAAATGGGCAGCTGGCTGGTATATAAGAAGCAAATGTGCCTTCCCAGTTAATTGCTAACCTCCCCGGAAAGCTGTAACTGTTGCTGTTTCACAGGGAGATACTCTGAATACAAAGAAGAAAGTGTTAATGGCTTTGTTCCAAGCACACCTGGTAGTGGCTTTAATTGTGACCTAACTATACTTTATGTGAGGCAGTATTTTTAAGGATCAGTAATGACATTTATTAGACCAATATAATTGGAAAATCAGGCAAGTTTTCTTGAAGTCTAAAATAAAAAGTGGTTGCCATCAACACTAAACACAGGTTGAGAACAATTGCTGTGATTTTAATTTCTAAGTCCCCGTAAGATTCTTTGTTTGAAGTTCCCTTAAGATTCACAGCTCTCAATGAGAGAGCTAATTTAAGCTTCAAATCTGAGTGTCTGCCTGATTTTTTTGCATGCAATAGTTTTACTTCCTGGCAGCTGTTTTAATCTGCAGGCATTAATAGTACACATGATATGCTGTTTTATAAAGAACACTTATTGTACAGCACTTAAGGTATATACTCAACTGACAATGCAGTGCTGTGGTTCCAACCCTAAAGAACACAGGCACCTTTAAAACTTACAGCCTGTGGCTATGAGTAAACTGCTCACTGGGCCTGAGTTCAGGCTTGTTCCCCACGCTGCATGCTATGGGAAACTACAGGCATCCACAGAAACAAGACCAAACTGGAAGAAGCACAAATTAGAAAAGGAAAAGGAGGGATGTGCCAGTGAGCTCTCTAACCTGTTTCTTCCCCAGAGGGGCCTTGAAATGCACTACCATGGAGAGTTCACTGCTCTGTAAATACCAAAATTTCAAAGATGCGTTGCCCTCGGTTACTGGAAACTCCTTCCAAAGCAAAGAAGTCATCCATCCTAAAAGCATTAACACTGTCAGATCCAGTCCAAGTCCTTTGATCAAATAGTGACAAATAACTCAAAATATTACTCTGAGTGGCGCCAGTTCTATCCTGTCCTTCGAGGGAATAGTGAAACACCATTATTAGAATCACACATTTAGTCCTCAGGCTGCACTAAGTCCTTAGAAAAGGCACTCAAATTTCATATCTCTTGAAGTAGTGGATGATGAAAAGAGAAACATGAAGGAAAGGAAAAAGAAAAGAGTTCTACCAAATGAGAAAATACATATTAGACTTTGTTTCTCCTGAGAATGCTGTCTGCAAGGTTGGTATAAGTGCTGGTGTTCAAACACAGAGTTGCTGATTTAGAGTTCAGGCTGTAGGAGAGCACTTAGCTAACAGATGTTTCTGAGTGTATAAGGACACTATTGTCTGTAGGACTTGCATGCTTCAATGGTATCTATCCATTAAAATCAAATTATAGAATGAGGGAGAACCAAACCTCATGTAGTAACATCTGTTGGATCCAGAAGTGAGGCAAGAGCCATTTATAATCACCCTGCTTGTCCTAAGTGCTATATCATATTACACCAAGATTTTCTGTAGATGTTTCAAGCACAACAAGGAAACAATGAAAACAAAAGAGAAATGTGTTCAGCAACGTCTGTGCTCTTTGAGAATCAGTATTATATACACAGGCTTACTTGTCTTCCTTGTCTCTCTGGAGTCAAAGACTAAAGCAGATTCAGCCAGAAGGTGGCCTAATTAGATTGCTTTTATATTTAAGGTGGCACCACCTGGGGTTATTAAAACTCTAAACTATAGTAGTTCTCTCATGACAGAGCACTGCAGTGCTTGGTAAATAGGAGGAGACAGAGAGACAGAGATGAGTGGCTTTAGAAATCAAGAGAGAAGAAATCAGGAGAACGTGGGAGACTTCTGGGGCGCCATTGCAGTGGGTTTCATGAAAAACCATGGTGTATTAAGAATAAGTGGGTGGCTTAGACAACAGAAAACATCTACATGAACAGTGTTTCTGATTTATGTACTCAGCATGAAGTTTTAAGCTCTCAATGTGCCTTCATTTTTGTAACAGAGGGGGAAATGAAGGGAAAGGTTTATCAGGTAGATGGTATTTTTAATACAAACAACACTACTATTATGGTTATTTTATCAGAATACCTGGGCCACATATAATTTCTGGCTCCTAATTTTACTGAGAAGGTTCCATATGATACATAAGCAGGCCAGCAACAGTCTTTGCCCATTATTGCTGCTCTTCAGAGGTATGAGAGTGTTAAGACATTACATGGAAGGTCCCTCAGCAGGGACTGGGGATACAGCATAGCCAGCTTGTAGTGCTTTTGTACCGTCTGATTTATAAAACGCTGGCATTTAACATCACGTGAAAATAAGGCCTTGTTTTGATGCATGTCCGGGTGCACCCACAAGTCAAACCCCTATTCAAATACATCCATGTTAAGAGCTCCATTCACAAAGAGCTTGTGCTAAGTGCAACTGTCAGAAGTCTGACATCTGGCAGGTGTGCAGGTTAGCCTGCACATATGAGCCAGACATAAACCAGAAAATTGATGCAGATACAGAACAGCATCAGGAAGAAAAAGAAAGGCACAAATGTAGGAATGTGTCTGACAATGGAGTGGAAAAAATCCTAGCTAAATTACTTTAAGTGGTATTTTATTGTTAGAATCCCAACAGAGCAATAGACTACAGAACTGAAAATCCATACACAGGATATTATTTGCATATCTGAATTTCCAAATGATGGAAGTATGGGCTCTTTTTTGAGATTCACAAGAATTGTGTGACCCTGCCACACCTTCCATGAAGTGGCAGATCCATCATCATCTCAGGCAGGAACAGACTTCTGTTTTTTTGCAGTGTGGGAGCATTTGAGTTGGATGACTATGGAAAAAAATATTATATAATGCTTGGGAAGCACTTTCAACAGGAAGTTAACTTTCTTTCACAGAATACTAATGGTCATGGAGATGATACTGAAGGCCAGATTCTGCAGCCTGTCTGTGTCAGGACACAATGGAGAGAGAAGAACAGGCACAGCCAAAGAACCGGGTTTTGAGAAAAAATTAGGCATTTTTAACATGACCTAGCTTTCCATACAGTAAATGATGTAGTCATTTTGAAAATTACTTTCAAAGGAAATGGTGTGAATTAGCCCTTTGGGTATTTGGGGGGTTCATTCCATTTCCCTTTGTGTCTTCACTGCTAAACATTACATAGTTTGAAATAAATAATAGTCAGTTCCACTGTGTTTGCCAAAGGTATTACAAAGCATAAAAGGGTTGTCATGGAAACAGAAATTCATAAGCGAAGCAATTGAATCTCTAAAATATTTAAGCAACACTTACTCTGCAGTACAAACATGAAGCAGTATATTTGTGACAAGAAGCTAGTTTGGAATTTCTCGTGTTGGAATTGAAAAATGAAATAAACCTAAACCCATCTTGGAAAATAAAACCAAGTGGCTGCTAGATATGTTTAAATGAGGAAAAAATATATACAGCCAACTACGTGTCTATACAAGGACGTGAAACTCATCAGTGAAAACAAATAAGCATAGCTACATCTCTGACTTTCATCTGCTTCCTGGCTGAAGTGCTGCCATGTGTCTATTCTGAAGAGGAAAACAAGTTTGGTGGTTCAAATCATCAAGAAGAATTAACTGTATTTTCATTTTGCCTACCATTTTTTTTTTTTGAGGCTGCTTAACCTACTGAGTTGATGCAGTGAGTTGATGATGTACAAAAGCATAGGCACCTTCTGAGAGGACACTGAAAAGGTAGCTCAGACTTACAGAAATCCAATTCTTCCCTCGTGCTGCTTTAAGACCAAACCTTCCCAGACCTGAAAAAATGGCAGGGGCAGCTGCCTGTTCAACAGATTGCCTTTTTCATCACATTTAATTAAGCTAGTTTTGACCTGGTAATTACATCTACAAGCCAAAAGGATGTGTTTAGTGGGACAAGAATTAGGTAGCCAAACTCACAGGGTATACCCCAAACCATCTGTGTCTAGCACTGTTGAGAGGTATTAGGAAATTAATTTTTTCCCAATTTCCAGTCTTTCCCATTACTCTGAACCCTTTCTGTTCCTTTCTGACAAGTTTCTTTGTCTCTTCTCTTTGTATCATCTAGTCATTTCTTCTCCTCACTTTGCACTAAGCAACAAAGGGAGAATAACAAGGAGTCAAAGGAAAGTAGCAAAATATTGGCAGAGAAGAAAGAAGAAATAGAAATTTGAATAGATGTCTCAAGCAAAACTCCCATGGCCCTTCACTGGGATATCTGCCCAAGTAAGGGAGAATGGGGAGGGCAGGAAACAGCCTAGAGAGATCTTTAAAATATTGCAGAGCTAGTAGTTAATTCAGATCAAGTGTTCCTGGGGACAGTTTGTGGTAATGAGAAGAATGTACTAAAGGTGTAGGAGGGCCACATAGTTTTTGCAATATCACTGCTTTCCCAGGCTCTCCCAAGTCTGTCACTTTGAGAGCTGTATGTTTTAATCCTCAGGAGAACACTGAGTAGAAAAAGAAAATGTTTGGTGTGAGACAATTTATGGCAGGCCAAATACCATAAATTTATCCATTTAGCCTTTTAATAAATTTCCCACTGATCAATGCAACTTTCTAAAATTACTGATAAAGGAGCCCTGTGTTCCCTGACAATGCGGAATGGTTTGAGTGCTGCAGCTCTGACAGCTTATATCCACAGCATGCATAAAGCAACTCCCTCAACATCTCCCCTTCCTAATTGACAGAGAAAACCAGAAATGGGCAGAAAGCAAAGGTACTTTATCTGATAACCAGCCTACCCACACATAAACCATTGATAGCTGGTGATACTTGGCAGCCAATGCATGGGAATATGGGACCTTGAACTTGTCACACCCTGGCACCCCCACAGTATGTGTCCTCTCTTAATCCTGGCTTCCTGCTTGCTCTGCCTCCTGCTTCCTCTCCCTTTTGCAGCAAGCTCCAACTTCCTCTCCTTGTTTTCATGGCTCTCAATGTTTCAAGCCTCGCTTCTCAGTTTTTCTTTTCTTATTTCTGATGAAGGCTTTTTCAGGTCTTTCAAACATGAAGTCTTTTTAGCACCAGCATTTATACCCACTGGTAGCAACTTGCTCTTCTTTTCTTCTTTACATGCCAAATTTTATGCCACACTCTTTTTTATGCTTATTCTGATTTATGCTTCTCTTTTATGCTTATTCTCTGTCTCTCTCTGACAAAGCATTTACAACAATGATGCTCCCCCAAAATACACTGAATATCTCAGTAGTCATTCTGTTATATGCAGAAGGATCTTACAAATTTGAAAATCAGCGGTTATCTCACACAGCTCAGTGAACTGACTGTCCCTCTGAGGCACTGACTGCTGTATATATGCAGATTAAATGCAAGGATCCCCTTCCTGAGCAATGCACAATGGGGCTTTCAGGAGAACAAGTGAGCAACTATGCAGTGACTTCACAAGTGCATCACTGCTGTGTGTCCTCCGGGCTACTCAGTTAGACCAGAGCAATCAGGGTGCAATTGTGTTTTGGGTGCAAAGGCCTTCCTCTCCCATGCACTTGTGTGCTATTTTTGCATCCTAGGGACCAGCAGGATCACCCTGATCACCACCATCCTTTACTCCATAAGGTCAGCCTGAGCAGGTGCTGTGAGGGCACCATATCTCTGCCTCTGAGACATCCAGCATGCTCAGAATCATGGCTGTATCTCACAACTCACATGAGTATCTGCAGTCCATGCCCAGCTTTAAAATTGATGGAGCCTTTGCGCAGGGCCACACTTGGCCCAACCAGCACAAAGATGACACTAATTAAAGAGTTATACCAATAATAAAAGCTGCTGATTAGTTTATCAGGCTGGACAACAAATACAGCTCCTGCCAAGCACTCCTCCCTTGCCTTGCCTTGCCTTGCCTTGCCTTGCCTTGCCTTGCCTTGCCTTGCCTTGCCTTGCCTTGCCTTGCCTTGCCTTGCCTTGCCTTGCCTTGCCTT
>CM031863.1:24078156-24131727 GCA_018697195.1 Certhia americana
TTGCCTTGCCTTGCCTTGCCTTGCCTTGCCTTGCCTTGCCTTGCCTTCCCTTCCCTTCCCTTCCCTTCCCTTCCCTTCCCTTCCCTTCCCTTCCCTTCCCTTGTCTCTGCATGTTCAGAAACCCTCAAGAGGTGATTAAAAAGCCACGTCTGGGAATCCCTTTGTTTTAAATGAAACTGAAGACTAATCATTCCCTGAAATGCTCAGCTTGTTCTGAATGCCTGTTAAAATCAAATATGCTCTATTCTTTCTGCAGAGCTGTTTGTCTGCTCAGAGACAGAGAAAAGAAAATTTCAATGTAAGTGAATGGATGTCTCCACGTAAAACAAACCCCACACCCTGGTCTGTGATCAGCTTGGTGTCCCAGAGGATGAGGACGTATTTTCAGAATGCTGCAGCTTGTTGGAAGTGAAAGAAGGGAAGTGGAAAAGGCATGGAGGTGCAGAAAAAGGAGAACAGATTTTTCATTTTAAGGATGACATTTATAAATACCATTCCCTTTGAGCAAGGTTACGTTTAAGCTAGACAGCTCAAAGAATATTAAATTTGAGATGAGGTTCTGTTTCTGAAGTGCTTTGCTTCTGAAGAACCTGAAATACTTTCAGAAGAACATGAATTAAGTCTCACAGTAGCAGCATGTATGAAGCAATGATTATTTCTTATTATGGATTATTATCCCATTTAGTAGATGGGAATAAAAATGGGTATAAAAATGCAAAGGGGCCATGTAAGTGGTTGAAAGACATACAGGAAATCTTGGAACAGCACAGAAATAGAATCCAGACCTCCTGACTCCTAGACTTGTGTTTAATCACCAAGTCATTCTTCCCTTAAATATTCAAGAAGTTGACAGCATCAACAAATCAAAGATCTGAGCACTGCTTGCCTTAGGTTTTGTTAGTATATACCTAAAATAGTATATGCATAGACAGGAAGAGATAATTATCTCATGTATCACACAGTAAGTGTAGCATAAATGGCAAATTTGTTTTTTTCCTTGGTGTGCTGCTGGAGCAGGACTCTGTAAGTTCATTCTGTTCCCAGCTGGGGAAGGATTTCAGGAAATGGAGTTGGGAACGGATAGATAGCACATGTTTGTTGAACTGGACCTTTCTAAGGACAATCAATCAGATATTTACAAACAAACAAATAAATAAACATAAGTATTTTGCTTTGATAAAGACAATACTACAAGGAGGATGAAGGAACAAAGATGAACTTTTTAATCTGTAGTAAAAGCTTCTGCAGAGTTTTAAAAATATATTAAATTATAACAAAAGAAGTATCAAATAAGCCTGTAAAGATTGTTGCTTATTATCATGTTTGAATGGAGGTATGGCAGCAAAGATCATCTAATTCTGAATTGTAGGTGAATTATTAACAATATTATTAACAGTATTAAACAGGAAAGGCTAATCTCAAAAATGATTTCTAAAATGAGACGTTGCTTGTGTTTTCAGTAGTTAATACTTCAAATCTCGCTTCTGGGTTCAATTCACTGACTTAAGCATTCTACAACAAAGGCAATTCTAGCAAGTCTAACCTTTCATGACTAAGGAAAACATCCAGTTATGTTTTCCAGTGTTTGATCACTATGCAGGTCTGGATGACACTGGCTATTTACTTTTGTTCTGAAACAAGGCCCTTCACAGAGGCTGGTATGTGCTCTTTACTGAGATACCTTTGCATTCCAAGACAGCTGTATATCCTGTACTGTTAATTTGGTTTGAAGGCACCAGTCTCAAAAGTAAGGAGAGACAGAAAACAATTGCCTCCCCTAAGAGGCTAGTCTAGAGCAAGGACAAGTAAACTAAGATGAAGAGGAAAAGGCGAGACCGCTTGCTTTTCTTTCCAGTTTTGTTTTGTTTTGTTTTCTAGCTCTGGTACTAAAGGTACCAGAGTTAGCCTGAATGCATATGTGTTCTGTGTCCTGATTTCTAGCTTCACTGTTTTTCAGTGCTGTTTTGAAAACACATAACAGATTCCTTTCAATTACTCAGCTCACTTAGTGAGCAGCCTATTGCACTCAGTAATTGAAACCCCAAATTAAATGAGACACCAATGCTTCGAAAGCAATGTTCCAGCTCAGAGATATGCGGAAAAAAACCTAAGCTTTTCATGCAGGAATAAAAACCTGTATGAAGAAATCGGCTTTTTTTTTTAAAACCTGCTTTTTGCCTCATTCCAAAGGAAAGGAGACCTTAGGCCAGGCTAACATGGGAGTTCCAGGCCAAGCATAGCATCTGGATTCTGGCCTTCATCCTTGCTCCACACTGGAGCAGTTCCTGACTCTGTCTATACGAGATAGGGATGGAACAAACAAACACGGAGGGAAGAGAATTGGCACAAAACCAAGCTACCAGAACAGCCACATCCATTAAGTATCTCCCCAGAGCAGAATTGCCACCCTTCATTAAGCTGTGGTCATTATTTGTTATTACTACTGAGTTTATATTGCTTCATTGGGGTTTTCAGTTTTAGGGGAACAGAGTGTCTGGGGATTTGCTGTAGGATGAGTTAGATTTATTTTCAGATCAGAACTAAACTGTGCTATGCTGACAGACACCTGAGGATAATTTATATTAGACAGAGAAAATGCATACTCAGAGAAATACAGGTAGCAGTAGCAGCCAAAAAAAAAAAAAAAAAAAAACACAAAAAAAAAAAAAAAAACCCACTGATTTCTGAAAATTTGAAGTTTTCCACAGCCCCATCCTGAGACTACACTGTGACACAGGAGGGCTGCACCTCAGTTATAATTATCCTGTGGGATGCAGATTAGAAAGTAATGCCTTTTTTCTGTTAAAAATCATTCATACCTTCAAGCTTGATGCTCATTACAGTCCTGTGAGCAGGTGAACCTCTAATCTAATGGCAACGTGAATTACTGGATTTATTAATGAGATGCTCCAGGAAACTGATAGCAATAATTTTTACAGAGAAGTAATCTGCCCAGATAAAACAAAGATGAAATTTAATCTTTATACATAACTCATTGCAAAGCTGAAACAAGATTTGTCTTTATGTTATCTGTTTTTAACTAGGAAAACAACTGTACAGGCCAGGTTTTCTAAACAGCTGTATTTGTCTCTGTCTTACAGATAAAATCCAGTGTCTTCAAAATGCACAACAATGAAACAAACCTGAAATGACAATAAGGAACAGACTAAGGGCATACTAAGAATGGTCTATTTTTACAGCATTAGAGGACATGTTCTTTGATGTTGAGGTGCTGTGACTCAAGCCACTAAGGTGTTAAAAAGACAAAAGGACTCTTGCTTCATTGGTCTGCACTGGCACCAAGAGCATGATTATATTGTAGCAGAGCACATCAATATACTCAACTCAGAGGTAACATGGAGTAGTGAGAGAAGGTTAAGCTGTATCTGATTCAAAACCGGTAGAAAATAGTACCTTGAAGATCTCTGCATTCTGACTAGCATTCATTCCTCTAGTAAAATTACTGCTGTTGTTTGGTGCAGCACCAGAAAGACATGAAGAACAGAGATATTTTCCTGGGGGATTTCAGTTTTTCACCATAGTAGCACAATCCCATTCTTTTAAAAGACATTTAATTAATTAACTTTGTAGATAAAAGCCAATGAATAGCATTTTATTTATGCCTTGCAGATTTAACAATCATTTTTATCTCATTGGTCACCCAGTACAGTCTTCCTTGACATGCCCATTGGGCAATATTGTTTCTATGTATCTTCCAGAAGTTGCAGAATTGCTATGAGACATCTGCTACCTACTGTTATCTTGACATGTCCTCTTACTTGTATTGCAATCATGTCTAATTGACCTGAACAGATTGTGGTTGTCTGGGCTGGCCAACTCTCAACACAAAAACATCCTTGCCCAAAGGGTTATGAGGGACAAAAAGAGAGTGAAGAAGACCACTGAGACTCAAACTCAATCAGACTCAGCTCCTCAGACTGTTCCTTACCATGAAATGACACAGCAGTATTTTCCACTGTTACCATGGCATTTTGCAAACAACTCCAGCATACTGGCTAGAAATTAAATGGGCAAACCTCAAGGATTTTGGCAGCTTGAATAAACGTCTGCAAGGATCTGGCTGGACTTGGGGACAAGCTGTCCTCTGCAAAAGAAACCACAGAAACTGAAAGAGATGCACCCATTTGCTAAGGGCCTCTACAAAGTCGAGAGGAAAGGGTATACAGCAAAGAAGATAAACATCCACAAAAGGAGCGAGGCAGGGCAGTGGCTGGAAAAAAGTGTCCCATGGTGTGCTATCCTGTACAGTGAAGAAAGGCAGAAGGGAATAAGAGAAAAAAGATGTGAATGGAAGAGACTGGAGAGAGAGGTGCTCCCTATGCATGAAGAAGGACAGGACACATTATATTGCAGATGAGAACTGCACTGCCTTGTGTGTCAGGTGATCACAATCATGGGCATGTTCCCAGAGAACCTCTCAGGTTTCCAAGCCTATGGTTTTGGAGAAGGGCAGGCTCTCCTGAGAGATATTACCAGCTGCAAGAGAAGCAGGGACCACAGCTGTAAACTGACAATACTAACTCTGTAGAATGAGCAAAATTTAGGAATTCATTTAAGAAACCACCGGGGGCAGAAAGAAACAGAGTGAGCCCTGCTACGTTGCTAGGTCACTAAATTATAAGTAGCTGGATTTGTCTGGCTCTTTTTTTCCCCCCCAAATCTTCCTATCACAGGTTATGTGAGAGTTTAAGACTGCCTCTTGGGTTGGGATGGGTATTTCCTGAATAAACATTACTTATAGTAAGACTTATATTGCTTCAAGTAGTGCGTCCCTTTCCAGGAAAAAAGTTCAGTACATAAGGAACACTCTGTGATGACACAGGGATAGTGAGGCCATTGGCCAGCCTCTTCTCCGGGGTGACTTGGCTGAATGAAGCAGTGTCAGATGCCTTGCATCTGTGTGCTCCCATTCTTGTGCTATTATGTACACATCCCAGTCTCAGCTGAGGCTGCAAGCAGGAATAACAGAAAAATACCACAACAGCAGCTGTTTTGTTGGATTTTATGGAACAGAAGCCCAGAAGTACTGGAAATTTTCAAGTAAATCTTTTTCCTATGAAAGAAACTTCCAGATGCATGAGCCATGAGTGTTTGTGAACAAGCAATGTTTGGCTAGCGAGCTTGCCCTTCTGATGTCTATAACTTGCCATTAGATTTATAATCAATATGTAATAACTTGCGACCATCTACCTGACTGCATATTTTAGCAGGGTTTCTTCCCTGGATAGATTGTTCTTTAATTAAAAATTCCAAAACTGAGAGCAGTCCTTACTAAAATTGTAATGGGTTCAACAAACAATTGAACAATTGCGGTAATGCTCACAACTACATGTGATGTGTACTGTTTTAATTTTAAGAGTCAGTCAAGAGACCTCTTTTTACATGAAGTATTTCAAAGAAAACCAGGTCATTTGTTTCACATGTGGCAGGATGCTGTGTGCAAATATTCTCCCAACATTTATGATCTTGCAGTAAAATGAACAGACACATTATGAACCTACAAAAGGTTCATAATCTTTACAAGTGCTGTACCTGCTCATTGCAGTGTGTTACACACTTTTCAATGTCAATAGAAAAAGGGGCATGAGGGGATTATGATCCAAAACAGGATTTGTCCAACACCTAAACCACTCTGAAGGGATGAGTAACCAGTTAAAAGACCCCAGCACTAGAGATGTAAAACCTGTGGTCGCTCTGCTGCTCTGCTGGGGCACTCTTGCCCTTTAGAGAGTTTTTCCTAATGCTGAAGTCTCACTTGCTGCAGTGAATCCCATCAGTTCTTGCCTTGCCTATGACAGACATGGAGGACACACGATTTCCTTCCTCTTTGCAGCAGTCTTTTGTGCATTCAATGACTGCTATTCTCCCCTGAGTCTTCTCTTCTGTGAGCGAGCACACACTCCTCAATCCTTTCCAGACTTCTGACTGATCCTGCTGCATCTTTCATCTCCTTCCAGCTGGGCACAGCTTTCTGTCTACACAGTGCCACTTGCTGCTCTAGCTAAAGGCATGGCTTTTGCACATTCTCACAGACGATTTTTTTCCCACTGCAGAGCTGTTATCTCACCTGTTGTTCCTCACTGTGTACTTGTACTGCAGACTGCTTCTGCATGGCTGATGAACGTTGCACTTCATTGGTTTTGTGTAAGACTAGTTCTACAGTTTGTTCAGGTTTTACCATTTGAATACTGTCCCCCAATATACCTGCAGTTCCCTCCCACCCAGCACTGTGCGTGCAGATTTGAAAAACAGATTCTACTCATCATCCAAGTTATTAATGAAAGTAATGAACAGTGCCAGGCCAGACCAGACTCCTGTGGAACTCAGAACCAAGGAGCTCAGTTTAACCCTCTATTTTGACAGCAAATTTCCTGTAACTACTGAGTCTTGTTTCCTATGAAATTTTGATACTTTCATCTGACCATGTTTCTCTTTCTGGCTTACAAAAAGCTCTGCCAGAAGCCTATGAAAATCAAGGTATATGGCATTTACTGCTTCTCCCTGTCAGCATGGTAAGGGTTACCTCATCCAATGATGAAATTAGATGTTTTGACGCAGTTTGTTCTTCAGAGAACCATGATTTTTCCTTTCAGTACCTATGAATAATGTCTTGACTAATTTTTCCAGCATTTCTTCAGGAACTGAAATAAGCTGAGCTCTCTCTAATGCTCTGACTTCTTTTTAAAAAGAGACAAAAACAAGTATTATATTTGCCCTCTTTCCTTCTTGATACCTCAGCTTTCTTGAGAGAACCATAAATAGTTCTGAAATCACATCAGGAAATTCTCTAAGTATTCTGAGCTATAATTCCTCAAGGCCAGTTTATTTGAATAAAGCTGGCTTCTTCATATCCTTACCAATGACTTCTCTCCTTATCCTAGGTGCAGATCATATTGCTTTGTTGTGGTGCAGATCTGTTGTGCTGGTTATCTGCCTGCAGCTAGGTCCTGAAGCCCCTGAGTCAAAAGAAGCACATGGTTTTCTGAGTAACCTTTCCCTTTTCTGCTCAGGAATGAGCCATTTCCCTGGGATTTGTTTTAGTGTATATTTCTTTGGTGTACCTGCAGAAGTGTTTTGTCTTAGTCTTTACATAATTTACTCATGTTACTTCATTTTGTGCTTTTGCAGTTATGTTTTGATCCTGTATGTCCGTGCCATGCTTGTATACTTACCTCCAACAATCCTCTATTTTCTTAATACCTGTCCTCTCTTTCTTAGCAGTCTTTCCCTTACATCTGTCCAGAGCAGAAGCTTCTGAATCAAATCTCTGAACATTTCAAAATATGCATTCTGGAGGTCTATACTCTTTATTTTTTTGTTTTCTTCTTTCTCTTTCAATTTCCAAAAGAAGGTCATGGAAGCTGGAAACACCTCCTCTGAAAATAAGATTTTGACCATGTTTTTACTATTCTGATCACAAGGCCAGCATTTTAACTGAACAGCAAGAAGAGCTCTTTGTTTCTTTAGCATGTAGACATATTTTCTGCCAGACAGCATTAAACTGCGGATGCCGCTCACACATTCTTATCTGTGCATGGTATCTGATGCAAGGTGCACAGTGCTTTGTGAAAGTTTAAAAACAATGGCAGCATCTCCAGCTGCAAAAGTATCTTGTGCTTCTGGTCCCCATCACAGAAAACAGCCTCATATCATCAGAGTTTTTAACAAGTGCTACAGAGACAGCTGACTATGGCACTCTCAGACTCATTTGGTCTTGCTGAGAGACATACAATTGTCTCCATGGGTTTTTATCTATACCCATTAAAGTGCATTTGCCCAAGTATAGAAATAATCAATGCTGCCCACAAGGCAGCACAACTGTATCTTCCTGAAACTGTATTTCATTTAAACACATCTGCTACCTGATAGCAACAATGGCTTTGAAAATTTAGATGACAAACTAGAGAAGACTTGTGCATTTGCTCTGGGGTGAGAGGGCACGTATAGAAGGCATTAGACCTTATGGTTTCAAGAGCAGAACTCTTTGTATTTCTCAAGTTCTGATCTGTTTGGTTAGAAACTGATCTCAAGCCTTAGAGCTGGTGCCTATATCTACTACATGTGAGATGATATGTCTGAAGTCATCAAAATTCAGCCCATATATGTCTGACTCGAACAATGAAATGCTGACGGAACAACCAAAGCCGAATAACAAATCAACAAGCTAATCTACATCCTTCCAGCACACTTCCTAAAGTGTGATGTAACCACACAATAATACCACAGCCTACAGCTAATATGTCTCACACAAAACCTGAGTTCCTGCAAACATTAGGGAGGGCAGACCTAAAGTAAAAATTTACATCTTTATATTAACTGAAGAACAGACATCTCTTCTTGCTTTCATGTCCTGTCCTAGAACTGAACTAGAATCAGGATTAACTAGTTATTACAAAATGTGGGAGAGGGTGGGAAAGCATAAAAGCTTTAGCACATTTCTGACTAGGATGGAATATTCCAGAAAACAAAATATCAAAATGTGGGAAGACAGTCTTCACACAGGTTCTGCAGTCCAGGCTTACCAGTTTTCAGAATATGGTGAATATCCAAAATACAGAATTCAATATGTCAAATAATGAATGGGTATGAAATCTTGACCCAATTAAATCCATGTCAAAAATCTCACTGATTTTTCTGGGACCAGGATTTCAGTCTGCTCACACTGTGTCCAAATGCTGACCTTTTTTAAAAAGCAGCAAATATCATACAGTGTTTTAGACATTTATACATTCATATTCAAAGAAACTGGAATGTTTTCGTGCAAGGTCACATAGGTGACTTTGCTGTCAGGTCAAAATGGGTTGCTGTTCCATTATACACAATGTAGATGAAAGCATGGACAAAGAAACACTGCAGTGTAAGCAGACAGTGGCCAAGGAGGATGCTCTTTAGAGCTATGGATTTTACTATGAAAGCCCGAAACTCCTTAGATCCATGTGAGTTATATTATTCTCAACAAGATGCAATGAACTCAAATGCTACTCAGGAACAGAAGAGGTCTCCCTGTTGAGCAGATTAAAGGAGGCCAATGCTGCTCACAAGAGCTGAGTGGGATTCCCTGGAACTCCAACACACTGGCACCCCAGCCCCAGATAGTTTGCTCTCAGCTGCTAGCCACGATCACTGCTCTTCCTCAACAGACAGGACCATAACAAACAGGCATTCCTAACGAGGGGGCAGCCTAGGTCGTGGCTGTGCATTTGTTTCTCCTGCTTTGAAATCTACACTGCCGTCTTAAAACAATGCTCCCGCACTTGAGCAGCTGCAGCTTTACTCGCTCCACCTGCCTGCAGGCTGCCTGTGCACCCTGACTCGAGTACGGCGTGTGCCCTTCTCACTTCCTGCCAGTGTTTACAGCCGGGCTGCAGAGAGAAAGAATTCAAGAGCTCCTGTGCTGGCTCTAGCTCTCCACACCTTCTGCCTGGCCAGAACCAATGCTGGCTCTAGTACTCTGATATTAGCTTAAACTCAGCGCATTACTTTAGGCTAATTAACAAAGGAAAACTAGTATAACCTATTCCCAGGGACAAAAGGAAGAGTCAAGAGCCAAGGAATATCAAAGTGATGATGTCAGTTCTTTAAAACCTCTTTCCAAAATAGTCAAGTGGAAAGACTGAAAAGGAAGGCTGCTCTTTTACTCCAATAAAGGTCAAATAAAGAACTAAACATTTTTTCTCCTTCCCATTATCTCAGTAGTACTAGAGATTGAGCTTTTCCACATAGTTTCCTTGCTGCAATCAAAGATATTTACTTTCTTTAAACAGGTATGTCCTCACACAGTTAATCCCCCCTAGGCATTCAGAAAAAGAGAAATATATTTCTACTATCTTTATTAGTTCCCAGACCCAGAGCTGGATGAATTGTTTATGGTAATAAGTGATTCGTTTAATTTAGTACATTTTTCCTACTTGTGACTTGACCATCACATTATCCTGACTCCTGTGTTTGTAGGACTAAGCATAAATATTCACCAAAGAGATTATACGAATATATTTCAATTGATGAGTTGTTTGCAGACCAATGTCTCCAAAAAAACCCAAATTACTTTTTAAGCCCCCAAGGGTATGTGGCTGTTTGCATAATTCATGTGCCATTGTTTCTGACAAAGGAAGCAAAAACTTTAAAATAAGAGAATAATGATGGAAACATAACAGTTACTGAACAGATAATAATTATTAATACTAGTCTGTATTAAAAATTGTTTACGAAATGTTTGGGACTCACAAATACATTGTTAAATTAACAGTTTGAATAAACATGACCCCTGGAAACCAGGAGTGAGATGGGATCATGAGAGTAGTAGTGAATTACTTTCTTCTGTTTCCAAAAGTCCTGCTATTTCTAATTTGTCTATTATCCTACAGTGCTGCTCTGTGAAAACCTCCAAGGATAATACAAAACCCACATACAACTAGTCATGGAAATTTAAGTAATACTAACTAAGGGAAATTTGGCTGAACAGGCAAAATGTTATATAGAATAATTTGTTTTGTAAAAAACGTTTACAAAATTACTTCCAATTATGAGGGGAGAACTGAATTAATTGTTGTCTTTTTATTAACCATATGGACACTTTGGAGACTTACGAGAATATTTCTTTTAAAAAAGGCATGTGCAAGTAGAATGTAGAATTAGGGTTAATAGAGTCATCAAAAATAATCTGCTGAAGCCATAGAAAAACGACAGGAAACTTCAGGTTTCTGAGGCATGAAACTAAAAGCTCAGAAATTTAATCATGAACTCTAGTTTTATCATAAAACCTTAAGAGAGCTGGCTACAAAAATGTACTTCAATTTATATAAACTCTCAGACTGTCCTGAAATCAGCAAAACCAGAGGTTTTACATTGCTTTTAATAACCTCCAAAGCTTAGTGAGATATTAGAATTTGATTGTATTTTAATATCATCTGAAAGATTATCCAACAGCTGCAATAAGCAATATGTAGCAGGACCTCTTCAGGGTCAAACTTTGTGTATAGGAAGAGATGAGATATTGTTTTGGTTTTATTAGAGAGGAATACATCTGCATACAAGGCAGCAGCAAGGTGAAGCGGGAGCTTTCCAACCCTAAGAGCTGCCTATGGGCTCAGATTTCCCAGGGTGTTCTGGCACACAGTGTTTGGTTGTCAGGCAGTTGGGGATGATCTCTGGTGAGGGGTTTAGCTTGTAAGAGCAAGTTGTGCCGTCTGCTGGGAGCCCCATGGTGGTGGCCACGTCAAGGACAGCGAGTGGCCCTTTGCATTACAAGGCTGCACATGTGCCTGCTGCTCCTGTGCTGAGGGATGTGCCACTGGCATGTCTGGGGGAACAGTAATTTTTGGGCTCAAGAGACACTAGGGGAGACACCTAAACATTCAAGTGGCTCCCTACTGGACCCTATGGCTTGCACCAGTAGACAGACTGCACTAAAGGATGGAAATTTTCTCTGCTTCTTGTGTGGATGTGACTTCTAATGAACCGTCATACAATTTTTTACTCCTCCTCTTTAAACCAGCAAGGACTCCTTCCTTCTGAACGCAGCAAGGTCGTTGGAAACAGCAAAGCAATTTGTTTTAATTTCTTGTTTAAAGGAATAGTTTAAGGGAATGCTGCCTTGCTGAAAAAAATGCAGGATTTATTTTCTAAGAACAAAATCCATTATAAAATTAATAAGCAATTATCAGAATTCACATGCATCTCCAAATGAGTAAGCAGATGCTTCCTATTGTGATTCAAAAAGGACTTCTCTCTGCTTTCAGGACTTTTCAGTTAAGAATTAGGAATATTGGCCTTAGGTCCTATGTGGAAATACTTAAAACTCTTTCTAATGTGTTTATGATGTTTTCCTATGCAGCTCTGCACAAACATTTCCAGTGTGCTATGACTCAGTACTTTTTTGAAGCAGCAGAAATACAATGACAAGTCTGTTTCTCATAGTATTTTGGCAGAAAACAACTCTGTGGGTTGGTGTTGGCAACAGCACAGTCTAAGAATAGGGCACTTCTCAGGCAGAAAGTTGTTGAATTTGGACATCAGCTAGGTTTGCCTAGGCGTAAAGAAGCCACTGTCTTCAGGGAAAGAAGTAATTTAGAAATGCTTATGCAACAAGTTAGTGTGCTAGTGTCTACCAAAATAATTATTTCCTGTGAGGACTACTCAGAATGAAGTAATCTCAAAGAATATATTCCATTGGATGCGTGAAGTTGCTGGGCAGCCCTTTGACACTTCCTCAAAGGGGGTCTCATTGTGTGGAGTGCTTTATTCTAGTTTCAGTTGTTCATAAATATGAGTAATGCTTCCTTCCAATTTTATGAAATGGGAAGAACTGTAAAAGTGCAGTGCTTCACCATGCATGCACTGTGCTGACAGCATTACTACCATCATTGTGAAATGCAGGGCAAGACAAAAAGTAACATGATGATGAGGTAGTGAAAGAGTTAAAGCTTTTAAAATGAGCTAGAACATGACAACCTTAAAACCTAATATACTGAGCTGAGCCTGGGCTGTGCTGGTTCTGATGAACCCAGAGGAGGTAGAAGTGTTTTCTCTAGCTAGACTTTTCCCATAAATACAGGCTATACAGACTGTTCTCTACAAATAAATGCATTTCCTTGGAAGCCTCAGCTACAGCATTCCCTTATTATGGGTAACTTTTGCCAAGTGACTCAAGTGTTTACACCACCAGTCTGATGTTACTCTTACTTTGCCCCAGGGCTCTGGATCCCTGATTATCCATACCTCTCATATGCTGCTTTTGGCAGCAAAAATTTTGGCCAATTATTTCCCTCCAAAAGGAAATGCTGGCACAGATGGCAGAGAAACCAAGTCTAGTCAGATCATATTGGATGTATAATTCCCAGGCTTAGGCTCCTGTTCCATGGGACTGCCATTCAGCACAGCCCGAGAAAGCCTTCTTCCCTCAGCAGCCCTCTACAAATCTTCAGACAGGACCTCCCATGACACTCCACATTGTCCTCAGATATGAAAACACAGTTCTAGCAGACAGAAATCTTTCTAGTGGTATTTAGAGATCTATATAACTTCTCTGGAGAAGATATAGACTGTCAAGT
This sequence comes from Certhia americana, assembly GCA_018697195.1. Classification (NCBI taxonomy): domain Eukaryota; kingdom Metazoa; phylum Chordata; class Aves; order Passeriformes; family Certhiidae; genus Certhia; species Certhia americana. Next base: position 24,091,227 of record CM031863.1, read on the forward strand.
CTAGAAGCTGTCCTTTAGCACAAAGATGAATTTTGAATTTGTCTGCTCAAGATTTCTAGGTCTTAAGTTCTTTGGAAGATGATGCTTCTTTATTTAAAATTGCTTGTAATATATCTGCAGTGCTTATTCATCTCTTTTGTCTTCAGCAGGACAACAGAGAAGGAAATCAATTATCTCCCTTTGAAAGAATGAGACATGCCAAACTCATTCGTTTACAGGACCACGCTGCTTTGTTGCCATATCTTCCATGGTAATATGCAGGGTAGTCCACCTTCTCTACCCAAAAGGAAAAAGCACCAGGCAGTGGAGTCAACTAAAATCCCTCTTCTAGCCCTGATCTCTAAATGCTTTTATCACAGAACATTTAGCATTGATATGTACTCACCTGTGGGCCTTTTTTCAGGCGCTCTTACCTAAACACTGGCCTCTAGTGAAGCAGCAGCCATATGTCAGATTACAGGCTGGTGACAGATGGAGTTAATCATGCAGCTTTGAGCCATTCTTTCCCTACTAATTAATTTACCTCCTTTAAGACTTGTTCTAACAGTTCAAACCAGGAATATGTACGGCCAGAAGAAATAGTTACAACTTTGAAACTTAAATGAGATTTTTAACTTGAAAAGAGCCAGGAATGTACATGTGTGAACTCCTGCCCCTTTCCCAACAAACACTAATGAACAGCTTCATCTTACTAGCATTAAAAATATTCAGTCTGTCAAGGAAATGTTTTTTTCCCCAAATAGGGATGGCTTCCCTCAAGCTCTTTATTAGGTTTGTATGTGTTTGATGGCAGTGCTTAGTCCTATGTTAGTGACCCATTAGGACTGCTATATTGAGGGTGGAAACAAAAATTTCACGTATTTCCAAAAGAGAAAGTTCCCTTTCCACCATGACAAGTCATATTTAGTTCTGGCCCTGGAAAGTTCCTATACACCATACATCAGTTGTAACATTTTAAGTTACAGGAAAATAATGTAAAATTCCCTCTGGAGTATATTGATATTTCCTTCTAAGGCTAATGCATGCACTTGTGATGTGAACGTACCTGGACTCACAGAAAGAAGGATATAAAAACACTTGGAACATGGTGCAGATTCATCAGTGTGCACAGGAAATGACAACATGGAATGCAGGCTGTCAGAAAACTGGTCAGACCTTGCAAGTTACACAGCTTACCAGGGCTACTTGTAGAGCTCTGGCTAACTGACCTAGCTCTGCCACTAACCTAAGGTATGTCCTTGGGCATGTCTCCTCACCTTGCTGTGATTCCATTCTCCATCTGTAAAGTGAGGATAACATGTCACTGTATGAAGAGCTTCAGGTGACAAATGCAGCACAGCTCCTTGGGTCAACTTACTGGACATAGTAGGAGATGAATAACATACAAAATTTATTGTCTTCCTAGTTAAGAATAACATGTCAGTTTGTTACACTCTGACAGAAGTCACCCTACTTCTGCACCAGCAGCTAGTTAAAGCACACTTGTTTATGAGCAAGATGTGAAAGAATCAACATTCCATCTGTACAAAGGGTGCATAGCACTGTTCAAAACAAATCATTACTTGGAGCAGCAATAGAAGAATCAAGATGTTTTAAGAATTGCAGTTGTAAGAAAGAAAACATTTACTTTAGCAGTTGACAACATTCAAGCATGCAGAAAAAGCAAAAGAACGCCTACCTAGACTACTCACTCAAGGTCTGTGTCATGATTCTTTATGGTAGGGAAGCAAGAGGGAGATTGTCTCAGAAAACTGTTAAATTTAATCTTACTATGTATAGGGACATAAAAGTTAATTGTCTATAGTAGTTACAAGAGAACTTTAGTGACCTACTGTCTGTCTCCCATCAGACTGGAGTCTTCAGAAAAAAGTGAATGATAGTATATTGATGCAATTATTCTTCTAGTATGCATACACATTTTTATTTGCTTAAGGAGTATGTGCTGGGAACAATTATGGCACTATGCAACTTCCAGTGACTGAAGGGAGGCATAATTTGCTTTAAAATTACCTTCTAAACTATCCACTTGTTTAATCATAACAAATCTGTAATGTCTTTCTTGACTGAAAGTTCAGCTGAACACTTGGCTGAGGATATGTGGGTCATTACCTCCTCATTCTTTAATGCAAAGGCAAACTGGCAGCCTGCTTGGGATTTCTTGTTACCCTGAAAGATATCCAGAAATATCCTTCAAAAAACTTTTAGAAGGATATTTTCCTTCAAAAACCATACTGGATCCTGTTAGATTTCTCTGAAACTCACGTCATAACTCCTGTCAGTGCTTGGTTTTTTAACAGTAGGCATGAAAAGCTATGATCAAATACCTAGACTATTTACTATTGTTCTATTTACATATGGTGATGAGTAAAAAGCCCAAACTCATACTCTAGATTCTTGTGTGCCCTGAAAAACTGTTTACAGACCTTTAATTTACTTCTCTTGGGCTGCAATTTCAGCCATTTTTGTGACGGGATGGAAACACTCTTTTTTCCCAAACATGGCCAAATGGCATTTTTAGCTCTTTCAGTGCTCTCAGAGTTCTAGTTCTACTGAAACTACAGTGTTAGTCTGGATTTCCATTGCTGCAACAGCAAGCAGATCCTGTCTGCCAGGTTACAGACAGACTCAACAGACTGAAATATGAATGGAAAATGGGATAAGAATAGTAGTCAATACTGCCTGAATTAATGCTACTGCAGAACACCCTTGGATAATCCTCAGGATATAGCAGGAGAGATACTTTGAGAGGTAGGAGAAGAATAAAAATTTAAGGGTGAGGACCTAACAACAGACATTTTGACACATTCTTTTTCCCTAGATAAACTTTTATGTGCTTTGTCCTAAGTACAAGATGGCTGAATTTTTTAAAATTTTGCTGAAAGCTAACATATCTTCTTCCCCTACCCTCAGGGTAATTTTGGCAAAAGAAAGACATCACACATGTGAAGTAGAAAAGCCATGTATCTAAGTGATTGGAAATGAACTGTTTAAATCAGAGAAAGAGATGCAATTTTGAGAAGAAAAGGAGCCATATCCTCAGGAATACAAGGGTTGTAAAATCCTAGAAAACCAAGGAGTGCAGATGAGCCAAAAGCTATTTGGGGAAAGAAAAGCACACTTCATTACTCCAGAGATCAAGAAGAATGATTAGGCAAAACAAAACAAAACAAAACAAAAAAACAACAAACAAACAAACAAACACCCCCCCCCAAAAAAAAAAAAAAAAAAAAAAAGGATAAAAGAAGCTCTGAAAAGGTGAATACTGGTACCCCTTTTCATCATCACAGAGAGAAATGATCAATCACTGCCTGGTCTCTAGAGCCACAGTAGATAATTGCCCAGTGGCCCCTCTTTCTTCTCCTCCATTCCACCAGTCCAGTCCCTGCTTGCAATCAGTGCCATGGTCTGTCCTCACAAAGGGAGAGGCACATGAGGAGCAATAAAGGATGGAAGGGAATTAATGGGACCTCACCCAGAGAGTGCACACTGCTCCCTCAGGTTTTTGTTAATGGTATCCTCAGAGTAGGATCTCTTCCTACATAGATGTGTCCACCAGAAGCTGGTGGATAAGCTGGTTTCCTCCAGAATGCTGCCCCTTTCCCTGTGTATGCCAGGGAAACTAATGGCAGCATCAATCTCTCTCTCTCTCTCCAATATATTCTGTTAATTCTGTGATGAGGGTAAAATGCACTCCTTGTGCATTTCCAGTCCACATCCTGAATACAGAAAGAATCTGACAGCCAAGATGCAGATTGTGTAAATTGAGTTACCAGAGCCAGAAGATGTTACCAGAGCCAGCAGTGGGTTTTCATCTGTGTGACAGGAATTCAGCAAGAAGGTACTGAATTTTGTAATCTTTTTGAGGGATTCTCAGTACAAGATAAGCTGAGACTATTTCATTGGTAACTGCAGGTACATTCATATGACTCAAAAAAAAGTGTGAGGACATTTATCTAGATACCACAAAAGTGGGATAAGAAAGAGAGAACCTTATTTTTTCTCTTTTGTACTTTTTAATTTAATTAATTTGAGGAAATTCCAAAACTTTCAGTATTGCAGGCAACTAAGACTGACTATGAAACAAAAGAATACTGTTTAAACCTCTAGACTGCAAATAAATATACCAGCTAAGTCCACTCATAAACTGCATTTGTAATTTCTGATAAAATATGGTCTAAAGACTTCAGATACTAAGGGAAATGAATGAATAGTACATGGTCCTTCATCCCTTTCTATAACAGCCCAATTTTCTTGTAAGCTTTCCTGCTAAGTACCTTTCCTTTTTTCTCAAATAAATCAGAGATAGTGACAGGCATTGATACAGTTCAATATTTCTACTTTGGTGGATCAAAATAAATTGTTAATAACCAGAGCTCCTCATGGTTATAAATGCCATCACCTGGCTCTCACAAACTGCTCTTGCAAGGAAGAGGTGACATTGAGCTTGCAAAGCAAAGGAAGAGACAGCATTTACCCGATGAGCTGAAGAGAAAACTTTACATAAGAAGGCCTCCATGAAAGCACTGACTGAGCAATGTGCTTGCAGCATGCTGCCTTTACCTAGATGTTTATCAGATTATGGTTGCGCTCATTCATAAACTGGGATATTTTTTAAAATGTGAAGGTATTCTGGATCACTATTTCCTTCACTATTTGCTCTGCATTCAAAGCAAGAAGCAGATCTAGAGAAATGCAAATGAACAAACTACTGCCAAAATAGATCAGTGTTTGCAGGGACTGGGAAAAGGCAGAAGCAACATGGCAGGCCAACAGAGAAAGATTTCTGCTCCTAGGAGTGAGGAAAGGTTCCTGAGCACACAACTTCTTGAGGGGCCAGGTTTGGCCACCAGGAACCTGGAAACTGGTGCTTGCATCTCCCATGATGATGGAAGCAGTGTACATGAGTATGTACTCCTGGAAAATAAAGAGCACTTCATCCCTAGGGAAGTCCATTCCTCCCTGACAGGAGTGGCCTTGCAGAGCCCCAGACACAACCACACCTTGCAATACAGGACTGACAGTCCCTATCTTTAAATGCAGGCTTCCAGCACCTTTTAAACATTACTGAGCTTTGCAGAGACAACTTCCTCAGACTAAAATCATCAAACAATTTAACTTCTGGTTAAAATTTAACTTTTGGTAGTTTCAGTCGGCAGTGTATCACGTGCTGCAGAGGGAGGAGGAGAGAAACTGTGTGAGCACCCCTGGCTGCAGAGGGAAGGAGGCTGATGCAGTGGGGCCCTGGGAGTCGTGCAGTGCCTGCAGGGGGTGGAGACAAGGCAGCAGGCCCACCATCAGCACCATGCTCCTGGGGATCCTCGTGGTGCTCTGCTTCATCCCCACTGCTGATGTAACAGGTAATGAAAACCCCCCATATTTCAATCCTTTCCCCTGTTTTTTCTCACTTTGATCATAAGGGGGTAGAAGGTCTGGTATAGATCTGAATTAATTTTGCACAAATTCTTGTTTGGATGAAAGGGGAGAGACAGAATGCTCTAATAACCAAGAGGCCAGTTTTTCTCCTGCCACAAGTATCCCTCCAAGATGAGACCCGAGAGTTTTTAATTTGACGTCTCTCTAGATCCATTTGAAATATGCATGCATAGGTAGATAGGTGTTTATTTCACTTACCCCCTTGGCTTCACAAGTTCTGCTCATAAGCACCTTTTCTTGGGGGCAGTGCATCTGATCAGACCTGGTGCCAGTGCCTGTCTTGGGGCAGACTCTCCACATCCCCAAATCTACTTCTAAAGCTTTAGGTTCCCCCATGGCCTGGCTTGGTGTCATGGGCTCTGGTGCTGGGTGCTACAACATCCTCACAGGACTAGCAAATAAATGCTCAAAAGCAGAGTTGCTTACTGAGCTCAAAGATGGGAGGATGGGACTTGCCGAGTTTCTTATTTTTTGCATTGTATAGTCATTTACTGATGCTTACTAGACATCTGGTTTCTTTCTGAAGATCTTCAGGGGAAAAAAAAATCTTTTTTGATTGTGTCTGAGTTTTAGTGAATCTTCCTGACTCTTCTGTTGTTGTGGCTGAGGGTATTTATCTTGGTGTTGTCTTGCTGATGCAGTGTTCCTACGTTCATACCTAACATGTCTTTCCAGTGGGTACATTAAAATGAAAAGCAAGGCTGGTCTTTGCTAGGATAATCTTGAGACTGACAATTTTTCAGACTGCTGGGTGTGAACTGTTGTTATTGTATCTTCTCCAAATATTAGTGTTGTGTATTTTCCAGGGGAGTTGCAGATAGGAGTAAAAATCTGGTTTCCAGTACAAAATTTTTGATATAGAGAACATCTTTAAAAAGTCACTTTTTCAAGTATGAGAGATGCAATTGAATCTATTTTTTTCTCATTTCTACTTTATTTTTCCATAATTCTTTTCCTTAGTGAAGACACTGTAGTTTGCATGACACTGTGATCTACATTTCTTTAAGAAACATAGGTTTTTTTCTTCCTTGTCCTTTCCTATATTTATAATTCTGTGTTTGCAATATCATAATTATTTTCACAGCAGGCCCCTGGATTGTCAAAGAAGACACTAATTCCAGGATGGGATAAGTGTCAGCAGTAGGTTAACAGTTCTGAATACATTTCCATGAGGTGTGAACAGCTTTTAAGCTGTGTTTTTGAATTGCAACAAAACAAATTACAGTGTATGGTTCTCTGATACCAGCGTTACACCATGGATTTATAGACACATGTAACTTGCTTTGCATGAAGAACTTGTGTTTCTCCAAAAGATTTACCAAGATTATTCAACTTCTTAAAGAGAAGCATATAAGGTCGTTTGCTTTTCATGGCTCTCATCCTTTCCCCATCTATTTTCTTCACTCTTCATTTTCAAGATGATTTGTCTGTAGTACATGGAAAACATCAAGGCAGGTCAAAACCCTGCAGGACTTCCTCAAGCCATGAAGTGCATTATAAGCCTCAGATATTTTGGTCTGGGAAAATCAACAGATTTTTTTCCTATTGTTAGACTATGTCAGTGGCTGCTGCAGTTTGAGTTTAAATCATAGAAATGGACTTAAAATACTAGTTTAGTCATTTCCCTTATGCAGAAACACTAATGTTTACAAAGTTTGTTCTCATCCCCTTTTTGTTGGTTAAATGATTACCTTGCTGTGGTCAGTCAGAGAGGCAGTGAGATCAAGTGTCTGGTATTTTTGAAATAAGTAAAATAAGGAGGATCCCACTGCAGTATACCACAACTGACCTCATCTTTTTACTATCCACATAACCTTCTGGCTTATGGTCTCTGGGGATGAAAATCAACCTCTAACCTACCAAGGTTACCAGAATGCAAAAGATGGATGAGGCAAGGTTAGCCTAGAGCAGGATGACATCAACTAATTCTTGTTTTAAAAAAACAAATCACAAACTGCCATGAAAAACCCCTATGCTCACACTATGTTTGATTAAAGCAAGAGTGTCACCTGGGATTTCTGGAGTATTGTGCTGCCTGCAGTACTCACAGCAAAGCAGGAAAGTTGAGCAGAAAGCAGGTCTGTAAGGGCCAGAAGGAGAGGTTCCCCCCAGCAGGAAAGTTGAGCAGAAAGCAGGTCTGTAAGGAGTTCTGGAGTTCTGGAGAAAAAAACAAATCAAACCCAACACCAAAAAATGATTATTTTCCATACTTTGTCAACTCTGTTTCATTTTCTTGGCAAACAGATAAAATAATAAACTTCAATGAAGTTTTGCTTGCATTGGGTTTAATGATCAGAGTCAATAATATTTTACAGATATTATAGATGGGTGGCATTTTGTTTCATGATCCAAAACCCCCTCACGTGATTACAAGAAATGTCCAGCATTACAAATAATCTAGAAAAAAGCTTAACAAGCATTCAGAGATCTTACACACCATTGCATATAAATCCTAACATCCTGAGAAGGCTTGCAACCTGTGCACACTGACTGAAATGATTTTACGCTTTTAAAATCAATGAATTTTGAAACTGTAAACAATACTTTTTCATAACTTCTATTTTCCTGACTGGGCAAGGCCAAGATACAGATATTTATTACTACACAGCATAACTGAACATAGCTCTGAAGTGGCAATCATAACCCCATTTAGGGGAATGGAAACACCTACTAAATGTTTCAGAGTTTCACCATTTAACAAATCCAAAGTGACATTTATGAAGAAAAACTTTCTCTGTGAAGGCAAAAGCAGCCTCAGCCTGTGTTTGCTCAGAACGGGCTAGATCCTACTAAGAATGTAGTCAAATCCTATTTCTCAAATGAAGTGAGGGATGTTAGGCGTTACTCTGTCTTCCTCGTGAAAACAACACATATTTTAGTATGACTGAATTTCTTGAATTCAAAAAAACTTCCAAGTTTTTTGATGATGACAGCAGTTCTTGTCCAAAATTCCACTGGGCTAAGCTTGCCTTGGCCATGTTGGCATTGCAGCCCAGCCAAGTCGTGTGGTGCTAATGAGTTCTTCCTATAAATGAAAACAAAAATATCTCCTTGAATTTAGATTTGAACTAGTAGAGCCACTTTGTGAAAATGGATTTGGGTGCTTAGCTTCAATCATGTAGGATCTGTCTTCATTTAATTACCCACAAATTAGCTTTTTCCCAGTGCTCAGCCATTCTGCATCCCGGCATCAGCAGCACGGGGCTGGGTTATCAAGCTTAGCCTGCAAGACAAGGCAAACAGATTGGATTATAAATCCAAGAGGTGAAAATAAGTTGAAGGAATTTATCATTTTAGGTGGGTGTATTAAAAGAGACTGGTTGCCAATTAGCACTGTATCATGGCAGGGACACAAGTAGTCCAGAGCTGTAGTTTAGCAGTGAAGCTTAAGGCATGAAGCTTCTAAACATCTGGAGTCCAGGCTAGCTGATGACTGCAAAAGAGATGGGGGTAAGTTATTGGGGTCTGCAGAAGAGTCTAAATATCTGAAGGGAGTCCCTCAGTGATGAGATTTTTGGTTCTCTTTGACTTTTCTCTGGCTGCAGAGAAAATGTGATCAGGTTGAGCAATAAATATCCACTAGTTTCCTGTAAGTACTTGTAATGAAAACAAGCAAGCATTTTTTGAAGTGTAGCACTTCTGTCTGTTCTGCAACCCTATTTTGCTTGTCAACTCTACAGAAAAGGTCTTCCCTGGAGGTGTATTCAGTCCCTGTGACAATCAGGGTTGTAGTAGTGCACAAATACTGCAAAGCAGTAGAATAACTCTGTCTCTAGTTAGTAGAGATTACATTACTACATTCTCTAGTGTAGAATTCTGCTGTGCTAAAGGTGGAACAAGTCTGCTGCAGACTTGCAAATTGCCACATAGGCCAAAGATCAATTTTCTGGCCAACAAAAATATAATCAAATACCTTGTCTGAAGGGGTGGAATCCAAACCTCACCTCTTACCAGAGTGCCTTATAAGTCTATGTGAGAGCTTTAGTCGGAAAATGCTGATTCAAGGAAACTGAATTGTTTTGATGAAATGTCTTCATTTAGATGAAAAGTCACCACAGGCACCACCTTGAGTAAAGACTAGCCTTCTCTGTTCTTACTTTGCCACTCTTGTCCTAGGATACAAAGATCCTTGTCTCTTTCTGATGGAAAGCCTGGAAACGTTATCCTTCATCCAAAGTTTCATAGTGTTTTGGTTGCCTGTGGGATTTCAGAGCTGTTATGAGCTCTCCTGCACCCCCTCACTAACAAGGTTGAGCAAAGGGACAGAAGGAGGATAGGCTACAACCTTTCTTTGCTAAAGATGAGGCAGTAGAGCATTCCCTGTCTCACATCTCCTCCTCTCATTTGAAGCAACGGCTGGTAAATGAGACTTTCAATGAGAAAATTAACTACTTCAGCAGTTTAACAAGTTCTGCTGGTAATGGAGAACCTGCTAGCCAAAGGGTTTTTTTTACTGCCCACACCCTACCACCAGTCCTGGCCATCTCATGCATCTCTTTGTATTTACTTTACTTCCTGGACCACATTCATCCCCAAGGAGTATCTTGCTCAGGAGGCTGGGGTACTTCATCTTCTTGTGCAGGCATGAATACAGTAAGCATCATTTGGTCCTAAATATTGCTAAAAACAGTTTTAAACAATAATTTTCAGGGCATTCTGGATCTGGCCTCCTTCCCACTTAATTTCTCTTACTAGCCTTTTTGAAATCTTGCCACACAGATTAAGTAGAAAGAATCTAGGTTTGCACCACATTTTGAGGACAAGAGGTACAATTGTCATTCTGATAGATACAGTGATTCTCAGGGATCTGTAAAAGACTATCCAGACCTCATATGAGCTGAACTTGCATAAAGACTTAAGCAGTCATATTTGACAAGTCTCTAGCTTAAAAGCCACAACACCCTCTTACTTAGGGGTCGTCATTTGAAAAGGGTATCATTTGTACAGTATGACTTTTCTTGGAAGAAGTTGTCTTTCTGCATATCCTTGCTGTGTTTCATTGTTTGGCAGATAATAGCACAGAGGTCTACATGTCAGAAACATTTCCTGTTTATGTATCAGTCTGGTCAATTAAAAATTCAATTATAAATTCATGTGACATGCTTTTTTCAGGCCATTCAAGTGCTAAGTGCCAATACAGTGTGAAATACCTCAGTTCCTGAGTCCTTTGAGAGATTAAGAATCTACTACAGCTGCTAGCTAGAGAAATTACTTATTTTACATGAAAATGATAGCAGTTCATGCTTTTAGCGTTCATTGCCCAAGATCCAAACCGTTGAAATGGTTCAGCAAATCCACCTGCAAACTCTTCAGGTGTCCTTGAATTAAAAACAAATGTATAAATAATATTCTCTTATCTGACTGCAGTGTCAATTCATAGTATTTTCACTCTATAATGTTCCCTGGGAAACTGTAAAGGATAGATGGCCTTAAGTGTACAACATGCACACAGATGCAGACTAGGCTTCTGAGCTCTGATGTTAAATCTTAAATCACGGGCCACTGCCTCTGCTAGTGTTCTGACTGAAGAAAAACACTCTTGATCTCATGGTCTCCCCTAGAGACCATGTAATTATTTACATACAGGTGGATTGCTGCAACAATAACTCCTGTGAGAAACTGCTTCTGCAGATGGGTGGTTTTGTGTTCCCTGATAGGGAGTGTCAGCATGGGAGAGGAGATATGGAGAAGAGTTGCATGGGAGGATGTGTGGTTCTGAAGTCTAGTAGTATATTTTAAAAACAAGTGCTTTTCTCACTTTCTCCCCTCCCTTCCAGAAAACAAGATTTTAGTGGCTCAGCATCCTTTACTCATTGTAACTAACCAAACTGCAACTCTAGTTTGCAACTACACATACAATGGGACAGGGAAGGAATTTCGAGCTTCGCTACACAAAGGAACGGACAGTTCAGTTCAAGTTTGCTTTATTTCATGGAACACAACCAGAAGTATCAGCAATTCAACTGAAGAATTCAACTGCCAAGGGAATCATGATAAAGACAAAGTCATCTTCAATCTTTGGAACATGAATGCCAACCAAACTGATATCTACTTCTGCAAAATTGAGGTCATGTATCCACCCCCATACGTCTACAATGAGAAGAGCAACGGGACTGTCATTCATGTGAAAGGTAAGCTGAGAAACCTCTGAGGCCAGTATCCTCCCTATACACACTCCCAACATGATGGCTGGAGGCAGTTTGTTTCCAAAAAAAGTAAAGTTGGATTGCCTGGTAAAACTGCATTCCTGCTCTGGACTTCCTGAAGAAGAGATCTTAAAATGATGATCAATAAAAATGACACATTGGAACAAGGAGTAAATTAGCAGAGATCAATGTTCTTAATTTCATGTACTTAAAGTTTTCTTTGCTCTTTCTTTAAAGAGGCACCCACCCAAATACAAGAGCCTCGGTCTGCAATTCCTTTGTGGATTCTGGCAACAGTGACTGGAATTCTTGCAATCTACAGTACTCTAATAACTGCAGTTTTTATTAACTACTGGGTAAGAAACTTGTATTTTCCTTTGCTCTATGTTCTAGTAGTTCATTTATCAGGCTATACTTGCCATGTTTAGTTTTCACAGTTGTCTTCACCCTTCTCCCACAGCAAAAATCCAAAAGGAATATTCAGTGCAGGATGACAGTGTTTCTTCATCCCAGCTGTGTATGCACACCCATGGTGTACCCCAAAAGAGCTGAAACACTAGATGCTCCCAGGTGGGCAGTCAGGCCTCTGCAGTGGAGTCCTACAGCAAATAGTAAAGCCACAGTGTTGGCAGTGCCCTGCACACCAGCAATACTGGGACACCTCTGCCAGCTGAACCCGTCAGGGAAATCTAGAACTACAAGCATTCCTGGCAAAATCCTTTCAGACTATACTGACAGGAGCTCACCAACAATAAAACAATCAATAGGGAGCCTTCATCCCAGGACCATCTGCACTGGTGTCTTGTGCCTATCCAGCAATTCCCTTGAGCGACCACTATTTCTGGCAGCTTGACTACAAGGGAACAGGAACACCTGAATCTCAGTAGTCCCTTGTCTGTACATCAACAGTAAGAAAGCTGAGACAGCCTTATGGCTTATAATTTTTGCTTTCTAATCTCTCTGGAGAGTTGACTGGCCCAAGTCACATACAGTTCTCCTCCTGGCATGATACAGGGGCAGCAGAAGGACATTTTACTTGACAAGTCTTAGGACTGTGATCTCCAAAAGCCAATTTACACTACTTACTCCATGTGAGAAAGACTTGAACATAGAGAACTCAATTCCTTTCCCCTCTGTCTTTGTTGTTAAATAGCAATTTTCAACACAACAATTATGAGGTAGCCTGTGTAAGGGTCCAGAGTCCCTGCCAGGTTAAATGTTGCATGTATATAGAAAGCTACTGTCACTGCTAGCTGAAGCTTGAGATCAGATAAGTGTTTCACAAAAGGACACTTTCTCGGTCTGTGGCTATTTCTAATGGAAAACAATCAAAGGGGGCACTGCTGCAGGAAAATGCAAAGGCCAGTTAAGTGGTTCCTCTTTGTGCCCTATTGTAGAGGCTGACTCTGAGGAGAGCTGAGAGGATTACATGAGCAGCTGCTGGTGTTACTGTGACTGTGCCACAGATGAGATGCTATAGCTTCAAATCCATTATTTACAATCTGAACCATTTTCTCTGTGCTATATTCATTTGCTACCTAATGGCTTCACACGTTGCCACTAACATGTCTGTCCCCAGCAAGGGTGACAAGGCTTCATTGCCTGTCATTGCATGTGTGCTGTTTGCTGCATCAGTTTTTACCTGCTGTTATTACTGCTGGTAGTATTCTTCAGATAATATGTATCCTGATTGTGGATGTATTTAAAAGTGGTGTTGAATATAAATACAGCTGTCTAGAAGACATTGTGAATTGTGAAAAAATGGTCCTAATTGTGGTAGTTGACAGACATGGCAAGTCTGATCAGTTCCTGAAAGCAGCTAAAGATTTGTCTGTTTTCATACATCTGCCTTCCCTGAAAGAAAACTGCTTTCCATTGCAAAAGTAGCAGTCTTTGATCCTGTAGCAGCCCAACAATCACTCATGCTAGCAAAATGTCTTTCTCCCATGCAAAACTACCTCCTAGGTGAATTAAAAATCCTGTATTATGAAGATGAACACACAGAGATAAAGCTTTTGTATCTAATGCTTTACATGCATTGACTGCATTACATGGCTTAAGCAGTATGTAACATTCAACACTTTGCATATATATAACATTAATATTAAAAAGCTTAAAATATTTTGTAGTAACTGCCCCACTCTATGCATAAAATATAATTCAGCCATCAGATATGATGGCTCCTCCAATTCCACAGCATCATATGCATGTAAACTGCAGCATATGCAACTATTTCTGTACATGGGAAGGAAATTTCACTAAAAAGGTGATTACAAAAGAGGATATGATCAGTATTAAGGAAAAAGTGTGGAAGCACTTTAATTACCCCTGAACAATAAAGCCTTAAGCTATGTAAAAAACACCAACCTTGTGCACAGCCTGCAGCAGTCTCATAGGCTGAAATGCTGCAGTAGCCACACATTTTCTCACTTTTTAGGCAAGTTATTTTGCCTGTTTTCTGCTACTCTTATTTCTGAAAGAGCTGATTGCCTTGTCTCACAGAGACATTAAAAGCAGGAATCCAACAATAAATAAGAAAATAAGAATTTTGAGGCCCAGATAAGGAGACATTAAAGATTAACATCAGCTCTGATTCTTTCACTCCTTGAAGGAAGGTTCAGAACAACATATGTATCGTGTCTTACTGCTGTAAATGGTAGGAAAACCATAGTCTGGGCTGATTTTTCATGCTCTTATTCTGTTCGAGTTAAGCTAATTTCTCTTCACCTCCTAATAAATTAGGACAGCCTTCACAACTCAAACTCTATTGTTTCTGCTGAATCATTCCACAGATGAGAGAGGCAAGATGATGGTGAGAGGCATCAGTTTGTGTCCTTGGAATGTGTAGCATTCCTTTATCAGTATAACTAACACTGTAAATCCCTCACCAGATAAGCTGGAGATTTACTTTCAGGTTGGGCCAATTCCATAGATTATTTGATGAGAACATGTCTTCTAATTCTTTTGTAAATGTATTTAAACCTGAAGCTGCCTTACAAATATGCCTGCTTCCCTGAACAAGGACCTAGGGCCAGAACTGTGAGCAGTTAACATGAGAGTTTTCACAGTTGTCTTCACCCTTCTCCCACAGCAAAAATCCAAAAGGAATATATACCATCAGAGTGACTACATGAACATGACTCCCCGGCACCCACCATACCAGAAGAACAAGGGTTACCCACCCTATGCACCAACACGAGACTACACTGCCTATCGGTCCTGGCAGCCCTGATCCCACCAGAAGCCTCCTGTGCTTCCAGACAGGCACTTGCTCTGGGGCATGGAAGGACAGACTCATTTTCCCATCATGTTTGTTGCTATTGATCATGGACAACTACACCATAGCAAGTATTAACTAATCTTTGATCTGCTAAAAGAAAATCCGGACCAACAAACCAATATAAAAAAGGAGGGAGGAGGGGGGGAAGTAAAAATAGAATTTTTCTCCATGATGGCTGAAAATGAGGCCCAGCTTGTGTTGAGGGTTGTCAGTGGATAAGATGGAAAGATGGCATCAGATATCAGAGCTGGTGCCTTCCTAACACTTGTGGTTTTGCTCAGCTGTTGGAAGATGCAGAACTTCTGATCTTTTCCAATAACTACTGCCTTAGATTTAATCCTTAATGTCCTTCCCTGTATGTGTAATCCTCAGATTGTTGCTGTAAAACATGGCAAAATGTAAAAAAATAATCTTTTTTTCTCTACAAGACCAAGACACAGTTTGCAAAGTTCAAAACACATGCTTAAAAGAAAGAGGAAGAGGTCAGTCAGAAGGCATCCAAGCTATTAGGCCATGGAACAAATGATCTTCCAGGGCAAATTAAGCTGATAGAAAACTAGTAAAACTTCAACATGTAAGTCCTTAGGCTGGTCAGTTCATAAATGTTCGTAAGACCATTGGCAGTTGTTACTAAGCAACTCCACAGACTGAAAAAGCAAGCAACCTGAAGACAAAATCAAGAGAAGTGGGAGAGGAAGACCTATTTTCATCGTGAACTCCATTTCTTTTTTGTTTGCCTTCTGCATCAAGGGAATGCAAAGTCATATATGAAGCATTAGAAGACAGAGAGCTCAGATCTTGAGAAGATTTTTGCTTTTATTTTTGAATTTGAGAATTCCGAAGGTATTCTCCTGAGTCCTCCTGAAAATTCATGCACATCTTCTGGAACCTAGGTTGTACCAGAGCTCTTTCAAAAATCTGGGTCGAGTAATGAGCAACTAAAGACCAATTGAATTTTTTTCTCATAAGTGTCTGGTTTTTGGGGTGTGAGAGGATTCTTCATTCCCAGCATTGTAAATTGGATCAGCAAATTCTCAGATATCTGCAGAATCAGCTTTGAGGAACTTTGTCTTATCTGGAAGTTACTTTTCTCTCTAAAGATGTTCTTCAGGGCTGCTCCATGCCAGAGTTGGACAAAGTCTTTAGTAAAACAAGATCCATTCTTTCAATCTGTATATTTACAATAATAGGATGTCCTAAATTGTAATTGGGGTTTCCTTTGCATAAATTCCCTTTTCATACTGAGGAGACAATGTTTATTTTATAAAGACTACTGACTAAAAAATTAGAAGGAAGAAAACCCCACATTCCCACCTTGAAATAAAATTTGGATTGTACAACATTTAATTTCCTTCAAACTGGGATAAGAAGATTCTTTCTCTCTTTGAGGAGACAGGACAAAATTAGAGATGTGGAAGCATGACAACAATCTGCTTTGATGTCTTAAGCCAAGAAAACAACTTTGACACTTTCAAATTGGAAGTTTTATTTGAGTTTGCTGACTGGGCCCTGAACATTCCACTCTGGGTCTTTTATCACCATGAGCCATGTTCCTGGAGGGTGCTGTGCCACCTCTGAGCAGCAGTGTCCCAGCCAGGGACAGCAGAGCCCTGATAGCAATGGTAAGTAAGTCCCAAGAGGCAGTGCTGAGCCTTCAGCATGAGAAGCCAGTCATGGACCCAGCAGGCCCTGAAAGCCTTGGTCTGGTTCAGTTCAGCAAACTCAAAAGCTTATGATTGAACCGAAGAACTTCAAAACAAAGACTTATTTTTTTCTTCTCCTTTCCCCTCACCACATGCACAAACACTCCAAGGCTGGCATTTTTCCACATACAATTTTTACTCTCTTTGCCTGAAGAGCCCTCACTGCGTGTTTGTACTGCAGCTGAGGCAGCACAGAATGCGTGCACAGAGCAGAGGGGAGTGAGCCAGGCAGGACACAGGGGCATTGCTGCATGGTCCCAGCCTGGCCCTCACAGCAGGATGCTAATGCCTTGCCACCTCCCTCCTCACTTGGAAAGGAGATAGGAATAATCCTGTGCTGGGGCACCCAGCCACTCCCAGCAGAGAGGAGCAGGTTGAGCACAGCTCTCTGTCAGGGTATGGCACTGTCTCACCAAGCTCCAGTCTGTCACTGTATGACACAATGACATATATGATCACAATGTGCTGTGGAAAATCATAACTTCTAGTCCAAGTATAAGGTGAGATGGCAAATGTGTATCAAACCCAGAAACAGAATAAATGTTCTTTGCATATATACATATTTATGTATAGATGCATCTATTTCATTGCATCTATATTCCCTAGCGTTCTAATATACTTTTTGCAACCTCCTTTTAAAGTTATTAAATAGATACAGTAAATTAAATATTGAATGAATGTATTAGGCATGAGGCTAGTCAGAAGAAAATATTACTTTCTAAAGCAAATATTGGTATAATTTTCTTTCCTTCCCCTAATACTTCTGTACTTTACATATTTGAGACATACTGGTAGCTCCCAGGCCATGATACTGGAAAGTAAGTCCTGGAACATCTGCAACAAGTACGAACTCATTTGACTGACCAAAAAGGAAGGGGGATGCAGGGAAATATCCTAAATGTAAAATGAAAAAATGAGGAGAATCAGGACATGAGAAGCCCCAGCACTATGTTAAAATGGATATTGCTGTTAAAATAAAGCTCTATAGGGACATGAATTACAGACTGTTGGAGATGGGATACCAGTAAATTCCTTTTATCCACCACTGTAAAGGACTAAAATAAAGTGTTTGCAGAGAAGCAAGCCAGTTAAGCCTGGAGTCTGCATATGTGGATTAGCATATTTGAAAAACAGCAATCCTAATTTATTCCATCTGGTTTTAGGCAATGCATAACATGCCAGGACAGTCCTGTCCCTCCCTGGCCCTGCCTTTGGGGTCTATATGCTGTTTATGGGATTATGTAAAAAGAAACCTCCCTCTGCTGCAGCTCTGAACTTGGAAACTGTCCCTCATGGAGAGCAGAGGTAAATCTGTAGGGTTTTCTGCCTTACATATAGGTTTTAATTCAAATGCAAATATAATCCTGCCAAAGAGTGATTTAATTTTTCATCCTCCTTTCCCCCACTTTTGGGTTTCAGTGTCAAATGAACATCTGATCTGCAGTCATCACATCTGAATAGCAATCAACATATGTTGCAAGGGGTCAACCAAGGGTTTTGCAGCTCCAGCCCCCTGCATGCTGATTCCTGTTCTGCATGTCTCCAGCACAGCACAATACAATAGCCTGGCTCTTCTTTGCTTCCAGGAACCAAAGACCTAGAAGATAAATGCTGAGCTGGTAGCCTGTGTTATCTCTGCAGGGTCTTGAACCTTCCCCATTGGGGCAGTCAGGCTTACAAAAGCCAAAAGTCTTGGTTTCTTCTAGTCTGAATATTCCAAATTCTAGTATCATTCTCCTGTATAATATTTTTTTAAAAAATGCCTCTTATTTCTTCTATAGCTATAAATGTGAACACTGCATCTCTGCCAAAAAATATCAGATCTTCCTCTTTGTGCATCACCTTTTCCCTTTCGTTTCTATTCCAGGCTCAGCAGTTCAGGAACCCATCCTGAACTGAATATTTGTTACACTCTAACTCAATTGTGCAGCCTTCCACATGTACTCCTGACTGGTTACTTGCTTCACAAAGACTGTCTTGTATGCCACATTCCTCCTCAGCTTGGGGTAGGGAGTTGCCATAGGAGATTGAAGCCATGTGGTGATTGGATAGGTACATTTTCTGTTTGAAGGGTTTGGGGATGTTTCATCCCTTTGGTTTTTCCCATCATCTTCAGATTTTCAGTTGTGCCAAACAACCACGTGGGGATCCCACACACCACATGCTTCCCACAGTACATTCAATTTCTGTACATTTCATTTCCTGTGCATAGCAGGCTCTTGTCTATTGCCAAGTTAATTATGCCTGCATACATGCTCTGACAGCAGAAACAACTTTGGCTACTGATGGTATATTTGACTAATACAAACATGGTACAAAAAGCTTGAGTTTTAAGAGCACACATGCAAAGGCTTCAGTGCTAAAGATCAAATCTTTCCACTTTCAGCAAGGCTTTTGCTGTGTGACTGGAAAATGTGTTATGCAAGATGAATCACGGGCCAAGACATAATTTTGTTAGTCACCCATACTAACCAGAAAACAGGTTAGGGTGATGAGAACAGGATCAGCTTTGTTAAGGTTCAGTAAACACTGGGAAAGGCTGAAAACAGTACTAGGCAGTAATTTGTAGCCAAAGTCAGTGTGTTTGAGTGGCTGTGAGAGGGAAACTAACTGCCTGTCTTGATGCAAATGGACTGTTCTTCACAATTAGGTGCTTTTGTTAGAGCATCACATTACAGTATGTTACTATTCCAGTCTCAAGGGCATGCAGATAGTATGATGTGGCCAATTTGGCTGACAAATTATTAGGAGGCTGCCAATTTCATATTAACCCGTTTGCAAAGGAACAAAAAAAGAGAATGATCTCAAATCCACGATTATTTTTTTGTCTACCGGATCTTCAGGATCAAGGCACTGGTTCTTATTTCCTGCACCTCTTGCTGTTGTTGTTGTTGTTGTTGTTGTTTTATAAAAAATTAGATATAACTTTAGGTCTCATAAACTTGCCAGGAGCTCTTCAGTTTCATTCAGCTGACCATTGAAATTGGGAGGGATTTTCAAATGCCACAGTTTTCATAGCCATTGTATCATTATGTGGCTACATCATTCCTTTTCCTCATTGTCTTCTTATTCCTTCAAGGGAACTACTCTGGACTGGTTTAAATATTCTCATGGGTTGGAAAAAATCTAGCTTTTCAGCAGGAAAGATTACTACCTAACCAGCAAAATCAAAGATGCAAGCAAACAATAAGTTCTGTGGAAATTAACGTAGTGGTTTCGATCTGGTAGGAGGATCAAATAGCTTTTTTCTAATATCCTTTTCCTCTAAAATAAAGAAGCTTAAGAAATTATATACTAAAGTACCTTAAAAGACAAGAGATCAGGTTGCGAAATAAAGAAATCAAAGGCAGGAAATGCCAGAAGGAAGCTTTCCTCGCCAGCCTCCCTTGTGCCCCCCTGGGTGACCGGAGCGGCTCTTTATGTACCCCGCCTTTCCCCGTGCTCAGCGGGGCCGGCCCCGCTCCCTCGCAGCGCTGCAGGAAGGCTCCGGGAAGGGACGGAGCAGGAGCTCAGCGGGCCACACATTCCGAGAGCAGCTCAAGGGTTCACATGGAGGGCTGCAGCAGGGCACAACTAGCAATCAGGCTAGCTTAGATAATAGCTAAATTAGTGCCCGACAGCCTCGTCAGTGCCCCATTAAATTAGATCACTCTGTCGTGAGTCAGAATGAACTAATTTTTCTGCTATGCTCGATGCCTGTGACAGCCCTTGGGCTACTTTCATCTTCAAACACCAGTGGTCAAGATGAGAGCTGATTTATTTTTTTTTCCTTATGTAAATGATTAAGTAGATTGCTCACATTTCTTCCTGGGCGTCTCAACCTTCCCCAGACAAATCAAAACTGGCTGCAGAAAAGAAACTGTTTCTGTTTCCATAGCTCATCAGCTCCTGATACTTAGGGACAGATGCTGAAGTCCAGGGTGGAATGATGCCTTTGGGAGCATTATCCCCTCCTTGTAGCTCTTTCTCTCATTAGCTGATTGTTGAAGTAATGCTAATCTTTTATCTTAACAACAACAAAAAAATATGAGACTATGAACATACAGAATTGGACAGCAGGGGAATAACCTCTCTCCCTCCTGCAGGCACACACACAGCTGACACAACTTTCAAATCCAGCCCTGTAAGGGAGCAATTCAGCAGTAAGAATGGGAGAAGCAGAAGGGGTTAAAGGAGGAATCACTCTGAAACCTCTTCAGTGAAATGCTGAAATAGTCCCTCAGGGAATGGAAATGAACAAACCAGCTGCAGGATGTGCTACACAACTCAGCCGTTTGCCTCTCCCTAGCCATACACTAGAAATAACTTAAAAACTCCTGAGTCCTTCTTGCCTCAAGAAGTACTTTTTTACTGTTTGTCTGCTCTGCATCATTGAGACATAAGCTGCATTGATGGTGAAAGCCTTGTTAGGTCCTGTGTGTGGACTTGGGTGCACAGTCGACTCCTAAGAAACTCTTGAGATGAAGGCACGAATTATGTTCAAAAGCCAAGGGACAAGGAAACTGGCTGGAAAGGTAGGATGGATGAATGGCTGTCTGCAGGAAAAGTGAAGCTAAGCAACTCCAGAGCTTTCCTCCAGCAACTAGTGAAATGCATTAGTTTGAACTGCAGCTGTAGTGGATTTCTTCCAGTAAAAGCAGCTCTTGGAAGGACGAAGTGATTATTTCAGGACATTTAAGTCAAAATAACCATATATATGCAAACCAGATTTTTAAATGCCCTTATTTTTGCCTTCTCTTTTTTCTGTACTAAATGATTACTTACGTACAAATACTACATTCAACCTGCAATATGATGTTTTTAAAATCAGTGTTTCTTTGTTGTCCCTTTTCTGTCTTTTCTTTTCTTTTTTTTTTTTTTTTTTCATTTTTATCAAGGCATTTATGCTGTAGTTCTGCAATCTGATTTCAAACCACTGAGGCAGAGGCAAAATGAGGACCAGAATATAGGTGGAGTATATATGGACTGCAGCTCAGTCGAGTCACAGCATGGTAGTACCCCCACGCTGTTAAAGACTGCAGGTATGAAGTTGAGTTCAAAGAGTCCACAGATTACATGAGCAACCTGGTGAAGAAATGTCAGTTAGAAACGAGCAGCAGAAACCAGCTCTATTTTCCTACTGCTGTGGCTTTCCATGGCGACGATGACATACAGAGATTAAGCCTAACGTATGAGCTCCAGTTGTTTATCTCCTTTTTTATCATCGCCAGTAAGTGAAGGAGATGTGTGGGTGTCACCTGCAAAAAAAAAAAAAGAGGTTGCATTTCTGAGAGAAAAACATCTGCAGATCCAAAAAGGCAAATGGTCTTGTTTAATTCATGCATATCCAGTTTCCTTCCTGTCACTAATCTGCAGCACTGAATTTAGTCTCCTGGATTTCCTAGCTTTATTATGCTGAGAGAGAGTCCAAGAGAGAGGGAGACAGAGAGACTTGAGCAATATTAAGCACCCAGAATGACTTCAATCACTGAGGTCATTTATAAATTACTAAGATAGCCTGTCTCCCAGGGCATGGAGTTTGATTTTCCCTCCCCCCTCCTCTGATCTGCTGAACTATGTAGATTTGGAACAAGAAAAGCTATCTGCCA
Organism: Certhia americana; assembly: GCA_018697195.1. Lineage (NCBI taxonomy): Eukaryota > Metazoa > Chordata > Aves > Passeriformes > Certhiidae > Certhia > Certhia americana. Next base: position 24,113,377 of record CM031863.1, read on the forward strand.
TGCAATCAATTTACAGAATAACATTTTGTTTGGTCTGTTATTGATGGATGCTGCAGAAACTGGAAGCCCTGGGTTCATGACACAAGTGTTAGTCTCCATGTAGAAGATGTGTTTTTTCTGTCCTTGCATGTTTATACCTGTGACAAAATGAACCTCTGCACACAGTTAAACACTGTTTGCTGCATATATTGCATAGAAATCACTACTTTTAAAAGAGATTTAAAGCAAAGGCATCTCCTGCATTGGATACTGAGGATACTACATGTATGGACATGTAGACAACTGTACAAACACAGATGCAAGCTTTGGTCTTTCTTCTCCATTATTATGTATATATATATACATATGAAATAAGAAAACCCCAAACCATTGAGCATATGTCTTGAATTGCTCATCAAGCACAGTACACTCACTGCACCTAAGGTATCTCTAGATTAATAATGTTTGACTTGTCTGTGTCAGTTTACCAGTCACTGAGATATAAGGAGTATCAGAAAAACTATAAATTCAGACTATCTATATTTAGAAGTAAGACTTTCCTGTACCTCCAAATTTGCTGTAATTTGCTCTAGCCCTGGACTTAAGATATATTCATAAGACTTTTATTACTAAGCCCAGTGAGAACACTGATAACCATCCCTTTTGACTGCAGATCAGAGAGTGAGCTCCCTGTGGCTTTGCTACACTATTCTAATTGTCAAAAGTGCATGTTGCACTCTTCTTGTGTCCCAGCTACAGCCCAGGAAAACCAAGGTCTTGACTAACCCTTCTTGCCCAAGTGCAAAATATGACATTCATCTTCCCCACTAAACAGACTTCTTTATAAAAATTAAACTCACTTGTTCTCGATAGCTGCCATAATGAATGCTTGGTCAATAAAGATTAACTCCTTGTCCTTGCCAACAAGAAGTTCTTGTGTCCGTTTACTGAGGGAAGGAATCCAGTTGATGTATCATTAGATGTGTGAGGAAGTTGCACATTTGTGCAACTTGGTGTGGGAGTGTCTTCTTCCCTCATGTAAATGCTGGGTTGCAATATGGGTCAACAAACTAATGTTTAGCACTTTTGACTACAGAAGAGCAGAAGAAAAATATCAGAACCAAAAATGGGTGAAATTTGAGGGACTGATCAATTCAGTGCTGCCTCTGTTGAATGACATGAGCGCTAGCAGCTGAGTAGCACTCTCAGACCACTTAGGATTGAGTTCATGCTGTAATCTCTCCAAGTTTACCATTTCAAATGCATATAGATTGCAAAGACACAGTAAACTCTAAAAGATCCAAGACGGTGGGAAAATACAGAGAAACAAAGAGTTTTACTTGCTAAAGGCAAACTGATTTTGTGCTGGCAACAGGAAATCAAGAGACAGTGCAAAGGATGTTGCGGCTGTTGGAAGGGCCACTGCTGTAGTTACTGCACATACCTGGGTGACTCATCATCACTGTGATACTGGCTTGCACTCTAATGTCCCTCCTCTTCCAGCTGAAGCCAGCTGGCTCATCCTACCTGTCCTCTCCATGTTTCATCTCTGCTAGGGTATCATCTGGAAAGCACTTGGGCTAGCACTAGGATGGACTAGATGTTGCAGTTGTGACATATATAGAATACACATGTGACACACTCAGGAGTGATGTGCCAGTCCTTGCTTGAGGAGATGAGAAATGGAAAAAGGAAGGGAAAGGGGAAGCAGAGGTATGGTGCCTATGCACATGTATGAAGCTCAGCAGTTGTGAGGACAGAAAGCACCATTGCAACATTCTTCACACTGCTTGTAAACTCTCTCCACCATGGGTGCAAGTGCATCTTGTGGGGGACTCACTGCTCCACAGGAACTAGAGGGGATAATAATTTCATCACTTGTAAAGCTTTGGGATTGGGATTTTTTTGTAATGAGTTTTCCTATGGTCACAGAGTTGACCATCTCTCACAGGCTTTCCATAACTCAAGTTGTCTCCTAGCACTATGGACAGAGGATGACAACCTTTGGCTATCAGATGACAGGGTTGGGAAGTAGGTTTCCATGTAAAAAGGAATGTGTGCTGCTGTGGGAGTAAAATAGTAAAGCAGCATGACCATACACTGTGATAATAGAGTATGGCAAATTGAAGGCAGCAGAAAGTCAAAGGTCTGTGTCAGAATTTGTCTGTGCCAACAGGATGGACCCTTGTAAAGGTCATCTGTGTCACTGCTCTTCAGGAAAGATTGGAAATACACCACATTTCACAGCAAGCAAGCAAGTGAAGGTGATGAGACCAACTTGGGAGCAGGAGCTTCAGACTGACTCACATTTTTTATTCCTCAAGAATATTGCCAGGGTATTGAAAAGCATCCTTGGCATCCTCTTCAAACTGTGGAACTTGCTTTGCATGCAAAGGATAAATTACTCTGCAATTTATTCTTGCACAGATCACAAGCAAATTCATGTACAGCAAGAATAATGACTGAAGTCTTTCTTTCATCTGTTCCTGCAGACACCTTGTAGCTCTGGGTAGCTGCTATCCCTACAATTCAAGGAATTGCTGGCCAAGATCACCTGTGCTGTGGTCATCAGAGAGACTTGGCAGAAGCAGTGTAATGTAAAGATGACACAGAGAAGCAGATAGGTGAGCTTGTTGTCAGCACTGCCTCTGAGCTTTCATTGACACTTTCTGTGTATCTTCCTTATTGTGACTGTAAGCTATTTTTACTGGTGACTACATTTTGACTTGGAGTGCCTGAGACTCCAAGTCTTGGTCAAGGTCTTCATATTGTAGTACAAATGACAGCGATAGCTTCAGAAGATGTTATATCAGATCCTCTTTCCCTTCTTCAGTAAATATCAGCACTAAGAGCCATGGAAGGGAAAGTAAAATAGCAAATCTGCAAAGTTGCAGGGGCTGGGACAGAAACACATAAATGTTCTTATTTTCTTCCTTCCACACATTTCACTTCCTTTCTGACATATCTCATATTTACTACTCGGAACACATCTGGCCGTCAGAGCTGTGGTCTTTCCAAAGCTTATTTTTCACTTTATCACTTATTTATATGGCTGCATGTGTCAACATCAAAGGGGAGCCAAGAAAACAGTATCAACAGAGAGCTCTGTAAGTGATCTCTCTCACTGCACAACCCAGGAACCACAGGTGATCCCCTCACACTGAATTTAAGCACAGCATTGCTCTGAAAGTGTTCCACCAAGAGAGAGCTTTGCTGATGCTTGAATCACAGCAAATTTGCAATATCATGGTACTGGGGCCAAAATGAGAACAAACAGAGTGCAGATCAAGCACACAACTCAGAAGACAAATGAGTGTTTTTCAAAGGGCAGAAGGAAGCCTTAGGCCCTCCTCACACCCCTTCTGTGCTTCACCCTACTCCCACCATTAGAACATACTGAAAATGCTTTAGCCCATGGGAAATAGCTGTATGTGGTTGAGAGGGGGTAAACATTTACACACATAATCAATTCTATGAGCTGAGCCTATAATGTTTCTTTTAGAGTTATGTCAGCATGGTTTTCTATTTCCCCAGCATTGCTCACTGTAAGGTCTCCTTGCACAAACTGTCCATGCTGTCCAGTGATTGCTGCCTGCCCTGCTCTCTGGTTGGCAAAGTGCATCCCTTTCTAATGGAAAAAAATCATGCCTGAAGAAACTTGCTTTCTGAAGGCATCAGTCACTCCTCTTGCAAACTAGATCATACCAACTCTTTTGCCTCATCCTGGGGGACCCAGAACCCATGAGGCTTTTTGCAACAGAACAGAAATACACAGACCTGTGCTCCATCTGGCAATGGTGTCTGGTTTCCAACAAACCTAGCTACTCCAGTGGAAGATATTAAGCCTTTATGATGGCCTAGCTTGCCCTGAAAGTAATGTGTTTCCGTCATTAGCTAGCAATCATCTCAGGGCCTTCAACAGCAGCTTTGAGAAATAATATTTATGATTTTCATTTTATGCAATTGCAATCATTGTGATCACAAATACACATTTATATAACAGTAATAATCAAAGATCTATTTTTTTCCATGCTGTACAAGCTGAAAAGTGATATTCCATGTCCTGAAGATTTTATAGGGGAAGGGCAAAACAGATGACAGCTGATTGACTGGAAAATAGAATACATGAAAATGTAAGGAATTGTGTAATGTGATTGGCATGTATAGCTGTTTGCTTTTAAATTGGGTGCATAACCAGTGAAAAAGGATTGAAAAGAGAGGAATATATATTGTTACTGCCTTTTGGGGTTAGCTGGCTTTGTTTTCAGTCAAACACCAGTTTAATGCTTGAGAAGAGGAACACAATCTACATCTCCCTGCTACACAACAATGAACAGACAGCAGTGACTGTTTGGGATTTACACTGGTGCAAGAGTGTGCAATTTGGAACTGGAAACATCTTTTTGTTTTGTTTTGTTTTGTTTTCATAACATCACATATAACCTGCCTGCTGCAGCCAGCAATCTGCAGAGGAGTGTCTCCAGTTTCTGGCTAATTGGTTGAACAGTCTTTTTCTTCCTCTGAGCCTTCATTAAATTTCTCTCTGCTTCCAGCTCTTCTCATTCCTGGAGAGTTTTCATAGGATGCTGTCAGATACATGTGAGGGAGAGATTTCTTTTCACTGATGAGCTGATTCAATTTTCCTTTCCTGGCAAACTGTGGTACTTTCTCTTGCTGGTGTGTGACTGGAAGAACTATTTGATGCCTCACCCAGATCTTGACTGCAACATTGTATTCATTCATTAATTGCAACTGTTCTCTTTACTGCAAGGTATAAAATCCAAGTAATAAACCTAATGGTATTACATAGTGTAGACTCCAGCTCAGGTTGCTACTCATTCTCTCAAAGCAGGGACTGCTCAGGAGAAGGATGGCTACCTAATTAACCTCCTTCTGCATTGAGGAATCCTGGGCAATTGGGTCGTTTTAATTTAGATTTCAGCACCAATGACTTTGATTTCAAAAAAACCCTCCCTTCCTTGCGTCAAAACAAATTTGTCATCTCCAGCCCATTGGCCTCCAGGTTCCAGCTGCGCTCACAAACATTAACTGACAGAAACAGGGAAATTGCTTACAGTGATGCTGAATGAAAGCACAAGTACTGTGCCCTCTTTGCAATGTCAGCATGTGCTGGTATTTCAGTAGCAAATACAGAATCTCTGCTGACATCAACCGTAGGAAGAGATAACTCTACATTATAGCAGGAATCCCACCCCCAAGGGAAATAGTATGGCAACACGTAAGTTGTTTTGAAGAACTAATACAAAAATACAGATGCTGTGTAATGGTTCTTGTGCCCTCAAATCGGAGGTCTCTGCTACTGAAGCAGAGCCCTCTTGATGTGGCTTGGTGAGTCCTGTGCACAGAGAGGACGACCATAGGAGGAAGCATTCCTTCAAAACCTCAGAAGAAATTTAGCCATCCACTGGGCAACAGCCTGTATCCTGAGAAGGTGAAGTCTTGCTATGAAGAGTGAGACAAAAAACAGTGGCACATCAGAACAACCTTCTGCTGTTGCAAGAAAAAAGGACAAACAGAAGCTCTTCAAGAGATCTGCTACTCTGAAGGAACAAACCCACAAATCGATAGGAGATTCTCCAGGGACAAGTACCTGAAAGCAGCTTAAATAAATCAGGTACTCCTGAGCCACTGAATGTACAGAGACCATTGCAGGCATTACAAAGCTGAACTATGCACACCACCTAAATAATCCATTAAGTTTTTAGGACATGGGTTCTTTTAAAAATCTTTGACTTCTCCATACATTTGGAAAGAGTCAAAATGCCTGATCATCTTATCTTTTCCTAGATGAACAAAGCAAATAATTTTGCAAAAACTTTTTAGATGTTCTTACTGGAATAGTATTTCAGGAGACAGCTTGAAGCTTGACTCTTTCATGTAAATGAAGAGGCTGATCATCAACTTTTTATGACTTTCAGACAAGGAGAATGAAGGGAAAGTGGAAATGGTTCCATTGTCTCAAAACCAAAATGGCAACCCTCACATATGTAAAATCTGTTTTCTTTTCTATTGAGATGTTTTAGGTCTTGAAGGGTTAAATCACCAGAATGGATCAACTCCAACACTGCATAAAAAAACCTGTGAGACCTTTTTAGTGGTGTATATATCTCTGCAGAGTGATGTGTCTGCAAACCATACTGAATTACCTGATTAGAAAGTGAGAAAAAACAAAGGCAGCCTGCAGTGAGAAAATGAGACTGTGCCGTATCAATCTGCCAGCAAAGCAATTAAAAAGATGGACTTCTTAGAACAATATTGATTGTCATTTGTGTATGACACTCAGTGGGCTCTGATTCCCACAGATAACACTCATGCATTGCAACACCTCAAGGCCATGTGATGATCATAATGTAGCTCACTACATTTTCAGTAGCTAGCACTAATTTAATCCCTAACTAAGCTATTTAACAAGTGTGAGACTAAACAGTCTCTTCACACAGAGAGCGGAGCAGAAAGATTTGCTTGTTTGTTTTTTATTTCCTGTAAATGTATTTCTCAGAAGGTTTGTGGATAAGTATCTCCCTCCTCTGGTGCACAATAAAGTAACACCCTGGTGGAAGATTTGGAAAATTTGATGTGGAAAAAAAAGAAAATAGGGAAAGGGTCCTCAGTGAAGGAGCACTTCATAAAATTCATGGGGCATAATGTATTTATTTTCTTTCTCAATTTCATTATACTAATTTCATCACATAATATAAATGTAATAGCTGTCCTCTACACCTGGGCACTTTGAATTCATTAATAATTTGCCTTAGAAATAGTTTAGCCTGATTTGATGCCAAATCTCCATGAATGTCAAAGAAAGTGCACACTGCCCCCTGGCAAACTGGTAACAATGGATGAGAAGGCTAAGGTACTCAAAATTTTTTTGGCCTCAGTGTGCAGTGGAAACCTCTCTTCCCACATCTCTTGAGTGGGTGGACTGCATGACAGGCAGACTGGGGGAGCAAAGTGCCTCGCCTAAGAAGAGAAAATGATATTTGTGACCATTTATGGCACCTTATGAGATGCATCCTAGAATCCCCAGGGAACTGGCTGATGTAGCTGCCAAGCCATTCTCCGTGATAATTGAAAAGACATGGCGGTCAACTGAAGTCCCAGGTGACTGCAAAAAGGGAAATACTACACCCATTTTTAAGAAGCATAGAAAAGAGGATCATGGGAACTACTGAGCTGTCAAACTCACCTCAGTGCATGGGAAGATCACGGAACAGATCAACCCAGACAACCCAGTGTCCTTCTGTAATGGAGGGACTACATCAGGGGACAAGGGAAGAGCTACGGATGTCATCTGTCTGAACTTCTGTAAGACCTTTGACACAGTACCCCAGCACCTTTCTCTCTAAATTGGAGAGAGATGGATTTGATGGGTGAACTGATCAATGGATGAGGAATTGGTAGGCCAGTTGTATCCAGAGGGTAGAGATCCATGACTTAATATTCAGATGGACATCATTACAAGTGGTGTTCCTCGGGTCGTGCTGGGACCTGTACTGTTCCATATCTTCATCAGAAACAGACAGTGGAATCGGGTACACCCTTGGCAAGTTTGCAGACACCACCAAGCTGAGCAGACCTGTTGGCACATCTGATGGACGGGATGATCCAGAGGGACCTGGACAAGCTTGAAATGTGCAGATCTCATAAGGTTTAATAAAACCAAGTGCAAGGTGCTGTACGTGGGTCAGGACAGCCCTCAGTGTAAATCCAAGTTGGGGCATGAGCAGACTGAGACCAGCCCTGCTGAGAAGGACTTAGGGGTACTGCTGGATGAGAGGCTGGACATGCGCCAGCACCATGTGCTCCCAGCCCAGAAAGACACTTGTGTCCTGGGCTGCAAATGCAGGGTCCAGGGAGACCTCATTGCAGCCTTGCAGTATTTAAAGGGGCCCTACAAGAAAGATGGGGACAGACATTTTAGCAGGGTCTGATACAATAGGACAAGAGGCAATGGTTCCAAACTAAATGCAGGTAGATTTAGACTAGATATAAGGAATAAATTTTTGACAATGAGGGTGGTGAAGCAGTGGAACCGGCTGTCCAGAGTGGGGGGAGATGTTCCAGCTCTGGAAATATCCAAGGTCAGGTTGGAGAGGGCTCTGGGCAACCTGTGCTAGTTGAAGATCTCCCTGCTCATTGCATGAGGGTTGGACTAGAGCTCCTTAGAGGTGCCTTCCAATCCAAACTACTGTACGATTCTGTGATCTTCTCCAAACTCAATTCTTTCATTCCTATCAAGTTGATCTTGTTTCTTATCAGAATGATATAGTATTTTTCTCATTTTCTCATTTTTCTAGTTGTTTTGTTCAGTCACAAAAATGGCATGATTGCAAGTTGCCAGACCATAGATTAAAATGACTGTATTTCACTCATTTTAGTAATTTTATGTAGATCTATACTTGGCACTACAGTGAGTCCATTCATGGCCTATGAGAGAGCCTAAAGAAACCAGCTTCATCTCATCTAACATCTGACATCAGCAAACAGAGAATTTCTCTCTGCTGATTTGAAGGGGTTTTGGAGAACTACCTTAAATGCAGACAGTTGCACTGGCTACCAGCCTGCCTGAGGCAGTTCTCAGAAAAAAATCTTCCCACCTCTTGTGCTCCACTCTACCTTCTGCTTGGTTCATCTTCAGGTTGAGCTGGGAACTCTGCCAGAAATCCTAAGACAATGATATCATTGCCCTAGTCCAGAACATCAGCTGAAAAAGTGATCTGGGGAGGGAGTAGCAAGCTATCACTGCTGACATCCGTCTGCAGCAGAGCAGGTGTTCCCTCACAGGTGGGTAGAAAACTGCTTGCTGCTTCTCCAAGCAAGACTGCTCAAGCTGGTGCAGAGAATTCAGATTAGAAGAGAATTTCTTCATCTGCAGGCTTCTTTATTCTTGGATACAGTTAAAGGAATTTAAGAAGAAAAACTCTGCGGGCTTGAGTGCTTGCTAAGGGAAAAAGAATTAAAAGGCTTTACAGTGCGCAGAGCTCGACAGAAGCAGACAGCTGCCAAAGAGCTACTGAGCTCAAGTGGCCTCACAAAATGTGTCTGTACCATGACTGCTCAGCTAACCATGCCAGTGGTACAGCAAATCTTACATGGTCATTTGGGGGATGGGAATACACTGCTCATCCAACCCAGCCGCCTCTAAGACCTACAACACCCAAATGGGCCTGAGATGTTGCCTGAAGTAATGTGTCACAGTGGGAAAGGCACAAGCAACAGGTCTGTTTGCCCTTTCAATTTTTACTTGGCTGCATGGAAGTTCAGCTTTTCCCCTTAAATACATGGACAGCCTTTGAGCTAGAAGGAGATAAATAAAAACCCCAGAAGGAAATAAATGAATCAAGAATTAAAAGGAGCATCTAATACTAAAAGAGGAAATGAGAAAATACGGAATACGATCCTGAAATGTAATACACACCTATGCCTTTACAGCCTTCAGAATAAAATTGCAACAATCATAGTATTAAATAGATCACTGTGTGCCAAACACTCGAAAATTCAATTGCTTTACTAAGTGTAAGTGATACAAGTGTGCAAGGTAGTGATTTAAAAATTCTGCAAACCATTTCTCTGCCTTTAAACTTACAGCGTTAGTACAGCACATTGCTGCTGTTCCGGGGGGGAAAAAAATCCCAAAAAGCTTCATTCTTGCACAGGAGCTCTTGAGTCATGGATACTAAATTAAAAAATGTGGATGAAGTACGTTCCTATTTGCTGCAGGTTTGCGTGTGGGTGTGCTGATGGAATAGCAGCGGACTTCAGCAGCATCCAGAATTTACAGAAAGCTGCATTCACGCTGCCATCTCCTGTTCCCTCCCGTGCTAGGGTGCCAGCCAGTGCCAAGAGGCTGAGGAATGGCTGCCGCAGAGCTGGCACAGGCCGAGCCCCGCTCACTCCCGGTGTGTCGGCACACACAGACCCGCCCCGTGCCGCCCCGGTGTGTGCCCAGCGCCGGGGCCGCGCTGCTCGTGCCCGCGGTACCGCCCGCCGGTACCGGCCGCCAGCGCCCCCAGGCGGCCGCCGCCCGCCGATGCGGCTGCTGCTCTGGCCCCGAGCCCCTGCAGATCCCCGCTCCTGCTCTGCCCATGCCCGCACCTGCAGGGAGCCGTGAGCTGCTGGTCTGCGCCGAGGGGCTGCAAACCGCCCCTATGCACCGTCGGCCCTGCGCAGCCGAGGGCTCATTCTGGCTCTTTTCACATTCACATTGATTCACAGCCCTTCTGCTGCAAGCACTTGGGGACAGGAGGGCAGCTAGGAAAGGGGGGCAGTCCCTGGTATATCAAGGAACAGTGTTTCTCCACCTGCTGATCCATGTGGATCAAAATTCTCCTGCCTTTACAGGCCCACAGGGAGCTAGCCAGCAGCGCCTCACAGATTCTGGGATGTGCCTTGCCTCAGCTTTGCCCCGTACATCCAGCTGCTCTGCTGCAAGCAGAGGAAGGCTAAGTTATGTAGCTGGAAAGAAAGCTGCTTGCCCCTTTTGGAAAACCACCTACTCTGATGGGCTGCTGCACACATGGGGCTGCAGTCCTCTGTTAGACATGGGTGCTTCATGAGCTGAGCCAAGGAAAACTGCATGTGGGAAAAAGAGCTGGGAGGTGCCTCTTTAGCTGAAATCCCATTCAGCCTTTCCCCAGGGTCCAGAGGAATGTGATGCATTTCCGAAAGTAACAAATGTTCTTGAAAGCAGTGACATTCAGTGCTGAGTACCAGAGGTCTCCCAGGACTGGCTTGGACAGTTCCCACATGAGAGGATGTGGGGAGGAGAGAAAAGAGGTCAGGGGTCTGTTTGCTCATTCTTTATATGAAGGCCAAATGAGGTAACTGGAGACTCAAGAAAGTTTACCACAGTTCTCACAACTCTGTTCATTCCATAGTGCTCACTTGTCTCAGCGGATAAAAAAGCACAATAGTACAAACACCAGGAACAAGCTTTACTCGATCTAGTCAACTATTCCAGGTTTACACTTCTGCTTCCCAGTTTATGACTCTGCAAGACAAACTATAACTGCATCCTAGGACAGCAAGAAATATTCCCTGCATTTCCCATGAGCTCCCAAACTACTAATAAACTTTGGGCTTTTCACCTCACATCCTCATACAGTGGTACTCCTTCAGCCTCATAAATTATGAAGACGCCAGCACTGAGCAATGACGAAACGTTGCCTGGTAGGAGAATTGGGCTCTGCACAAAACTGGCTAAGGAACAAAGCCACTATTGTTTTCCTGTGTGGTGCTCCCACCAGAACATCTGCCAGGATGCTGCCCTCTCCACGCCTCACCTGCTGACTGGGGAATGGTGTATTGACTGCACAGTGAGGAACCAACTTGACATATTGGATTTGTTCAAGCTTTGGGCTGGACACCCGTGATACTGGTAGTGCCCTTTCCCTATCTCTTGCAGCACCTGCCATGATATGCCTTGTGGGCCTTGTCTGGGGCCATTCAAATCTCTGTGACTGAACCCCAGTGCAAATGGTCTTTGATCTGCAGAAGGGCACCAATCTTTCAACTCTGGTCTGCCCAGCACAACTGTGAGCAGCACTGAGTAAAAAAAGCAGGGAGCACATTCCCTTCTGGAGCACACCTGAGGGGGGCATCCAGCCACACAGCCACTCTGCACTGAAGCAGAGACCACTGGTGCTGAGGAGGATACGAAAGGAAAGACTTGGCTGGCTCACATGCATTTCATAGTTACCCTTGATATTTCATCATTCCTGCCAAGGGCACAGTATTCTGGTTCTGAGAATGTAGCATGTCAAGTGACATTTGGCTGTGGTAGACCTATTTTACAGTGACGCTTTGTACAAACCCACAGCTCTCAAACTGAAAAGGGGGAGGCTTGCGGGAAATGAATTCTTCAGGAAGGTATGGCAGAGGCTTTTCTAAGAATATACTGCATGATAACACATAGCATTCTTGCCAAAGGGGAAAGGCCAAAGTTATATATTGCCCTGTTCATCTATCAAGGAGGCCTGATAAGGATATTGTCGTACACTCAGCTCACTTTTTTACTTCTAAGTTATTTTTTTCATTACCCATCTACACCAGAGTTTTTACCTAATTGACCATGCTTAAATATTTTGGAGGGATGCTGAATGTAGAAAAATTAGGCTGAGATTCACTCCACATCTCTTTTTATCTTCCCTTTTCTTTGGGGCTGCCAAGTTATAGGGGTCAGTAGCTGTTGTTTGTTGTTTGTTGCACCTCCACTTACAAGGACTAGATAAAAGATTATAAATCCAGACCTAATGTGTGGCTGACAATACCATAAATGTGAAGGATAAATATCATAGAATCATAGAATATCCTGAGCTGGAAGGTAACCACAAGGATCATCAATGTCTCCAGCTTCTGGCCCTGAACTGGACAACCACCCCACACGTTACACCATGTGCCTGAGAGCATTGTCCAAATGTTTCTTGAAGGTGTGGGTGTATTTAAGGGGAAAAACTAAAAATGCTTTTAAGATTTGAGGCCCACTCTTTAATGTAAAAGATATGTTCTTCCTAGAAGGGGAGAACCTTGTGAGTTCCTTATAAAGCCTCAGGGTTCCAACCCCCAGAGTTACAGGAACGTCAGCTCAGAAAGCTTGCAAGAAAAGTTCCCTTTGCACAATTTCCCTGGGGCTAAATCTTGCTCTTGTGTCTATTTGTAAATCAAATGAGCCCACGGACACTCCTGTGAAAACCTCTCAGCCTTCAAAGCTGGGTGGCTGCATCCAAACTACCTATCTGGCTGGGGCTGGTACTGGAACGTCCTCATTCCAAAATTGTGGGGCCCTTTGGTGAGGGCACTTGCTGGTTGCCCTGGGTAAGGGCTGGCTGTCCCCCTCCCAGAACCGTCAGCTGGTAACTAACACTTCATCTTTGAATTTAAATAGCTTACAACACTCAGGCAGGGCTGCTGGAGAATGCCTGCTGGAGAACAGAATATTCCTGGAGCCCAGAGCCATTCATTCCAGAAACTGGTATCTTGTGGCAAACACACAAAGCAGCATCTGCTCTTCACAGAGACAAGTAGCAGAGTTCCTCACATCTCCATCATTCCTATGGCTATGGCTGATCCAACAAGATTTACCTTATAAACACAGACAACTAAAGTGAAATTCTGGGCACCCAGAACTCCTTTTCCCTGATCTCCATCTTGAGGTTGCCAACATACCCAGATTTGCCTTATCCTTTGGAGAGAGAGCTCAGCCCTGCTTTAACCCCATCGCATTCACTTGATATGTCTGTTTGTCTCTGTAGCAAACTGTGTGCTTCTGGAAGACATTCCCCTGTTCAAATTAAATATTTCTGATATTTTTCACAGCCCCTCCTTCAGCCCTTTCTTATCAGAACAAAAATACGATTTTTCTAGAAAACTTTACTACAGCGGTCATTGCTTAGAAGAACTTTGAGGTCAAAGCTGAGTATACCTGAAGTGCCACACCAAGCAACTGTGCAGAAATACATATCAATTTCAAAGATTCATTCCATCCATTTATTCCACAGTGAGGTGGAACTGCTCACAAGTGAGAGCCATATTACACTTGTGTGTCAAGCCATATCATAGACTACATGTTTAGGATTTAATTATCTTCGCTGTGTTTTAGATGTACTATATAGGGTGTGTTGGAGAGTCAAGACTAAGAAAGATTTAAACACAAACAAAATGTACATGGTTAAGGAGAAAGCTTTGAGGAATTCTCCAATCTTGTCCTGGCTGTCAGGAGTGTTTTGTGCTAGGCAGTATTTTAGGACATGTGTTCATTATCTGCTTTACCTGATCTCAGTCAGCATTGTCAAGGAAAGGCAGCACCATCCAGACTGCTTCTCTGGCCTCCAGCTGCACCACCACTCTGTTGTGGTGGCATTGGGATTAATTTGGCAGTGGCATGAGCTGGAGCAAAGAAAGGATTTAGCTTACACAGCTGCACAAGGGCTAATGCCTTAACAAGGAAGAGAGAGGCACTGGGCTGCTTGGCTGGGGGTTTGGGGGGACAGGGAATGATCCTGCCCATTCTGGTAGTTTCTCTTCCATGGGGTCAGGCTGTCAGTGAAATCCACAGGACAGGGACCCTTCCTTCTCTGTGTGATGAAACAATTCAGGCACTCTGCAGTGTCTTCTCACTTGAATCACAATAATTTATACAGTAAAATCCCAAAGTTTCTTCCTTTCCCTCCTCTGCCTCTGGTCCCTCAGTCTGACCTTGTGTGTCTCAGTTCTATTGTGTTTCTTGGTGTTTGCTTTCCCTAGGGGTTCACCTACAAGGGCACCCCTCCATGAAGAGAATCCCTCCACCCTTTGCCAAAAAGAATTCCTGCCCTGCTGGAGATCCTGAGCAACATCAGCCAGCAGGCCAGGCCTGTTGTCCCTGCTGTCCCTGCCATGCCTGCCAGCCCTGTATCGGTGCTACCTGGGGTGCCACGGGTGCCCCAGGGACAGGTGGCTGCTCCTTGTCCTTTCTGCTGACACCATCAGAATAGTAACGGGTTTTACAAGGAACTTGGCGAACCAAGGCATTGTAACCATTTCTGTCCTCTCAGATAATTTGCCTCACAGGATGACAGCATTTGATATCTCAAAAGATAAAGAACATTCTGCTGTAAGCAAAAGAAAACTAGAGGAGATTGATGGTAGTGTAAGGGAGGGTGGAAATCAGCTCAAAACCATAGACAAGGCAAAAGTCTAAATAACCAGATGAGTGAGGAGGATTCTAGCGTGTAAGTGGAGAGTCATTGAGTCGTGTTTCAAGCTTGTACCATAAAATGATCTGTAACTATTTCCCAGAAGATGATTATTTTGCATAATTCAGAAGTTTTATAAAGGGCGTTCATTGGAATTTAATGAATAATTATTTTTTTGTGTTTCATTGGCAAATTTGGAAAGTCAAGAGGACTCATTTTAGTCAGACCGAAAGGAAAGAAATTGATTTTTTTGTGAATAGTGAAGTTAAACAAGTAATAATTTGGAGGCTTCAAAACAGACATTTAATCCTAAAACAATTAAGATCTGATTTGAATGGTGACTATTTAAATATTATTGAATATTTAAAAATAAGGTGGTTTTTGGAAGGAAAATGATTCTTTGAAAGAAAAATAAAATAATTTAATTAAAAAAAAAAAATTAAGAATAATTTAATTTGAAATTCTGGGGTTTTTTTCCCTTTTTATTAAAGAATATGATTATACTGGCCAAGCTCCTGAAGTGTACTTCTATCTCCTGTCCTAAACTTTTGGCAGCAAAAGTTTATTCCAAAAGCCCCATTCCAAAACTTGACAATATATAAGGCAAATCCAAATTTCTCAAGGCTCCAGAGCTGCAGCTCCGTGTGACCAGCTCCAGCTCCTCAGTGACCCAGGGACTTTAACAAAACACTAATCAGTCACTGCCAAGTCACAGACAGAAATTATAGCTGCATCCTCTCCAGAGCCTGCATTTGCTAGCTCAGTGCATTATGACTTAGTACACAATCTACCATTAAATAGCTTGAAAATCAAATTACTCTGTTTCAGGATGCAGTATTAAAAGAGCAGCAAGAAGAGTGCTCTTACAGAACATTTGCAGTTAAACCCCTTCAAGGCAGGAGTCGGCAATGCTGTAGTTCAGTAGCTGAAGGAATGGAAAAGAAGAGAGCTGAGTGTTGCTTAACCCCTCTAGCCCAAAGCCCTTGGTACAGAGATACCATGTATTTTCACTGAATCCTGGCCCCTGGAAGTAGCCCAGCACAGGCTGATACATGAGGCACAGAGCATTACAGGAACACCAATTACAAGGCTGTGGTGGCAACATTTGTTGATGTACTTATATTAATGAGAACCAGGAAGTCTGCTTTCTTCTACTTTTTCTCAAAGGCATCAGTTAGTTGCTGACATTTGAAGCTCTCAAAAAGTGGGTTAATACAATGGGCATTTAACTGAGCAAACAGCAAAAAAACTTAGGAAGTGAAACTTTCTCAAGAAATCTTTGCTTAACTGCAGTTGCTTTTAATGAAAAAGGTTCCCTTCACCTTTTTCTTATTTCACCCATTATTGGTTCTAGACAGAAAAAAGAAAAAATATATTTTGCCTGTATGTAAGACACTGCTGGGTCTTTTATTGCAAAAGAGCTAATGATTTAAAAATGAAATATATTGTGGGGGACTTAAAAAACGTTTTATGAAAATAGGTACATGCATTTTCTAAAAAAAAATTCCCTTTTCCTTCAACATTTCTTCAAAATTGTAAAATTCAAAACATTTTTTCCTATTTTGCGTAGAGTTTGATTTTTATTGGATCTCATCCAACACATTTGATTTCTTTGTATGTACCAGATACAATCTCACTGATACTGAAAAGAAGAATTCCCCAAGTGGGATGTTACTCATAAGCCCATCCTCTCTTACTGATTTTGCAACCTTTTTTTTCATAATTTCTTTACCCTCTAAGAATACATTTGCAAACTTTCTTGATTCCCTCCTTCATCCCTAGTACACAAGCCAACAAAACTGATCACTATCATGTTGTAGTATGTCATCCCTGTGGCCAAAACATAAAGAATTCTTTTGGAGGATGGATTTGAATTTTAAAATGTAGGATTTCCTAGCTGGATTTTCAGGTATGATAGTGGAGGAACAGCTAGAGCTGTGATGAAGCACTTAAGCTGAATACTCACTGCAGCCTGCTTTATAGCAGGCATTACTCAGTGCTCAAATAACCAGGAGAGCAAGCTGGCCACACTCACACATTCATTTTAATATCCTTAAGTGTTGCTGTGATGGGACAGTCTAAAAATATGAGAAAGATGAAACTTGTAGGGAGCACTAATATCTGTCAGCGTAGAGAGAGAGTAAGAAGGAGCTTCAGAGCAGAGAGGTAGAGGTTTGTCAGCTGATTCAAACTTCCCTTTGGCTAATGAAAGACTTCAGCCTCCCCTTGAACATCTGGCCTTTCAGATAGTTCAGGGATTTATTTTCATACTTAGCCCTGGTATGCATTTTGGGAAAGGGCAATTGCTAAGTCCTAGAAATATGGTTTCAAATACTTAATAAACATGGGAAGACAAAGGGAGTTTGAGTTATCACTAATCCAAGAGTAAGGCTTTGTATATGAGATCATGTTCTGTGGGGAAGAGTGTGTTGGACAACAAATCCTGCAGCTGATACATTTTGGAAGGTGTAGGATCTGTTTTTAGTTTGCTGATGCCAGCCTTAAAGCCACTACTTGGCTATAGCATCCCATTTGCAGCGACATCTGCCTTATGGAGTGACAATGTTTTTGTAACTGCTATTCTTCAAAATCAGAAAGGTTCTTGCAAAGCCTGGGATTTTTTCTACAATCCTCTGCTAGAAATTCTGTATGTTTGTTTTCCAGAGCCCCCAAACTATGATTTAATAGCTATTCTGATGGCAATGCACAGTCCTTGCATACATCACTGTAAACTTTCAATAACATGTGCTGGCATGGGCCAAAGGCAAACAGATTGAACATTAAAGTTCCTTAAATCAGGGCATCGACCCTACATATCTCAGACATAATTCCCAGGATTACATTCTCATACAAGCCCTGAATAAACAATCTGTGATAAAGCCACTATTCATTCTATGCTTTTTGTAAATAAAACTGCAAGGAAAAGAGGCAAGGAGGTGTCTGAAACAGAAAAGTAAGGCAAGGTTTATAGCAAGGAGGGATTCTAAAATCCCCATCCCTCAGTGCTGTGTTTCTGTATTGCCTAGCTCTGTCATGCAAAATTTAAAAAGCATTATTGACAGAGATGCAGGTGGTGCATTATCTCATCTTCACTAAAATGCTTTTTCACTCGTAAGAGTCTTCTGGGCAGGTTTTGTCTCGGAATATACTTCACTCAGCCCAACAGTGACATGTGAAAGCACAAAAAAGCTATATGCCACTGATCCAGCCATCCATATTTATACTAAAACATCCTTTCCCCCCTTGGTATTCTCATTTCCCTACCTCCATCTCATCACAAGACCTGAGATTTCCACATAGAAGCTGTTCCCCAAAAATGTCCAAGACTTGTGGCTTATGTTCCCAAACTTGGTGTGCCCCTGGGAAGAGATGCACACTTTGCTGTACTTCTGAGATCTAGTCCCTGCAAAGGCAAGTCAGAAAAAATGTGGATGTGGTTGAATGTCCAGAAGAAGCCTTAGTTCATGAATCTTGTTCACCTCAACTGCTGAAACAATCTCTGCTGGCCTTAACAAATGTTGGCTCACTGCTGTGAATCTGTCAGTTTGAACACCTTGTCATTCTCTTTGTGCCTGTCCAGTGACTTCTGCCTTCTGCTACATTATCGACTTCTCCCTTAATTTAATTTAATTTAATTTAATTTAATTTAATTTAATTTAATTTAATTTAATTTAATTTA
>CM031863.1:24131737-24225630 GCA_018697195.1 Certhia americana
TAATTTAATTTAATTTAATTTAATTTAATTTAATTTAATTTAATTTACTTTCATTTTCTAGCACATCCCATTCTAACTATCAGCTCACATCCACTCTTCAGAAATGGCCTTCAGACTTTGGCAAATGAAGCTGACTTTCATTACTCACTTGTCATTAATTCAAAGAAGTACTTTAGAATTTGCTCCATGCCCTTCCTTGGATTAACCTCACACTGTGAACTTACGAAAAGAATACTCTTTGTCAGGTCTCCTGTCTTTCAAACATTTGGATTCTCCATAATTCTACTGCACTGGAGCACTCTCTCCTTTATGTAAATTTCATTGAGTCCTTTGCTTTATAAAGGTTTAATTCTAGGTTTTCTGGGATTGCTGGAAATGAAATACTGTAATTTCTTTCTTATATTTTTGCATCAGGGACTTCATTAGCCCTGTGTAAACTGGAAGTAGGCCCCGAATTATGCTCCTCATCTCTATCCTTTAAAAATATTTCTTACCCATCTCATTTTTTTATTAGAACGTAATTTCTTACACGTTTTCAGCACTGTTTTATTCTTGTGTCCCTCAATAATGCAAACTGCTGCAGTGTCAGAGCCAGAGACTCTGAAATATGTCTACCTCTTGCTGTTTTCTTTTTGCAAGGCTTTAAGAAATAAAGGAAAGAGAAACTAAAACATTTCTCCAGGATTTCTCCGGTCATGGGGTACACATAATGGCTTCATTTTAGACTTGGGAGGTTCCTTTGGTTCTTCTCTGCTTATTCATGAAAACAGACTAGCTTTTAGTGTTTGCTTTGGGGTGAAGATATCTGCTTTATTCTGTACTCCATCCCAAGTGATTGGTCTAGAAACAACAAATATGTGGAGCTCTTCTTTGGAAAACTCCTTCTAGTAAAGGAAAGTCATTAAATATCTGCTAAGACATGCACAGTCTCTGTTAAAATTTGTCCTGAAATCTTTCCCTTGCCACAACCCCCTGTAGGAAACTGGAAGAATAAGGAAGTCAGTGTGTGAGGATCATTTGTTGTTTCTCAGCCCTGTTTCTCTATTTCCTCTTACTTCTGTCTCTATGTCTTTCCATACATCTCAGATCTTACATTTTGACCATAATCTGTATAGGGATGGGGTGGGGGCAATACATTCACACAGGCATGGATGCTACTGGGACATAGATGGTTCATGACAAATAACATGCAGCAAACCTGGCCAGGTAAGGCCTAGAATGCAGACACAAGGCTAACTCAGAACTGGCAGCAGTATAAAGTTGTGAAGAAATTTGCTCTCTGTGTTAGATAATTATAGATGCTTGGATATCAAGAAAGCTTGGATATAATTGACTTTATAGTAGGGGAAACAAAGCCTAGCTTCCATAAAAGAAGTACCAGGGATTGTATCACAAAGAAAAAGGACACTCACATATCCACACCCATCTCAAATCTTTTTGGACGATCTGTCACCAGTAGAAGCTCATAAGAAGACCAACCCCATGTGCCCTAAGAAGAAGGAAAAGAATTCCACAGCTAGTGCTGTCGTCACCTCTTCTGAAGCTGGATTGAGGGTACAGGCTTAGGAGTGGTAAGGAGCATTAACAAAACCAGGTTAGAAGCTAAGAAAATGGCAACAATTCCGTGTGATTTAAAAATCAGTAGTTTTGTCACGTAAACTGTGACTCCTTCAGGAACTAAGCTGAATCCACCAACTTGGTTATATCTAGGCCTTTACTTAAACTAATAAGGTTTTAGTCCTTTAATGGTAATGAAATGGTATTTTTCCAGTCACTCTGTTATATCCTTTTCTCTTTGCCTCTTGTTTTCTACAAAAGATTTTCTCTTCAACCATACTACTTAGAGATCTGGATTTTTTTCAAATGACAGTGCATTTCAAAACACCAATAGGTTTGTGGTAAACTAACATGGTAAAAACGTGAACTGTTTAACATAAGACATGATCTCACATTTTGAGTTTAGCAAAATATCCTGAAACTACATTCTTATAGATTCTTATGCAAATTATAAGAATTTCTTCTCTCCATTACATCTCAAGCAATTTACCAAGCAAGTTCCTGTCACAGAAAAAAACATGGGCAGCATGAGACAGGCTTACAAGTGTGAAAAT
This sequence comes from Certhia americana, assembly GCA_018697195.1. Lineage (NCBI taxonomy): Eukaryota > Metazoa > Chordata > Aves > Passeriformes > Certhiidae > Certhia > Certhia americana. Next base: position 24,133,849 of record CM031863.1, read on the forward strand.
AATTTTGCGAATAAAAACATTCTGCAATGGGAATTCTGACTGGTATCAGCAGGAAGGTTTGCCCTGACAAGTGTTCAGTGAAGAAACGCAGATCACTAGAATGCAAGTGACTAACCCAAAATGAGAAAGAAACTTATATGGGAAACCTAGTTATTTAACTTCCTAGCAATCTGAGTAATCACAGTAATGTAGTCCAGTGTAAAACTGTGGGTCCCTACCCCAGCTAAGTTCAAAGAGGTCGAGAAGCCCAAGCCACTCCTAAGCTGAACCCTTTGTTTAAGGCTCTGCATCTTTGCACTGCAAGGCCCTCAGTCCTCTCCCCGGCTCTGACTCTGCTGTGGTAGCATATGTAAAGTATGAAGGTTTCCTGTGGCATGGGAATTAATATCACCCCTAAGAACAAAGAGCACTACATTATAAATATGTGCATTAAAGGAAAGAAGAATATCATATCGATCTTTAGGAGCGCAAAGCACAAGCTTTTAGAAACAGCCTGAGGAATAACCTTACTCAAAGACCTGATTCTCAAAGAAAAATTAGGACTCTTCTTTCAGCCATTCCCTTGCCTGGCCGCTAGACCATGCATAAGGTTCCATTTATGGGAAAGGATGAAAGATAAGAGTTCCCAAGACAAAAGAGTCAGGGCATAAAAATACCAGACTACACAGACAAGAAGGTGCAGTAACTAGGTAAGATAAGTCCTGTGGCTCTAGCCCACAAAGCATAGCCTATATTTTTCATATGATATATTCAGGGAAGGTGGGGCAAGCAGAAGTCCAGAGATTCTTACCAGCTGAAGAGTAGTTAGATAAGGGCCAAAGAGAAGGGAAAAGGTGTCCCCAGTGATTCTTGTAGATTTTATTTTAGTGGGGAACTCATTCTGTTATCAATACCTTGTTCCATGCTATAACTGAGATGGGAGGGATGGGAGCAGTAAAAGTGAGATCTTATTTGGATCTCTTCTACTGCATGATCTACCTACTGTCCACATACATAAAGCCAAGAGACAGAGTCTGATTAGGAAGGGTAGAAGGCACCATGGCAAGGTAATCTCTATCCATTGGAAGAGCTAATTGAAGGCAGCCTGGGCTCACTTCAGGCTGCTCTATATGTTAAGAGAGAGATGGCTTCACAAGACTCCACAGGGAGACATGTTATGCTTAACTTAGAGGAGTAATTATCATAACACAAGGCTTTTAAGAAGGAACAAGGGTAAAAAGGAAAAAAGTTGTGGATCTGAAATTGCACCCTGAGAACAAAACAGCCAGGAAACAAGATGAGTAGCACTGGAAACAAAGTTTGCTAGAGCAATCTCAAACAGGAGAGAGAGGAGTGCCAGAATGCTGCCTGTCATGCTAGCAGCGCAAGATCCTATGGGTATGTGTGGCATGAGCACTGAATTTTACATGGCAATCCTTTGCCAGTGTTTAGTGGCTAATTGCACCATCAATTTGCAGTCTCAATCAGTTGTAGGGAGGTGACACCACAGTTGGTGAAGCTCAAATGAAAAACAAATGATGCATCATTTGTTTAACTTCATGCAAAACCCAAGTCCAAATGATACAAAGGATAGATAATTTAGTTACTATTCTGGATATGAAAATGTCAGGCGTAACCTGGTAATTTCATGCCATAAATCTCACTGATATGCTAGTACATGATGTTGCAATAGCATTTATTTTACATTTAATATTAAAATTGATTTAAGCTTGTGTAACCAGTAATACAGTATGTGCCTGTCACATTATTAGGGTGCAGTTTTTCATTTTCCCATAGCAGTATTTTTATTTATCATCAGTTCTATTTTGAATGCTGGTCAAGATTAAAATCACTGTGAATCTGTCACTACAAACAAATATTGTATAACCCAGGTATGGAAGCAGTAAACTTTATAGCATTAGGTATTTATGTGTTTTCAAGACTAAGTATTTATCTTGGATCTTTGGATTGGGTGGGCTAGTGTTCAAGAACTAATGCTGTTAGTTTTTCTAGGTCACAGTGCAAAAGCAGGTCTTCACAATCGACTAGATCTACATATATAAATGATGAAGTGCTTTCTAAAAGAACTTCTCAAAGTGTGGGTAAAAAAAAGAATGTCGACTTTCAGGATAACTGAAGTGCACCTTCGTTTTTTTGAAATTCTTTAGGCAACAATTCATGGATGTGACAGCTTATCATACAAAAAAGCAAAACAATTTTCAGACCTTGCATGGCTTTTATAAGGTCCATGAGCAAAAACTGTTTCACTGAGATTTGAAATGACGCAGGTGCTTTAAGCAGAGATAGCAATAATCAAAGCTCCTGCAGTGTTTTCATCTGCTGATGTCAAGGTAGTTAAGCAGTAAAGTACGTAGGTAGCAAAGTTCTATACAGATGTGGAAGTCATTAGCTATAAAGCTAGATAATTTTTTTCTGGAAACAGGAAAGCTTAAAGAGGCTGGGTTATGATTCAAGTCACATTGCTGATACAAAAAGATGAAGTAATTGCAAGTGTAATCAGTATTTTGAAGGGGGTAACAAATTTTAAACATCAAAAGCACTAACATTAAAGCAAGCAAAGATATTGGGGGTGGAGGTAAGTCCTCCATAAAAAATCTAGCTTGCAGTGATTCACTGTGCCACACTGGGCAGAAGTACAGCTCTCTGCACATTGCCCTGGTAGGAAATACCTGATGATTGCTAAAATATTAAGTGCTATGATTCTGCAAGCTGGCACCTCCAAAAAGCCTGAACTTTTCTAATGACGATTATACAATTCTTAAAGCAGAATGGACGGCAGTTTCAGATTGAATATATATTTTCCATCTGCTGAATAGTTGTTTTTCTCATGCTTTTGAGGTTACCTGTGCATATACTAATCAAACCCACTGCTTCCTTTCTCGTAAAACCAAAATAAAGCTTCATACTACTTTCAGGTACAACATCTGGGATCAAAGCTATATATACACACTGACTCTGTGTGGGTTCAAACATTTCGAAGATTCAGTATCCTGAAAGGTGTCACCTCTTTTCCAGTCCCGAGAGTTCCAGTTTGTCTTAAAATCTGAAGGCATCAGACCTTCAGCCTCTTCAGCATCTGTCCCAGCACAGGAATGCTTTCAATATTGGTCACCGTGGGCTTTCTCTGCACCGCCACTGCCATTGCTGAAGGTGGGTAGGTGAAGGAGGCAAGTTATCTGGGGGTGTTGACTTGTTTTCAGTTTCATGTCCGTGCAGGAGATGGACTTGGTACAACAGGGAGAGGAAGGTGACATGGGACTAATAGGAGTGAGGTCTTGGTGCACTGCAAGGTGTCTGGAAAACCAGACACAGACTTTAGAGCAGTACTATCTGCAGGAACTCTGGGCAACATTCAGAATAGCTCAAGAAGGAAGAAAATATCTTGAAAAAAGAGCCCCTGCAAGTGAAGTTGTGAAGATGATAGTATGGGTATAGAGGTTTGAATGCATGGAGAAATTCTTGTCTTCATCTGGAATTCTTGCACTGCAGAACTGAAGAATATATAAGTCCTGCTCCAAAATGGACTGATATAAAATGAGATTGAAAATGTAATACTGTGTCTTCACAGCTTTCTAAAGTAAAAGTGCCTTCCCATCATGTGTCAGGACAGAGTATGGAGTTGCAAAAAGCTGTCAGTGGGGTTATATATGGTACAGTAATTTCCCCCTAAGACTGTTTTTTGGCAGTCTGTTTGTCAGGCTTTGCTATGTGCTGCTATATTGGCTCAGGATATAAATTGTTGCTATACTGTAGCTTGGGAGTAGCTAGTTAAAAATAAGGAGAAAAAAAGATCAGAAAGTAAAGTATGCAAACAGATTTTCTATTCAGTTTTACTGTTACCTTAATAGTTCTGTTCTGTGTTCCATACAGAATGTCAACGTTTTTGTCCCTAAATGTAAACATGTTTATTTCTACTAGGCAGAATTGTGGGTTAAAAGCCTGATTTTAAATTTCAAATTTCAGCCTTACCATCTATAGTCTATTTTTTTTTTTTGTTTCTTATGCATGTTAAAAAGTTTGCATTGGGGGAACTGAAGCATGCAGGTCATTCATTGCTTAGTAATAATAACCTACTAATTAAGTAACAAGTAGTTGCTGAGATTCATAGTATCATTTTTAGTAATCAAAATATTTATTGAGCTTTTTAAAGACTATTAATGTGGTGCTAACATGAATTGTGGTCTTGGAGTCCTTTCTTTGAAAGCAGCTCCTCTAGGAATTACCCATGGATAATAGGAGGTGGCAGGACTCCCTTCCTACTGGGAAGGTGAAGTAAATGACTCCAGATCCTTTCTTGACAGTTCACTTACCTTCATGCTCTTTACTTCCTTACAGTAATGGAAGTGACTCAGCCAGCGATGGTGCTGGCAAACAGGCAAGGAGTTGCCAGCTTGGTGTGCAAATACAAGAACATTGGGAATGCAAAGGAAATTCGAGTGACTTTGCTTAAACAGACTGGTGATCGGTTCACAGAAATCTGTGCTTCATCATACACCATGGAATTTAAAATATTATTTGTGGAAGAGGTCATTCAGTGCCATGTTACCCCCAGTCAAAACAATGTGACCCTCACCCTGGCTGGCCTGCAAGTGAATGACACCGGGCTTTACATTTGCAAGATGGAGCGGATGTACCCACCACCCTATTTTATGAACAAGGGAAATGGGACACATCTCTATGTCATTGGTAAGGCAAGCAGGTCTACAGATGGTGATATTTCCAAGTCAAGGGAGTTGTTATTTCATCTCAAAGGTCTTCAGAGTTCTGTTTGTAAGAAGTGAGGGTGAATACTGGTTTCAGTGCTGAAAATCTCGATTAGCTCTTATTTTTTCAGGTCACCCTGCACACACCCAAAGCAAACATAGTCATAGTCATGACAGCATAAGCAACACCCTGCAATGTACATGTCTAGGCAGTAAGATACAGAAGTGCAAAAGTAACAGAGTAAGGTGTGAGCTCTTCTACAGAAAAAGACTCTTTTCCATTGGAGGTTGAGTAGGCAGCAACTCAGACCTCAGTCCTGGTGGTATCCTGGTGATGCCTTAAATTTAAGCTCTCATATTTTCCAGAGTCTGTACTGCATTGGTATGTAACTCTCAACTACATAAAGTGTTAGCAAGTTCTCTTCACAGTTTAGTTAGACAAAACAATCATTTTCCAGCCTGAGAACCAAGGACACCATTGCAGCTTCAGGCCCAAAAAATATAAACAACAGCAAATTGAAGAGAGCAATCTGGGAGGATGTGACTTCATAACCTGAAGCTGTAATTGGACAATTAACCCCAATATGTAAATGGTCCAAAATTCATAAAAGTGTGAAAACTCGTAACACGCCTCTTGGGTCCATCTTGAATGGAGCCATGGCCAGGCCCTTGTACTACCCAAGGTGTATCTATCCTTTGAAGTCCTTTTAATAAGTACCTACTTTATTCCTTTAACACTAGCCTCTGTTCTAGGTAGCCTCTTTAGTCATCACTGGGATAGCACATGCTAGAGAAAAGCAAGGTAGAGGCTGACTTGCTGACTCTAGGGCCTTCCTGATGAGGCTCATGTGTGACATGACTTATGTGATATGATGTGTTTTAGATCCAGAACCTTGTCCAGACACTGCCATATACCTCTGGGTATTAGGAGCTACTGCCTCAGGATTTTTTCTTTACAGTATCATCATCTCAGCCATTCTTGTGGGCAAAGCGGTAAGTCCCATCTACTCAGCCCCCTTCTGCTAATAATTCTCCTTTGTGTGATGAGGACAAGGAGAAAGAAATAAGAACAGGGAAGAACACTGGGAACAAACCCTGTGGGATGCTCCATTTTACTAGTGAAATGTTATTAAAATAATGCAAAATAAGAGAACTTGCTGGAGCTGCCACTTATCTTTATTTTTGGCTCATTTGCGTTGCCAGTGTACTACAAAGCAGTCAGCTTCCATCAGCTGAACTGAACCTTGACGTAGGGTTGGATGCTTAAAATCAGGCAAAGTCCTGGTGCTTTTGGGATTGAAGACAACAGTCTTCATATGTACTCTCATTTCACAAATGATTCACACAAAATCCCAGAATTTGGTTTTTTTCCTTTTCTCCTCATTCACCTCTGCAAAGCAAATTTAAACAGCCTTCTCCTTGGATGGGGGAAGTGTAACTTTAAGCATTTTTAATTTCACAGCTAGAAATGTCTGCACAAAAGCATGCAAAATGTAAGCCTGGGCTGCCTTTTTCCACAGGGGTCTGCAGCACTCATAGTCTGTTAGAAATAAGCCTGAGCTTGAAACCAAACAATGTCTCTGTCCCATATTTTGCAATGAGTCCTTGTCCCTACAAGTTACATGAAGCTGTCAGGTGAGAACTCCTAGCTTTGAACCAACACTGAACTCTGATGCAGGAGCACCTTCAAAGGGCTAAATGAATGGCAGGACTTTTTTTTTTTTTTTTTTTTTTAACAAATATCCACCATACATCCTGATCCTCCCTCAAATACTCTTAACAGACCTTCTGTAAAGAGGTAGAGAAAGGTGTCTAGAATACATTCTACTCAGTAAAGTAAGAACATCCATCAGTGTCTCTAAAATGTGCTGGTCAATGATTATGCTGGGATTGCCTGTTTATTTTACTTTCTTCCCATATGTAACAGATAAAGAGAAGACGATGTCTCACTACTGGAGTCTATGTGAAAATGCCTTCTGAAAAGCTAGAGAAAAAAGTGATTCCATTCTACATCACTGCCAACTGTAACAAGGAAAGAGAGAAACCATTTCCTAGCTGGGATGGAGAGTCTGCTAATTCATTTCAGTTAAAGAAATAAATTAACTGTCCTTTTACAAAAGGTGTACAGGAAGGTGAGAGAATATTCTTTGTAGCTTCTGTGGTTTGAAGGACAATAAATAGTATTCATATGTATTGTATGTATCCATATTTGAAGATTAACCCTGTCACACAAAAATGGCTATTTTAGGCCATTGACTTTTTTGAGAAGTATTGTACCAATATATAATATATAAATATCTATATATATACACATATATATGGGTCTGTGTATATATATATATATATGTTTGTGTGTAGCATTAAGAGCTATTGCTGTTGTAGTTGAGCATCTTACTGTCAAATTTCATCATACCTACCGATCAACTGAAATCCAAACACTATTATGACAGTGGCTTGTGTGTCATCACAAGGCTGACCCACAGGTCTGGGAGGCAGAGGTAGGAGAGCACACTAATGTACAAAGGAATGTTGAATTTTCCCCCTGCATTGATATGTATCGATTCAATTTCTGGCATTAGTGCTCTACACTTCCACAGAGGCCTCGCCACAGGCTGACAGTGATGATACTGCTTCTCTAGAAGCCTGATCTTAGTGCTCTTTGGCATTGTGTCCAAGAAGTGCTGTGTTGGAGCTGACTGATGGTCTGAGCCAGTGCTGACTGTTTGGTTAGAGAAAAGGCCCCAGCAGGAGTCCTCTTAGGTGCCCTGGGAGAATGCTCCATCTCTGCTGGGGCCTTGTGTTTTACAAATGCTAAATTAGCATCTATCCAAAAGGCAGAAGCATGTTGCTGTGTTTAACAAAGTCTATTTTCCGTGAAAATACTGACAGTGTATAATCTTGTTTATTAGTTATGTACCATTCAATAAAAACCTTGAAGCTTTGCTCAAATTCAAGTTCATTTCTTGTTCGCCGTTTTCAGAAGAAACAGGAAGTGGCTACATGTTAGAAAGCAGTGAAGACAACAGGAACCTTTCCTCTCTGACCCTGTGTTTTGCCCTTCAGAGAGCCTGTGTGCTCGTGCCAGTACTTCCGTTCTCAGATCTCCTTCTCAGCCAGCCACCATTACAATATCAGTTCTTCTATTTGCCTAGTTACAGCTGCTGTGATGTGCTTCAGAGACACTACCAATCAAGTTTTCACTTCCAGCAGTTACTCACTTGCAGAAGGTAGCTGTAATGCCTTTGACAGCACCTCCTGTACATGTTTAAACAAAACACTTGTCCTAGTTTCAAATCCTGTTTTCTTTGCACTATTCTAACACTCTCACCCACTAAATGCCAGTCAACACACAAAGCTGCTGTATCTTAAAACAATTTCAGAATTCTCAGCTACTATCTAGTAATTTGACTCTTTGCTATTAAAATTTCACCTTGCAACCCAAAACACTGGCAGCATGTGCCTCTGTTTCACAGCTGTGAATCCATATTCTTGGTTGCACAGTTGTGCAGCCAAACACCAGAGCCCTTTATTCCATGTTCTTGCAATGGCAGCAACTCCCAGAACACCAAATCTCATAACTCTTTTAGTCTGCTTTCCCAGTCTTGCCCATTCATTTGGCACCACCACCAACTGTGCAGACACCTTCACATTCTCAATTTGCCAGTGTTTGCAGGTGCTAAATGCTCTCTCATTGTTGATATACAAGTATGCTGCATTAAGTGAAAGTAGCATCTGATACCATATACCATACCTTTTTTTTGAAGGGGCTTTAGTATTCTGACATTAGTTTGGTATTTTCTCCTAATTTTTCACTACCTGGTGTTTTGGGGATGAAAAATGGTAAAAGATCACATATCTATTATCACTGCAAAATGACTAATTTTCTGCCCTTTCAGGTGCAGCCTGATCAGGCAAGTGTGTTCCATGGCTCCATGATGAAAAATAGATTTGACCCACACATCCACTTGTAGAAGCTGTACAAAGTGTGAATGATTATCCAGGACAATTTTTTCCACCACAGCAAGTAGTGAATCATGTGTCTGACTCCTAATCAGGAATCAGCTGTTTCTTTTTCTCCTTTCCTTGGCAATTCCTCTATACTGGGACCAAGAACTTACTTTCCTTAAGCAATCTAAAAGCAGTTCAAATACATTATTTCCTAAACTTATCCCTCCTGGGTGAGATGCTTTGGATCTGTATCCACAATCTCATGACATCTGGCTACAGCTGGCTGTGAATCTCTGTCACCACAGAACCTGTGTATATTCCAATTCACCTCCATTTTGGACCGCTAAGTTGACCATGACTAGGCCTTCTGCATCCACTTGGACAATTTCCTCTTGGTACACCTGCATTTCCTTGAGACATTCAGTCTGTAACAACCACAGAGGAATTCTGCCATAAATAAGCAACAGGTTACTGAAATAGCTGAACAGTGAAGGTTATAGGAGAGCAGAACAGAAACAATAATCTCACATAGGGTAGTAGCAATATTTTGTGTTTGCCTCCTGCACTTAAATAATTATTGGTATGATGTTTGTTAATCATCTTATTAGAAATTACTTTGCCCAAATTATCTGTCTTTCCTGGTCTTCTCTTCATCCTTAGTTGTTACTTTTTCCAACCTTCTCTCATTTCTGCAGTGCTTAATTTTCTTTGGCTTTCCTTACTGCTGTGGTAGCCTTTTCTGAGCTAAATGTTATATAATGCTTCATCACCTTTTGTTCTAAGCCAGGTTCCACTTTTGAATTTTCTGTCAGGGTAGTAGGTGCACTCAAATCAGCAGATGTAGCAGTGAAGACCAAAGTGAGATTTCAGTTCAGGTTTTATTGATGAAAATTCTCATGGTATTGTCACCATTCATATCTGGCACTATAGAGATGAGTGGAGCCGAAGTACCTGCAGAGATGATATTTATATCTACCTCCCTACAGTTCATATAGAAGCTAGCTCTGATGAAGGCAGAGCCCAGACCTCAGGAAATTTCCATTGTCCTGTGATGCCCCCCAGAACTTCGAAGTCTCTGCTTTTCCCTGATAGCAGGGACAAGCATCTTTCACTATCAGCAACCCAAAAAATTTTATGCATACAAGTCAAATACAGTGTTCTATGAGATCACAGCAGTACCAACACAAAAGACTTCTAGCAAATGCTAGATCAGTATACATCCCAGAAAATGCAATAAACAGGAAATCATGCCTCTTTCTGGGAAGAATGTGCAAAACAAAGATGAAAGGATTTGGTCTCAGAACTCTGCTCGTTAGAACGGGGAGTTTTAAAACACAACTGAGTATCTTATCTGGACAGCCAAATTATGAGAGCATGCTGCTTGGTGAGTTCAGAAAGAGTGTCTTTTGATGTGCTCTTCACCCCTTTAGGAGATCTGTCAGCCTGTTCCCGAAACTGAGAGTGTGAGTTTCTGGCTGGATGGGTAGAAATTCACAGGTATACTTGTCTGCGTCAAAGACAATGGCATATGCATACACCACTCCCAGCCCCCAATATTCTACTTTCATTTTCATCTACTTCTTTATCTGAACTATTTTTTTTCCTTGTAATTTTCAATTATCAAAGTCCTATCTGATACAGAAAAACATATGACAAAGGTATCCCACACAGCTACTCTATGAGTAGGCAATGAGTAATCTAACACTACAGGATTAGAGATTCCCCACTCTGAAGGAATATGTGAATCTGAACTCATGACTCTATCAGGCCTTGAGGTCTGTAGGAAAAGTTCATTAATTCCGTTTTCCACAGATACTTAATAAATTTTTTAAAAAATTATCAACGACTCCTAGGCTATGCAAGAGCTGACATTTTTGACCTATTGCTATCCTTTCTAACCTCCTGATTTTTGCTCAAGATTCTCTTGGGTCTAATTTCTTGTTTTCCAATAACCTATGCTGGCATTGGCCAGGTAAGTCCTAATGGATCTGATACAATTCCCGGCTTCAGTACTGACTTAGAGTTTTGCAGGCCCAGAGAGGTGAAGTTTGGAGGCAAAGTACCTTGGAAGGTAAGATACAACAAGCTTCTTCCTTTCACTAGACAGAAGCTCTTGCTGAGGAGTGAGCTCTGAGAAATCAACCAGAAAATGCATGATTTTGCCTGTGACAGGAACAGTCTGAACCATAATTAAAGAGCTCTACCTCTAGGAGAGGCATAAACAGGAATCAGATGGTGTATCCAAGAGTCGTAACGTGAAATCCAAACCAAAGAAGGCTTGTGTATAGCAGATGGATTTATGCATTACAAAAACAAATTTATGGTTGACATTTGCAAACTGCATTCTTGCTTGAACATGTAAAAGTTATTTTGACGTTGCTTCTATCACAGCTAAGCAGTGAGGCCCCTGCACATAACAGTTATTGATAAAAGCTCTTAGAAATCGTGGGAAGGGGAACATGTAAAACTTTTGCCTGAAGACAGTTTAAATTTTTTTGTTGTTTACTAGAGGCACGAAACAAGGAAGAGTTTAGGTAAGGGGCAAAACCTCACTGGGAATCATTAGTAATTGCAATTGAGGCAACAAGGCAGATGTTTCCATGAACTAAGAGATTGTTACCTACTCAAAATTTCACTATTCTTTCCTTTTTCAACTTTTCAAATGTAATTTTTTCTATTTCTATTTCTTTAGAAAACTGTCTTAATCACAGTCATGTTTTTATATTTTACTGAACATTTTTTTGTGATTATGAAGTTCCATTTGAACAAAAAGTTCTCAGTTTCTTCACTGATGGCTTTTCTTCTTAATTCCTTTCTGAGTGCTGTTTTTAAAGAGTGGCACTTGAAAATGTTCAGTTTGGTCTGCTTCATTCAGCAAAAAGCATGACTTTACTTTCAGGGAAAATGGAATTTCTCACATAATTATCTGATTCCAATAGGTGGTACTTTTAGATGACCACATCCTGTAACACCACAGATGATACAACTGGGAAAACTTGAAACACTGGGTAACATCTGGTTGGACTGTGCAATGTTGTGGGTAGGATTTACTGACATGCTCTAGCTTGTGATGCAGCAGCTTGTGTGGAAAGCTGGAACAAGCAGCAGGGTGCTTTATTCTTCCCAGACAAATCAGTGCCTGGGATGTAGGTTTTCTATAGGAAATGAATATTAGAGTTTGGGCCAAGATTTCCACTGACATGAAAAATATAGGATTGCTGGTTTTATATAAATAAAAATACATACACTGAGCAAATACTCCATGCTTTTTTCAAACTAGAAACTCAGTAGCCACACCCCAAAGACTCTTAAACAAATCCTGCTCTACCTTAAATGGGTAATTTTTAACTTAACACCTTAATTTTGTTTGTACAGTTTCTCCTTGGGAATTTGTAGCTTCCTTGAACTAGAGATGAAAGGGGCCAGCAGAAGTACTGGCCACTTTTCCACTTTTGGGGAAAATAGAAAGTCTTCCCTCTACAAACTAGAAAGCATGAGGGGATTGATACTTACTAACTTCCACAGTACTTAGTGCTGGGCACTTGCAACATCATCAGCTGTAAGAAATATTTCAATATCCTTCCTCCCTGTGAAAATTTTCATTGGATGTTGGGTCTCTTGGATTTCAGCTGAACTCCAGATATCTCTTTCCATGTGCTGGTGTGTGGGGAAAGCCGAGGTGTTTGAAGTTCAGTAGAAGCTTTGATAAGCCTTTTTTTCGTCTTGCATGCTTTCAGAGCTGGCCTTTGTACCTGCTAGACAGAGCTGCTAGTTCTTGCTATTGTCATCTTTCTACTTGGTTTGAAGCAAAACAAATAGGTGATTTAAAACAGGCCCTCTTCTGTTCTGCTACAAACGGTCTTAGGTGGAAGTATGGTCTAAATTATTTGCATCATACAGATGAAAAAATGTAGATGCAATGAGTGGATAAAAATTGTAAAAATACTTGGTGGTGGGGAAAGAAGTAGCAAAAATAATTCACATTTGAAACTGTCACAAAACGTATGTTAGCAGTACTTAATCAAGATCAGGAAGCAAAACAGTTCATTTCTCTGTAAGTTATTAAATCCTTCTGGTAAGTGACACTTTAGAAACATTTGACAGCTTCATAACTGGCTGACTTAATGTTTTACATGCAGGAAAGATGGCTAGAACAGCAGTAATCAGCAGAATAAGTTAGTTTCATAGTTGAGCTTTGGTGAGGTGTTAGATCGTGTGGGTTGCATTTATAAAAGCTTTCTCACTTTTAATTCTGTAGCAAAGATGACTGTCTGCTTCACAAATTAATAATATTTTCCTTTCTCTCATAATGCCAAACTAATTCATTATATCATATTGTATTATATGACTATTTGTCTGGTCTTTTATTTATAGTAGTCTCTCACTAAGATGAAACATCTCTTAAGCTTTTTTCCCTCTTCATCTCTCAGCAATAACATAATATCATTATTATCATTTTACCAATAGGTTCCAAACTCATGTTATTCCTCATCTCTTACGTAAGCCACAGGGACATATCTGGTATAAAAAATTCGTCACATTAATGTCATCCTTTATACTTCAATTTTCAGAAAAACTTGCATTATTTATCATGTTTTTTCTTCATATTTTATGACAAAAAAAGACCAGGCTTCCACATATTTCCATTAAATCCTGCAATTGCTTTACTGTCACTGGTCACAAGGAAGGTGTGGTTCTTTCATGGGAGTTGACAGAGAAGCTTCACTGGTGCTTCAGATGCCTCAGTCAGAAACACAGCTCCAGCAGTTGCTTTATTGTTCCTGGAGGGAGGGCATTCCCTGTGCTAAATGTGTGCATGTGCTTCCTTGGTTTGCTTTCCAGTGCTGGATGCTGCATAGGACCTGATCGCTCGTGTTTCATCCAACGAATCCCTGAACTAGAAGGGGATGCAGGCTGTGTCTTACCCAGGGGGTAGATGACATGCAGGAGAGGGAACAACCTGCACAGAACCAATGGAAGTAAGGCAGCAAAAGGAAGAGGCTGCAGGAAGTGAGAAGGAGTCAGCCTGTCTGCACACAGCGTGAATGGCACCTTTTGAAATGGCTCTCCCTCAAAAAGTTTATTCAGATTCAGCAACACGGATGCTCTTGGTTTACTTTCCAACATGCAGAACATGAAACACTCAGGAACTAATCTGCTCTAGAGACATGAAGTACTTGAATTTAATAACCCCTTCCACTAACAGTAAACACATCAATAATTATTTTGGCAAGGTTTTGTGTATAGAAAGAGTGTGTAAAAAAAAGAAAATTTGTTGGTATTTTTATATCAAATACTTGGACTTCTTTGAAATAGTGTTTAACCTTATATTTAACTATTTCAAATTTATAACAAAAGAACTCTTTTTGGCAAACATAAAATAATTTTTTCTCAACTTCCTAATTTGTCAAAATTTCAGATTTTCAGTTTAGATAGCAAACTTAAAACTAAATTAAAATCTAGTCTTTGCAGAAAAACAGAAATTATGGATGTGTTAAACCTGTAAAGAAAAAAGATATTGAAGCTTTAATATAAAAAAATTCAGATTAGGCCAAATGTAGCAAAAACTCTTGTGCTGACCTTCCACCTTGCACTGAAACCAGAAGTGTTCTGTATTATTTGTGACATTTGAGGGGCTAATTACTTTTCAATATCTAGTCAGCAGCCTTTTTTCTTCTGATTATGCTAATTATGGGCAGTTACCACTGTATGATTCCAAGTTCAAGTCATTGTTATGACAAATAGAACTTTAGATGCTGCCAGTTAGACCTATCTGGGTCTTTCTAACTTCCTTTTAACTTAATCCTTTTTTTTACTTGATTTAATTGCCATGGAGGCCAGTATATGGATGAAAAGCATTGGCATGTGCAGCCAACTAATAGGATTCACACTAAAAGCTTGTTCATGTGGCTTTACGCTCATGAATAAGTCACAAAATCTTACTTGTCATGTAATAGTAACAATCTGGTAAAGGTTAGTGAAATGTTTAGGTGTAGCAGAAAGCTGTCCCTGCACCAGAACTAGAAGAACAAAAGCTAGAAGTAGCCTGTTGCATGTGAAGCAGGTAGTGTGGGAAAGTAGATTTAGGATTTAAATCTATTAAACACATGCAATAAAATACAGTAGTCTAAAAATATGCTTATGAAATATGCCTAACTCTATATTGGGTATGCCTGAAGGCTTCCCTTGCTACCTAAACCCACACTCTATTACAAAAAAACTCTTGACAAAACCTGTCACTTATTCAGCAATACATTGTCTTGATACTATTCTGAAGAAAAACCTAAAACTCATCAGAAAATCAGTGTTTCCAGTTTCAGTCTAGAAAATATTTCCATGTTTTGCTAAAGTGCTACTTTCAGCCTTTTCAGCACAAAATTCATGCATTGATAATATGTGTTCATTCAAGATCCCTTGACCCTTTTGTAACAAAAGGTTTAAAAAGAATACCCAGCAAAATTTCAAATCAAGAGATTTTACAAGCTCTGCAGAATCCTCTTTAGTTCCTGCCCTAATTTCTATCTATGAGTACAAGGCTGATACTTTCCAGTGAGGGGTGAGTTGATGCAATTAGTCACCTTCACTTAACTAGAATTGTCCAGAAAGCTCATACAGAGAATGCTCATCTATTAAAAAAGGCTCTGTGCACGTGTGCATGTGCGTGAATACAGCAATTAAACCATGCAAGCCAAAACTTTCCTTGGGTCAAAGGAACACTTTGTGTTCAGCACCAGAGACAGGAAGAAGAACCACTTGGCCAAAGGCTGTGGTACTGCTGGGAAGTGAATCTCACAGGTTGCTTCTGTGTGATCTGACACCAGAGGCAGCAGCATGCCTGGAGCACTGACTGTCCTCACTCTCTGCCCTTTCAGTGGAAAACTTTGAAGGCTGGCAAGCCCTCTTGATTCCTACTGACAATCTGTGAAAGACGGCAATTTTGTACTGATACAGATTTGGAAATTCTTATCTTGAAAGTTTGCAAGTTTAATAACAAATGTACTGATATTTTTTTTGTTGCATTAAAGTCCTTTGAGATTTCCAAAGACGATATGTCATTACCAACACTGTCCCATTACAGAATGGATCAGCAGCAGACTTAGTAATGAGTACTGTGAATCTGTCTTACAACAGAACTAAGAATCACTGCTTTCAACAATTTTCAGACACTTAAACATCCTTTACCCAGCAGATTTTTATGACAGAAGGAACAGGTTGTTTAAGGATCAAAGCAAATAAGCACCATTCTTTTGTATGCAAGGAAGATCTCTGATCTGAAAATCTTATCAATGATTTAGGTGCTGCCACCTACCAAGGATTAGTATTTTTAAACTGTTTCTGGCTGGAGTTTTATCTGTGCTGGTATTACTGCATTTAGCTTTTCTTTTCCCTTCCCAAGTCACACACATACTGCAGTCATGCATCTTATTTGTACTGTTTGTTAGTAGTTAATCATGAAGTATCATAGCTGATCTTTTTGAAACTGGCAAACTGTGCACCAGGTTGCACCCTTGGCTCCCAACCCTGCTGCAGTCACTGTTAACTCACTGGGAATACCAAAACACTCTCAGTTCTACTGATGCCTTACAGAAGAGCACAACAGCAGTTTCATATTTCATATGTGGTAACATTATTATTTGCAATAATCAGGAAGAGTACAATATAAATGAATACGAAGAAAACAGGACCTGTTCTGCAGTGTCTGTAGGCATCATTCAGGACCAGACAGAGCAGGCAGGGAAAAAAAGGTGGGAATGATGCTAAAAGACACAGTAGCAGCTGTGCATTTCCCAGCAGTGCCCAAGAGCAGATGGAAGGGAAGAGTATACAATCAATGATGGCATGCTATGAAAACTTCCAAAAATACTGTTCCAGCCCTCCTTTACCAGCAGCTCAGGAACTTCAAAGGCTGGTGACTTTGTCTTCAACAGCCTCAAGGGATTTCTCTGCCATGAATTTATTCTGTCATTTTTTGAAGTCCTGTAGATTTTTGAGTTTACATAAACAAGGATGATCAGCTGTTCTGTATTATAGAAGAAATGGAAGAACTTAAAGCAGTACAAACAGCCTTGAAAAACAGCAGGAAAACCTAGATAGACCAAAGGGGATCTCTAGGGTAGTTTTCAAATCTGGAAACAACGAAATTTTCTCTTCATAGTGGAAAGCGAGTTATGTTTCCATATCAACTAGAACAATTTGTACTTGACTGATATAAAGCTAATAATAAAATCACCACTTTCTTCTCTGTAACCACTAGCACTAATCACCTACTTATGAAAACGTAACCAGAAGGAAAGATGCAAATGGCCAAATAAAATTTTTTTCCCCACCACAATTTTTCTTCTTCAAGCAAAAGAAGCATCAAAACAATCCGTCATTCAAGAACTACAGAGGCTTCAATGATGTCACTAGAAAACACAGAGCAACCACAGAACCACAGCAACCGAACGAGTAGAGTGGTGTGACTGGCTGTTTTGGTTACAGCTTTTTTCTTACCTAGTAGGGAAGGGAAAAAAAACAATGGCTTGTGGAGGTACATGAATCCATGATCTTGTAACTACAGAATCCTGTATTTGTTGGTTGTGTGTGCAGCAAGACACCCAGCACTAAAAGTAATACATTTGTACCTTCCCCATCATTCTGTGACCACCAACAAAAGAGTGCTTACAAATTTCTGGGTCACAACAAGCTCCATTCCTGGCCTGGCAGCAAAGCAAGGTATCTTCCAGCCAGAAGGGGGTTCCCAAGGAATTCTGAAGTTAGGTTGTGCACAGTATACCATTAGCCCCAGATGCTAATGTAACAAAAACATTACACAGCAGTAACAACACAGTGAGAACAGAGAAACACCTTTTCTGACAGTCATCTAAATTCATGAGAGTATAAACATAAGGACTGTACCAGATGAAAATAAAAAATAAAAAATCAGAGGTTAAGTATCTTACCTCACAGATAAGTATCCATCAGTGGGTGCCTAGTGAGGAATGTAACACGAGGAAAGACATTTGGCAATGCTATCCTGAAAGATTCTCATAACCTACAAAAATTTTCAGGTTGAGGAATTGTCTGATTCTGATGAGGAGACAGAAAATCCAGGATTCTGTAGTATCTATAGAAACAGTTCAGACACCTCTATTTCCCAGATTCGCTATGCCACAGCAGGCTCCAGCAGGCTGCTTGACTTCTACTCTGGAATGGGTGCGCTTTGCTGTGGCTCAGTCAGGATCACTTGAGGCCACAGACTCAAATGAAGCGTTAGTGGAGTGACAACAATGAAAGCCCCCTAAGCAACATTCAGTTTTAATGACCAGCAAACACAGAGATCAAAGAGACCTAGTGTGAAAAGCATGTTCTTTTCAGTCAGTCATGGGCAAGCAGAGAACTGCACATTCTTATACAATGTGTATACATCTGCCCAGACCAACTTAATAGTAGCTGGGAACAGCTTAGACTGAGCAGAGCTTGCTGAGGTTTTATTCTGTGCACACGGGTGTATTAGCTACTGGGGAGCTTGCCTGAATGTAACTAGGTACTTAATGCATTCAGGCTGACACTGTGATCCCATTAAAGCTGGTTTAGATAGCTCACCCTAAACTGCGTTAAGAGTGGACTAGAGACACAGGGCACCTAATTAAGACGTGAGCCTGGCAGCAGCAGAGCTCGTTCTTTTTGCTCCAGTGCTGTGTCTCCCAGGAGCAGAGAGGTGCATGGCAGCTGGGAACTTCAGTGAGGAAATCTGGAGCCTTTACATGACAAAGGCCAGATCACCAGAATATCCTGCGGTGATCTGCAATGTGATCACTGTGGTTAAAGTCATGTTTTAGAGTAGTCGTTTTAATCACGTTTTCTAAAGAATGTATATATCTGATTTCTATTTTTTGCTCATCACTCCAGCAGTGACTGCAAATTCCTTTTCGTGTGAAGATCGTATCGAAGCTAGCTGAAAAGAAGCGTGCCTAGACCTCTCCCTTACAGCCAGATCCTGAGGCACTCCAAAGGCTTTAAAGCTTTGCTTCACTGAGTAAAAGTACTCTGGGACGAATAGCAAACACGTCAGAAAGGTTTATAGTCGACTCCCGTCCTCTCTCTTGCAGGAGAGAATTTGCTCCCGGGTTTAAAGTTGGTTAACTCACTTACTCTGACTGGCAACAAACTCTGCCGAGTTCTGTCTGGCCTCGGGGGAGTTCCTCCTTCGCTCTTCACTACAGCACATCTGAGACTGCATCAGCCACACTTGGAGTGATTCCCTGACAAGTGACTTCTACTCAAACTCCATGACCTCTTGGTCTTTCCTGGCCTGCTGGAAGGATTGTTTTAACAGCTTACTCTTTCTCATCAAATTAGCAAGAACAGATAAACAATGTTCAAATACCTGCAATAAAAGACCAAACCCCCTTCTCGGCTATGCTTTCAAAACCTACTGAGCCCTAAGAAACCTCTTCTGTCCCTCCAAGCACAGGCACTGACAACCCTGACATTGTACTGCTCTCTGCTGTGTGGTTTCAGAATTTCTTCCTGATTAAAAGGAAACCCAAACCTCTTTAAACACCAAGCCACGTGCACTTGCAGAGGCTGCTGTGGGATTCTACGAAACCACAGACCAGTCGCACCTTTGTGAGGGCGGACCCGGGGCGTGCAGGGTGACCCTAAAGGGCTGCACTGCAAGCCAGGAGTTCGGCTGTGCCGAGAGTGGATTGAGGGGGAGACCCCCGTGTGGCACCGGCTGCCCCCATCCCCGCAGCCTGTCCCCATCCCCAAGGACTGTCCCCATCCCCTCAGCCTGTCCCCATCCCCTCAGCCTGTCCCCATCCCCAAGGACTGTCCCCATCCCCAAGGACTGTCCCCATCCCCAAGGACTGTCCCCATCCCCACGCTCTGTCCCCATCCCCACAGCCTGTCCCCATCCCCACAGCCTGTCCCCATCCCCACGCTCTGTCCCCATCCCCGCGGCCTGTCCCCATCCCCACAGCCTGTCCCCATCCCCAAGGACTGTCCCCATCCCCACAGCCTGTCCCCATCCCCACAGCCTGTCCCCATCCCCACGCCCTGTCCCCATCCCCACAGCCTGTCCCCATCCCCACAGCCTGTCCCCATCCCCACGGCAGTGTCGGGCAGTGTCACCCCTCACTCCCGCCCGCCGCCTCACCCGGCCGGCCCGCAGCGCCCCCTCGCGGTGTCAGAGCCGCCCGGCCGGGCACACGGCGCTGGCCGCGCTCCGGGCGCTCCGCTGCAGAGCCGGGCCGGGCGGTCACCCGGGATTACAGGCCCTTCGGCCACGGGTCAGCAATGCTGCTCCCCCCGTGTCACAGCGTCCAGCTGAGCTCAGCCTGGAAGCCAGCTCTTGGAAGCCTCTCTTGCAGAAGGAGAAACAAATCCTTCCCCAGCCCCTTGCGGCAGGAGCCCGGCACAGACGGAGCACTGCAGGGTACCCAGCTTTGGCTGGCTTTGCTCTGGCACCCTTCAGAGGAGTGTGAGTGGACGGAACAAGGGATCTCACCTTTGCAGGGGGGAGTGCTGACTTCTACTGACCAAGTAGCCTTGGCCTGCATGTACAAAGAACTTTGTTTCCAAGCCAGTAAGTAACCTATGAGATTCTGAATGACAGACACAAAATGGAGGAGACTTAGTTACATATTTGTGATTTCATTTTTTACTCCCCAAATCCACCAAGGCCTGAGTTGTCTAAGCCTAGCTCCAGTTAACCACTAAAAACAAAAGTGAAGCTTGGCTTAGAGATGCTTGAGAGATAGGGTTTCCAAAAGAGGTGGAAGTCAGCTGGGAAAAGCATGTGTGTGTCTCCAGCCGCTTTAGTGTTTCTGGAAGTCCAAGACAGGGTTGTTCTGCTTCACCCATCCTTGCAATTTTCAGCACAACTTTTAATTTATCTGTTATCTGCAAGAACGCATCACAACTTTGGTGACTGTTTTCTGTTGCAGAAAGTTTCTCTTTGTTACACTGTCAAGGCAGTGGTAGCAAGAATTTACATTTAAAAAGTAGTCACAACAATGCTGAGATAAAAACCACACCACAAACCCCAAGCATCACCACAGAATGTGACTATTTCCATCCTAATTCCTCAAAGGTAGCTGACCAGATAACCACATAACAGGGGTCCCCACCCTACTGCAAGAATTGAAAGACTTGGGGTGTGAAAATTTTACAAAATGTGTTTAATTTGTCTCCATCATACCTCGAATAACTTCCATGGTAACCCAGCCCATCCACATATATCTGTCATGCACTGCTCCCCCTAGTGCTAGGCAGTAATAGTCTCCAGGTTTGCACTTGCACATCTGTTCTGAAAGACCTCCTTTCCAAACCTAGATCTAAGGGGCACTGTAAAAAAGTCCCACTCAGCAGCATGTTGGCAATAGGGAACTGCAATGGTTTCAGAAGATACCCTCCTCCTTCTGGAACACTGCCCATGAAAACAGGCCATCTGAAACCTTGTATTTTCCTAAATACCTCCTGCACACTCTGGCATATGCCAGTGAAAAGTCCCTGCTGCTCAAAGTCCTCTTCCTGGTACACCTTGAAGGGCAGGAGCATGGCCATTACCTTTGTTGTTGTTGAAGACAGTAAACCTTCCCCAGCCCCCCTGTGGGACTGCAGTCCACACCACCAGCACATGCACAAGAGCTTCCCTGGGCCCCTTCCATCTGGAGCCCCACACCCTGAAGAAGTGTTCAGTACCTCTATTAGGTAACTGTGTTTTAGGAGGGACAGGACTGGATACACAGAGGCATAGCAATTCCTAGGATCAGAAGGAGAGTCCTTTCCTTGGTGGCTCTCAGTTACCTTGAGTCAGCCAGTCCAAAGCATTAGTCCCAAGATCTAAGAGGCATTTAGAATCATAGAACAGTTTGGCTTGGAAGGGACCTTTAAACACCATCTAGCCCCCCAGTAGTAAGCCATGACATCTTCAACTAGGTCAGTTTTTTTCCAGAGGGGGCATCTACTGCCTCTCTAGGCAACCTGTTCAGACTTGACTGAATTTGCCACTTAGCACCTGTTGAATTTATAGGTCAATTACCTCACAAGCCTTAGCACTGGACTAAATGCCTTAACATACTTTTTTTCCCCTTCTTTTAGGAAACTCGATAACAAATATTCTTAAGCATGGTCCAAAGGAAAAAATAACAAACCCCAAAAAGAAGTGATAAATGAGGTAACTGAGCTTGCATCAAGAAGCAAAGCCACACACAATCCCACCCCAAAGGCAACAGTCTCACTAGATGTGCTCTGCAGGGAGATGTTTGCCCAGCTGCTGAGCTGGCTGAGCTGGCTGAGCTGAGCCCCAGTTGCCTCTACTGGCATGTTGATGTAGAGAAGATTACAGCATGCCACAGACCTGTGGGAGTGACCAGACCGATATATCAGCAAAGGAGGCATCAGAACAAATGAGGGAGCACATGAGCTGTGTTTCAGCTGAAGTCTCTGCATCCTGGATGACTGCAGCTTGTTTACACACCTAATGGAGAGTGGTACAGATGGGAAGTGGGATTTAAAGCCATCACAGTACTTTAAAAATAGCACAGTGAAAGTCATTGTTCCTCTTCTCAATTAGGAGGACAGGAAATGAAAACGCATGAGTGTAGAGGCTTTCTGCTCCAGCCCTGAGGGAATGACCCAGAGTCATGAGAATATAGGCCAGATATTGAAGCAAAGAATGAGAAGCAGCAGGAGACAATGGAATATAATTTGTGTGGATAGACTGTAGCAGTCTCTGCAGAAAGAATTGCAAAACATTCTATGAAGAGAGTGTTGCTGTGGACAACTGCTCATCCATGAGCAGAAATGGAAAACTGCTGGTGAGATGGAATAAAATCTTTACTGCACCTTGGTTTCACATGGACCATGCAGTATTGTTTCACTAACAGGGGCATGGTTTTGAGTGATAAAAGTAATTACGTGATTAAACAGAGAAAAGAAAAATATACATCATACACACAGGGAAATTCTTTGCTGTGTCCTTGGGGAAACTGCCAAAGTGTTGTTATTTGTGGGCTCTGGGGAAAACTGTAAAATAAGCAGAACGAGTTTTTAATTTAACATTTGTCCCCTGACTGTTACATCTATGTCAGCATTAGTCACTGCACATACCTGGTTTCATGCTTTATTTTTTTTCCTACCTAATGGTTTAGGTAGCTCCAAGTTACTTGGAGCTAGAAGGGAGAAGCACTGAAGACTGTGTAGTAGAGAACACTGGTGTATGGACCATGGCAAGAGCAAGCCCATTTCTCTTTGGAACTCAGTGTATCACTGAATGCATTTTTAAAGGCATGAAAATTCACATAAGGATTTTCCAGTTTGCAAACATTCAGAAGCAAGATGACAGGAAGAAAAGGAGATTATCACTACACGGTAGTATTGGGAGTAGGACATGAAGAAAGAAAAGGTCATGGGGTGAAGGAAAAGCTACATTCCAGGCAGGAGTTACTGCACATGGTTATTGAAGCTAATGCTTGAGGAACAAGGTACTCAGGGACTGGGGAACAGTCAGGTTGGAGAAGGAAAGAAGTTAGCTCTGAGATGTGTATGTGGATGGGAGAGTGAAAACCAAGACACAGAGAAAAGAAATTTGTGAGAATGGAAAAAGGAAACACATGTTTGTGAGCAAATATAGTTACAGTTGTAGGAAGCCTGTGGAAACAGATTACTTGTTCCAGTTTAACCATAACTGCCTGTGGTATTTAGAAGAAACACTTCTAAATTCCGGTAACAAAGTCTTTGTGAAGTAGGCAAGCGCTGAGAGGGAAACGAGGCAAAGATGGAAAGATTGAAAGGCAGAGGAGGAGTCTCTGTTGGTGTGAGACTAGAAGGGGAGCACCCCTCCCACTGAGTGCAGAGCTCAACTTTGTGTCTCTTTGCTTGTGAATATATGCTGTAAGTGCCCCTGGCTCTGCCAGCTCATCATCAGATACACTTGGAATCACTGTTTAGATCAAACTTCAGAGTGCTGCCAAACACACTGCAAAGTATTCTCTGGGCTCGACCCTTTTGAAATAAAGGGGTCAGTGTGTTCTAACCATCCCAAGTGCCAAGGAGAAGAAAAGGAGAAGGAGTAATTGTAGACTTGAAGCTATAATTATAGTAAAGAGAAAGGACTTGACATATACAAACTGGACAGTGAGACTTTCTTCAATTGTAGTGAGATGTACACCAGCCAAGCTATGCTGGTAGCTATTCTTCTCCCAAAAGTGAAATATATGTGTATTAATAATAGCTGCCTTGGTATAACTGATCTGGTCATAGGGAGGGAGGGAAGGAGTAAGTTGCTCCAAAATAACTATACTGGTTAAAAAAAAAAAAAAAAAAAAAAATCCTCTCTAATAAAATTACTTTCCTAACAAAATGTTTAATTTTTTAAGAAAGACAACAAATTTTGGAACCCAAAAAAGTTTGTTTAAGGTTCGTTTTCATAAAAAAGTAGCCAAAATTTTGCACATGGAGTGCATTCCCCTATACCTTTATTTGCCTTCCCAGGCAATGTTAGATTTTGTAGGACTCAGTCTTTGGTGTGTGTTGTCACCATGCTGTCCCAAAGATGTCCATAGGGTACATGACACATGGTTCTCTTCCACCCTTAATTCTCTGCAGCAGCAGCTCTTTTTACTATAGGCTTTTCTGGGGGCCATTCTTAAGTTTATTTTGGGGGGCAGTAAAGGTCATGTCCCAGGAGCAGGTTGCTCTGTTCTTTCAGCACTTCCCATTAGTTTTTATGGGGGATGGAAAAGATGATCCTACCTGGAACCTCAGTAGATAACAACTGAGGTATAAAACTGAGGTTTATAACTTCATAGGCAAATCTCAGGAGTCAGGTGTATGTTTTGTAGGTGTATCATTATTTGAACCTCCATATACTTTTGGTCTTTAGAATTAAAAGTATAATGCAGAAACTTTCTCTACTTAGAGTTACTTAATTTTGGCCCCAGAGACTTGAGCTGAAAATTTGGATCAACACCTGATTTGACTCTGATTTAGTTCTGACTGTAATTTTTAACAAGGCATAGATTTGCAGGGCTTTGGAAAGATTTGAAGAAAGCAAAACTCTGCCAAGGTCTATGTGAACAGATCTTTAGCAGTAATAATGAAAGACATTAAATCAGTTTTTGAAGAAGAGTAAACCAACATGTGAGGATTTACTTACACAGTATAAAGTATGAATGAATCTGTAACACAGTCCTGTTATTTTCCAATTATTTGATGATTACAAGGACTCAATCCCAACAGTGTCTGTCAGGCACCACTAGCAGTCCTTTGTCTTTTCTCTTTGTGCAATCAGAAATGCAAACTTCATCTAATATATTAAACATGATTTAGAAGCTAGTTTTCTTGCATATTTTCTGCACTAAAATTAGTATTATCGACATAAATAAGCAGCCAGGATTAAATGATTGTAGAAGATGTTACAAAGGGTCCTAAAACATTCTCTGGACAAAGATGGATAACAGGCCAGGATAGAGTGTGCTGCACAAAGGCAAGGAGGAGGGAAGTAGAGAACCTTTTGACCTAAGGCCCCAGGGCACTGAGTCAGATCTCCTCTCACAGAGCCACATGAAGTTTCTCATGAAACTTCAGGCAAAACAAGCCTGATCTCCAGGATGGAAGTCACGCTGGAATGAACCTTTTAGAAGTCACAGGGCCAAAGGGATCTTTCTGCAATTTGGCCATGTTTTTCCTATGAGTTTCAGTACCAGGACACACAAGAGACTCTCACCACACTAACAAATGGTTTCCACATAGAGCAAGACCATTAGTATGGTTATTAGAAACTGGTGGAGAGAAACCAGGTTGCCAGTTACAAATATGCATGTACTATAAGTTAATACTAGTTGCTGACCATGGGCCATCTGCAGAAGTCTACTTCAGATAACTGCAGCCTCTATTGTGATAAACTTTGCCAGAAACAGTCTGAACATCAAAAATAATGTCAGAAAATCTTTCATCCTGTCCGTGGCAGCAAACCATTAGGTAGGAAAAAATAATAAAGCATGAAACCAGGTATGTGCAGCAACTAATGCTGACAAAGATATAATATAATCAGGGGACAACTGCTAAATTAAAATCTCATTATCTTAAAGTTTTCCCCAGAGCCCACAAACCACTTCCTTTTCTACCCATGTGTTCTTCCCTGTCTTCACAGTAGACAGAAGGCTGATGCCTCTGTGTCAGGCAGGCATGAAGGCAGTTGCTGTAACTTTCTGTGTCCTCTGCTTTCAGTTTGAAGCCCTGTATGGTGAGTAACATCTTAGATTATTCTCCTTGCAGTAGGTGTCTCTATAGACTATAACTTAGCCAGTGACGGGAGACAGTAAATGAGGCATGATAGCAAGGTTGGAGGAATAAAGGTAATGGAGTGCAACAGCTGTAAAAAACTGCTCTCAACTTTAATATCACTAGAGTTGGTGGGAAGAAAATTCCTGCCAGCATAGGACATTTGCTCTGAAACTAAAAAGTGCAAGTTTTCATTGTGTTCTTTAGCTGATCTGCTCAGTGTTAACCTTTAGCTGTCTAGATTGTAGTGCTCCAGCCAGCTTCCCTTGATGGATGTAAGATCTCACAGCAGCGTGACTGTGAATAATAAAGAGAAACCAAGTTATCAATATTAAACCTGCTCTCATTTGGGCAGGGATATACAGTGAAAAATGTATATGGCATGGAAGAGTAGATGAGATCATTACGGTGCACAGACTTGAAAGGAAGCATGGAATTCCTATGCTGTGTTTGAAAAGGTGCACAGTGATAGCACCAATCTCAGTCCAGCCTTAAAAATGGATGTAGCATTTAACAAGATTCAGTGTTTTATCCCATCTGTGCAAAACAAAAGATCACATCTTTATCTGTAACCTCTCTGAAACCCACATACTAATGGGTCAGCATAGAAATACAGAAAATAAGAGTAAATACAGATTAAGAAGAGTATTTTTTTCCTTACATATTCTGTCCAAGGATTTAGTATGATGCTTCATGTAAGTAAGATCTGAGATTTAGTGTGCACATTTACTAAACACCATCTAAATATGCTCCTTTAATGGTCATGCCAAGGGCTATTAAATATTTGTTTCTGAAATTCTAGTGAAAAGGGATAGAATGTAGGTACTCCTGAAGTTTCAGGAAGAACTTCAGCTTTCCTATAAATTAAAGCTAGTTTTCAGCTCTTTAGGTATGCAGATACATTTTTGAAGGTTAATTAATATATGGATAGTAAGCTGGGTTTTTCAGATAGAATGAAATGACAAAGGAAATCACAAAAAAGAGTAATTGTAATCAGTGTCTCTAAAGGGAGTTCTCCTTGGAAAGTTGGCCCTAAATCTACTAACAAAAAATCCTTTCAGTTTGATTGCTTCTCACCTAGGCAATTTAGCACGAATGCCTAACCAGCATGCTTTTACACAACTGAAGCTATCTAGAAAGCCCTTCTTCATGGGAAGAAATAAACTGTAATTTTAAGGGTGCAAATAATTGTTCTGTCTGATACCAACATTTCTCCCTTCCTTCAAATATGCAGATATGATTTGGGCAGGGGACTGGGGAAAGGAGATAACAAGAGAAAGAGACTGTGTGTATGAAGAAATGGTTTCTCTCATGTTGTTGTCTTAGAGTGTTCTCAGCATTACTTGTGCCCTCTGATGTAAATAGGTCACAAGAGGTGATATATATGTGTGTATGTGTACATTATGATTTGATAACCCAATTGTGATAAAGAAATTGTTCATAAGAGCAGGAAGCTTCTCTGTTACTGCAGAGAAACCCAGGCAATGGGACTTTGGAGTACAGATCTGTAGGTAGGATTCCATAGCACTTGTGGCCCTTGCTACAAAATGTTACACACGAGCTTTTGCACACCAAAATTTGCAAAGTGTTACCACTTTACCCACAGATCTCACAGGTCTGTTGTCAATATAGGAGAAAACCACAGTAATTTCTTAGAAGGGCTTCTTAAATATTATCAGCACTGGCTGTTCTTTCTGTGATATCTTTTATATGAATTTCAGTATTTCTCAATATAAGTTATACCACAGAAATAATTCAGATTAAAGATGGCTTCCTAGAATAAATCTGTCCATTTAATTGCTTTGTCCACAAGCACTCCTTTCTCACTTAATCCTGTATTCTTGAAAGATTGAAACGTGTTAGTTTTAGTCATATGGCTAATGACATTAAATTGACAGTGTCATCTTTCAGAGTTTGAAAGTTTGAAATTACAGCAACTTAAAAACCATGTGCAGTTTTATTATGCATTTAGTATTAACAAAACAAAGGTGTTGATTTTAAAGGTGGGGTCTGTGATTTCCTTGCTCATCTTCAGAGGCAAACACAAAGTAAAATTATGCTTGTTCTGCTGCTTAGTTTTCTGAGAGCTGGGGCAGATCATACAAACAGCAAGAATACCAAGTAACATTATTCTATTCTCCTGGCCTAAACCCTAAGACTGAAAAGTGATTGAAACTTTTTTAAACTTCTGTTACGACCAAAATGCATAACGGATTGGTGATATTTTCAAATAGTGCTGTCAAATAGTTCTGGGTCTGCCAAAGAACAACTAGAAAGCTCAAAATTCCAATCCCCTTGAAACGAAAATAACACACTTCCTATTGCCCTCAGTATCCAAGCACGCTACCATAGAAATTCCCAAATTTCTGCCAAAAGGTTTTCCTGCTACTCTAAAGGTGAAATTGAAATGGAAATGTACATGACTGTAAATACACATACACAAATGTACACATATGCAAGCTCTCCTTCAGAGTTTAACATAACAAGATGTAACTTTCATAGACATGTTAATCTCTTAGATTTATGTCTAAACAACAGTATTTGCCTTGCTACTCTGCTTCACATTAGGTGAGTCAGTCCTTGCAACTCCATATTGCAACACTGCTAGGAAACAAACTAAAGATTTATTTTCCTCTTTTCTCAAACCTTTATATGCAATTGAATCATCTTTTTTATGAAAAATAACAAAAAGGAATCTTACAGACAAATCTAAGCATTTTTACTGCTGAACCAGTGAAATTCTTCTGTTCAATTTCAACAATATCATAATGTAGACTTTATTCACATATTTTTGAGGTAGAATTAAGGAGAGTTAGCCAGTGAATCTCTCAATATTACTAGATGTTTAAACCTCAGGTTCCAATCTCACATCCTACTAAATGTGCATATATTCTGCCTGGAGCTTGGCAAGAAACATTCCAAATGTGTCCCAAATGTGTTACAGCAGAGTGCTACAGGTCCATATGATTACCTAGGAATGAATGGCTACAAATGGGCACAGAAGATGAGCATTCAGGCACTGGGAGGGGGAATGAACAACTTTCAAGCATTCAGCAAGTCAATTCAAATTAGGAGCTGATGCAGAATATCTAGTGAGTTGGAAATTTATATCAGCTTTCACCCATTGTGGTCACCCATGTAGACAATTTTGTGTTTTAATCTCAGGCGCCGTTAATCTAATTCTAAAATGTGCCACCTTTGTCCTATGCTAAGCACACTCTTCTCTATGAGCACTTGTTTCAGAGGAATACTAATTGCATCACATTAACCAAAATGCTCATTCAGAGAAATATATTACTGAGTGTTCCTTGAAAACAGGCTTTTTAGGCTTCTGGGTTGGAGAGAATACAAAACAATCTTTCAGCTTGCCACAAAGTCACATGAACTAATAAATGCTTAATGACCTCTCTCTGCCCTTTTTCATTAAAACAAGGATTAAAACCATGATCTCTGACAAACATTTTAGTCCACACGATATGAAAGGGCAATTTCATTAGCTAACAGCCAAATTGAACTATTCTCAGAGACAAACAGAGAAAACAAATCTGAAGTTGTTGCTTTAGTGCCCAGAGTAGGGCAGTTCCAGGCTCCTCTGGGACATCAAAGGAATATAGCACCACTTGGTCCTGTAGCTGCCCTGACAGAGTCAGCATCTGCCTCTCCTCTCAGATGACCTGTGACAAATGTAGGAGTTTCAACTCCAGGTAGATTCTTCTCAGAAGTATCAGATTAGTTTATGCATTCATCATGCTCCCTAATTTCTGCTGTACACTCGTTTTTTTCTCCCCTTCCCTAAATAATTTGTTGGGTGTTTGGCCTAATTTTAAAGGTATGTGTTGCCAAAATACAGGATGTCAAACTACAGAGCATTTTAAATGACCTTTATCTCAAACGGTGCTCTCATAGCAACTGTTTTCTTTCATCATGCAACATACAAGTCATCAAGAACTATTTCTTTATTTGACCTTTGTTTTCATCTTTTCAGACAATATAACATTTTAAGGGCTTGCATTTTCTGTCTGTGCCTTCAGTGGTTCTAGAGCTCTATTTCACTGTGGCTTGGCAAGCTGTGTGTTTTCTCTGCCTTATCTTCACACCAGAGGTACAAGATGCTAAATACCTTGTCTGTTATCATACACTTAAGTAATAGTCCTGAGAGAAGTACAGATATTAGAACTGTCACTGAATTAGATAAGAGTGCTGACTGTGCACAGTAAACCAGGAAGAATTTGGTAACTAGGGAAATGGTAAATCAATCAAGAAGGGATAACAGTTTCTATTACTCTCTAACTGAGCATTGCAAAGTGTCTTTCAGAAGTCCATTAGCTTCTGTGTCACATTAAAGGTATCTTAAATGAGTATCATTCATTTCAATGCCCTTACCAATGGCAGTAACTGAGGAGCAAGAATTCTAAAAAGGAAAAAAGCATAAACACTAAAAGACTGAAAGAGATGATACCACAAAAAGGTACCCAAAAGAGAATGACCCTATATTCCTGTGCATTTACAAGCCAAATGTCAAAGATAACAGGTGCCTTGGAAAAAAAAGATTATTTATACTATGCAATCAGTGCAACACCTGGCACATCTGGGAGTCTATTCTGCGTGGATCTATCTAGACTACTATGTAGCTGTAACAAGAATAGGATAGTGCATCAAAGATTTTAAGTATTTGCCCTGTATTTCCTTAGCATCATAAAATCCTAATGTAGATCTATTTAGTTCTAAGCAGCATCTGACGAACTTAGGCTACCAGAAAAGAGGAACAGCAGATAGAATTTTTTCTGTTTATCTGTCTACCTATCTGAACATTTAATTTTAGGGCACAGCAAAAAGAAAAATTCCAAATGAAGTACTATCAGACTTGGTATAGTGCCAGTACTGACATACAAACTGTTCCTAAGTGTTGCCGTAGTGTATGGTGATGGAGGCAGTGGTTTAAAACACAAAACCAGAACAATTATTAAAAACGTGTCTGTGTTCTGTAATGATGATCACCTATGAACACTAAGAGAAAAAGTTGCTATTAGAAAAGGAACAAAACCATATGCATTGCTTGAATGTTTTCTTCATGTATGTATTGGAACATTATCCAGATGTTTTGGTGCTGTGTCAAGCAGTGGGAGAAGCAGAACAAACATGAATGGAAATTAGTACTTTGGTCTGGGAAAAACATAATGCTGGCTTATTGCAAAATCAGGACCCGTGAGAAATCAAAAACACACTTTTATATTTCAGGCAGGTTTCTTCAATATCTTGGTGAAAGAGTTTTACTTTCATATCAGTTCTATTTCTGAAGTATATGTATTACTTTACAGAGGTGTTTTAAGAATTTGTGAATGTTACATGTGCAATCAATATAAATTCTTGCCTTGGGCATTTTCTTTCTACTTTGATTTTTATATTTCATTCTTTTATCATAGAATGTAGCACAGAAAGGAACAGATAGGATAATGATACAAATTATAAAATAGCTTCAGCATCTTAACATTGCATGGTTAATCCCCTGTTCCTGCATTGGTCTTCTTGAATTTTAAACAGAAAAAATTTGTTTTTTTCAGGAGTTGACAGCTGCTCATCATGTGCATGCAAAAATATAGGTAAGATACATTTGCCTAATATTGTTTACAGTTTTAGATGCCTTTCTACATCAGAAAATTAAAAACTGCCCTTAAAGAAAAAAAACCCAGTCATTCTTTACTGCGCATTTTAACATATTTTTGTCTGATGGAGTTTTCTGTGCTATTGGTCACTGACTTTGCAAAGTCAAAATGTGAGGTAGCAGGATGTCTTCAGTCAGTTCACTTTCTTTGCTTGTCCAAGAAGTTTGTACAATGAGAGTCACACAACACCTGAGAGCTTTTCAGAGAGATTTTGGGAGGGTCAAATGTGATTTCTAGATTGCATGTGGGTGCATGCACACAATGACATTGGTCCTCTATGCCTTCCCTTATCTGAGTGATAATGGTGCTATAGCCATCAAAGTAATGAGGTTGAAACTTTATTTCATGTCTCAAATCACTATCTATTCCACGAAGACAAGTCAGGTCCTGTGGTTAAGTTAGTCACGTTGGAACTTGGGGTTCATGTCCCATTTTAAATTTTCAGCTACATCATCAAACTGTCTGGGTCACTGGGCCCAGAGAATGGTGGTGAATAGAGTTACATCCAGCTGGTGGCTGCTTACAAGTGGGGTTCCCCAGGGCTCAGTTTTGGGGCCAGTTCTGTTTAATATCTTTATCAATGACCTCAATGAGGGGTGCACCTTCAATAAATTTGCAGACAACAAAAGTTAGGTGGGAGTATAGGAAGGCTCTGGACAGGTTGTATCAATGGGTCAAGTTAATTGTATGAGATTCAGTGAGGCCAATTGCCAAGTCCTGCACTTGTGTCACAACCCAGGCAGTCCTACAAGTGGGGGAAAGAATGTCTGGAAAGCTGCCTGGTAAAGGTCCTGGGGGTGCTGGTCAGCAGCTGGCTGAACACAAGCCAATGTGTGCCCAGGTGGCCAAGAAAGCCAGTGGCATCCTGGCATGGCGAAGAAAACCAGCGGCATCCTGGCCTGTATCAATTATTGTGTGGCCAGGAAGATCAGGGCAATGACTGTCACCCTGTACTCAGCACTGGTGAATCCTGTGGCCAGTTTTGGGCCCCTCACTACAGGAAAGATATTGAGGTGTCAGAGTGGGTCCAGAGGAGGCAACAGAGCTGATGAAAGGGAGGTGGGGGCATTTAGCCTGAAAAAAAAGGAGGCTCAGGGGAGAACTTGCCATTTTCTACATCTACCTGTAAGGAGACTGCAGCAAGGTAGTCTTCAGTCTCTTCTCCTAAGTAACAAGTGACAAGACAAGAGGAGATGACCTCAAGTTTCACAAGGAGAGATTTAGACTGGATATTAAGAAAAATTTCTTCACTGAAAGAACAGTCAAGCATTGGAACAGGCTGCCCAGAGAAGTGGGAAATTCATCACCTCTGGAGGGACTTAAAAGACATGTTGGTGTGGCACTTAGGGACATTGTTTAGTGGTGGACTTGGCAATGCTGGGCTAATGCTTGGACTTGATGATTATGAGCCATAAACCAGAGGTAATTATTATCATTATCATCTTTGTCTCACTTGTTCTATCTATGAGTAGGAAGGACAATCTGACACTGAGGCAGGGATTATATGTCTATACAGTGTTTGGTCCAGGCGGCCTTTAAACAAAATCTAGTAACTGAGATTGTAAGTAATATCAGTATAACTTTACCATTTAGTAGCTTTAGTAGTGAATAATATCATCAAGGTCACTGATTTAATGTTAACAGTCATCTCTCCAGCCTTAGATAGCAGGCCAGTTCCCATTTATTTTATCAGTCATGTCTGGCACAACCAGAGTAATGCACTGGTGTCTCATTGTGAGGGCTGCTTTTCACAGCCAGACCATTCTGAGTAGCTACCTGCCTTAAATTACGATCACATGGTACATTTGTTTTGTTTAAATGAGTTTCTTAGCACTTTAAGGATTCTTTTCACTGCTATGTGTGTGACTATACTTACTGTTTTCATGTCTTCAGATCAGGCCCATGTCTCTGATGCCCAGGGTACGGTGGAACTTGAAAATGGAAACTTCAATTTCACATTCCCCAACCCCAAAAATGTGAGTGAGTTCAGCGTGACCCTCTTCAAAGGGCGTGAAAAGAAGGAAATCTGTGCACTTCATTTGAGCAAAGAAAGAGTTATCCACGAGAGTAATGTCACCTACTGTCAGACACAGAATTCAAGTAGCAGCACCACTTTCATTCTTAAAAATCTGGAGAGAAAACATACTGATGTCTATACCTACTGCTTGGAGATATTCTTACCCCCTCCTTACATAGATTGCTGTCTGAAAGAAACCTATTTGTACATTCCAGGTAAGTTTAGTTCTCTTCTCCCCTCACTTCAGTTTACTGATAAGTAGAAACTGGGTATACCTACACTGCAGTGGAAAATGTGACTAGAGTTCACACAGCTAATTACCAGGCAGCTTAAAACTACTTAGCAGGGGTCTGGTAACAGTGGAGCTGTGTTGGCACACTGCTCAGCATGTCCTCTTCATATTTGTTCATCTTCTTGGGCAGGTTTTGCGGGCCATTCTGAGCTTTGTGTAGTGGTGGTGGCAGCCAAGCTAGCTTGACTACAGCTTCTAGAGTACTGCAGTCTCTCCTTTGCCTGTAACAAAGGTCCATTTTTAAAGTTGCTGAGTGTAAATGTTAAGATTAGATCTAGCCATTGGGAAAAAAAACCATTCTGAGAGCTATCTTCAAAAGTCTAGGATTAAAGCAAATCAATCACCAAATATTCATACTGGTAGTGGTATATGGAACTCTCGGATGCCATTGAGGTGTGAAGAAGATGTTGTTCACCTCTGTGCAGCAGACCTTCAGCTTTAGAGCAGAAGAGATCCACAGCTGTTGAGAATTTTTGGCCATTTACTGAGAAGGGCTTGGACTAAGTACAGAAGACTAACTTCCCAGGCTTTAAATTTGACCTGGCTTTCATTCAGTGGCTCTTTAGTATATACTAAACTGAAAGAGACGATGGTAGTTTTTCTCACTCCAATTCTTGGTTCTACATACAGTCCAATTGCAGCATGGTACTGTCTGTTGTCCTTCCCTTGCTTTCTTTTCCTCTCTCCCAACACCAGGAATAAAGATAGAAGCTGAAATGCTACAGCAATTACATGGTTGAGTCAAGTCGTCTCTGTATTTAGAAAGCTTCTCAGAATCAAGCTGTGACATTTGGTTTTGTCTGCAGTGTCCATTTCCACTTGTATGGATAGCCAGATGCTCAGAGCTTTTCCTAAATGTTTCAAACCCTGTCATATTTTCCCCCAAATCTGGGCAAGGGCAATCTTGAGTACCTCAGCTTGCTTCCCTATCCAAACATAACTGCCAAAATCTACCCTTCTTTTAACCAGGCTGCCCTTTAAATCACCTGAGGCACTTACTGCATATAAGCTTAAACTGTGTTCAGAACTGAAACATGATGTTGGGATTTTTCTGGGTTTTTTTTTTTTTTCTTTTCTTTCTCAGCATGCTCTCAAGCCTGTCTTGGTTTCCTTTCAGTCTATACTTTCAGCACTGTATACCAACAGTTTTCCCTCTCTTTCTGAAAAATGTAATTTCTGTTTCCTACTGAATACGCTTTCCCAAGGTGGCAATTCACCTCAGCAAAATCCTTCTTCAGAGTTCACTTTTGCTAATTTATTAATATGAAGAGGGAAAAGAATTGAAGTCATCTGTGTAGAAGGCAAAAATGAAAATTATCAGCAATGACTTTTTTTTTGCTTCCCCATCTTCAGATAACTGCTTTTCACTTGGATTCGTGTCATGGATAATTATCAGCCTGATCATTTTTTCCATTTTCTGTGTCTGTTGTGTTGTGGTCTGTTGCTTAAGGAACAAGGTAAGCAAATATACAAGATTATGCAGAACCCTTCTTCCAAAGGTCATGGATGGGGAACTTGATTTAATGAGATTTAGAGAGTGGGACAGATACATACTCACTCAGCATCGTCTGTGTTTTTTGACAAAAAGACGGAGTTGTTAATTTACCACTAGAATTCAAGTCATTGATGACAGTAGCTCAGATTTAATTTTTCTAAGACAGAATTATTTATTGATTTAAAGGCTTGGAACTAAAGGAAAGAGGAGAAATGCTGCACAGGTCAGCAAAATTACTTTGGTAAGCAGTGCACTTGATTGTTTTCTTTATGAAGGGGAAACAATCATCACTGGAACAATTCCAGCACTTCTTTGCTGCAAAACCACTTAGAATTGACTCAGGAAAGAAGACCACAGACATAGCTATTCTGGGCAATGTGTGTTTTTAATTTTCAGTTTGATTTATTCCAAGTTTTCTGTGTGAGTTTGACATATCTATTCTGACCTTAATGTTCCCACTGAAAACAGAGTAACTGCCCTATTTAATGAACAAAGGCAGAAGTGGCAAAAGTAAGTGACAACAAATTAAATTCATGGCATTTTCTCTCCGTTGGCAGAATCAGAAGTGTGAATCCAACTCCCATGAGTACAACAGTGAATACATGCCCATGGCAGCAGTGAATGCAGCTAAAAAAACAAGAATCTGAGGTTGTGTTAAGCTCAGTTGTACCTCTGCTCATGTCTTTTGCAAGGCTTTCTCTGGGAGGGGAAGAACTGCTTGCTGTGTCTGCCATTGATTCTGGGTGGGTGGATGGCTGGGTGGGATTGTTACAATAGCTTGTTAATGGAGTTCATGCTGACACGTTGAAGGAAGACAAAACTAAAAGCAAAATCTCTGGAAACCTTTTGAATCATAATGGTGGGCTGGTTCCTAGAAATGCCACTGCTTCACATCTGACATTATCTTATGCATGATGAGGAGATGTAAAACTGTTCTGTTCAGACTCTTGAGATGATTCCCAGTACCCAAAATCTCTGTGGGGAAGTGATTCACTTGATTTTTGACTGTTAATAGGTGAGAACAAATATTCTGCAGAAAATGAGTAACTTCCTAACTACTGAAGTCCTACAGAAGCAGTTTTGGATACAGAACAGAAGCCGAATTTGGACTTATTCAGATATATGAGTGCTGCAAATAACTGATTCTTTATTTCTATTCTAGGTATAAGATGCTTGTGGCATGGAAAATTTTGGAAGCAGAGTTTTCCAGCTACTTGGACTTGTACAATGGGAAAACAGCATTTCCCCACCTTCCCCAGCCTCCCGATGAGCTCTCCCGATGGCTCTGTGCTCAGTCACATGACACCCACTGTAATACTGTTCTGTGTTTTGCTCTAGCCTTGTTTGTGAACTGGCACCCAGCCTGATCGGACATGAAATGATAACAACGTGTTAAAGATTTCAGCTTTTAGTTGAAGAAAATCTGATTCCTGTAGTGCTGCTACAGAGAGAACTTTTATTTTCTAGTTTCCTCTATGAGAAACTTTGCACTGGGGACAAAAAAAGGGAGTACCTCCAAAGTCAATCCTTGTGGTACTGCCATACTGCCATGTATTGCACATGCTCTTTTGTTGAGGTTAGTTTAGCAGGGGAACAAAACCTGAGAGAATACAGCAGAGATTTTTCTGTGCACACTGCCTCAGTTATGTGCATCTACATTTTTCATATTTGTGTATCAATACATGTTGGGCAATCACACCTTGAGGCTCCTCTTATTTAACTAAATCTGAAATGCTTTTACTAACAGAGGAATATATTACAAGGTTCATGTATTATAAGATTGCAATTGCTTCTTAGGTCAGTTCAAACCTACAAGATCTGTCCCTAAACTAGGAGGCATGATTTCTCCTAATGTGTCTTCCAGCACAAACACAACACTGTCCCTATGGCCAGTATATTCATGGACTCTACACTGCAATTGTGTTCCTCTTGTGGCTTGATGTGAAACCTTTACAACTGCCCCAAAGGGTTCAGGGGTGGCTTCACCTGCCTCAAATTGCTCAGAGCCTTCAGAATGAATGAAATGATCAGTCCTTCATGCTCCATGTGAAATCCACCAAAACTCTGACCATAAATGACCAGCTGTGAATCCAGCCTGCATACCTTGCCAGACATCTCTGGGCTGCTGGAACCAGAGCGGTACATTGATTCTGAATCTCTCTGTAATACATTAGAAAACCCCAAATATTGGTCAGAGGATACTATTGAGAGAGATACACAGCCTGCTTGTCTGGCAAACAGAAGGCTGGTTTCAAATTTGATAGGGCAAATGGGGATGAGGAGGAAATAAGCTGGTATATCAAGAACAGGGGTTTCCTCAACAAACACCTAGATACACAGAAGCATTGCAGAGAGAAGGTGCAAACTGCTAACTGTGACATTAAGCAAATGAAAATGAGTAAAGCATCAAATGAGGCAGGGACTGCCAATTACACAGCCCTGCTCAGCTAACCAGCTCCTAGGCAGAGATGGAGGGGAACCCTGGTGTATTGGGTCACTTTACATTCTCTCCCACCATTCTTTGATAAATTACTTGACCTCCCCAGCAAACTAAGCTCACCTCTGTACATCCATAAATACATTGATTTCACGATTAAAAAAAAAAAAAAAAAATTGGATGAAATTACTGAGTTTGAAAATTGTTGGTGAAAATGGCTAACATCTACTATTTACGAGAAGAACTGGATGCAAGATCCTACGTAAGAGTGGAGAACCC
Source organism: Certhia americana (assembly GCA_018697195.1). NCBI lineage: Eukaryota > Metazoa > Chordata > Aves > Passeriformes > Certhiidae > Certhia > Certhia americana. The sequence goes on from CM031863.1 coordinate 24,171,957, forward strand.
TATCCCCTGGAACCTTTCACAGGACTGAGAAGGAAATTCAAGTAATAGAGAGTTTCTGACAGAAGGAAAAACTTGAGGTTTGCCTTGGGATTCTCCTGGATAAATGACAAATGTTGGAAGTCTGAACAAAGCAGTTCAAAATACAAACATTCTGCACTGGAGAGATAAATGATTTATATTCATTATAACAAAGCTTGTGGAAGTCTCTGGTTCCATTACTCCCTTTTTTTGGGAAAAAATATATTTTTATTCTTAATAAAACATTTTTTATTATGCCATATGTGTCCATAAGAATGCTCATGCACAAATACATGTCATGTGAATGAAGTAATCTCAGTGAAATCCACAGCACAATGGGGAGAGAGTGCAGGACAATTTATCCCTGTACAGCATTTGAGCGTGAAACAGGAAAAGGACTTATGGAAAAAAAAATATTAAAAAATTGAAAACAAAAAATTTGGACCTGTTTCTAGACAATGAGATGTTTTCATGTGTTTATTTCCTATTATCTTTATGAGAAAGTGTTTTTTTCATATCTTCTTCCTTTCCTTTAATCCCTTATGCAGTGTGCTTATAATATCCCAGTTATTTTGGGATATTTTTCAATTTCTTTCTGCCATTTTCCAATACCTCCAAATCAAAAGGAGCTGGAAGAAGATAAAGGACAGAAGAATATGAAAAAAACCCAACAACCCACTATGTAAAAATAACAAGAACTGAGTCTATAGATTGTGTGATATGAAAGGATTAAAATAAAAGAAAATAAAAAAACCCAGTCAGACTAAACAAAATGTCTGATATTCTAACAGGTCATCATTTCAAAAAGTAAAAACTCTCTTTGGAAACACCCAGTTTCAGGAAAGACTATTTCTGCAGGAAGGATAAATGATAAATATATCATAATTTGAACACCTGCATATCTTGATATGGTTTGAAATGCAAACCTTGATATATATTTTGCAAGTTTATCTTCCCAAGCTGAACTATGAACCCAAGTATGAATGCTCTTGGAGTTTAATGATTAGCTTTAAGACTGCAATTTCATATCTAATATATAGGCTAGAGAATGAAATGACACTAAGAGGACCATTTTCCCTTAGTACAGGTATTTCCTCGACTTCAGAGTTCAAATAATTGTAAATTCTATCATGCTTCTTACAAGGTTTAAGAAGTTTATTTAAGGCTGGGGAAAAGAGGCTCCCAAACTTGAGTAAAGAAAACAAATGAATCAAAATGAGGATTGGTACTGAAGATATCACACACAATTATTCATAAACTGTTTTATAATGTGGGGAGTTCCCTATACATTTGAATCTGTAAGTTACCATGCAGCAAAACCAAAAAAAATTACAGGTTTTGGAAAATATTTAGTTAAAAATAAATCCATGTGGCCAGTAGGGACTTCTGTCAATACAAGATTTACTGGGGAGCTGGATCTAAGTCTCTGCCTTCATTTGACTTTAACTTCAATGAGACACTCCAAGTCCCTTAAGTTGTTCAGTCCATCACAGTTATAGCAGTCTTCCTAGTAAGATAAAAATCTCCCATTTCCTTGAGAGATGGAAGTTTGTATTTATGTTCTGTGATTAGGAGTTCAATTCACTGAGTGGGGTTGCTTGGAGAAGAGGGAGGAATAGGAAGGATTAAACAGTTTTCCTGGCAAAATTAACTGGACAGGTATGAACTGGAGATATGAGTAAGAGGTCAGGGAGTCAACTTCATCTAAATGAGCATGCCTGAGCTATTGAATTCCTCTTGGGAGTAATAAAATCTTGTATGGCATGAGATCAATTTTTTAAAAGAGATAAATCAGCTCTGATTATCAACAAGAAAGATTCAGCTGCTGCACACATCAAGCATAATAATTTTTAAAACCTGCAAACATTAACAACTTTGAAATACTGAATGTCCTCCATGTATTAAATCCTCCAACGCTCCTCCCAGTTTTTAATACACTGTTGGCAAATCCATCACCAATGATATTTCATCCCCTGTCTCAATGCACTGCAGCAGCTAGTTTCCCTGCAGCTTATATATTGTATTGCCATCTCTCAAAATTGAGACCAGGATTTAACGTCTGGATCATGCAAAGACCTGCAAGGGGGAATTCCCTTTCAACCTGATGAGAAGGAAGGCTCGTTTGGTGCCCTAGGGTTCTGCTGGAAAAACTCTGAAATACTGAGAAAAGTGAAAATTACATTAGCTCCAGCTGATGAGAGCAGGAGGGAGGATATTGCCTTTCAAAGGTGGCAGTTTGAGCATCATCTACGGAGTATGAGAACATTGCATAGGCTTTTCAGGCTCCTGAGGCCAAACAGTAGAGGAAGAAGCTTAAAGGTGGGACTCTCAGTCCTTTAGATGGTTACTTTCCTCTACAAAATATAAGGTACTTGTTTTTGTCTATTCAGTCAAATGATTCTTCTTTTGAAAAGCAACAACCTCCCTCAAAAAAAAAAAACCCAACAAACCCACAAAAGAACAAACTGAACCCCCAACCTCCCCCCCACAAAAAAAAGCTCATTATGGCTCTTTTGGGCTCAAGTGAAACAATGGATGATAAATTAAAGGCTTGTCTGAGTGTCAGCAGAACTGTCTGTGTTGATGCTCCTTTCTATGGGGCTACCACACAACTGGGCAGGACCAGGACCATGAGACAAGGGGACAACAGAATCTCTCAAGGGAATCAGAGCTTAGTTCTGCTGCTCTCATGAAACAGAGCTATACCTCTGTAACTCTTGCTACATACACCCTTGAAAGCCAGACCAATGCTTGAATTTCTGTCCCTTCTCCTGACTGCATCTCTGCTGTTCAGTCACAACCACAACTCCGTGGAAATCTACCTCATTCCACACCCTGGCTCTTCCTAGTGCCTGTGCTTCTGGAGCCCAACCAGGAATTCCCCTCCTGCAGCAGGGTGGTGCTCCAGGACATCTGCTGGCTCACTTGTGTAGAAAGGGGGAAGTCACAGGAAGGGCCTGGCAGAAGGCTCTGCTTGGTTATACTGTGGTCATGAAAGAGAAGTTAAAGACAATGTCACAGCAGTGTTAGAGGGTTGTGTGGGTTTCAGGAGTGTAAGGAAGAAAAACTAAATTAAAGAATTTACTATTTGGGAGCTGCATATCTCACGACCATGACACAGCCCCATTTACAATAGGAGTTGGCAAACATTGCCTGTGGGGACAGGTAGCTTCCAGAAAAATACCTGACATGCACCCAGTTGATTGACAAAACCTTAGCCAAACAGCCAGTTCCATGACCTACAGACTTTCTGTAGGCTACAATAATATTTAAGGCATACTTCCAGAGCCGAAAGTACTTTGCTTCTAAATAAAGCCATGTTTTTTGCTCAAAAACAGTGGGTTTTTTGATTAAAACATGCAGCCAGTGAATAAGGATCTCTTTCAAACACAATATATTTATTTAGCAAAACACTCTGTAGCCTGGGGTTTCATCTGTAGTGGGTCTGATGCAGACACTTTCCTCCCAAACCCTGTTCCCACGGTTTTCCATCTGTGAAGGAGCTGCTCAGCTCCTGACAGGGTTGTGCTGTCAGCCAGACAGGCACTGTCAGTGGTCTGCAGCAGTCTGGACTGGCCAAGGAGCTACATCAAGGCAGTGCAAGAGATGCTGCTGAGCATCTTTTCTGCATTTCCTTCTTTGTTTTTCCCACTGTCAAGGCAAAGTGGTATGAAGCATTTCCTACTGTACCATCACCAGCTTCAGAAGCTAAAGGAAACTTCATCTGCATCAGGAATCCAACCCAGATGAATCAGACCCTGTTCTTTCTTCTTACTAACTGGGTTGGTAATTTTTCTGTTTCAAGATCAAAGAAAAAAGTATGGTCTTTATTGGAAAATATAAACGTACTAAAGAAAAGAGCCACCCATGTTGAATAGTGGCTCATGATTCATATTTTCCACTGAAATTTTGAGTAAGAGAACTATCCTTTTCAGTCAAGATGAAGAAAACACATGTTTTATTTAGTGAGAAAAGAGGCCTCTGTATGTTTTAAGAAAAATCCTGCCACTAGGCACAGTTATTAAACAAAAGTCTCCAAATGACCCAAATGCCTTCTGCACACAGATCCCACATCTCCTTCTGTAATCAGAGCTGGCCAAAACATCTTGCAGAGACGTGAACAGTGTTCTGGCAATGATGACCCATTTCCCTTTCCGTTACAAAAATTGTTCCGTTACTAGACACCAATAAAAACAACAGCTGTGAAGAAAAACAAGAACAGAAACATTGCTGCAGCTAAGGTAGCAGAATAAAACACATGCAGTGGTTTTTTTAAATGCAGACATTCAGTCAGATCACTTTGATGACTCATCAAAGCAACCTATCATGAAATGGTTGCCATCCCACCATGGCCATGGAATCCTTTCTTAGTCATTTTTAACGTGCAATTTCTCTGCTTTCTGTGGTGATGGCAAATGCAGATAAAGAATTTTACTTTAGAGCAAGGACAACAAGGGTAATTTTCAAATACTTAGGTGCAACTGAGCAATCCAGAAAGGACCTGCTTGTTTCTGTGGCACCTTGAGATGTTCAGAGATGCTGTCCTAAGAACCCAGTAGCAGAAAAGTGCTATTCTTTTGCCTGCATATGGTAGGTCCTTTGAGCCACACTCCAGCAGATCAGTTCACAAGTATTGTCACAGGATAAATGGCTTTAATATCAGAAAGGGAGTTTTAAAAAATGGGTAGGACATATACTTAGAACATGGCTCATTCTCCAGTAAGATATTGGTGTCCTGTGTGATCTGAAGCACTCAGGCTTCTCCAACTTGATATACAGCTTCTTGGCTTGAGAAAAGGATGCCACAGCTGCCTGAAGTACTGTGGTGTCTCATCCCAAGGGCCTGGGGACAGCTCCTCACCAGTGACTTCACTACAGCAGGTCACAGACTTGGAGAAGGGATGAAACATGTTCTGCAGTCCAATTGTTGCACCCTCACAGTACCATCCCAAGGACTGCTAATGTGTGAAGAATTCAGGGTTAAAGTACCAAACCAGACTTTTAATCAAAACTATGGCTTTGCCTTTCCCAGGTAACTGCCAGTGACTAGTGGACCACAGAGGTTTCTCTCTCCCATACTCACCCTCACTCCACTGAACCTTCAGCTTGTTTCAGGTCATTTAAATCACCCCTCATGGGAGGAGTAATTTGATAACCAGGAGTATGCTCAGGAAAATACTCTGCATTGGGTGAGCCACATGCTCCTGACACAATTATAAATCACCTAATTAGGCATTTTGCAGCTGGATGCTGGCTATACTCTGTGCCTACAGAGAGATGGTGGCCCATATCTGCCAAGGGCAAAGGAACACCTATGAAAGTTTAGAACTTTGGGAGGGTTTTATGCAGCCACCTTATACCTCATTGTCTGGTATCTTACACATCACCAGTGTCCCCTGTGTCTCCTGTGTCATAGACTAATGCTTCTGTAAGGAAATTACCAAGCATGTTTAGAGCTACCCCTGTTACTGCAAGCTACCCCAGTTTCATACGAGCAAAGTTCAGGTTTGCAGTAAGGTTTCAGTGAGTGAGGGAAGCAGGAAAGATACCCTGGAATTAGTGGGGTATGGCTAGCAGAAAGAGTTGCAAGGTTGCAGGCATCAGTATGAGGAAGAAGGGGAGGGTTTTGTTCTCTTCCCCTTCTTTCCCTTCTTCTACTTCACTCCTCTGGGTTACAGAATTCCCACCCAGATATCCCACCTTGGGATACTGATGCTTAATTTTCTCTCCTGCAGGTGCCACTGCTCATGGTGCTGCAGTTCTGAAGGGAAGGAAGACAAGAAAGGGCTTTGCACATAACTCTGCTCATACAGGAAACAGAGTGGAAGAGATGAGCCCTGCTCCACAAGCCACATGAGGACTTTCCTTCACCTGAACCTCAGGAAAGATTTGCTCAATGCCTGCAAACTGAACTGGTTCCCTTGAAATGAGGAAGAAAAAGTTCTAAGAGGCTAAATGGATGAGGAAGACTTGTTTGTGTTGATAACTTGTATTCAAGTAATGCTTTGCAAAGTCACTTTATTCCAGTGCAAACTGTACAGACAAACTTTACTAGAACTCAAAACTATGCAAAAGTGAAATGATCTGGACTTGTTAAACAAGGCTGAATTTAGGTCAAATTAGCTTAAAATACAGCTAAACTGTGAATACTTTTGCCACATCTGGCTACTTCTAATTTGACATTAAAATTATGCAAATTTCACATTACTTTCAGGATGTGCTTGTATTGTAGTCGAAAATTTGATAAAGCTCTGTGGTTTTCATCAGATTTGCTTCAAGATTTGAACCAAATTCAATCCCTTTATTTGCAGAGGTAACTTAAGTAAGATGAACTCAAATAAAATTAAAAGCCAAACTGGTTTTCTCTGGTTTCCCTGCTGGTAACTGCTAACACCTCTTCAGGCTAGTTCCAGCTCTGCTGCCGTAAAGGCTCCCACCAAAGTCTCCCTCCCCCCATTAGATGTCCCTTTGGAATTTCCCTTCCAGGCAGCTCTCTGGGGTCCTGTGTAAGGGTTGGACAATCAGGACTAGCTTTCTTCAAATTTTTTTCTGAGTCTTCAAGATTTTTCAGGACCACAAATTTTAAAAGATTTCTCTGACTACCAGCAAGAGACTCCAGCACAGTAAATAACCTGGTTGAAAATGGCAGCACACAGACTCTTGATGCCAGCCCCTTTCTCAACACTGACTTACATAGTTGCCTCTTCTGCCTCAAAAAAGGTTGAGAACTAGTGCAAAGAACATGAAAAGCAGCTGGTCTGTGATTTTGTACATGAGGATCTGGGCTTACTGCACAATTCTGCTGACACCTGCACCTGTTGTTAATTCCAGGAGAGACCACCGAACATATACAGGGCAATGTTTAGGGTATTGATGCAGCACTGCAAAACATCACAGATAATGATGTTTGCACGTAACAGTAAAAGGAATCAATAGCAATGTGAGTTCACATGTGGACAATCAAGCCCTTGTTTGGAAGTTCAGCTGGTGAGGCCAGCCAAAAAAGCATTTCTCAGTGCTCTGTGGGGCTACCAGCAAAACAAAGTGAGTGAAATATTTTCATAATGAAACTAGGCATGTATAACTCTAAAGGCACAGAGTAAGCAGATCTGTTAGGAAATGGTACTCTCTCCCTGACTGTATTCAAAGCAAGCATATGCTGCTATCAGCATCTGCCTTCTCAGCAAACCCAGACAGCTTCTCATGATGGCCTGGGACCAAAATCAGCAACTTCAGCAACACTTATCTTTGGTAGAGCAACAGTCAGAATCTTTTATCAAGATTGGGTGTATTTTGAGAATACTAACTTCAATATAACCAAAACAAAAAAAGCATTATTTCAGTGAATGAACCACATAGCTTCCAGGAACCAAAACCCTTACAAATGAAATCTCTTTTTGAAAATGGTGTGTTATCTAAGCACATTGAGGTGTTGATGATCAAATAATTCAATCTAACAAATAGGCAGAAGTGCTTCTGAGGAGCATAGAATCGATGCACACTTCCTTATAAGCCCATCACATTGCCAAACAAATATATATTCTTTTCTTTTCCTTCCTAAAGAAAAAATCAAAGGAGCTAAATGATACTTCTTGTAAATCATTTTGATCTCTCTATTGTTCTATTTCATTCTTCCCCTCCTTTTCCTTCAGATTTGTCTCCTGCCTTTCTTTTGGAGGTTCCTCAGTTGAGGAGTGTTATGCTGTGCAAGTATAGCAAGACCCTGATCCCTTCTTTCAGGCCTTCTGGTACTCATAATGTAAACAGAATAAAATCACAAAAGTCTTCCCCATCTATACACATCTTCTGAACTCCACCTGCTCCAAGCTAGCCCAGCTATAAATGGGTAATGCTCACTTGGCTTGGAGGCAACAGCCATGGAATGGCACCTCAGCCGCTGCCTCTATGTTTACTGTGAAGCCACAGGAAGTGTCAGCTCATAGAGCACCAACATCCAGCTTTGATCTTGACCTTTGCTTTTTCACTACAAACAACTCTGTGTCAAAACCTGTTTACCACAAAGCACGAACTGTGGCGGGTCTATCTGGGCAGCTGGAGTCCACTTACTTCAGATGCAGGCAGTGTGGATATTGTGCAGAACTAAAAAGTCACTTCCATGTTGCATCAGCTAAGAGTCTGTGAGCTTCCCTTGGGAACTCAGAAGATCCCAAATAAGCCACAGCAAATTCCACTTTTCAGTTTCTCAGGTCAGTACTTTCCCCTCAGATACTGGCAACTCAGAGTACTGCCACTGTTGGGACAGAATTCCTTAGCAAGAATTCAGGCTGTGTGATTAAGGACTTCAGTGATGCCTATAGATGTCTGAAACTGGAGCAAACAGAAGGTAAAGCAGGAATCAAGCTCTGAATCTGGCTAGTGCAGCGCAGCTGGCAGAGGAACAGGGTCTGCCCAGAAATGCTGTGCTCCATGGACTTGACACTCCTTTCCTCTTCCAACTCATGGACACCCCTAATCCCAGTTCCAAACTGAGCTGAAAACAAGATAACTTTGTTAGCTGACCCCTGAGATATGAGTGATCATTGTAGCAGCAGAAACACAGCTGTCATGGCAAGGTCCCCATCAACAAATTATGACAGACTGTTCCCCCTGCAATGACAGGTGGGTTCAGACTACCCTAATATATTCTGGGCCCAAGGTATATTTGGGTCTTCCATAATTATATTCAGGCTTGTATGTGATGAGTTTTCCTATTCTGGCTACTTCCTTGAATCCTGAAGCATGGATTTTTCACCTTTGGGTCCCCACAATGGACATAGACAATGAAAGCAAGGAGTCTCTCAGGACAGGGGTGCCCTCCTGGAAGAAGGTCAGGGGAGAAACCCCCATTCAGGATCCAGTATCCTTGGGGTAATGACCTGAGCAGTGCGAAGTGGGGGCAAGGCATTACAGACTCTATGTAATATTCTCACATAGAAAGAGAACATGCCTAGTGAACTTAGGATAACACAATAATCTATATTTTGCAACTATGTTTATATCTCTTATGTCAACTGGAGACCTCCTGGTGCACAATTATAAAAAGTAGGAATTAGGGTAATCTGTTTAAAAGTCCATGCACAGTAAAATCATATAAATTCTAAGCCCTGTGCAGATCAATATAGTGATGGTTTTTTCCAAAGAAATATAGATCTTATTTGGTTGGGTTTTAATGCGTGGCACTCTCATGTTCTCCAAGAGTGTTTTCATCAGTGGATCTCTAGTATGCTACTCAGATGTGAAAGATTTCCTCAGTGAGAAAAGCTAGTGGATAACACCAGATAGCACAGATAACACCACAGCCATGATTGCTGCAATACCCTTGTCTTTGCCTGAGTGAGAAGGATGCAGCCAGCCCAGAGTGGCCTTTGAGATGTCCTGGTTGTAGACATTATTGGTGTTCAACAAACTGCTTAGACACACATGTGGTTTTGGCTTCTGAGAACTGGGTTGAATGATGGCTGAAAGCTTCAGTATAAATGCCACTCATGTGTACTAGAGTTACAGATGATGAGAAAAAAACATAATCAGTATTTTATATTACATATAAAAAAAACATTTTCTGAATATTATGTGATATTTTGCATATATATATATGTATACATACATATGCATACATGAATTATTACATCAGTCTGTTCTGGATGACATATAAGTAAGTATTTCGGGTTTATGCTTTAAGTGAAAGAGCTGAAAAAATCACAAGAATTCATTATTTAAAATCCTGAGTCAACGAGAACACAGGGATATACTTACCTTTTTTCTTTTTTTCTATGTATCAGACTCTTCCCTGAGAGGATGGAGTTCACTTTATTCAAAGTGTCTTACACAAGGCTTAGCAATCTCTAGGCTATTTCTCAGAAAGGGTACAATTTTGTGGGACAGGATGTCAGATACATGCCCCACACATCTCACCCTTATCATGGTGAATCAGGTGCCCACTGATGAACACGTTGTAGTTCTGGCATATGCAAGGGTTTTCACAGCTTCTACCACATAACTATTCTTATTCAAAATCCAAAGTCTTTCTGATAACCTAGGGTTTAGCTTGACCATTACTTTACCAAGAAGGAATGTTAGGATGGCCTTATTTGCCCTTATTGGTGTCAGCATAACTCACAGGAACTTAATGCAAATTGTCCTACGCAAACAATAACCAGTACTTGTTCTTTGCTTGAAGGGGTAAACAGTACAATCCAGGTATAAAAAGTCTCCCACATGCTACAAGCACTACAATGCCCATGTATATGCACCAGAGGGAAGTTTTGTGAATCTCTGTTGTGAAGAGGAATTCATTAGCAGCCCCTCAGCAAAATTACTTTAAAAAAGGGCTAGTTTAGCATCCCTGGGAAAAAAAATTTAAGCACTGTTATACATCTTTTTTCCAACCATCTGTTCACTGCTCAGCAGTACCCCAGGCAACTTAGCTTACTTGTCCTACCTTTGCTCATGTGGAACAATAATCCCTGAAGGGATAAAAAATAGCAGAGCAGCATAAATTATGCTCCCTTTTTGCCTCCCTCAGGAGATCTAAAAAGTAGTTTCTTCAGAGGTGTTGTTCCACCTGTAGGGGTAGTTTATTTCTACTAAATCCTCTTCCCAAGAATGTGAAAATTTCAAGGATTTAACTGATAGGATTGTAAAACCTGAGCTCACAATTTAGGGGCAAACTCCAGCACAGGCTTTGCTGCACAGAGTAAAAGCTTACGTTCCTTATATTGTTTTCTGAAAGCATCTCCGTCCAAGCATCACACTTCCATCCAGCTGCTGAAGTTAGCATCCCACCTCAGCTACTTCTCTTGCTAATTACTTGCAATCCCTATCAACTATTGCAACAACACAACATCAGTAAGGCAAAATTAACCTGTCTCACAGCAGTCCAACCCAGCTCAGATTCTCTCTTCTCTATTTACTTTACTCTTTTTACAGCTGTAGCAACTTCATGCATGTAAACCTTGTCCATGTTTCTAGTTAGCTTTTTTTGATTCTTGAGTGTATAAGGAGACAAGTCTCCCCTGGTAATCTTTCACTTGGCACCTTGTTCTCAAGCACTCTAATGATTCCATCTGCTTTGAAAATGTCACTGGCCTACATTTGTTAACTACCTTTTTCAATGTTCTTTTTATTTCCAGCACATTCATATAGCCTCCTTTGGTAAAGGAAGGCCCTTCCCTTCTTATTTTCTTTCAATTTCCCCCCTCCTTTTATTTTAATTTCCTTTGGAAAGGACATTTCAAGGATATTTAAGACCAGGTAGCTCTAAGGCAGTGGCAGAAAATGGGGCCCACAACAGTGACAAAGGATGTCTAGTCCTGCTGATGAATGTTCCTGGCAATGATTACAGGCTGGTTTCAAGGCTCCTATCTGAAGGAGTTCAGCTGGGTGCTCAAGAGCAGTCTGGACCTAGAATGTGCTCCTACTCACAGCTGTCAGAGATTTACTTTAGGTCTATCTGTGTCTCATTGTTATTTTCAATGGCAATTAGTTTCTGCTCCCACATGTGAACTTGGAGTTTAGGTTGCTAAGGGAAATCTATGCTGTTTAGGACACAAACCTCAGCTCCAGTATGACTAGAGGAAGAGAGGGATGACTTACTGGAAAGGCTCCCCCACCACCCAGCACCCAGCTCTCAGCAGCACCACAGCTTGAACTCACTGGACTCTGGCCCACAGCAAACCACATACAGCTGCAGGTGTGCTCTTACCTAGGGAGGAGGATTGTGCCTTCCACTCAATCTGACACACCAGGGAGGAAGATAATGTGAAACACAGCTCACCCCATTCCCCTGGGTTCTAGAAAGCTGTTTTGCTTATTGACAGCAGAGAGCTTCTGCCTCAAAATGAGTGAAAGGTTTAGGGGAAGGATATGGATCTTGCTTTCAACCCAGAAAGCTGAAACAGGGGAAAGCTGCTGTAGTGGGTGTGCTGCCTTGGATTCATATGATTTATTTATTTATTTATTTATTTATTTATCTCTTTGTATGAAGTGAGACCTGGGGAAGTCTTGGTCTAAGCTCACTTCTCAGAAAGGCTCATAGTTTCATTTTATCAGGTGACAGTTTCAATTTAATTTTAGAGTGGGGGACGGGAATGTGCTCAGATCACTGCAAACCAAATTTAAAACAGGCTTTACTGGCACACACATTGCCAGTTTCAGCTCAGGTGACTCAGGAATCACACAAACTGAGTCATTATTTCAGTGACATCAATGCTACCTGCAGTAGTAAATTGTTGAAACTTATCAAAATAGTTTATGATAGAGATGTTTCTGTTTAAACTCACCCTGTCCCTATCATGGACAGCTAGTGGATGTTGGCTTTTGGCTGCGGCCAACAGTCACATATTTTTTTACTGGGAGAAGTGAAAAATGGTGCAGTGACCATTGCCAGGGGCTGTGTGACTTTTCTGTACTGGGAACAGCCAAACTGACAGCAGGTAAGTGCCTCTGACTGTGGCTTTGCTGCCTGTGCCAGCTGTGACCTTCAGTTCTTGAACCAAAGGGTTTGAGCCAGTTACTTGTGTTGCCCACAGACACAAAACACAAGTGTGCCAGCCACCAGCCCTCTTCAGGGGTTTAACAGATTGAAAATTAACATGGAGGCTGGGAGTCTGGGTCCAAGCCACCCACCATGGATTTACTAGAAATTTTCTCAAGTGGAAGCATAAGGAGCATAAATTTACTACTCTAATTAAAACAGAAGTAACCCCCATCTCCGGGAGGGTACTGATGGTTTCAGAGCTGTAAGAAGATATGGTCTGGTTACTTATATCATTCCTTTAACCTCACTTTGATCCCAACAATTAAGTTTAGCATGAGGCACTTAGAACAAGCTCTCAGTGTGGTATAGTAGGATGTTTAAAAAAACCCCTCACATTCTGTTTCCTTTCTGCTGGGTTCAGACTTTTAGATGAAATCACCCTGAAAAAATTGTTTGTACAACAGGAAAATGCGGTATCAAGATTATCAGAGCAAGGTAGGCAGCAATATATTTCTTGTGACTTTATTACAAAACATTGCAAGAAAACCATAGGACATCAGTGTGAGTGCAATGGAATGAGTCCACAAGGTATGTGTTATGTGTCACAGCGTTTGTATAGATTTCAATGAGATTCAATTTAGATCAAAAGGACCTTCAGGGCTTTTTTTCTTCTTTAAGATAGAGGTATGTCTTTTGGCATTACACAGCTTGTGCCTATTGAGGCAGATCTGAAGGTAACAGGATGTGGACAATTCACTTCAGATTTACTAGTACAAATGGCTTACATAGGCATGGAAAGTAAACTGCTTTAAGCTCCTTAAGATCAAAGATAAGACTTATTAGCAAGACTGTCTGGGGAGTTTTTTTCTCATTACTTTCTTGCCGTGTTAATTCGGTATAAAGATACTTCCCTGACAGACCTATTTGCACAACGTAATACCCACAATTTGTAACACATTCCCTGCACTAACCTCCATGCCCTGATGCCCATACTCTCTCTCACTCTGCTGTTACATTTTGTTTCATTCTACTTCTCTTGGGTCATAGAATCAAAGAATGGTTTGAGTAGGAAGGGACCTTCTAAATCATTTAGTTCCAACAACAGTGCCATGGGCAGGGACACCTCTCACTAGAACAGGATGCTCAGAAACCCAACAAACTTGGCCTTGAACACATCCATGGAGGGGCATCCACAGCTTCTCTGGGCAACCTGTGCCAGTGTCTCACTGCCCCCACAATAAAGCATTTCTTCTGCATATCTAATCTAATTTCCTCTCTGTCAGTTTGCACCTTGTCCTGTCATTACAGTTCCTGATGAAGAGTCCCTCTCTGGCTTCCTTGCAGACCCCCTTCAGACACTGGAAGGTTCCTATGAGGTCTCCCCAAAACCTCCTCTTCTCCAAGCTGAACAGCCCCAACTTTCTCTGCCTGTCAATACCAACTGTTCTTTTGATTCCTGTTTTCTTACAGCATCTTCTTCTACCTGCAGGTAGGAAAAAACAGCATGGCAAAACACTTCTGAAACACTGAAGAAATAGATAATTTTGGTTACTGTGACCTCATGGCAGAATGGTACTTTGTAGCAATCTGAAAAACTCCCACATAAAAGCAGTCTGAAAGAATTAAAATACATGGCCATGAAGTACTATGACAAGTAACTCACAAGAGATATTTCATATTTTTCACTATTCCAGAATTCAGTTCACTATAACTGAGCCCCAAAGAAATTTGTGCCGAAATTCAATGGCCTCTAGGACATTCTAGTACAGATAATTTATTATGTAGAGCTGGTTTTAGTGAGGAGGCAATGCTGTCTCTCCCTCAGAAAGCATTATCCTTCAGTTTTTTGTCAAGTTACCAATTTCAGACTCATCACAATTTAGAAACTGCAGATGTAGCTTCTTAAATATCACTAGTAAAGCATCCAGAACAAGACTTGATACATGACTTAGAACACGCACAAACCAACTCTCTCAGCCTGATGTAGTTGATGGCTCCTTTATGCACTACTTGTTACGTATTTCGTGTTCAGGTCTGTGCCCAACCCCACAGACTGAAGCCAGGGTCATGGAGCAGACCTTTCTCATTCTATTGCTTCCAAAGGTCTACAAAGTAATTCCCACTCCTGGAAAGCATCTGCCTCCAATGTGACTGTGAGACAGACCAGTGGTCCTTGAAGAGCCCATTCCTTAAAAGCAAGTGCTATGGAAAAGAAGGGAAATCAAGCTCTCAGCCTAGAACTCACCCATTAGCTGGGTATCCCAGTCCCTAATTCCAGCTATCTAGAACCTCCTTTCATCCCAACAGCTCTCAGCAGTCTTTCAAGTCTCCCTCCAGAAAGAGAGAAATCTCCTACTATTTTCAAACTTTCCATCTCAGCTTCTCTCAAGCACCTTCTGGAAAGTGCTGAAATAAAGATGCTTCCCTCAAAGCTTTATAATTTTCTGCTACTCATGAGGTCCTTGCATGAAGAATCTTTGCCTGGCTAACACCAATAAAAAATGCCACAAATGAGCACAAATCATGGCTCACACATCACAAATGGCTCTGGGCACAGAGCCATTCATAAATAGAGCACAGGCATTACAGTTTGGGAAGAAATTATTCAGCTTCAATTCTTCAAACTTGAATTATTTCAAAAGAGAACATTTTATAATTTTCTATTCACAAGTAAAGATCTTGACAAAACCAGCCAACTGATTATAGTCTTTCACAGAAACAGCATAGGGAAAATTACTTTAAACAAAGAATTCTGGAATGCATTAATACATAATAACCAATTTCTTTCTATATCTTTCCTTCTGACTTTCCCAGAAAGAAAAGATATTTTACATGCCAACTATGTACCAACTATGGGGCAATTCAGCGTCAGTTCTCTAGTAAAAAGCCCATATGCTCTGGATTTTTATGTTTGTATAAAACTTTGATTCTGTATGATGTTCTCTCACTGTGCAGGAAAATCTTTTGCACCTCATCTTCTCACACCAAGTTTTTCAAAGTAGGTGGCTACATCATGTTTCTCCAAGACACAGTGTTCTGTCTTTATCACAAATGAAACCAACCTGTGAACTGCATTTCTGGTGAGATGATCAGTATTTGGAAGCAAGAGAAAAAGCAGGCATGTCTAGTCCTCATTAAGTTGTTCCTTTTCAGAGAGCAAATGTCAATAGGGATTTTCAATGCTGAGAGAAAACTGCAGATCAGACGTTAAACTGTTGAAATTACTTATTTAGAAAAAAAGGTGTACATCACTGCCACATCTAAGGCTTTCCACTGTGTTACAAGATACTAATTTTTAACAAGAAGATCCTCTCTCTTTTACAAAAACATTTCATAATCCTAAAACATGTCAATGCAAAAGTGTCCCAGTTTTGATATTGAAATGTAGTCATCTTTCAGTTAACAGGACTTTAAAATATCTGTTTCATATATATGATTCCAAAATTTACTCCTATAGTTCATCCCCCTAATAAATATGGCTGAACAGTAAAGATGTTTTAATTAGGACTTCTAGGGTGTTTTCTTCAGTGAAATTTGAAGGATTCAATATCTAAAAAAAAAAAAAAGTTTATAATCTACTCAGCCATGTTGTTGAATTCAGGTTACTTGCTTTCAGAAAAACATACATTTTAATTTATAAATTCTTTATAGTCTTAACTCTTAATGAAAGGTGTCTGCAAGTGCACTTTGTTACATATTTAAGAAGAGTGAGGAGCACACAGAGCCTGAGAAGGATATTGCATTGCCTTATGCAAATCTGGTCTCTCTGCTTTTATTATTAAAATTATATCTATTGTAAATAGAGACACTAAGTTGCTATTAGTCTGAAGCAAATTTTTGCTTGGTCTTTTGCAGGTTCATGTATGAATGTTCTTCATAAGCTCTTCATTCTGAGTCTCCGTCATCTTCTGTCTCTCCTGTTTAGACCTGAGTGACTTGAAAGGTTTACCACATTAACTGAATTAATTTGATTTCTTTAAATAGATGGAATGTAGAATTTCTCTAGCCTGTCTCTGCTTGGAAGACAACAAGTTGATTAACATAGATATCCAGAAATACAACTGCAGACTTATTTCAAAATATCAAGGATATTGAAATCCCACCACTTCTTTTGAAAGTTTGTTTTACTGGTTGATCACTTTCAGAGTTAAACTCCTGAATCTTTATTTGTGTGGGTAAATCCTTCTTATCAATCTCATTTCTGAATTACTGCACATGTGCTGGTGCTACATGGCTCACTTGCTGTCAAAGTGTTTGGAATTTGGGACTGCACATTGAACTTGTTCAAATCTGCTGTGAGAACTGATCCATTGCTTGTATTGCATTAACAAATAGAGCCATCAGCTAAGATTTCACTGACAGGTGCACAGTATGTGTCTGTTTCTGTAGCAAACAGGCAAACTGTGAGAAATTTCTTCTTTTTACAGATTAAGAAATAGGGATTACAAAGGAATTACAAGGGAATTATAAAGGAATTACAAAGTAATAAATTAAGATCAACATTTGGCTCTGAAACTTGCCTGAGAGGAACAGGAAGTTTGTGGGAACTGAACCCAGAAAGCAAATTAATGTCTAAAAAGCCCTGGAAAAGAGCCAAACAATTTATATTTATAACAGATTAGAACTCCTGTCCTAATTCTCTTTTCTAATACCCAACTGCTTACTGCCTCATGTCCTGTAAATTCAGTCTGTGCCTTGAAGCATACATGGCACCAGACTGACACAACTTGTGTCATTTCAGTCTAAGCCAATTACAAATTGGGAAGCTTTTAGTCAGCAGATAATGTGATAGTTTCACTGTCTTTAATGGATATGAACAATATATGTTGTGCCTTGTTACATACATTTTCTTTCTTGGCCAGTAAAAGCATTTCTGTAGCCAGAGTTCTGTGTGGCGTGTTGACTGAGTGAGTGTTTAGTGACAAACTGAATCAAACTCACTTCCTCTGGGGTGCTGTGCAGAATTTTACTGTTTGGTTCAAATTTTCACCAAATCCTTTCCTGAGTTCCTTCAATTGTTTGTTTCATTTTTCATCCTGTAACATCTCAAGTAACACAAGTTGCTACTGTCTGCTATGGCTCTTGGCTTGTCCATCTAATTATCTAAACCCTGAAATTATGGAATATTCTCTTACTTGGCCCAGAGACAGACCTAGGTATAGGTTTGTAAAGCAGCCTTAATAGTCTTCATCTTGGCATAGCATATTTGACTTTTAATAGGTATTGTTGTTTCTATCTTATGTTAGTTTCACTGTCATATACAGAGGGTATTTCCACAAATCTCATTATTTAAAACAGGTTTTTTGCTTGCTATGTGGTAGATTTGCATATATCACTCTCGTCAGCTATAATAAAAGTTACACATGTAAAAACCCTGGTGGCAGATTGTGATAAGGCAGATTTGACACCCATCACTCTGCAGATAAGGATGCTACAAGACATTGACATTTGCAGTGAAATACTTTGAAGAAGGAGTGTATATAATTGATAATGAGATGCAGATGGCTGGAACAAACTGGATGTCAAAAGGTGATCAGCCTTGGAAAAAAGTTTGTGGCAGAACCCATCCCATAGAAAAGAGTAGAGATAGAAAATGTAGGCCTGATTTGCTCCTCTATCCTTACTGCAGGATCAGTGCTGCTGAAAGTAAAAAGGAAGGACTGGGGAGAAAACAATCCCTTCATATCAGAAGATGGGGTTGGAAGATTTGACAGCAGCATGATTGTTTGCCTGTTTCCATCTTCCCACCTCCTTTCATTTCACAATGAGAGACTTTGAGTGCCTGGTGAAGGTTCCCATCTTAAACACACTATGTCTTTAATGCAGGGTTAAAAAAAAGTAGCAAGCAGTTATCGAAATGTCATACATCATTTCCCATGCCACCTGCATGAAGAATTCTTTCTATCTTTCTGTTAAAGAAATGGCATCCTCTATTTACTTGAATGGCAGACATTACTTTCCCCTAGATTCTACTTTAAATAGTTTCAGATATAACTCAAGGCTGATTTAGAACTACAATGCTGATTTCCTTGCCATTACCCTGGCGAATGGTCATACAGTACAGCTTTTGCTTATGAATAATCACAAGTAACCTTGGGATCTAGTCAAGCCTGTAGCTGGTTTGAGGACTCTGCTTGAAAATACAGCCCACTCAGTTAACTGAATTTGAAATGTGGAGCCTGGGACCGGTCTAAAGATCTTAAAGATGTATACTTCTCACCTGTAATTGAACTAAGCCATGGATTTGAAATCTTCAAGAAACCTTGAAGGCAGAAAAAAGCTTCCAGTGAAATCTTATAATCAAGAAGTCTGGGAGAAGGCTTTAGATGTGAGCATATGACTTGTTTGCTACTTAATGTTGATTTAATAAGCTGTTCTCTATTCCATTAATGTCTTTTAATGCTGGATTCTGCTGGCTCAAAAACTTCTTTCCTCTGCTTAAAGAAAGTGGAATCTAATAGCCTGTTACCTCAGAGAGATGAAACTGTTTATTTTCCACATATTACCACAGACAATCTCTTGTATCAAGAATTGATCAGCATTCATGGGAATTTTCTTCAAACAGCTAAAACCAGAACTATTAAATGCAGAAAGAAACCAGATACATCTCAGATAACTCATTAAGAGATGACTGACTGCAGGAAAAAAGAATGGGAAATACACCGAGCTGAAATGTGGAGAGAACCATGCTTTCTGTTACATTTTAGGGACTCAGTTCATAATCAGAAGGCATCTTGAAAAGCCAGAACACCAAGTTGTAGGTATAAGACATCATGAACAAAGATTACATAGATAAAACAAAGAGTTACACAGTCCCCTACAAGAGGTAACCCATGTGAGCTGAAGAAATGCAAGGTCTCTCAGTGCCACATCTTGGATGGAATCCAAAGTAGTTGGACTCTGACCCAGAGGATTCTGACCCTCTTTTGCAGAGCTGCAGCCACAGATGAGCTGAGCTGTGCCACGCTAATGGCCAGGCCCCAGGACCTCGCTGAGGCTGGCACTGCGCTGGGGACAATGTGCTGCCTGCGGTGGCTCCGGTGCCAGCATCCCTGGGCTGTGCTCCACTGAGCCGGGCCACGCTCCTCATCGGGAGACCGGCAGACCTGCCGCAGACAATCTGCTCAAATCTTATTTGGCCAACACTCCTCTGTGCCCATCATTAAATCCTTGAAATGAGTCTTTTTGCATAGTCGAGCGAACGGCCCATTTCTACCTCTTGCCAAAATAACCCGTTCTAATCTGCTTTAAACGCCGTCCCACTGCTAAGGGACATTTTTTCCACACCTCGTCTCCGTTTTCCCCCCACAAGAGGGCACTAACACTGCATCCTTTGAGGAGTTTTATTTCCCAACGAAACGTGCCTCAAAGGAAACCGGCGGAGAGAAGCCAGAGGGACCCAGCGTAAGATTTCAGATCTAGAGCAACTCCCTTCCCCCCGGGGCTCCACAGTTTTAATTCCAAGGTTTTGATTCAGAAACATCTCTGGCAACAGCAGCATGAAGCCTCTAATAGAAGACAGTTGCATAAAGCCACTAATAGGAGATGGTAGTTCACAGGCATATATTTGATTTTATTTCTGGTTTGTCTCTTGGCCTCTGCTTCAAGCAGTGAGACTATAAAAAATATGGGCGTATCTGGAATTAGAAACCTTCATGGACCGTAAGAGAAACCAGTCGGAGAGCTGAGAAATACCAGACACCAAACGTCTCTTGAAATAAAACATACATGAGACAGCCAAGAGACAAATCCTATTCAGGGAAATCAGAGTGAAGTAAAGACACAACTAAAATTGCCATAGGATAGGGAGAATCTAGTGAATAGAGAACAAGCTAAAAAAAGCCCTTTTGCTGCACATAACCTGACACAGTGACAGCTATGGATGAGACAAGATAAATATACAGAGAAAATTAAGAAGAAAAGCACTTACTTACTTAGTGGGGTCTATGGGTTTATGCTTGCATATACAAAAATAATTCTAAAGAAAGGGAAATTTAGGCTAAGTACCAGGCAAGGTTTCTGTACATGGCAGAGGGCCCACATGCTCTCATGTAGACAATGAATGACCACATTTGAGCCACTAATTTGGTTCTCTTATTCTGGAATTTATAAATGCTGGGCTAGCTTTCAGGGACAGGACATAGCTACTGAGATGGTGTTACTTGGCTTCTGCAAGAGCTTTAGTTTACTTTATCTACTAACAAACATATTTTACACAACTCTCTGATGAGGGAATTATAAGAAACCCTGTATGCTCTTTCCTGCTCTGCCTCCTCTAGCAGCACATAGCACTTCCTCAGACAAAGGCAGAACACTTTTCACCAAGTCCTGTAACTTGAGAAATGGGTGCTTGATGAAATAAACATAAGATTGGGTTAAAACAGATAAAATAAATTACTTCTTTACAAAACACATAGAGGATTTCTGGTATTCGCTACCAAAGGAGGATTTTGATGCTCAGGGAATACAAGGGGGATGGACTGCAGATAACGGCCGAGTTTGCACTGTCTCCTTTAACTGCTTTTACTGTTCCTCCTGGAGAGAGAACATGGAATGATAGACCCCTGGTCTGGCTCAGGGGTGTACTTTTATATCCCTATGTAACCCTCTTCCACTCTTCTGATTTAGGAAGAGCTGTAACAACCACAACTTTTACTGCTATGACCACTCATCTAGCGACCAGAGGCTGCTATAGAAAGAGGGCACCTTGAAAAGCTGATTTGAAAAAGGATTTGAGAGGATGCACAAGTCTCTCAAAGCCACCACCTTGCAGGGGTCCTGAGGTTCTACACATAGAAAACGAGCTGGAAAATGCTGCTTGAACTGTTGTTGGAACCATTTGCTGTCAAAAGATGCAACTCCTGCAAGCCAAATATCCTTCACCAAACTGCATCAATTTGCCTTAAGTTTATTTTGGCAAACAAAGGGGGAAGGGTGGGTACAATATTTTGTATTGTCCAGACATCCCATTCCAAAGTCTTTTGAATGAAACCTTTTAGTTTTCCTTGTTTTCACTGCATATAAAATAAAAGAAACAAAATCAAATTTTAATGTGTAGTGGTCTGTGCATTCTGGATCTCTTTAATACTTATGGAACATGAAATTTCACTACCCAGTGAAGGAATTAATATATCCAATTTTAATAGTCATAGCAGTATAAAAAAAAAGAAGGCCATGTTTCATATTCTATGGTATAAGGGTAACCATCATGTTCTCACTGTTTTTATCATATGAAGGTTTCACTAGAAAAATTCAGGAAGGTTTCATGTCTAATGCTGTAAGAAATACAGAGACAATATACACAAGTATTTCCAAGGGAAGGCCTCAAAAGAAACTTTCCTGGACTTTCCAAGGCTCTAATTTTCCATAAAGGAATCCCTTTCAGGACCATATATTTATTGCATTGAGACCAAACCCTACAATTGCTCAACTAGGACTAGGCAAAGGAATTAGTTCTTTTAGAAAGAATTACTTTACTTAGAAAACCAGTTCTGCAGGAGGGCTTCAGCACTGGCTCATAAAATTCTGTTTCTGGATCAACTTTTTGTGTGGCCTTATTCAGGTCATGTAATCAGGCCTGTAGGTACTGGTAGTGGTGGGCAGGCCACACCAGTGGGGTTGCACCCAGGCAATAGCCCATAGCCCATTCCACCAAACAACCCCATTTTCTCTGTCAGGCTTCACACCTACTTACCTGTGAGAAGGGTTATTTCCCTGCCTTAGGAGGATGAGGGGGAATAACATCAGAGAGAAAAAATCCACTCACAATTCTGTGGTATTCAAATAGTGCTGTAGTGTAGGCGGTAGGAACAGAGCTAAATTGTTATCGTACTCTACTTAACACCTACTCATGGACGTACTGATTCATATTGTGAGTGTTTGGAGAATACACTGGATTGTACTTATTTTTCATTACAAGTGTGAGACTGGTGTTTGAACATAGCTCACCCTTCTATGGTTTTTTCATGTACCTCTTCTCTATTGAGGTGTATTTCTTGAAATGACTCTTCTGTAGCCTTTGTTCTGAAGCAACTTTGAATAAAAACTACTGGAAGTTTTAGTAGTTGCTGTACTATTTTCCACACATTTTCCAATTCAGTTCCAGGTTTAACATTAAACAGTTCCACTCCCTGTTTTTAAGGCTGAGCAGACAACTTTGTTCAAACAACCGACAACGCAAGCTGCCTAAAAAGATGTAAACAGAAAAGGCTTTTGTCCTAGGCTCACACTATGGGATGTCACTGAACAGATAGCCAGTCACACTCAATATTTTGCAATTTACATAAATTATAGGAATTTTGTCTCTTTATTTGTTGGTTTTTTTCTGTTCTTTCACAGTGAATTTTTCCTCTACAGTGGTTATTTGTGATTTATAATGGGAGACTAGAATATGTAAGGTGGGGAAACAGAAGTCTGGAATAGTAATATTAAAGCACTTACCATGTTCAATGCATTAGCACAGTAAATGCTGTAGAATTTAAATTGTCTGTGGACTCAGCACAGACAAGGTGCCAGAAATCTGCAAGTTCTAATCTCATCTTTGCAGCTCTAGAAATAGGCATAAGAGAATTAACTCATCATGCTTTATTGCTTGAAAGCATCTATAAACTAAAATTGTATTTCAGATATTCTTCCATAATTGATTCACAGTTTTACTGCAGTTATTTTCTTAATGGCCTTTCCAAGCAATAACTCTTAATACATAAGCCTGTCCAAAACATGGAAACTTGTTTCCTAATTCATTGCTGGAAGTATCAGGACAGGGAACATGTTCCCAGAGAACAAAACTCCTTATCATTTTAGCATAAATTTTTGCTTGCCCAAGGATTTGCTAGCTGTACCCACACAAGTGTTTCTTAAGCTCTTTTTGGTGTCAGAATTCATTACAAGATCCCCTGCCTAGGAGACAGTTTCCATCCTTGCCCCTTTTTTCATTTTTCTTTTTTAGAAAAGTGAGATAATACTTGAGAAAGATGCCAGATCAAAAAGCCCTCAAGTCCTCCTTGCTACACTCCAAATCCCATGTCAAGAAACACTCATCTCTCATCCCAGGCATGACTCTTAACCCTTTGTCTAATAAAATAATTGAAACCTGCTCCCAGGCTCTCCTGTGCTCCTCCATCTCCCTTGAAATTCTCAAATAGGGTGCCCGGTTGTTGGCCTTTGAACCCACAATAAGTCTATGAAAGTCAAAGCAATTAGTTTAATACATCTAGAGAGCACAGAAGTTCCTCTCATGTCTGGGTCTGAGCCTGCAAGGAACTGCACATCCTCAGCTGCTTTTGACTGAGATTGTCTAAGCACTTTGAGAAGACCAAGACTAGCTGAAATTAAAGCTCTGGGTGGAATAAGACTGTTAATATTAAGTGAATGATAAAGCAATTTTGCATTAGTAAAAATAGGAAAGCAAATGCAAAAAAAGTAGATGATAGTACAGAATGAAAACAAAAAGATGAAATTAATAGCAAGGAATGTTAAAGATGGGGACTGAAATAATGGGTCTGATAACAAAGACAGAGATGAAGTAATGTTAATTCCCAAGATATCAAGCTTGGCAATAAACCTGTTAATAAAATTCAGCCTCATTGAAACTGAAGAGAAATTGTAATGGCTAACTTTAGGCAGAATTATATATTTCTGTCTCATGGGAGGGACAATACAGGTACATGTCACAACTGGCAGCACTTTGATGAGAGAGAGGAAGAGAGGGGAAAGAGGAATCTAAATTGAAACATCCAAGATCCTTCTCTTTCCCTCCAAGGCACCTGCAGTTGCATGGGGAGAGAATTTGCAAATGTAGGTCCCTGTTTCAGGGAAGGGGAATGCCTGTCAGGACCCTTCGTATCCTATAAGCCTGAAAGAGTCTCTCTCCTCTCCCAGGAACCTCTTACCTACACCAGATCTCTCAAAAACTGAACAGCTGCCTCCTTATGTTCTTATGTCTCTTGGACTGGGAGAGATCTGCTGAGATCTCTGAGGATTCCTCTGTCTGTTACTCCTGCCATCAGAGGAAGAATGCCATGTTTAAACAGAGAATTCATCTTCACAAATTAGGAAATAAACATCACACGTTCAGGGTTTTCCCAAAATAACAAAATATAAGAGCTCTTAAAAGGGATACATACATTCAGAGAACAGGGTTCTGAAGGCAATTTTTGAAAAATGTGAACACATTATTGTATTATCTTTCAAACTTGTATTTTTCAAACTTTTATTGTGCTTTCTCTTGTATGTTTCTTTAAGAAACAAAATAAGATGGTACTAAAATTTTAAATAGAAATACTAAATTTTTTACATGCTCTGCCATATTCCCAAGAAAACAGGCTGCAATAGTAGCCTGTTTTGTCAAAGAGGTGACTGTTTGGCTTTTAGAGCCCATTTTTCCAACCTCATCACTTTCTGTTCACATCACTGTTCAGAGACATAGATTTTCCTCCACAGATAGACATGCTTTTCATATCTACTGCCAGCTTTTTAATTGCAGTGGCTGTAGCATTAAGTCAGACTTCAGATATTTGAGTTACAGGAGCTGGCTGTAGACTCTTAACTAACCTGTTGCATAAATTCTGATTCAGCAATATATGCTGGATTCATTCTCTGCGTTAATGGAAATATAGCTTTTAATGCAGTTGGAATACAGTGCTGGAAGTTTTGATTCAGCAGCAGATTATGTGCTGAATTCATTCATAATATTAATGGAAGTTTTAAGTGCTGTTGGAAGATGTCACAGGAAGATTTTTTATTTTTTGTTCCATACTGTTTTCAAAAATACATTTGAAGGCTTTTTAGATGTTGCAGTACATCCAGATGACACAGCAAAGGTTAATAAACCAAAGGCCTTATAATCATGTACCTTGAAATATCAGACTTTCATGGATCTACCATCACTCTTCTGAACCCTGAGCAACCGCAAGGCCACATTTAGCAGAAAGGATTTCATGGGCCTGATGGCACATCTAGGTTGGCCAATAAATGGAAGGTTCACTTTTTCCACACTGCCTTCTTGGAGAGAGAGAAGATGCAGGGGTAAATACAGAATCCATGTAGCACTGAGTGGAATGACAGAAAACACTGAAAGTGTAGTCTTGAAACTCCTACCAAGAACCTATGAAAAGTGTCCTTTACTTTCCACAAGCTACTTTGCACCAGGTCTAAGACTACTATAGTCTTTTGGAAGAGGCCTCCAATGTGGAATGTTTTAGCCCTGAAGGCAGAGTTTGCCTAGCTAACACCATGGTAAAAAATGCTTATAACCTCACTATAGGACAAGTAAGATTTCCCCCAAATGTCCCATATTCCCAGACTCTCATTCCTTCCTGAAAAAGCACCTGAAGACTTGCAGCTGCTCAGCTTCTTCCTCCATAGCACTGCACATTCATGGCTGCTCAGAAACCCATCAGGCTCATTGAATCAGAGGGGGGTGGGATTTTCTCTCTCATACACATCATGATAGTCATTGCATAGAGGATATTAAAATTAAGAGCCACCTGCATGTGGTTTCAGAAAAATCCAGCTGAGCTTGTAAGATAGGAAGAAGGCAATATGGGTGTCTGCTGGGGTTCAGATATCCCCAGGGTGTGTGTATAGAAGGTAGTTATGAAGTGTATTGATCCTCTTGCTAGATGCTGGAATAAAGCCCAGACCCATGCAGACTGAGAACAGGATCTCAATTTCGTGCCAGCAGAGCCACCAGGAAGGCTGACTTGGAAATTTGGATCAACTGATGGAAATGTGGACATCTTGTTATGACAAATAAACCACTTGGATAGAATTTTTCAAAGTAAAGCACACAATAGCTTCTCAGTATTGTAAAATCCTGCATACTACTATCTCAGCTTGAAGGTGAAGTTCAAATTGCATTAGAGTGTAAATCAACACACCAGAGATGCCTTGGGTCTCAGTGGACACCATAGCTCTTGAGGAGCAGCATCCTGGATGAACTTACCCTATTGCAACTGTCCCAAACTCTTCAGAGATACGGGCATTTGCAACACCACATTTTTAAGAGGCTTTAAGTCACTGCTAAGAATTCTGCTAAACATGATTGTGTCACACTATGCATTTTTGCTGACATCTCATTTCCTCTCTCATTTTGTGGTGAAGGTATAGACAGTGTTTATTATCAAGTCATCCTTCCTGTGGTAACAGATGGAAGTAACAAAAAACAAAAAAGCACACAAAAGGACTATTAACATCTATGGCAAGCTTCTTGATACTCTGGCCATTAATTTTGAGTACTGCAAGCTGGAATATATTATCACATCCAAGTGCACCCAATCTCCAAAAGGAAAAAGAAATAATACGAAGAACAGACATATGTTCATAGAATATTGATCCAGAAAGAGACATAAAGTATTTAACAATGGATACAACACTAAAATATTATTAGGATTAGTAAAGTTTTTCTTTAAAAAAATTACATAAATTCACTATGGATAAGCACTTAATTTTACCCCTGTCGGGTTTCAGCTGCAGAACCAAAAGGTTGCTGCTGAACAATGGGCTATTACCTGAGCAGTTGCCTCCTGCAGCTGTAAGCTCAAAGCCTGCTTTCGAATAAAGAAAGAATTTGGTGATCCTAGCTTTGCTTCTATTTTTTATGTAACTCATAAAACACACTGACAAACTGGCTGTCCTGTTGCAAAAACCCCACAAGACTGGATTAACAGGACTCAGGGTTGAGGAGCAGTGGCTGAACTACAAGATGAAGCTTGTACAGAACATGCATTGTGTCTAGTTTAAACCAGAGCAATTAGCTGTTCACTTTCATGACTATTAAATGCACTCATAATTAAAATTTAAAAGTCTGAAGTCTATACTATTTTTTCCAAGCTCCAATTATGAGTAATAAGATTTAAGTTTAACTTGTCTTTTAATAGAGGGTAAAGAGCCCTTATAAATCAGTCAAATAGAAATTGCCATTGAAGAGCTATTACTGAAGAATTGCTGTCGAAGTAAAACTAATTAATATCTGTCACTGCAAAGAGTTAACTACAGAAAACTTTCCTGCTTAACTACCAGTACTATGAAGCCACCAGGACTTACACCATCAAAAGAAAAAGTAGGAGAGAACACACTGTTTCTTTTGACATCAGCTTTTATCTTCTGCTCTGGCAAGGTTCTGAAGTCTTTTTTCACAAAATCTAACCAGAACCAAAGCCAGGTCTGACTCCCCAGTTAGATCTGGCAATGTGGTGTCGCATCACATTCTCAAAGGGTATCCCCTCAACTGAACTTTTGGATCACAAAATTACAAAAAAGAGACAATCTCTAAAGAAACTGAGAGGTTAGTAAGTTTTACTGAGGTGACCCAGAGATGGCTTTGCAACCTTGGGCCCAGAAGTGGTATCCAGTTCCTGAGATCATACAAAGTGGTCTCAGGTCTCCTCCATTGTCCCTGGCGATACACATCTATTCCAATAGACACTTGTGAACTCACACCTATGTATTACTGTAGCAAAAGAGATCTTGGAAGACTTAAAGTACAAGATTTGACGGCTGTCTGGTGCAATATTGGTATTTTCTTCTTGGCTTTGGGACATTTTCTTAACAGTAATTGCAGATTCTTAGTGGAGCACTTACTGGATCAGTTTTATGGGTTAATCCTTCAGAAACCATTAGATTAATCTTCCCAGGGTCTGTCCCAGTCCTGAAAACATGCAACAGCCTCTCTGAAGAAAGCTTTGATTGCTTATTCAGAAGTCCTCATCAGAGATTATCAGAAATGTTTGTATTGTGAAAATTAAGACCCTGAGCAAGATAGTACAATTTTAAAGCTAGTCCTGCTTTGGGAAGGAATTGAACCATCTCCAAATGTCTCATCCAATGAAGACTGTTCATTCCTTGCATTCCACTGCACATGCAGAAATACATGGCATCCAGTATATAGCTGGATCAGGCCATAATAAACATTGTTCTTTTTTAAAAAAAAGAATCAATCATACTTTGATTGTATCATTTTTATAGTAACTTCCCTGGGATAGATTTCCTGAAAGGATATTGTTATCAGCTGTAACAGCACACCATGTATCCCAAATACTCTTCTGACTTGTACAAATGATAAAGTTCAGATTTCACTTTAGCAAAACGCAGCACACCTGCACTGGATATTCTTTGTTTCTCCTGCTGTCCATTTGCATGGTAAGTATTCCTATTTTCCATGACCAATAGCAGAAAAGTGCAGGATTTCAGGGTGGCAGCAGTCTCTCCTCCTTTAACACCGAAGTGAGGAGTCAGTACACACTGCCATTTCTCCAGGGCACCTCAGATCCAGGCAGGTGTTGGCAAATGGGAGGGAATTAAAAGAGCAGGAACAAATGTGATTAAGGAACAGAAGTGACTGATTTATTATGAGAGATTAAAAGACCTCAGGTTTAAAAATTTGGTCAAAAGCTGGCTAAGGAAATGGCTATTCAAACTGTATTTGGTATGGCTTTTCTTTCACTTTAAGAAGGCATAAAGCTCAAAAGAGAAAAGTGTCAATCTACAAATGTCTAGAGAAATAGTCCAAAATGGTCCAACAGCTTCTAAAAAAAACCAAAAACTGAGGTTTTCAGATATGCAAACCAAGATATTGCCATTTCTTTCAACTTCTTTATAACAGCTGAGGATCCCAGCATGCCTGATTTTGGTCTTGACACTTCTCTGAGCAGATCATGTTTTCTCATACTAACTCCACTGATAACCTGACTGAGATCAGTTAGGTTAAGGAATGGCAGAGTAATTCAGACTTTGTACCTGGCTGCTCTTTTGACATCTTTGCTAAGTATCTGTATTTCTGGTAACAACTGCACTGGTGATCATATTTTTCATGAAAATGGCTAGTTGACCCCTAGAAACTGGAGTAAGATGGTCTAGGTGATTTTCAGGCGAAATGCCTGAAAAAAGAGACATGAGAAACTCTAAGCAGCCTCAGCACAGCAGTGGTGAAAGTCCCATCATTTGTATCAGACAAACTGAACTGGAAAGAGCATTCGTGGATTATTCAGTGAAAAAAAATATGGCAAGAGCTCCTGGAGGGGACAAGTAAGCTGGACTATGTTTGGTTGGGAAGGTTGGGGCTTTTTTTCTTTTGTGTGTGTGTGTGTGTGTGTGTGTGTGTGTGTGTGTGTGTTAATATAAACCTCCTCTTAATCTATCCTCAATATCATATATCCACACCTCAGGCTGCAGTGCCAGTTCTCACCAACAGAACTTATGGCCTGATGGTTTGCTGTGGTTTGGACTTGCTGCTCCCTCACTTTCCTGAATCTGGTTTCCTGAATCTTTTTCCAATTCCAAATTAATGTGAGGAAATGGTTTCAGCTGGAGAGATCTAAGAAATGGGATATGCTCCACCTTCCTGCACATAATCCCTATATTACATCTCACTAGCAGAAATCTCTTTTGGAGGTGACTAACCAGGCCAACCTCCAGGTCTGCTATGTCATTCTCTGTTCGAGCGATCCAGCTAACTGGGACAACAAATCATGCTTCGGCTTTGCAGATTTTAGCTGACCACTGGAGAAGTGCTGAGCCACCTGCTGAACTTCTGTCTTTGAGATGAATTGATATAGAAGCAACAATTAGCTAATCCATTGTATTGGATGAACATTCCTTAGTTCTCCCAAGAAAAAGGAATATTTTACACTGCTGTTCATAATGCTCTACTGTTAGCAGTTACTATGGTAACTGCTGGAAATCTATTTGAAAAAAGGGAAAGACTGATTTTTTCATTGGTTACCTGATTTAGTTTGGTTTTCTTCACTTGAAATCTGGTATTACATGTAAAACAGCTACCAAATACCATTGTCATGGCCAGTTCAAAGACCCAGAGATTTACTAGGCCAGATCTTGACTGCTGATCTTGAAATTAAGTTTTAGTGACTTCAACAGAACTTCTTGGAAAGGTAACCCAGCAGGATGAAATTTTAAGACCTCTGCCTTTTGTATCCCTACTTCAATTAGTTGTATTGAGAAAACAACACATCTAGCTCTGTCAGATAAAGGTCTGCATTTAGTTTCAGATACAAGCTCACCAACTTGAATTTAAAATTGGGAGTGAGGGTTTGTTATCAGATTTTCAGTAGTAAAACAACTTCATTCATTGTTGGGTTGATAGTTGCCATTATGTTTAAGGTAGCAACTATCTGTATAAAGCACACAAAAGCTGGAAACCTCTGATCTTTCCATCTCTCATCTGTATTTTTCTTGATATAAAAGCAAAGCTGTTTAATGCTGGAAGCATGAGTGCCATTCCTTGTTCCGGAAAAAAGCCCCAACATCTTGTGCCTTTAGAACCTGCCAAAAGAAAACACCAAATTTAAGTTCTAGTCCAAATTCTGCAGCTGGATCCAACTTCATGTAATAGAGGGAAACATAGAGGCAGAACTAAATTTAATGACAAAGCAGCCTGTATGCATGTGAAACTATTTTACTGGTTTCACATGTTGGGAAGAAATATCATTATCGTTCTCTGCTACATGAGTCTTTTATGCTATGAGCTTCACCAAGACTATAAAGTACATTTCTACTGAAAAACACAGTCTTTTGTAACACAATAACATTTGGAAATCATTAGCAGCACAAATGAATTATTAGATACGGCCTGTGACATCAAGAACAAGGAAAACCAAACAGTTCAAATCAAGACAAAGAAAATGCCAAGAGACAATGTAAATTAATAGTTAAAAAGAACAAACTGGCAAGCATCTTAAAGTGATATTATAAATGAAAGGAAAACTGGCCCAACTTCATGGAAGTTAAGTGGTTGTTCTTGGAAATCAACTACAATACATGGCATGGAAACATAAAATGATAAGAACTATTTGGCATTTGGATCCTATTTATAAATAACCTCCCATTTCTACTTTAATAAATCAGGCTGTTTTAGGAAGTGCTGACTTTGTACCTCTTGGCTTTATCAGCAGTACTTCAATAATTTAGGAAATAAACTTCACAGGAAAACCTCAGGTGTTCAATTAGTTTTAAATGTTTTAGGGTAGGAATTGAGATAATTAAATTAAAAGGATAATGGTGGCTTAATGCTTTGTGGCTCACATGAGATTTATACATTCCAATATAACCTCAAGCTATACATATGGCATTAGAGAGGAAAAAATAAAGGAAAAAGAAAAAAGAAATGGTTCCTTATTGGAGGAACAAGAGTGTAGTATGGAATCTGACTACAGTGGGCATTTTCTGGCTTCTCAGGTTTTGTTGGTTTTTCTTCTGTAGCAGTGCTTAGTTTGGATGAAGTGGCTAGGAAATACAGCACATTTAAATGCCATCTTTCCTGCTACCCAACCCTCTGAAAACATGAGCAATGCTAACTGAACTGGATAGCATTGAAATACACTAAGTCTTGCTTTGCAAGATTCATTTCCTTCCTATGTTAATTATGCTCAGAGGGAATACAGTGCAAACCACAAGTCTGGAAAAGCTTGCAAAAATATGTGTGCCTCTCTCAAACTGCAACTGCTAAAACCAAGGGGTTTAATTTTTGCTGTGCAAACTTGGGGATCTGGGGAGGAGTGAGGGCTGGGGGATGTGGAGATGGCAGGGGAGCAAGGGAGAGAATGGGCTCTTGCTAGGTGATTTTGAGCTTTGCAACTTCAATTTAGCAGCCAAGGGTAGCTGTTTTCCCTTCTCAATCTCTGCCTACAATTAAGGAATGCATTCTTTTTTGTGAAGAAGGGCCCCTACTCTGAGTGCTCCCACTACACCCCAAAAGTGTGCCTTTCAGATTTCTGGGGAAGTCTGGAAGGAGTAGCAAAACTGCAATCAAACAGTGAAATATTTTAAAGTTTTAAGTTCATATAAGCCTGCTTTTTAAAAGAACACAGTTTTCAGAAAAGAAAACCAAAGGGAAGCTTATGTCCCTGAAGACCTCATGGCAGGAGAGCAAACTTTACGAATCCCTAGTGGGCTCTACAGTGAGCTGGCTTCCTTTTCCCCCTGAGGAGTGAGCATGGTCCTAGACCAGCTGGGTGTCTCCTGGATACCTTTGCCAGTGCCACAAGTTACAAGCTTTGAGAACATATGAAGAAGCTGACCTGATGTATTTGTGGCTGCTCAGCTCTTCCTCTTTCTGAGGGCAAGACTGCCTCCAAACAGATTGCTGTAAGTTATTCTGAGACACTGGAGGTAGAATATCCTTAGTATCTGCAAAGTTTAAATTGTTGATCCTTGGATGGAGAAGAAGAAAGGGGAAAAGGGGCCAAAAGAGACCCACTGGAATGAAGAAACTCCTTATAAAGCCAGCCGACCATCCTAGAAAGAGCCATTTGAATCCCTGCTAGTAGAAAATTCATAATGTTCAAAATACTAAAAACCTCTGACTTGCACTCCCTCTCTCCTAGATCTTTATCAGCAGGGGAACCCTGCTGATTCATTTGAATCAAGAGAAATTGGATCTCATGCCAAATTGCTGGCACAGGTGTAGACTAAGAGTATAGAAGAGAAGATGATCTCATCTTTGCATGTAATGTCACAGTCTTCCCTTTGACAACTCAGTTATCTCTAAAGCCAGAGTGAATTAAAAGAAGATTTTACACATAGGTATTGTGCAATGTTTTTTTGCTCTCCTTCATGGCAAATCTGACTGCTATGTGCTCATTAGATTCTGTGGGAGAAACCCTGCCTTCAAGTGTTCCTTCAAGGTCATGAAGATAGCACCACGTAAACTCCAAGGATGTGGTAAGGATTCATTCATGGCAAGGGAAAATGCCCCACGGACATGGCAAGAGGGCAACTCAGGAAATTTCTTTGCCACAACAGTCCTGGGCAATTCAGTTCCTTTCCCAAGTTTCAGTTCCTTCGTTTGTGAAATCCTCCTACCACTGCTTGCTCTTGAGGCTGTTTGTTCTTCAAGGCAATGTTTGCCATGTCCTGTGCATTTGCACAATGGCTGCCAAAGCAATACTATTCAGAGTTGCTCTACGAGCAGTGAATGCATTAACTCCCTGATTCACTTTGCCTCTTCTATTTGACTATTCAGTGGCACACATGCAATGGACTCATTAATTTCATGTGGATGTGTATTCATGTTGACTCACTCAGAAATGTCTTTATCTGGTCATAATGGCAGCTCATTTTGCAGGTGAATGAATAGACTTCAGAGCTGCATAATTTTCCTTTTTCACTGGACCAGTGCTACTCAAAGAGGGTTATACTTTAAATCTGAGAACAACTCTGTGAGCCCTTTTAGCAGCCTTTTCACTGATCCATGGAGAGTACTTAAAGGAAAATATTTTTTCTCTGACTTTTTCAAGTGAAGGTGTCGTCAAGTCTTTCAGGAATGGCAGGAAAAGGCTTTTAGAAAGACATGGACCAGCTAAAGAGAGCCCAAAGGAAAGAATCAAGAATGATCAGATGTCTAGAAACATATGATTTACAAGGAAAGGTGACATAAGTTTGTATTGCTTATTCTGAAAGGGACTTGGAGAGGATGTGATAGTCTTCAATACATAAAAGTCTGGTTCACAATGAGAGGGATAACCTGTTTTCTCATGGTGGATATAATGAGAAGTAATAAACTTCTGAAAATTTCTGCATGGCAAACCTACATAAGATACTGGGAAGAGCCCTCTCCATGGGCATAAAGCATTGGAATAGATAGAGTAGGGAGATTTTACAGTCCCCATTACAGGGGGTCAAGATGGCAGAAGTATAATACTTCCTTCCTTTCTTTGGGATAAAAGACACAATAGATGACCTCCCTTCCAACCCTGTGATTCTTTGTGCTCCCAAATCCATCTTCATGTATAATGCAGAAACTCTGAATTAGAGATAATACAAAAAACAGTATAAAGGAACTCTTACACTGAATGAAATCATCACTACTTGAAGTACAGGAAGTACTTTTGAAAGGCTTCCTTTTATTGCTTATTATTAATTCATTTCAGGTATTCATTTTATTGGTTGTTACACCAGTGGTGAATACTGGATTCAGAAAAAGGAAATGTAATGGAGATCCTTAGATATTGTTATTTTGTATTAGATGAACTGAGCTCTAAACCTGCAGCAATCTTGGCAAAACCAGGTGATTTACACAAACAGACCCCAAATGGACCCTATAGACTTCTGCCATTTGAGCAGCTTCCCACACCTGCCTGGAAGTCCAGGAGCACCAGATAATCCTTCCCCCTAGCAATGGCCTTGAAAACCAATCTTGAACTTTCAGAGATTAACACTGATTTTTCCTTAAGATCACAGGTTATTCACAGTGACTTCTGCAGCCCCATGCTGAATGCAAAACACTTTTTTGCTATATTATTATGCCTTTTAATTTTTTAAATAAACTGCTGAGAAACATTGTCAATACTTAACTTACAACAGCAGGAATAATAGCATAGTCAAGTTCAGTTCCCACAGGATAACCCTGAACTGATAAAATGCAAAACTATGTATTATCTGATGCATAAATAATGCTGGTGAAGCTATTATTTTTTCCTGTTCAGAAGAGTAAAAAATCAATAAAATTTTGTAAAGGTTTGATCATTTCAAAACTTTATAATTTCAGAACATTTTTTGAGCAAAATGCCTGCTGGATATTTGACAGAGTACAAATAGCACTGTCCCACAGGAGTCACACGCCACACTGGCTTCATAATCTTTCCATGTGTCTCTGTGCCCAGTGGCGTGGCTGCCTTGCTGAGACTATCCCTAGCTGCTCCACACACAACTGTCAAGGCCACCAGGCTGTAAGCAGTAGAACAAAAGTACCTCCTCTATCATGAGACAAAATCAAAGTGCTGGGAGCTTGAGCAACAGGCACAGGGAAATCTGAAGCTCTGCAGACTCACCCAGTGGCTCAGGGCTCTGCTGAGGAACTCACAGGAAACTCACCTGCAGAGCCTCATCCAGCAGTGAGTCACAGCCCCTCTGGGGTGAGGGAGCAAAGAGCCACATCCAAGGAGCTGGACAGCCATCAGCTGGGGGCTGCTTGGCTCTCCCATGAAGCCCAGGAATAGAAACTCAGTGTAGCTGAACATACTATTTTTTTCCTAGTTGCCAGACCAAAATTGAAATTCAATAAATGAGCAGGAGGAAATTTGAAGAGAAGGGCCAAATTCAGCCCTAGCATAAGCAGTTGTTAATTCTGCTCCCTGTAGGGGCAGGAGTGTCACCTTCTATCCTAAGATTTGGTCCATAGGTAGATAATGACCAAAGCAAAATTATTACATTCTTATGAAAGGAAATAAAATACATGTTTAGCAGTTAACTGTCTTCAACCCCAATTTTTAATTTTTTTCTTTCTCTCCTGAGAAGAGATCCATAAATATATAAGAAAGATATTCAAGAAGCCAACATTAGAAAAGACTCCAGGACTCCAGGGAAGGAAGTCTATATGGCTCCTATACTACTATCTGTACTACTTCTACATTTATCAAAAAGCTTCTGTTATGAGAGTCAAATTCTTGAGACAAACATGGAGAAAATTAAGCTTCTAGCAGTAGTGCGTGGTGTGCCATTAATTAACAGGACTTAGTGAGGCTTGAGGAACAACTGCAGCTTGCAAAGTAAAGCTAATGATGGTACAAGGCTCACAAAACGGATGCACAGCAGAGCTATGTATATGCTGTCCCCAGACTTCTGAATTCTCACATTGTTCTGGTTTTGAAAGGTGTCATATGGAGGCACAGCAGGCTAATGATATAGCAAGTTCTGAGGAATCAGTTTAAGGGGCTTTTTTTTCTCCAACCCAGTGAAAAATAGAAGAAATAGTGAATTTTTGGAACTTAATGGGATCACACTGTTCTTTCTTCACATTGTCAACTTCACTTAATTTCCTCCTTCCTATTAATGTGTCTAATGCATATGTCAGGCGGAAGCCTGACACACTAGTGGCAAACAGACTGTTGTATGAAGGCGGCAAAGTGTTAAAACAATTGAGCAAGTGAGTACTAAAGTTTGCTGCTCTGGCCATATGGTACAGTGTTTAATTTCCCGTAGTGAAAGAACGTGGCTGTCATAGGAAAAGATGATGAATAAATTTACTTGGGGCAACTTATTATAATGAAGAATGACTTCTCAGAGGAAGCAAACAGAGGAATTTAGAGTCTGATGAGAAGCATATGGGAAGCATTAAGATATAAGCAAGGGTAGCAAGGCTGTGTGCTTTAAAAATGAAAGACATTTAATCGATGCTTGTTGCTGGTGTCGACATATGGAAGTGAGAAATGGGTTTTGATTTGGAAGACAGGAAGAAGGTTAATAGCAGTAAAGGTGGTTGTGGAGTGATTGATACTTTGAATAACTAAGGCAGAAAGGGAGACAGCACTTCATGTAAGGCAACATACTCAGGAGAACAATGTAATCCAGAAAATAAAGGACATTAAATGGTTGGGCAGATCACTTGCCTGCAAGAAGAGCAGACAGGCCACAAACCAGCAGTGATCAAATAATAGCCCATGGACAGCAAGGGAGACTGAGACAGGCATCTAGGCTGGCTGTGAAAGGGCACAGTGGAAGAGATCAGCTGTTTCTCATGATCAGGCTGGTGCAGAACCCTTATACTACAAACAGTGGTAGGACATTGGGTGGGAAGGAAACAGCAAGAGTGATGCATGGGGAGTTAACAACAGCATTGCTGCTGACTGTGTGAATTTTCGCAACATCTATACAAGACTAATCAAGGTGAGTGAATGAGATTTCTCCTGTCTTATGTGGGCTCAATGAGGTCAGATAGGCCCTGATTCCAGAGGCCTCACAGAGAGGACCCTGTGCAAGCTGCTGCACATGCAGGAGCTTTACCTGTTTGCTGTGCCATGTGTCCCTCACCAACACACCCCCAACTGCCCGGGGTATGCAGAACTGCAGAGGAGCTGAAGGCATAATTTTTCTCCTCCAATAGATTTCTATTAAAGCCAGTTTCCCAGAGGTGAAAGGTAAGCTCATGAGCTGCCATATGATTTAGCATTTAATACCAGCTTATTCTGCCTGTTTCTGTTACTTTCTCTCAGTCTTAACTCTAGCACACAGAATTCATTCTTACTTGTTAGGTGCTGACACTGCATCTAGATCATAAATGATCTACAATATGAATGCATAGCAAACCAACTACATACTCTACGTACTTTTCATTTTTCTAGCAAAGCAATGGGCTAACCTGATCTTTATGCTATGCAAGGTTAGAGAACTTATTCTGCAATTAAAAACAATTGACATGAAGTTACAAGAAAATACAAGAAGTTTTATTTTTCAAGGCAATGATCTGCTTTTTACTAATTTGTCTTTAAAAATTCATTTAATATGATACAATATAGAAAGATACAGTGGAGAAATTAGACAGCTTTAAAATTGTAAGAGAACTTGTGACAGCTTCTTAAAGGGAATGAGGCAATTGGCCCTCTGTGGAGAATATATTTCTGGTAGGAAGTTTCTTAGGGTCTGCCCTCAACAGCTGCGATTGAAATCATTCTCATTCTGTGTCTTCTGTGTTTTGATGACCTTGGCATGAAGAGCCAGTGTATGCAGAAGTGATTAACAGATGCACAAAGTCAGAAGGCATTGTCAGTAAAAAGAAAAGACTATCACTATCTTAAGTGGGAAGAACTCGAAAACCAGAAATATAGTTATACAAGTGAAGTCATGCACTTAAGGACAAGTAACTGAACCCCTGCTGCAAGCTTTGGCTCGTTAGTTGGAAATTACTAAGGAGAAAAGCGTGGGTATATTGTATATAATCACTACTGTATATGATCACCACCAGCAGGTAAAATGGCTCCTAATATGTAATATGGCAAGAAATAAGAAGTTCTGGATGAAACGTTTCCTGTGAAAATAAGGAAGCACTGTTCTCAGCAGACAAGTACTGAGACTTCACTTGGAATATTGGCCAAACCTATTCAAGGCAGAGTTTCAGACTGGAACAGATCTGGAGATGATTATGGAGCAGATTGCTGTGTACTGAGACATTGTTACAGGCCTATCCTCATGGGGAATAACTGTTTACATTGAAGAATAAGGTCAGCACCAGAAAAGATAAGTCTAAATCAATGAGGAATACACTTCAAATGAAAATTAGCTTTCCAGAATTAGAGGATTCTTATCTAATGTGGGTTCCTTTCAAGTGGGGTCTGACCTGATTATGAATTTGTGTATAGGGTAGTTGGCAAATGGTAAATTACAGTCTTTATTTCATATTTAAACACTTTGGACATGAACAAATGGTAGGCATGTTGGAATGAAAAAGATATTGGCTGTGGCACTGTATTCACATGGGCACTGTATCACAAAGACCTGTTTCATACTTATCTGGCATTCTTGAGACCACAAACTAAATATCTGGTGCTTGTTCCCAGCCTCCAAGCAGTGAGGAGCTCTGGCCAGTGCAGGCAGCTCTGTGGCGAGTGTCTGTTTGCCTGGCATCACAAGAGGAAGAAGATAAAACCTAACGAATCTGGAGTGGACCAGACTGACACCAGCAGCAGGGAGAGTTCCAGAATAAAGGAATGAGAAAGATGATGAAGAATTACCTGAATTCACTAAGTTCTGGCCCCACTCTGCATTCTGAGCTAGAGGAGAGCAGCAGAGTTGTGAATTGGGTCAATCAGGCCTGGAGGACACTAGAGATCAGAGGAGTACTGAAGGGGATGTGCTACAGTCAGCCCCTTCCCCTAACTTCTTTAGGCAAAGGGTAAGGTGAATACAAGGTTTAGTTAAGATGGACTGAATTCACAAGTTACAATTCCCTGTTTCAACAGCACTGGTGTCATACAATTAGGCTTTAAAGGCTTGCTCTCCTGACAAAATCCTTAGTCCTTCAAAGAAAATATTTCTGTGGATACAAGGGCAATTCAAAACCCCCTCCTCTCAACCATCAAGTTATCACAACCTGGAATTTAATTAAATATTTAATGAGCACAGCAGACAAAGATGAAATATTATGTTTAATTTTCCAGTCATACTTTCACTTATTAGACCTTTAAACGACCAATTTGGTTTAAAAAGATAATATTCCTTTAATTTTCTCATAAAGGCCACAGAACTTAATTAATGAGGAAAAAAAATCTATTTTTAAAGAGTTGGAGACAGGTAGTTACAGAAGAAATAAAAAATTGCATAAAACATGTCGTCTCATGAGTTTCTTGAGGTACTAGGAAACTCACTCTGAACCAGGTCTGCCTGATGGCCAGATGGGGATAAGTCAGACAGCTCCAGTAAGATGTCTGCATTATCAATGACTATTTCTTTTCTATTATTCACAAAGAAATTGCTGGGAGAAAGGAGAATGCTTTTCTTGCAGCAAGCGCCATAGAACTTGAATATCCAAGAAGAACAAGGGAGATGACATAACAAGAGGTGAAAAAGAGGGGCTAAATCATCTATTGTTAAGAATTGGCCCTACTCTGGCAAGTAAAGCCAAACTAAACTCAGTGAAGCAATGAACTATTATGATAGCTAAGGATCTGGCTGAAAATGTTACAAAGGGGTGAAGGAAAGG
Source organism: Certhia americana (assembly GCA_018697195.1). Lineage (NCBI taxonomy): Eukaryota > Metazoa > Chordata > Aves > Passeriformes > Certhiidae > Certhia > Certhia americana. The sequence goes on from CM031863.1 coordinate 24,211,877, forward strand.
GAGAGTGATATGCTGCAGTCAGAGGGCAACCAACATCTCTTGTAAAAGAGAAGCAGGGAATTAAGTGAGAGGTTAGGGAGAAAATAAAACAGCTCTGCTCCTTGAGCACTCACTCATGTCAGTCCGTCCATGCTAGCCAAGGACTCAGTCTAGGGAAAGGGCATTCATCTGGGGCAGCCAAGGTTTTGACAGATAGGCTTCAGCTACCAGAAATATAGCTACAAAAGTGGGCATGTTTTTAAGATAAGTCATCCCTGAATAAAGCATAGCTACAGCTTACAGAAGGTTCACAAAATCAAACTGGTTATGTAAATACAAAGATTAGCTCACAAATTCACAAGCACAAAGGAACTGCTGTTTGTTCCTTTCTACTGAGGGAACCTACAAAGACCTAGTTTAGCACTCCTGTGTGTGAAGCAGAAAGTGCTCACTCCACCTCCTCTGAGAAGGCCCAGCAAAGCATATGGATGCTGCTACCAGAATAACTCCTCTACCTGGAGATGGGGACACAAAGATAAAACAGGGATCAGGGAATCTATTGTGCAAGGAGAGGCTGAGAGAGCAAGGATAATTTAGCCTGAAGAAGGGAAAGTTCAGAGGGGTCTTCTAAGTCTTTATAATTATCTGATGGTGGAAATAAAGAGAGAAACAGGGATTTCTCAGTGGTGCCCCGCGGCTGCACAAAAAACAATGGGCACAAATTAAATACAGGAAATTCAATGTAAACAAAGAAATAACTTTTTCACTAGGAGTGCAATGGGACAGTCCTGAGCAGTCTGGGAAGAGGGGGTGGACTGCATGAGATGCCTGCCAACCTCTGCCACCCTGCAATGCTATGAAATACCACTCATTGAAATCCTGCTCAGCTACTGCTAGGTTTGGAGTAGTCTTCAAATTCTTGGAGTAGCACAGAGTTCCAGTGAAATTAATTAGCAAACGCTCCTTTGTCTGAATAGATCACAGGTCATTTTTCCACCTCTTAAGTGTCCTTTTTTGCCCTGTCACCGCAGGCCTCCTGATAATTATGTAACAAGTACACTTGAGGATGAAGTGATTATAGACTGGGAGCTGCAATCATACTCTGAACAAATCATATTTTCACCTATGTGTGTGCTGTGGACCTGTGACCTGGTTGCAGTGCTGTCATATGCTCTGGGTAAGAACAAAACCTCAGTCGGTAGCTCTTTAGCCAGCCAGCCAGGCAGGCTGTTTTTTACAAATAACAAACACACCTGCTTTAATGCCTACTCGAGGGATGTAATTATATGAATGAAAGGAGGCCATGTGTACGAGTGCATAGTTGTGTACTTATTGTTCAAGCAGGAAAACCAGAAAAGCACATTATGTATACACACAAGTGGCTGCCTCGTAGGTTAATAGCACTTGGAGTCTGCAGTCTGGAGTGTCTAGATAAATGTGCACAATTACTTTGTAAAACTGAAAGGGATTCCCTTTATCCATGTTGAAATTTGCCTTCAAGAATGCTGAGGCTAGAGATACCTGGCTTAATACCTGTGAGGGTGAATAGTAATAGGCCATAAAATCTACTCTTTATCCTTTAAAGAATCATTCTCTCAGACTTGAAAAAGCCAAGAGTCACTTGAAAAAATCTAATATATTTTCTAGCACAAAGAGCCAGATTTTATCCTTTGAAGTATGCAGTTTGCTGGGTGGTGAGTGGTGAAGAATTATTTGCACTTTACAGAAGGCATCAAGCGTAGGTTTACTTTGTATTCAGCTTCTACAACTACTGAAACTCAGTAATTTCTCATTCTTTCCCCAGACTTACTCCTTTCTTTACTGTTAGAGCTACTCTGTAGTTATTCTCCACCAGTCAGATCTAATATAAGATTCAAAAGGAGACCCAGATCATCTCCTGTCCAGAGAACAGTAAATACCTAATGCAGTGCCAACACAGATGAGGACTCCAACACTCTGGAGTCTGGAGGCATTCAAACTCATGGGGAACAGGACCAAATGAAGAAGACCATTGGAACATTAACCCTTCAATATGAAGGATATATGGAAAGTAACAGCTGTACTTTTGAAAGAGGGATGCCTACCAGCAGTACAGAAAGGGTGAAAAAAAAGCATGATTCCCAGCATCTTGTCCAGACTTTCATAAAGAGACAGTGGAATTATATGGTTAACAACAGAAGACTGTGGGCCAGCTTAAAAGACTGATTTTGGGGGAAGCCTCAAGAAAAAGGAATGTAACCTCACTGCGCTCCAAAATCCTGGGAAACATTAATATTGCAGTATCAATTATAAGTCACAGGAAATTATTATGGCATTGGTTAAATACATGTGAGGTCACAGTTGAGATGCTATATGCCTTTCTGGGCACCTTATAAAAGAAGGATATTATGGAAAAGTACCAGAGGGCAACAGATATGACTCAGACACAGCAGTATTTAGAAAGGTTAGGTAAACTGAATCTGCATTCTTTAAAAAAAAGAAAGAAGATTATAGGACTTATTAAAGTACTGCAGGCAACTTCTGAAAGAAGAAAAAGCTGCTGTAGCCTATTTGAGCTAGGGTGCATGAATGTCATCAACAAAGAACAGTCAAACTAAAAGAACTGATGAGGCACTTCAATGAATAAATTAGCTGGGAGAGAAATGTAGAGCTGCTACATAAAAAGTTGAAACAATATGAGGGCAAAGAAACTATTTAGAGAGGGGGGAAGTACAGTCTGACAGGATAAGATAACCTTGGGCAGTTCTTTTTAAATAAGGAATAAAATATTAATCCAGCTGTGTTTCTGTGAGTGTTATACTGGAGGTAAAGCATGCTTGCCTGCATAATGCATGACTGTAGGAGTCAATGACATGAGTAGTATTAAATGCTACATGATAATCAGTTGACTAAAAGATGTATTTCTCTCTGGATTGTGAAAATGGAATTATAGCATCAGCACAAAAAATGTGAGAGGGCTGGGAAATGCCAAAGATTTCCTGTTTTCTCAGTTTTCTCTAAATTAGGTGGTCTCACTGGACTAGAGGGATAATAGTTCCCCAAAATCCATGAATATTACGGCCTGCAGGAGGAAATCCCCTGGATATCAGAGCATGTCAGGAGGTCTGAAACATTGTTTTTTTGTGACTGCCTGTTCTCATGCTGTGCTTCCAAGAACACCCCTGAGGTAGCACAGTTTTTTCCAGGAGTCACGTTTGTCTCATCGTCCTGTGGATGGAGGCACTATGGAATGAGTCCTCACAGGACATGTTGGAAGGAAAATTCTTCCCAGCTTGATGATTTCTCTTTTGTTTCCTTTCCTAACCGCATCTCACTAGTACCATATGTGAAAGGCTGTGTGGGGTTACAGCCACGGATTATGTCCAAACTGAGTTTCCCTCAGCAAGACACCAGGGGCCAGCTCCAAGGCGGAGCTGAAGAAGGTTCAGTGCTACTGGGGGGGGGTGGGAGGGGATGGTACCTGAGTCAGGCACCTTTAGGTCTGCTCAGAGTCATTCATTCTCACTGGCATCTCTAGAGGAAGGGCAGGAAAAAAGGTGGCCTCTGCTGTGCAATGCAGGGAGCTCTCTGTTGGCGCCTGGAGAAATCTGTGGTGGTTGAGGGAAGTGGAGAGTACAGGGCCAGCAGGGACTGCTTTACTTGGAGCCTGGCCACTAGTTGAGCAGGGACCAGTATCGTGCCTCACCCTGCCTGGCAGGCAAAGGGACTCTCTCACCTCATCTCTCAAGTCACCACAGGTCTCTCATGTGGCTCTCAGCAAATCTTGAGAAGAATTGTCCACCCCTCTCTGAGACCCCTTCTTCTGACAGCAGTTTTTAGAGAGGTTCCCTTGTTTATCTAAGGTGCAGGAAGAGACACTGAGCTATAGAAAGGCTTTTGTAATGCAAGACCTACACAGTGAAGGACTCTAGTAAATTCATGAGATAGCAATGATTTTATGGCACTGGAAGCAAAGGGAGCAGAAATATGCTCTCAAACAGCAGATCTGGAGTGGGTGATAATCAGTCTGGTAACTGCTGAACTTCTCCTATTGCTCCCTTAGGTCTTCTGTACCTGGACGCATGCAAATACTCTGTGTTTTTCCAACCTCTAATAATGATGGTATAAAATTCCCTGTACCTAGGAAAGGCCAAAGATGGTGGAAACATTACCAAAAGGGCAAAGTAAGGAGGAATAGTTATTTACACCATTGTGGATGAAGAGCCTCAGGAGAGCAATCTCAGTGGCTCAGTTTCTCACACTGAAACAAGCAGGAGCCAACAAGAGGCAGGAGCTGCTGAGCTGCTTGGGCAGCATTCATTATTTATGCAGATCTTGGAAATTGTTACCTCTTTAGGAAAAACATAACTAAATAAAATGGCTGGAAGGCAAACAGATTTCAGTTTAAACAACATTAATTTAAAATACGAATAACAGTCTTGGTAGATTAATCAATCCAAATGTTGGGGTTGTTTGGGGAATTTTTTTCTCCTCTGCAGCTGTATCTTGCTAAGTAACACATTTCTATTTCAAGACTGTTAATGCTGTAGCAGCTGCAACACTCTCTGGGAATTTTTAAAAATCATATTGAAATTAAAGGCTGAGACAAAAACAAATCCTTCACAGCTATCCCAGCCGATGTTATTATAACAGTAACAGGCATTTTCAATACATCATAATCTTGGCACATGCTACTTTTAATCAGTGCAAGTCATAGCACTGCATTTGTCTTAATGTATTTTTCTCTCTGCCACCTGAAGATAATTATCAAATATTAAGAAACTGAGCTTCACAGACTCCCTTCAAGAATGTGCTTTAGCACTTCCCTCCCCTGTTTTGTTGGTTTTTTTTAATAAAGACATGGAATAACTTGCTCACCCAGTCATTAGGTACAGCTGGTTTTGTCTATTTTTTTTAAGAAGTCTGGGTTTTTAAAAAGTGTGCACCTAATTACACAGAAACAAGAGATGTGATTGCAAGCACAAATTAAGTATTTGCATGTAGAAGATGAAACAGCCAATTGTGCTGAGTAACCCAATTGTAGGAGCTAAGAATGAGACTCTGAGCTTATGACATTTCTATCATATACAGTTTTGGGGAGAAAAAAATGAAATTCAGATGTTGAGTAGCTTTCACATGTCATAAAATTAGAGAATGATCGTAGAAAGGCTTGGGCTAAAGGGACCTTAAAGATCATCCAGTGCCAACATCCCAGCCATGGGCAGGAATGCCACCCACTAAATCAGATTGCTTAAGGTCCCACCCAACCTGGCCTTAAACACTGCCAGGGATGGGGCAGCCACAGCTTCTCTGGGCAACTCGTTCCAGTGCCTCACTACTCTCTGAGTAAAGAATTTCTTCATAACATCTAATCTAAATTTGTCCTTTTTTTAGTTTAAAACTCTTCCCCTTTGTCCTATCACTTTGTGCCCATGTAAAAACTCTTTGAACCCATGAAGCATGAGTAGGGCTAGGCATGGAGCACATGTCAGTGCCCTGCGTCTTTTGTATCAGGGAAATAAACCATCTTTTTATAGAAGTCCTATTCAACTGCAGAGCTGCAGGAGTGGTTGCTGTGAGCAGTTGTTTGAGATGAAGAGCTATGAATCCAAACTTTCACATCATATCAATGCTGTTCAGAGTACAGAGGTGAAAGAATGAGCAAACCCCTTATCCACTGCAAAAGCATTGCCTCCAGACCACCTATTTTCTAGGGTATCAAAGGCCTCGACAGGCTCTAAATAATTTGTAAAACCCAAAGCTCTTCCGTCCTTAATGTCCATTCAGGGCTGAATTTGTAAACCCACCCTATACTTCAGTAAATGCAAACAAAGTACAATGCAAACCTAATCTCTTTCCTTACTAATAAAGTTTAAATAAAATTTAAAATGCAGGCTTATTGCCTGCACAATAGAAGCCCCAAAACTACAACAGACTACAGGAGGAGTTCAAGAGAAGTCAGAATCAACCTAGAAAAATTGGTTCTGTCAGGTAAAAGGGTGCTGTGACCCCAGGAAGGGCTCTACAGGAAAAAGGGCTCTACAAAAAAAGCAGAAAAATAGCAACTAGTCCTTTACGCCTCTCTTCAGGAGTCTTCCCTTTGAGCTGGGGAAAAAATGTCATTTCTTTCTCTAAATCTCACAAAGAGCACAATCACTGGAGCAATGCACACGGATCAGGTACCAGCAGGGGTTTCACAGCTCCTCCATCATCCATGGGAGGTGCTGTTTAGTCTGTGTGAGCTACATCTGGCTGGTCCAGTCTTTGCTATATGGAGAACATCAGGCCTTAACCAGGGCAAGTGGTTTTGGGATTCATGGCAAACAGGAGAGAGACCCCAATGCAAGGCCTGCCTTTATTTTACTGTATGGTACCAGAATATATGCCTGGCATGACAAGGATGTGTGCCTTTCCCCCTCAGTCTGTTGGGGGGAACAGAGAGGAAGAGGTTACAGAAAGGCTCATTGCTCACTACAAGAAGGCAGAAGCTAAGAGTGAGTGACTTTTGTGGAAGACAAGAAGAAGATGGCTCATGTCCTCACACAGAAGTGAAGGGGAAGTGAAATTTAGGTGAATAAAAGATGCTGGTATCTTCCTCCCCATCAGGTAGAATCTGATATATACATCTGAGGCTTGGGGGAGAGATGTAGACAACCATTTCGAGGCCTTGTGCTTTTTTGTTAGGATTTGGGCAGGTGTTTATACTCTTGTGCAAAACAGACAAGATGTTCTTTGGCCGGATTCCGTAAAGGGCTGAGTCACTTCCAGGGTTTGGTACCCCTCACCATGAGGGGACTGTCATAGACAATTTCAAAGGTCTTATTCATTTTTTATTGTCTTTCTGTTTCTTTTTTTCTTTCTTTGGCAGAACAAATTTCAGTTATTTCCCAACGAATCATTTCCAGCTTTTTTGTCTTCTAAAGCTGATGACAAAGGAGAGGGTGTGCTGACAAAAACCAGCCCTATCAAAGCATGATAAAGTTCTTGCTGTCTGCCTTTATCACAGATCTAAGCAGTGTCAAGAACCCAAGACTTAAACAAGCGGCAAACCTAAAAATAGATGGAACAAATGCACTTGTTGTTTTGACTTTTAAGAATTACTACAGATGAAATCTGCTTTGTATTTAATATGCAGCGGAAAGGGAGGGGGGCTTCAAGGAGACTTGGATGCATTCAACTGTAGCCTTGCAAGTGTAACACAGCTAAGACATGAACCCTGGGCCTGTGAAGGCACATTTATCTGCAACTTGTCTCCAACCCAGAAGGGTCCCTGTTCCTGTGGCTGGATCCAAGTGCAGGCTCAATTCCTGCATCTGCACAGTTTCACAGATTTCAGTGCCTGGGCAGACACTGATGCAGGATTCAAACCTTTGTGGATGTCTAAGCCCAGACAGATGCATACTCTGAGCATGTCTGTCTTTGGAGAAAGGGCTCATTCCCATGTCTGGGAGTGCTCAGCAGGACAAGGAATCAGCCTGGTCTCCTAGCCACACCACACAAGTGGTGAAATCCCCCAAAGAGAGAAAGAACCACCAGACTGACTGGACTAGGACCTACTGATACTCTGTGGAGAGCTTGGGCTTGGAGTTCACAACCCACACTCTACCATCCTGTCAGTTCTGCATTAAAAGCAAGATTTCTTTCAGGACTACCTGTGCCAAGGACATTCAGCAGGTCATTCAAAACTGGTTTCAGCTTTCTGGTTCACACTCTTTTACACTTCCATTTCCCATCATTTTCTGTGCTGTATACCTCTGGACACTATTCTTGTTTTTGAGCATCCATCTTATGCATTCATTCTCAGTTAATCCCCTTCAGACACTGACTTGGAAGCAGCAACACAGCAAAAATGAGGCCTGAAGCACTCACCAATTACTGGAGCACATGGGCTGTCTATAAGCTTTGAGAAGCAGGTTTGTGGGGCAGAAGACACACTCTCAGTCCTCGACAGACACTGGAGAAATGACCTAAAGAAACACAAGGTGCTTTCTGACTGACACTTCTCAGGCCAGGATAACAGCATCACTGATGGAATTGTAGCTTCTTCTTCACACTATGTCCAGTTGCACTGGGAAGTTCATTACCATCATTATTGGTGGAGGCCAAAAGTAGAGATGGTTTGAGAAATGACTGAACATTTTCATGGCAGATATACCCATGGTGGTTTTTAAACACAGTGATTTATATGCTTACAAGGTCCTTAATCCAGTAACTTTTGAAAAGTTATATAGCAAGGAAAAAGTACTCTCAACTTTCCTGTTTTCCTAAACATCTGCTACTGGACAGTGTCAGGAACATAGCAAGAGGGATCTTTGATCTAATCCAGTAAAGCCATTTCAGTTCTAAAGGACTGAAAACTCCAGTGGTTTCCTTATTCACTCTTGACCCCAGTGCATATCCTTAAGTGCTCCCTGGTCTCTGCTGCCCAGAAAATGACCTCATTTTTTGCTTTTTACTGAAGGGCTTCTCTTTCTTTGATTAATCATACCCCGTATTAATATCAAACAGCCTTCAGCTTTCTCAAATGGATTACTGTTTCTGTCAAATTATTCCTTCCTATTCCTCTCAGATAAAGAAAATGGATAAATTATGACCACCAGTCCAATGGGAATGAAATAAATGCATTTTAAATACAGATTTGGAAGAAAAAGGAAAAAAAAGAAGAAACCCTGCAAGTCAGTTAGTGTTTGATATGAACTTGAAATGACTTATGAAATAGATCAAGAGTCTTAAAGGCTGACATTTATATTTTGTGTTTCTATAAAGTTGGCTGACAAAATTATGAACATTTTTTGTTGTTGTTCACTTAGAACAGCTTCAAAAATGGAGCCAAATTTTCTTGAAGAGTTAGGAAGAATGTGCTTGAGATTCTTAAACTTTTGTTATTTTCAAGGTGGAGGGAAGATATATTCTTTTCAAAAGCAATTAAAACTGCATTTTACAAAGAACTTGCCAGTGCAGGATAGCTAAACCATGAGCTCTTTGTAATTATTAAGTTCTTTTTACTCTAAAGATCTCAAACCAGTCTAAACATCCAGAATCACTTGTTATATGCAAGATATCCAGATGTTGTTACTATGCATCACTATCAGATGAACTCTGGACAAATCAGTTTTTCAGTCATCTTGACTATTTGAATGGGTCAGGCAGCAGTGTCATTGGCCCTGCCCAGGTAAGAGCTGCTAAGAAATAATCCAAGGCAGTGACAGAATGAGGCAGGAGTCCCAATTCCTGCTCTATCACTCTAACACTTCACTTTCTCCAGTAAAGCTGCAGACATTTCTTTTGCTACCATGGCATTTCACATGAGCTCAGGCAATGGAGTTGCTGAAGAGGTGTTTTTTTCCCTCTGACAAGTTGTCTAGCAAGTCTAATAAACAGAATTTGAAAGGGTTTTAATATTCTCCCCTACAGCTGTGTGAATGGCACTGAGCAAGCTGTTATCTGCTGGATTTGCAAGAATATGACTAATTTCTGAACTTCTAAAATGACATCTGATTTCTCTCCCTGATCAAGAGATAACTGTCTCAAGTAAATTTCAGCTGAATTCTTTAGCAGTTTTCAGCAAAAAATAAAATCCAAAACACTAGTCCAAATAAACTTGGGGGTGGGGGAGAATGGGGCTTTGGCTTTCAAAGAACAATGCCTCAAGAAACCAAGATTCCTACAGAGTCAGACTTTTCTGCCCAGCTAGAAAGCAGCTCAGCAGAAAGGGCACCTGGGGCTCCTGGTGGACACCAGGCTGACCATGAGCCAGCAGTGCCCTTGCAGCCAAGAAGGTTAACAATAACCAGAGCTGTATTAAGTACTGCCAGCAGATCATGCAAGGTCATCCATCCCCTCTAGTGAGCACTGGTGAGGCCACACCTGGAGTTGTGTGTCTAGTTCTGGGCTCTGCAGCCCAGGAGAAACATGGACATAGTGGAAGAGTCCAGCCAATGCCCAAAAAGATGATTAAAGAATTGGAGAATCAGTCCTGTGAGGAACGGATGAGAGAGCAGGGAGTATTCAGCCTGGGGAAGAGAAAGGGGATCTTACCAATAATTTTTTCCTGAAGGAAAGGTTTGCAAAGAGGTAAGAGCCAGGCTTTTTTCAGTGGCACCCAGTGACAGGTCACAAACTGAAACACAGGAGGATCCCTTGGAACATCAGGAGATAATTTTTTACTGTGAGGGTGACTGAGCATTGGCACAAGTTGCCCAGGGAGTTTATGGGGTCTCCATCCTTAGAGATACTCAGAAGATGTCTGGACACATCCTGGCTGGCAACTGGCTCTAGTTGGCCCTGTTTGAGACGGGGTTTGGATCAGATGATCTTCAGAGGTCCCTTTCAACCTTAATCACTCTGTGATTCTCTGATTTTCTGAAAGCACTGGCTGTCAGCAGTGGCAACAGAAATTTTGGGGTTGGGGCTGCTTTCAGTCACCCCAGCTGACAGGTCAGGAGCAGCCTGTGAGCTTTAGTCACAGCTTTCTCTTTCTAGCTTTCTAGCTCTTCAACCAAGAACTTGCAGTGCCAGATTTGGAGATTAAAGGGTTTTTTCCCATGTTATGTGAGGATATGCTGACTCACACAAAGACAAGATAAAATATCTATAAAATCGATTCCAGTTGGTCAGAACAAATTTCCATGATTGTCCCTTCTTCAATGTACATGCTATAAACCTGTGATTCTTCATTCCTATGTGGAGGAATGTTTAAGAAAGATGTCTCTGATTTGGGCATGGAGCAGAAAGCCAGCAGCCCTAAGAGATCCCAACCTTGTTTCTAGTGGTGAACATCCATGCAACCCAGTTCTGGTCTCTCCTTTCAGGGAAATATTGCCTACCCACCCTCCTGTATGAGCGTTTTCTGCTGTGCCTGTTGAGGTTTGAACCTGATTTCTGGAAAACTGATGGGACATTTGCCACTGGCTTTGACAGAACTACAAACAGATCCAAGTTTATTCCATCCAGTTTATTTTATGTCTTTCTAGCTAATAGCTGCACTTTTTTCTGAGCCCTGACCATAGACCAAATGATACAGGAATGTTTGTATGTGCCCAGAGTAATTTCCACAGCATAAAAAGCTTTGCCCACTAGATCTTTAAGTAACACAGGTTAGGTGTGACCTCCTGTAATTTAAATAACTCAGGAAACCTCTTTGAAATGGTTCAGGGTCTGTAGACTTTTCACAGAGAAATCTCATACTATTTTTTTTAACAGAAGTTCCACAACAGAAAATAATTATAGGGAAGAAGTTATGGTGTCAGATTTAGTTTCATCAATCAAGTTGTGTTTGAAAAGCAAAAGTTCACCAAAATAGCAACAATAGAGATTGTATCTCTCTCAAGTCTTCACAAGAGTTTATTTTGATTTCTGGGATTGCTTTGCTTACAACTTTGTACAGAATTAACAACTTACTGATTGAGTTTTAAGCTCTGTCCCCAGACAAACACAGCCATAGGCAGCTCCCAGGGCTTCTGTATTGTCTAGGTGTCTGTGGAAGTTGTTGGCACAGAACAGGCAGCAGAATTCTGGCCTCTGGCCAATGCACAACTGTGAAAGGCTCAAACCGCTGTACAAACAAAAAGGACTGAGTCCCATCCAAGAGCACCTTCAAAAGTGCATTATCATGCAAATATACCAACATGCCTTGTATGAAAAGCAAACAAACAGCACAGATAAACCCAGCTGTGAAATATAGCTGCAGCCTTGACTGAATGTCTCTCTTTCCCCCTCCAAAAGTGCAAGCCCAGCAGCAGTAACATTAAGGCCAATACAATGAGTAAAGAAGCAAGCAGAGGTGACACTTAGTTTTATGGTATGACTAAAAATCCCATTAGGAATAGAGATTTTGAGCAAAGTCTTTCCAGTGTGTTGAAAGGCCCAGAGATCAAGCGGTCACACTTAGAGGTCAAGTGATTCTGAATTCTTGTGTGCATTTCCAAGTGATGTGCACGACCAGAAGCTCCCCCAGAGCTGAATGAATCACCTGCACTATAAGCATTTTGCCCAAACAGAAGAATGTGTGGTGGCCAAGGCACTGTTTAGCAGAACTGCCCTCACCCACACCACACTCATTGTACACACAGGAGCAGGAGTTCAACAGGAGAGGTTTGCTTGTGTGCATCTCAGGGTGTAGAACAGAGAATAGGATACAGCAGTGAGATAGTCTGAAATTTCATCTGTAATTTTTTCCTCTTCCTCCTCTAAAAAACTGCCAAGGAATAAAGCACAATCAGTTCTGTGGAAACTGGGTTTCTAATTCTATTATCCTATAATAAATTACCTGAACAGCTTTTTGCAAACAATCACAAAAATGTAGAGCCACACCCTTTAATTTGCTGCACAGATTGAAGCCTGTTCTACAAGTAGACACCACAGCAGTTACATGATCTACTATATCTAAGGCAGATAGGCTCAGACTTCTCTAAGTAGGGGAACAGTTCCTCTGAATAAAATGTGAGCTCCAAGTTCTTATTTTGATGCAAATACAATCAGCCTAATTCTCAAATATGTAAGGGTTTTTCCTATGGCTTCAGTGAAAAACTTTGTGATGTTCAACCGTCTGGAAGTTTAGGCTCTTCAGAAGCTTCATACTCTGTGACTTCCAGAGGATTTAGCAACCCAACTCTTTTTGAGGAACCCAGATTGGGATCTTAATTTCAGGTACCAGTTTGACCATTTCACAGAGAGTGTAAAGAGAACACTTGACTAGCAGCTCATTTTTCTTGCAAATACTTTTTAAAATTAAAGTTCAATGAAACTAAAAATTTGTTTTGAATCAACACTTCTTTTGGTGGTCTGCAAGAAACATGACTAAAACTTGCAACTCACATCAAGGTGTGGCAGGGTAAATGTCTATCCCCCCTGTCCTTGTGTGTGCTGACTGCAAAATGGTACAGACCAGTGTGTGGTGAGACTGTGGTTGTTCACTGTCACCTGACTTACAGGCACACTTTTGTCTGTCTGAGAGACTAAAGCATCGACCTGCACTTCATGTAAGTACCAGAAACCCTTCAGTGTCACCCTATCAGATCTACATTAGGCCCCAGGAGGGGCAGATGTTCTGGAAAGGCTGTGTAGTCCTGTGCATGGGGCACTAAATAGATTCTCCAGAGACCCCAATTCTTTCCTTAGATCTGTTATTCATGTGCTACATGACCTCTGGAGCATCCCTGTGCTCCTCTGCACTTCTACTTCCTCTCTCAGGGCCTGCTTTCTCTCACTGCAAAGTCTTTAGAGCAGAAAGTTTCTCATTTTTTCATCCTTCAGTCTCACACAGGGGTGATGAAATACAAAACATAATAACAACTGAGAAAAACAAAAGCTTATAAATTCTTTCGTAGCTCATGAATGTTATAATTTTGTCCATGAGAACAAGATGGAGCATTATGTTCTTGCTATTGTCTCTTTAAGGCATGCCAGGAAAATGAAAGTCGGGTCCTTGGCTGAATTGCAGTATACATTATTAAGAAAAAAAATTCAAACCCTCAAACAAATCTCACATTGCAGACCCACATCCCTTGCAAAGTTGGTCTGTCTTCCTTGTTTTAGTCTCCCAGTGAGCCAAAATAAAGCGCCTGCTTGCCAAAGAAAACTATGAGTTTTTAAAGAACTGATACATGGAAAACAAACCCGAGAGTTTTGATGGCCAGCTTTCCACCCCTGATGGAGAACCCCACTGGGAGCAGCACTACCCGCTAGCTGCGTGCTGCGCGGCTGCCTGCACCCAGCGCCCCACGTGTCCGCGCTCCCGGAGCACTGCGGCTGTCCCTGCGCTGGTGGCGCTCCGAGCCCGGCTGGCCCTTGGCCAC